>JAHIAM010001053.1:0-600000 GCA_021605205.1 Aegilops longissima | reverse complement strand
ACATTAGCCTTGCTCGGCGTATAGGAGATTCCCAAATCAAAGTCGCAACAGCCTCCATCCATCTCTGGCAGACGGAGGTTCAGGTCTGGCTGAGTAAATGATACTTCAGACTTTGGTGGTCGGTGTAGATCTCGCAACGATTACGAGAAGGTAATGTCGCCATCGCTTTAGCGCATGAATGACAGCAGCAAGTTCGAGGTCGTGAACTGGTAGTTCTCCTCGTGAGGGCGAATCGTCGAGAGGCATAAGCAACCACTTTGCGCTCTTGCATTAGGACACCGCCTAATCCTTGACGAGAAGCGTCGCGATAAATGACGAAGTCCTTCTTAGTATCGGAGGAGCTAGCATCGGGCGCGTTGTCGACTTGTCCTTGAGTTCCCGGAAACTTTCACGACACTTATCATCCATTGGAACTTGACGCCTTTATGCAATAGATTAGTCGAGGCACAGCAATCTTGGAGAAGTTCTCGACGAATCGACGGCAATAGTGGCGAGACCGAGAAAACTTCGACTTGCTTAACGCTCTTCGGAGAGTCCAATCGAGAATAGCCTGAACTCGCGTTCGGGGTTGACGGCAATACCATCCTTAGAAATGACATGCCCAAGATAGGTTACTTCGGAAGCCGAATTCACATTTGGAGAACTTGGCATAGAGTTGATGCTCTCGTAGCTTTTCCAAACACAAGACGAAGATGTTCAAGATGTTCTTCTTCATTCTTGGAATAGATCAGGATATCATCCAGATAAACCACGACGAACTTGTCGAGGTAATCCATGAATATATAGTTCATCAGACGAGAGAAGGTGGCTGGAGCATTGGTTAAGCCGAAAGACATGACGGTGTACTCGTATGAACCATAACGAGTCACAAATGCGGTCTTGGGGATATCCTCCTCACGAACACGGATCTGGTGGTAACCCAACCTCAAGTCGAGTTTCGAGAACACTGACGAACCAGCCGCTTGATCATAAAGATCATTGATCCGAGGAAGAGGATACTTATTCGAATGGTAGCTTGATTTATAGGACGGTAGTCTTGAACCAATCGGTTTGTCCCATCCTTCTTCTTGACAAAGAGAGAAGGTGCTCCCCAAGGAGAGCAACTTGGGCGGATGAAACCACTTTGAAGAGATTTGTCGATTTCCTCCTTTAGCTCAAGGAGTTCATGCGGCGGCATCTTGTAGGGACGCTTGGCTATAGGAGTGGTGCACGGTTTCAAGTCGATGACGAATTCGACAGCTCTAGCAGGGGAATCCTGGAAGTTCTTCAGAAAGACGTCTTGGAAATCGCAAACAGCGTGAATGTTTTCAATTCCCTCGAGGGTGCGGCGTTCAATGCATTCAATGCATAGAGCCTTGCCTCGGCATTTTGAACCGAATTTAGCATTGTAGCTACGATTTCATCGAAGGGCAGCAGATGGACGGTCTTAGTGGCGCAAACGATTGTCGCCAGTATCGCTTTCAACCAATCCATCCCCAAAATGAGGTCAATGCTACAAGACTTTAGCACGATAGGAGAGACAAGGAATTCCATTCCTTCGATTTCAACGGGACGTCGTTGCAAATCATGGAAGTCCGACATTGGCCCGCTGGGTGTGTACTAATAGTGAAGCATTCATGTCTTCTTTTAAGGCCATGCATGAATGCAAAATCTTGAGACATGAATGAATGTGATGCTCTGAATCGAATAAAACAGATGCAGTACTGAATTTACGAGGAGTGTACCCATCACGATGGCAGGCTGGTCTGAGCTTCGCTCAGTTCAACGTGGTTGGCCCGAGCTTGCCCATAAGACTTGCCGGTGTTGTTGCGGTTCGGTGTTTCCACGGCCAGCCTTTGGAAGGGCCACTGTTTACGGTTCTGGTTGCATTCTCTAGCACGGTGCCCTGGCTGTCCGCACCTGAAGCATAAGCCATTATTGGGAGTGGGAACAGGAGCTTGGGGTGGCGGAGCTGGAAGCTTCGGCTGCTTAGTTGTAGGAAGACGAGGTGTAGCATAGTTCTGCTTTGAAGCAGAGGCATTGGGCTGGTACATGCTATTGGGAATCCATATCTTGCGCTTCTGCGAGGACGGGCCCGAAGATGAGCCGGTGTCACAGTTGCGCTGTTAGAGCTCGGTATTCCTGCGCACCAGTTTCGACATTGATAGCTTTGTTCACCAAGGTGGCGAAATCAGCAAAGTCGTGCACTAGAAGTGCGAGCTTGATGTCAGCTTGAAGTCCGTCACGGAACTTCTCTTGTCTGCGTGCATCAGTTGCAATATCCTCTTCAGCATAGCGAGACAAGTCCAAGAACTCTCACGATAGGCTTCAACAGTCTTGTTGCCTTGGGTGAGGTGGCGGAACTCACGCTTCTTCCGGTCCATGACCCTTGAGGAATGAAGCGGGCGCGAAGGCAGCTCGGAAGTCTGCCAGTGATGAGTGTCCCAACTGGCAGAGTCCGACGGTGGCTGTCCCACCATTGAGCTCATGGGTCCCTTCAGAAGAAGGAAGCAAAGGTGACATAGTCTGGCGGGGGGTACATTAGCGACTCCATCTCATAGGTGATGTCACGGAGCCGACCATCAACATCCAATGGGGCTGAGTTGAGCTGCGGTACACGCTGGGGTTCAGCGTATGAATTCCCGCAGAGTTGTTCCGTTTGGGTGCTTTGGTTCATATTGGGGCGAGGAGGCGAGCCATCATGTTCTCCATGAACTGGCGATTCATCTCGAGCTGTTGGATCATACCAGCCATGTACTCAAAGGTGGTGGAAGGTTGGCACCACGACCACGACCTGCTGGCCTAACCATCCTGCTATTAAATAACAGGGGTAGTTCAGCATTTGAGAAGATAAGCAAGAGACAAGAATCATTCATGATGAAACACGCATAATGAAAGTAGCATGATGGAAACTACAAAGTAGTTCGCATATCTTACAAAAGGAATCATGCATAGAGTTCGATACATAGAGTCCAGTACATAGACTACTACATCATAGGCGGCACGCAGGCTCGCGGCGAATACATCAAACACTAACAAGCAAGTCTACATCAGTCCCACGCGCATCATGGAGGTAGTCAGTAGCCTCAAAGCTGGTAGTCGGGCGGTGGATAGTCCTCCACGCCGGTGACACGAGGGCCGCGGATACTCGGTGCTGAATCCGGCGTCCGTGTGGCGTGAAAGGGCCAAGTCGGAGAGTAGCCTCCCACGCCCGCCAACCAACTCCCCAGGGCATCACGGTCTGGCGGGGTAGATCGCAGAACGCGCAACTCTCCGGACGGACAAAGGTGCATCAGCGTCGAGCACGTAGAGGTGCCGACGGGTGATGTACAACTCGTGGCGAAGAGCTCGGTTAGCTCGATCCAGCCCATCGACATGCGTAACAAAGTTCGATGGTGGAAAGGCTCTCTGGTGACAGTGGTGTAGGCAGCAGTGTAGTAACCCTCCTCACCAACATCGACGCGATAGCAATGTGCTCAAGGGGAGGTGTCCAACTCTCGATACTCGCACGAAGACGTGTCGATGCAGCATAAGCAGCGTCGTGGACTGCCATATCGATGGTCACTCCAACACCATGTGCGGTGTGCAGCACGAGAGTGGACTCGTACTCCGAGAGTAGAGGTGGACGATGGCGCTGCATCGCTCCTGGTTGTAGTCCCGGTACTCCTCATAGACGGTGTACTCGGGTGCCAGCGATAACCCAGATAGGTCATCATCTCGGCTAGCACCGCAGGTGATCCCGAGGCACCAATGGCCATCGTGTGGCGCACGACCTGCCTCGTGGGTTCCATCTGAAAACAAAGACGTTTCAAAAGGAGTCAAATGACAGGGTGGAAATTGTTCAAATACAATTCCAAAAACAACTAAGGCTATATCCATCTTCGGGGTGAAAGCGGTCACGGGATCCTAGTGATAGTTAGTAAAATTGTTTAACCCGAGTAGAAGAGAGTTCAGAGCCCCAGAGTAAAGGTCGAGGAGTAAAAGATCCTAATACCACCCAATGGCGACGTGTGCCCATAAGACACACAGCCATGTTAGTAAGAGTTTTGTAATGTCTAGACTCGACTTCGGCCAAGGAGTGTGGAAGGGGGATTCCTACAGGCAGTCGGCTCTGATACCAACTTGTGCGCCCTCGATTCAATCGTACACTAATCATGCACGCAAATGTGTACGATCAAGATCAAGGACTCACGGAAGATATCACAACACAACTCTACAAATAAAATAAGCCATACAAGCATCATAATACAAGCCGGGGCCTCGAGGGCTCGAATACAAGTGCTCGATCATAGACGAGTCAGTGGAAGCAACAATATCTGAGTACGACATAAGTTAAACAAGGTGCCATAAGATGGCTAGCACAAACGGGATACAGATCGAAGAGGACAGGCCTCCCGCCTGGATCCTCCTAGGTCACTCACAGTGTCGCCGTCGCCGGGCTGCACGTAGTAGTAGGCGCCTCGCAGTAGTAGTCGCCGAGGCGGTGGCGTCTGGATCCTGGCTCCATCGTCGATAGCAGCAATCGAGTAGAGATAGGGGGAAAAGGGGGAACAAGGCAACCGTGAGTACTCATCCAAAGTACTCGCAAGCAAGGAGCTACACTACATATGCATGGATATATGTGTAAAGGCCATATCAGTGGACTGAACTGCAGAATGCCAGAATAGAGAGAAGGCCTAGTCCTAGCGAAGACTAGCATCTTCCGGAATCCACCATCTTGCAGCAAACAAGAGGGAGTAGAGTAACATAACTTGAAGTAGCAGTAGTGTTATCAACCTCGGCCAGAGATCCTTTCTCGACTCCCTGCGAGGAAGAAATCCCAGAGCCATACTATCCAGTTATCATCACAATCCAAAGCTCATCTCCATGTCTCATCTCAAGTAACCAGTTCTAGTTGTATCGATCGGGATACAACTCCAAGCGTCCGTTACCGTAGGACAGGCTATCGATAGATGTTTTCTTCCTGCAGGGTGCACCAACTTACCCACCACGCCGCTTAACTCCGCCGACACACTTTCCGGGTCATGCCCGCCTCGGTCAAACAATACGCCGCAACCCGACCTAGGCTTAATAGAGAGGCCAGCACGCCGACTAAACCTATGCCCCTGGGGTCATGGGCCATCTCCCGGGAACTCCTGACGCTGCGAGGGCGGCCGGAAGCAGACCTAGCCTAACAGCGTTCCAGCCCAATCCGCGCGCCGCTCGACGCCGACGCCTAATAAGCTTCGCTGATGTATACGACGCAGAACGCCCATACTTAGCCCACGTGATGGTTAGTGCTATCGGGCCGAGGCCCTCGGATCAAATATCCAAATCGTAGTGGATTAGGAACGCGGTAACAAGCGTAACTCACGAAAGATGTGACCCGCTGCCCGTCTCGAGGACTTGTGGCAAGGGCTAGGAATGCCCGCCACGCCTCGTAAGTATCTCGCGGGCACCCTCCGTGTCAACCCGTCTCCACATCACTCGCAATTAAGCGCTGGTACCCTCGTGGTCGACCCGCCTTTACAAGTAACATGGTAAAAGTCCAAGTAATCGTGAGTCCAAACATCAAGGGAAAACACGAGGAATCACCCCGGTGTATTCCACTCAATGTAGTCATCAAGGTGAACATAAGAGGATTCACCCTCGAGGTCCACACTTGAGGGTTGCACGACAGTCGTATCGGAAGTGGTTAAAGAGGAATCACCCTCGATGACCACAACCGGATAACTATACTACTGTGGTTAATATCGGAAGTCAGAGAGGTTTCACCCTCGGTACTCGATAGTAACCTAGTAGTGTCGAGCAACTAAGGGGAAGTGATGTGCGGTGTCGGGGCCTGGTCTTCGATCCCGTTGATCGGGTCTTCAATGATGAAGCAGGGGCAACAAGGACAAGGTGGGGGTCACTGATGGGTCTCTAACCAACATATACTAAGCAGTTTAGGATAAGCAGGTAGGTAACAATAGCAGGTTACAATAAACAGGCTATGCAATAGAATAGGAGCAACAATAACAGATAGCAAAATCTAGTGCAAGCAATAAGAGAATGGAATGGGCGATATCGGGATGATCAAAGGGGGGCTTGCTGGTTGCTCGGCAAGAGAGAGGATCGTCGACCTTGTAGTCGAACCGCCACCGCAGCGTCGGTCTCGTAGTCTCATCAAGAGAAGAGGGGGAAGAAACAATGAATACACGATAACAGATGCATAACGATGCATGACATGCCAAGAAGCGATGCTAGGCGTGCCCTAACGTGGTAAGAAGGGTACTGGTTTAGGGGGGGAAGCATCCGGGAAGTTATCCCGGTTCCGGACGTCTGTCACACAGATGAACCGGAGGAGAAAGTTTGCAGGTTCGATAGGTTAGAGACGTGCGGTGGACGAACGGACTGCGTATCCGGAATCGTCTCGTCGTTCTGAGCAACTTTCATGTTGAAAATATTTTAATCCGGGCTACGGATTAAAAGTTATGAATTATAAAAGGTTTTATTAATTTCTGGAATTTTAATTAATTAATTAATTAATTTCGAAAAAAACATTTATGACATCAGCATGAGGTCATGCTGACGTCATCAGCCAACAGGGTTGACTAAGTCAACCCTGCCAGGTGGGTCCCACATGTCATACACTAATAACTTAATTAACCTAATTAGATTAATTAAACTTAGTTAATTAAGTTAACTAATGATTAGTATTAATTAATCCAGAATTAATTAGTTTAATTAATTACCCAATTAATTAGCTAATGATTAGGTTTAACTAATCCAGAATTAATTAGATTAATTAATTATCCAATTAATTAATTAATTAATTAATTAGTTAATTAGTTTAATTACTTTTAATTCATTTTAAATCATTTTTTGATTCTGTTTAATTAAAACATTTCTTTAAACGTTTTTGGGGGGGGTGGGGCCCCCTAGTCAGAGGCACGTGGCCCTATCTGGCGGCAAGCGCCATGGGTGCGGTTCAGGTGCCACCGATCAGGCGCGACCCGGCCGGTCGGGCTGCGGCGGCCAGTGGTGGTTGTTACATGGCGCCCAGCCAAGCAGCAACGCCGGTGAGGGGGGGCGACGGAGGCGAGCAGGGGCCGGGCGAAGGGGATCGGGGGTTCGGCTGTCTGGCGAGGGGGCGCCGAACGGGGAAGGAGGGGATCGGGGCCAGCGGGGCTCGGGGCTCACGCCACGTCGCCGACGAGGGCGCCGACGGGAGGAGAAGGAACGGGAGGGGAGGCACGGCGGTCGGGCGCGCTGAGCCGACGAGGCCACGGGGAGTGGGAGGGGGCGGCTGGTCAAGGCAGTGGGGGGGTTTATCCTCCCGTTTTATTTTCTTTTATTTATTTTTTGACAGATTCAAACAACGAATAGAAACTTAACACACCGGGGGGGTTTACTGTTGCAAAACCGGGGGGTTTACTGTTGCCAAACCATCCGGGTGTTACAAAGATGACATGATGTAGAGGGATAAACTTAAGCAATATGATATAAACCCCATCTTTTTATCCTCGATGGCAACAATACAATACGTGTCGTTTCCCCTTCTGTCACTGGGATGGAGCACCGCAAGATTGAACCCAAAGCTATGCACTTCTCCCATTGCAAGAAAGATCAATCTAGTAGGCCAAACCAAACTGATAATTCGAAGAGACTTGTAAAGATAACAAATCATACATAAAAGAATTCAGAGGAGATTCAAATATTGTTCATAGATAATCTTGATCATAAACCCACAATTCATCGGATCTCGACAAACACACCGCAAAAGAAGATTACATCGAATAGATCTCCAAGAGAATCGAGGAGAACTTTGTATTGCGATCCAAAGAGAGAGAAGAAGCCATCTAGATAATAACTATGGACCCGAAGGTCTGAGGTAAACTACTCACACATCATCGGAGAGGCTATGGTGTTGATGTAGAAGCCCTCCGTGATCAATGCCCCCTCCGACGGAGCGCCGGAAAAGGCCCCAAGATGGGATCTCACGGGTACAGAGAGTTGCGGCGGTGGAAATAGGGTTTCGACTCCCGTTCTGATGTTTCCAGGGTATATGAGTATATATAGGCGAAAGAGGTCGGTCAGGAGAGCTATGAGGGGCCCACGAGGGTGGGGGCGCGCCCAGGGGGCAGGAGCGCCTCCCTGCCTCGTGGCCTCCTCGTTGATTGCTTGACGTCCACTCCAAGTCCTCTGGATCACGTTTGTTCCGAAAATCACGTTCCCAAAGATTTCATTCCGTTTGGACTCCGTTTGATATTCCTTTCCTTCGAAACACTGAAATAGGCAAAAAACAGCAATTTGGCCTGGGCCTTCGGTTAATAGGTTAGTCCCAAAAATAATATAGAAGTGTATAATAAAGCCCATTGAACATCGAAAACAGATAATATAATAGCATGGAACAATCAAAAATTATAGATACGTTGGAGACGTATCAAGCATCCCCAAGCTTAATTCATGCTCGTCCTTGAGTAGGTAAATGATAAAAACAAAATTTTTGATGTGGAATGCTACTTAGCATAATTTTCAATGTAATTCTTTTTATTGTGGCATGAATATTTAGATCTGAAAGATTCAAGATAAAAGTTTAATGTTGACATAAAAACAATAATACTTCAAACATGCTAACCAAGCAATTATGTCTTATCAAAATAACATAGCCAAAGAAAGCTTATCCCTACAAAATCATATAGTTAGGCCATGCTTCAATTTCGTCACACAAAACGTCCTCATCATGCATAACCACGATGACAAGCCGAGCAATTGGTTCATACTTTTTATATTGCACGGATAATTCAGAAAACTGACAGAAAATACTATTTTTACTTTATTTCAACTAAATAACAAAAAGTAAAAGGAGGGTACAGAAGGTTGTGCTTTCTAACTTCATCCATCTCATGCTCATCAATAGGAATCCACTAACAGGGTTGCATGACATCGTTTGTCCTACCCTCCCGTGGCAGAGGTTCCTAACGGAAACTAAGGGATATTAAGGCCTCCTTTTAATAGAGTACCGGACCAAAGCATTAACACATAGTGAATACATGAACTCCTCAAACCATGGTCATCACCGGGAGTGGTCCCGATTATTGTCACTTCGGGGTTGTCGGATCATAACACATAGTAGGTGACTATAGACTTGCAAGATAGGATCAAGAACTCACATATATTCATGAAAACATAATAGGTTCAGATCTGAAATCATGGCACTCGGGCCCTAGTGACAAGCATTAAGCATAGCAAAGTCATAGCAACATCAATCTCGTAACATAGTGGATACTAGGATCAAACCCTAAAAACTAACTCGATTACATGATAAATCTCATCCAACCCATCACCGTCCAGCAAGCCTACGATGGAATTACTCACGCACGGCGGTGAGCATCATGAAATTGGTGATGGAGGATGGTTGATGATGACGACGGCGACGGATTCCCCTCTCCAGAGCCCCGAACGGACTCCAGATCAGCCCTCCCGAGAGAGTTTAGGGCTTGGCGGCGGCTCCGTATCGTAGAACGTGATGAATCTTTTTCTCTCATTTTTTCTCCCCGAACACGAATATATGGAGTTGGAGTAGAGGTCGGTGGAGCAACAGGGGGCCCACGAGGCAGGGGGCGCGCCCCCCACCCTCATGGACAGGTTGGGCCCCCTGGCCTTGATTCTTTCGCCAATATTTTTAATATTTTCCAAAAGTAAGTTCTGTGGAGTTTCAGGTCATTTCGAAAACTTTTGTTTCTGCACATAAATAACACCATGGCAATTCTGCTAAAAACAGCGTCAGTTCGGGTTAGTTCCATTCAAATCATGCAAGTTAGAGTCTAAAACAAGGGCAAAAGTGTTTGGAAAAGTAGATACGACGGATACATATCAACTCCCCCAAGCTTAAACTTTTGCTTGTCCTCAAGCAATTCAGTTGATAGACTGAAAGTGATAAAGAAAAACTTTTACAAACTCTGTTTGCTCTTGTTGTTGTAAATATGTAAAGCCAGCATTCAAATTTTCAGCAAAGATTATGGACTAACCATATTCACAATAACATTTAGGTCTCATGTTTACTCATATCAATGGCATAATCAACTAGCGAGCAATAATAATAAATCTCGGATGACAACACTTTCTCAAAACAATCATGATATGATATAACAAGATGGCTGATACGTCTCCAACGTATCTATAATTTTTGATTGCTCCATGCTATATTATCTACTGTTTTGGACAATATTGGGCTTTATTATCCACTTTTATATTATTTTGGGACTAACCTATTAACCGGAGGCCCAGCCCAGAATAGATGTTTTTTGCCTATTTCAGTGTTTCGAAGAAAAGGAATATCAAACGGAGTCCAATTGACCTGAAACTCCACGGAACTTATTTTCGGACCAGAAGAAGCCCATGGAGTACCGGAGTTGCACCAGGGGAGTCCCGGGCTGCCCGCGAGGGTGGGCGGCGCGCCCCCCTGCCTCGTGGACAGCCTGGAGGTCCACCGATGTACTTCTTCCTCCTATATATACCCATATACCCTAAAAACTTCGGGGAACAGAATAGATCAGGAGTTCAGCCGCCGCAAGCCTCTCAGAGCCATCAAAACCAATCGGGACCCTGTTCCAAGACACCGGAGGGGGGATCCTCACCGTGGCCATCTTCATCATCCCGGCGCTCTCCATGACAAGGAGGAGTAGTTCACCCTCGGGCTGAGGGTATATATGTACCAAGAGCTATGTGTTTGATCTCTCTCTCTCTCTCTCTCTCTCTCTCTCGTGTTCTTGATTTGGCACGATTTTGATGTATCGTGAGATTTGCTATTATAGTTGGATCTTATGTTTCTTCTCCCCCTCTTCTCTCTTGTAATGGATTGAGTTTTCCCTTTGAGGTTATCTTATCGGATTGAGTCTTTAAAGATTTGAGAACACTTGATGTATGTCTTGTCGTGCGTATCTGTGGTGACAATGGGATATCACGTGATTCACTTGATGTATGTTTTGGTGATCGACTTGCGGGTTCCGCCAATGAACCTATGCATAGAGGTTGGCACACGTTTTCATCGTGATTCTCTGGTAGAAACTTTGGGGCACTCTTTGAGGTTCTATGTGTTGGTTTGAGTAGATGAATTGAGATTGTGTGATGCATATCGTATAATCATAACCACGGATACTTGAGGTGACATTGGAGTATCTAGGTGACATTAGGGTTTCGGTTGATTTGTGTCTTAAGGTATTATTCTAGTACGAACTCTAGGGCTGTTTGTGACACTTATAGGAATAACCCAATGGATTGATTGGAAAGAATAACTTTGACGTGGTTTCGTACCCTACCATAATCTCTTCGTTTGTTCTCCGCTATTAGTGACTTTGGAGTGACTCTTTGTTGCATGTTGAGGGATAGTTATATGATCCAATTATGTTATTATTGTTGAGAGAACTTGCACTAGTGAAAGTATGAACCCTAGGCCTTGTTTCCTAGCATTGCAATACCGTTTACGCTCACTTTTACCACTTGTTACCTTGCTGTTTTTATATTTTCAGATTACAAAAACCTATATCTACCATCCATATTGCACTTGTATCACCATCTCTTCGCCGAACTAGTGCACCTATACAATTTACCATTGTATTGGGTGTGTTGGGGACACAAGATACTCTTTGTTATTTGGTTGCAGGGTTGTTTGAGAGAGACCATCTTCATCCTACGCCACCCACGGATTGATAAACCTTAGGTCATCCACTTGAGGGAAATTTGCTACTGTCCTACAAACCTCTTCACTTGGAGGCCCAACAACGTCTACAAGGAGAAGGTTGCGTAGTAGACATCAAGCACTTTCTGGCGCCGTTGCCGGGGAGGTGAGTGCTTGAAGGTATATCTTTAGATCTTGCAATCGAATCTTTTTGTTTCTTGTTTTTGCACTAGTTTATTCTATAAAAGAAAACTACAAAAAAATGGAATTGAGTTTGCCTCATACGCTTCATCTTTTTAATATCTTTCGTGAGTATGATGGAAAAGAAAATTGTGCAAAAGTGTTAGAAGAAGAATGCATTAAAATGTTTTGCACTAAATCTTTGAATGATGAGCATGATTGCAATGTTGTTAGTATGAACTCCTTAAATATCCATGGTACTAATGATGATTGCACTAGTTATGATGAAAATGCCTCCTATAAACATGTTAATTTTTGTGGAGTGCATTGGGTTTGTGAGTACGCACCAAATAGGGAAGATATATATTGCAAGAGGCATAAGCATTTAGAAACTAAATGGTTGCAAGAAAGGCTAGATGCGAGTGCTGAAAATTTAAAATATCTTTACCATACTTGTGAACTTTGCAATGAACATGGTCATTTAAATCTCCGATGCAAATTGTTTCATGATCGAATCGTGTCCAAAAATTGTGATGACTTGATTTCCCTTGCACATTATAATGAACTTAGTCTGCTTTTGGGTTATGAAGAATTGAAACGTGCAACTAAGCATATTCCAGAATATAACCTTGAGAAATTCCTCGATATTGATCTAGAGGAAATTTATATGTATTGTGCGGTGAATTGCATTGAAAATCCTTATATTGCCAATTACATAAAGAAAAGAAGACAAATAGAATACTAATGAAAGGGAAGAGACTTCCCAATATCCTCCTATTATTTCTTATGATGAATCAGGTAACGAGGAGGAGCCTTCTATCCAACCAATCTCATTAATAAGGAGCTCAAAAAAGAGGACTGAACCCACACGTGATGTGGTGAAGAAGAAGAAAAGAAAAAGGAAGAGAGGTAAAAAGGTATCTCTCCCAAATAAGGTTGCTCCTATTATTGTTGTGCCTCATGAAAATGAATCAAAAATAATTGTGGAAGATGATACACTTGATGATGATCTCGTTATGCCTATTGCTTGTCGTGATGATTATGATTGGGAAGATAATGATACTTCTTATGATCTTGAAAATCTTTTTGGCACTTGCTTGGAATATGACAATTGCTATACTATTGGTGCTACCCATACTATTAATGATGGGAGTGATTATGCTTATGATATGAAAAGGCCCAAGCTTGGGGATGCTATGTTTGGAGAAGATTATGTTTTTGATAATATATTTGCTGCAATTAATGTTTGTCGCAAGCTTGGGGATGCTATGTCTAATGAAGATGATATTTTTAGCCTCTCAAGTTTTGATATGCAAAGTTGTTATGATGATAGCATGCCTTCTACCCATGATGATAATATTTATGAAAGTGGATTTGGAGAGGTCATGAATTTATTTAGTGATGTATCCACTATTTTGGAAGAGGTTTCAATCAATTATGATGAGAACGAAGTTGCTACTTATGATGATTATTGTGATGAAACTTATTCTATAAAAAGTAGAGATGATTATATTTATAAAACTTGTCATGATTATGATTACCCTTTTTCTGAACATTACTCTTTTAATGTGGAAACAATTTATAGTATTCAAGTCTCTTATGATACTCCCACTATTCCGAATGAGAAGAATTTTGCTTATGTGGAGAGTAGTAAAATTTCTATGAAAGTAGATCATGAAAAGAATGCTTTAGGTGCTGGTTATATTGTTGAATTCATTCATGATGCTACTTAAAGTTATTATGAGGGAGGAATGTATGCTTGTAGGAATTGCAATAATATCAAGTTTCCTCTCTATGTGCCTAAAGTTTTGAAGTTATGCTTGTTTTGCCTTCCTATGCTAGTTGATTATTGTTCCCATAAGTTGTTTGCTCACAAAATCCCTATGCATAGGAAGTGGGTTAGACTAAAATGTGCTAGTCATATTCTTCATGATGCTCTCTCTATGTTTCAGTTCTTATCTTTTATGCGAGCATCATTGAAATCATCATGCCTAGCTAGGGGCGTTAAACGTTAGCGCTTGTTGGGAGGCAACCCAATTTTATTTTAGTTTCTTGCTTTTTGGTTTTGTTTAGGAATAAATAATCCATCTAGCTTCTGTTTATATGTGGTTTTGTGTTTTAATTAGTGTTTGTGCCAAGTAGAACCTTTGGGAAGACTTGGGTGAAGTCTTTATGATCATGCTGTAAAAAACAGAAACTTTAGCGCTCACGAGATTAGCTTCAACTTTTTACTGGAGAGTTCTATTTAGCTGATTATTTTTTCAGATTATTACTAGACAAATTACTCAGGTCCACCAATTTATTTTAGAATTTTTGGAGTTCCAAAAGTATACGTTTGATACAGATTACTAAAGACCGTTCTGTTTTTGACAGATTCTATTTTTCGTGTGTTGTTTGCTTATTTTGATGACTCTATGGCTAGTAAAATAGTTTATAAACCATAGAGAAGTTGTAATACAGTAGTTTTAACACCAATAAAAATAAAGAATTAGTTCATTACAGTACCTTGAAGTGGTATTTTGTTTTCTTTCGCTAACGGAGCTCACGAGTTTTCTGTTAAGTTGTGTGTTGTGAAGTTTTCAAGTTTTGGGTAAAGATTCGATGGACTATGGAATAAGGAGTGGCAAGAGCCTAAGCTTGGGGATGACCAAGGCACCCCAAGGTAATATTCCAGGATAACCAAGCGTCTAAGCTTGGGGATGCCCCGGAAGGCATCCCCTCTTTCGTCTTCGTTCATTGGTAACTTTACTTGGAGCTATATTTTTATTCACCACATGATATGTGTTTTGCTTGGAGCGTCATCTCATTTTATTTTGTTTTGCTTGCTGTTTGAATAAAATACCAAGATCTGAAATTCTTAAATGTTAGAGAGTCTTCACATAGTTACATAATTATACAACTACTCATTGATCTTCACTCATATCTTTTGGAGTAGTTTGTTGTTTTCTCTAGTGCTTCACTTATATCTTTTAGAGCACGATGGTGGATTTGTTTTATAGAAACTATTGATCTCTCATGCTTCACTTAGATTATTTTGAGAGTCTTAAATAGCATGGTAATTTTCTTAAATAATCCTAATAAGCTAGGTATCCAAGAATAGTAAAAACTTTCTTATGAGTGTATTGAATACTAAGAGAAGTTTGATACTTGATGATTGTTTTGAGATATGGAGGTAATAATATCAAAGTCATGCTAGTTGAGTAGTTGCGAATTTGAGAAATTCTTGTGTTGAAGTTTGCAAGTCCCGTAGCATGCACTTATGGTAAACGTTGTGTAACAAATTTGAAACATGAGGTGTTCTTTGATTGTCTTCCTTATGAGTGGCGGTCGGGGACGAGCGATGGTCTTTTCCTACCAATCTACCCCCCTAGGAGCATGCGTGTAGTGCTTGGTTTTTGATGACTTGTAGATTTTTGCAATAAGTATGTGAGTTCTTTGTTGGAGTTCACCTCTATGCGGTTACACCCAAATGTAAGTGGAGACCAGATCGTAAGGCCAGTGCCTCGCCCATAAGCGCATCTCCGCACCAATCAATTTTCCCATTCCCTGCCGCGACGAATCTGCCATTCGAGTCTACAATCTTTTCTTGGTTCCCCGTCTGTACACCCCTCGGCCCACGTGAGCGCTTATCCGGTTTTATGGTTTTTTTATCCGACGTTTCATCATAGATCCTCACGGAAATAATCCAGTAGAAACAAAACGAGGAAACCGGCCAACCAACGGAAACAAGCCAAGAAAAAAGTCCCGACAACTAACGAGAGACTCCCGAGCCCACATATGCTCACGCAACGGCTGAAAATGAAAACACTCCGCCCAAATCCGATCATCCCACGACTGTCGCCTCCATGCGCACTCTCAGACATTGCAGGCTGAGGCCGACACCGCTCCTCATGCCTGCCGTGCGCCTCGGGCGGATCTCTGCATATAGCACCATCAAGCGTGCAAAGACATCATCGACGACCTACTCATGCAAATCGACATCCCAGGGCGTGATCGCCCTCAAGACCATGATGGGTCCACCGGAAACTGAACCTAGAACCGGTGGGCGAGGAGGCACCAGCATATGAGGATCGTTCCCGCTACCGCAATGGAGGCGCGGGGGCGATGAACGCGCGCGAGAAGTTGAAGAGGTCATCGAGTTAGAGTAGCATCATCAGTCCTCACCACAGCCTCCTTGTCCGCCCCTGCCGAGGAGACGCGTGCACTTAGTTACGTGTCTCTCCACTCCAACGCGCCCATCTCTCAGCATAGCTCTGTTCTGCATGTTTTTTCTTCGTTTAAGCTTAAACTCTTCCTAATGCATGCTTTCAGAAAATATCCCATCAAATTGGGAGCCTAGCTTCGTAATTGCGAGCAAAACCATATTTATTAATGGGTAGTTAAGCACTCTATTTTTTTCTTACCATAGGGGGCAAGCAATACCATACTAAACTCTCTAAGGGACACCTAGATTATCAATTTCCCCCCTAGAAACCAAACCCTAGTTAGGTACTCCCTCTGATTCAAAATATTTTTTGTGATTTTAGTTTTAAAAATTTAAACTAAAATCAAGACACTTATTCTGGATCGGTGGAGTTGTTGATGCTCCCTCTGTGTCACTAGTAGAAAAAGGGGCTTTCGTTTGGGCCTGCCCAGCCCATTAGTCCCGGTTCTTATACGAACCAGGACCAACGGGTGCATTCGTCCCGGTTCGTGATCCCAGGTGGCCGGCCGGGGCCTCGCGGGCTTTGGTCCCGGTTCGTCTCGACCCATTTGTCCCGGTTCTAGGAACGAACCGGGACCAATGGGCCTCGCTCCTGGCCCATAACCATTGGTCCCGGTTCCAGCCACGAACCGAGACAAATGATTTGCCTATATATAGCCCATCGCCAGCAAGCAAAGCACTCCACCCTGCTCCGTTTTTTGCTGGCCGGCGAGGGAGGGCATTTGGGTGATATAGCTCACCTCCTATGCACATGAGGTGTTCGATGAAATGTCCGAGCCACACTAGTTAATATTTCTTCTCTCGAAACTCGACCTCCGAGCTCCATTTTCCCCAAGATTTTTCTAGGTTTAGCGGTCTGTCATGTCCCGTCTCCGTGTTCACCGCCGTCGATCGCCCGCGCCGATCTCGTCGCCGGCACCACCGTGGTGAGCCTCTTGTTCTTATCTTCTTTCTGAAAGAAAAAAATTCTTAATTGAGATAGATACTTGTCTAATTTTCTTACTTTTATTATTCCTTGTTATTATATAGTGCGATGGTTCTGGTATCCGCCCCCGTCGGTCCTCGTCCTGTCTATGATTCGGATGTGGTATATATTATATTTTTATAACTATTTGGTTCATTTATTGTTTATGACAATTATGCCGACCAACGTGACATAGATTTTATTTATGTAGGAGGTGGTTGAACCGGAAATTCCAACCGACCCTATTGTCGAGAGGTTAAATTTAGTCGAAGAAGAAAACAATTACTTGAAGGAAAAAATAAAAAAATTGAGGAGGAGAAGATGATATTGGAGTTGCATGTTGCGGATGTCGTCGATGATCACAAGATTAAGATGGATGCAATGCGGTTGAAGATTAGAAAATATGCCATTCATACCGAGGCTTGGTATCATTATGTCGTTGGATCAATTGTTACCTTAGTTGTGATTATGATCGCATTTGTTGTTGCATTGAAAGGTTTTACATAGTTTCAATGTATGGTTTAACTAGATGCTCTGGGGAGCTATATGTTGTTCAATTTGAACTATGTATGTACTTTGGTCTTAGTGTGATGATGAACTACTATTAATTTAGTCACTTATCTATCCATGTTCATTTGTAGTGCTTTTCAATTTCAGGGTCTTATAGCTGGAAAAAATCAGTAAATGCATGAAAAATAACAAATGAAGTCAGAAAGGGTTGAAAATTGATGATGTGGCTTTGAATGGTGCATTTTCAACATAGAAAAACTATGGAGTTCAAATAAGTTCAAAAAATGAAATCCTTTTGTAACAAACGAGTTTCTGTATGAAACCCTGATACTTCGAAAGAGATTGTCCGTTTTGTACACGAAGTGCATCCAGTTTTTGCTGTAAGCCTCTCTACTTTCTTGCACATGCTATGTGAGTGAAATGATGATAACATGCCAACTTTTAACCTTTTCAGAGTTCATTCCAAATGCTTTTCAATTTCAGGGTCTTATAGCTGAAAAAATCAGTAAATGCATGAAAAATAACAAATGAAGTCAGAAAGGGTTGAAAATTGATGATGTGGCTTTGAATGGTGCATTTTGAACATATAAAAACTATGGAGTTCATATAAGTTCAAAAAAATGAAATCCGTTTGTAACAGACGAGTTTCCGTATGAAACCCTGATACTTCGAAAGAGATTGTCCGTTTTGTACACGAAGTGCATCCAGTTTTTGCCGTAAGCCTCTATACTTTCTTGCACATGCTATGTGGGTGAAATGATGATACCATGCCAACTTTTAACCTTTTCAGAGTTCATTTGAAATGCTTTTCAATTTCAGGGTCTTATAGCTGGAAAAAATTAGTAAATGAATGAAAAATAACAAATGAAGTCAGAAAGGGTTGAAAATTGATGATGTGGCTTTGAATGGTGCATTTTGAACATAGAAAAACTATGAAGTTCAAATAATTTCAAAAAATGAAATCCTTTTGTAACAGGCGAGTTTCCCTATAAAACCCTGATTCTTCGAAAGAGATTGTCCGTTTTGTACACGAAGTGCATCCAGTTTTTGCCGTAAGCCTCTCTACTTTCTTGCACATGCTATGTGGGTGAAATGATGATACCATGCCAACTTTTAACCTTTTCAGAGTTCATTTGAAATTCTTTTCAATTTCAGGGTCTTATAGCTGAAAAAACAGTAAATGCATGAAAAATAACAAATGAAGTCGGGAAGGGTTGAAAATTGATGATGTGGCTTTGAATGGTGCATTTTGAACATAGAAAAACTATGGAGTTCAAATAAGCTCAAAAAAATGAAATCCTTTTGTAACAGACGAGTTTCCGTATGAAACCCTGATACTTTGAAAGAGAAACAAAATAAAATAATCAGTAAATGCATGAAAATTTAATAGCAAAAAGAATTATCATAAAATAAAGTAAATAAGTAATTTGAAACAAAATATTATAAACTTTAATAAAATATATAAGTAGAAACAAAATAAAATAAAATAAAATAAACTTTAATAACATAAATAAAATTTATGAAACTTTGTTTGTTTGTTAAAAGCAAAAAGAATTTTCATAAAGAACTTTGTTTGTTAGAAACTTTAATAGCAAATATATAAGTAGAAACAAAATAAAATAAAATAAATAAGTATTTTGTTGTAAGTAGAAACAAAACAAAAAAGCAAAAAAGAAAACAAAAAAACTGGGAAAAATAAAAAAATTGCCACCTACTGGGCCACCACGGCGTGAATACGACTAGAAACCCATCAATGGGCCAGGATTCAGGCCCGCAGAAGACCCAGTAGGCCCATCTAGCATAGCAGTGACGATTAGGCCCATAAGCCTGCAATAGAGAGGAGCTTGAGAGGGGTGCGGCAGTGGGGCTTATAAACCACTACGCGCCCCTCTCAACTAGCGAGGTGGGACTAAACTCCCACCACCACGCCGCTGTGCGCGGCCATTGGTCCCGGTTGGTGGCACCAACCGGGACTGAAGGTGGGCATTATTACCGGTTCGTCCCACCAACCGGAACCAATTCCCCCCCTTTAGTACCGGTTGGTGCCACCAACCGGGACCAAAGGCCGCCGCTTCCCGCCCTTTGGACTGCTGAAAAGAGACCTTTGGTCCCGATTGGTGGCACCAACCGGTACTAAAGGGGGGCATTGGTACCGGTTTGTGGCACGAACCGGGACCAATGCTCTGTGTATATAAGATGGACTTGTGAAATTTTTCATTCAGTTCTTTGATCTGCCTCTCTGCCGCCGAACGCCTCGACACCGACGAACACCTCGATGCCGCCAGGCTGCCGGACCTCGACGTCGACGCCGTCGCCGCGCCCTGCCTGCCCCGACGCCTATGTCGTGCGCCCCTGCCCTGCCCCGACGCTAACGCTGTGTGCCCCTGCCTCGCACCGACGCTGTCGCGCCCCTACCTCAGACCGACGATGCCGCCGTGCGCCTGCCTCGACCTCGACGCCAATGCCGCCAGCTGCCGCCTGCCTTGACACACACGCCGCCCCTGCCGTCAACGCCGCCGCACCACTGCTCGCCGGACAGGCCAGTACTCCCTCCTCCCTCCCACCCCGCTCCTCTGTCCTTCCTTCATGTATGTGATGATGGTGAAGTTGGTTCAGTGCAAAGTTTTAGAGAATTGCATGTTTTCAGCCATGTCCACAAGGTGTTTGATGAAATGCTAGGGCTAGCTAGGGAACTTTGTTTTATGTGAAACTTGGCAGGATGATGTCTCCTTGGATGTTGGTGAAGATGGTCAAGTTGGTTTGTTAAAAGGAAAAACTTGTTAGTGCAAGTTTTATTAAAATTTAGTGCTGGACAGAAACTACATGAATTTTTTTGGTGGACTTGCTAGATGAAATTGGGGCTGCCCTTCTGGACTTAAGGGTTTAGTAGGAAGGACTACAAGATGTAAAAAATTCAGAATTTTTTTATCAAGGAAAAATAGGGTTGTAGTTCAATGCCAAGATTGGACCAAAATTCAATATTGGAAGTTGTGCTCAAAATTTTCAAATGACTAAAGTGGGTTTTTGAATAAAAATGATCTATAGGCATCAGAGGATTTCTCAAAAATTTTGTGGCATTTGAAAGGAATTATTTGAAATAGTTCTAGTGCAAAAAGTTACATTTAAGAAAAAGTAAGAAAATTCTACTGATGTTTTTGTTCATAGCATTTTTTTTGTCCATGTATGTATGTATGAATGGATGGATGGATGGATGGATATGGATGTATATACAAAATATTCATATATGATGTTTTTTTCGTTCATAGCAATTTTTTTCCATGTATGTGTAATTTATGTATGTATGTTCATATATGCAAAAGTTACATTTAAGAAAAAATAAGAAAATTCTATTTTTTTTCTTCTTCTCTTCTATCCCGATAACTTCAACACGAGGGGGGGGTGTCGATATACCCCCTCCCCGATAACATTATTTTTCCCATGTATGTATGTCGTCGTTGTCGATATAACCCCCTCCCGGATAACTTCGACATGAGGGGCGGTCGATATATATACCCCCTCTCGACCGTGAAAACTTATACCACGGGAGCACCCCCCCGGCCCTCTCGCTCGACCAAAACTCTCGAGGACACCCAAACCCTAGAAAAAATGATGTCGGTCTCTTACCCCCTCCCACCGCGCCCCTACCCGATCGACAAAAACTCTTGAGGCCACCCAAATTTACCAAGTTAAAAGAGCGTTGTCGTCGAGGCCACCCCGAACCCTTGAAGCGTTGTTGAGGCCACCCCAAACCCTTGAAGCGTTGCCAAGGCCACCCCAAACGAAGCGTCGAGGCCATGCCACTAATATGATTCCTTATAGTGCTTAGCTAGCTGGTTCAACGTTTGCCACTAATATATCCATCTGTCATGTTTGAATAATAATTGCCATGTTGTAAATATTTGCAGAAACTATGGACCCGCACCCCCGAGACGAAGCAAAAGAAGCGGTGTTGGGGGAGATAATCGCACACGAAAGTGATGCCGTCTTGTCGTTTCTCAACGACACATGCACCAATGGTCTGGAAAGACAGGATGAAGAAGCAGGCTACAACGATGATCAAACAATGGAGGAGGAAGGACACCGTGATGACGGCTCCGGTGACCGAATGGAGGGGGAAGGACACCATGATGATGGCTCCGGTGAGCGAATGGAGGGGAAGGACACCGTGATGACGGCTCCGGTGATCGAACGGAGTCCGGCCAGGTATATATATATATATATATATTAATTAAGCATGTGCTGACTATAGCTAATTGATGCATTAATTGTTTTTGGTATGTACACATATTAACTCTCTTCTTTTTCTTCTTTTCTAGCCCTCCGGGTCGAGCAACACTTCGGTAACGAGATGAGGCCCGAAGAGAAAGTTGCGCACGGATGAAAGGTACACGATCATCGAAATTGTCGGGGAAGCTGATCGTAACCCACAAACACCTATGGGACCGGCGGACCGAGTCCCTTTTGGTTCGGTGGGGGGCGGAGATTGCATGAAGAGCAGATCGAGGCGATGCACACGAGCAGTTTATCCAGCTTCGGAGCTCTCCGGAGAGATAATACTCCTACTGCTGCTTGTCTGGTTGTATTATGCTCTTGCTAGGGAGCACAGAGAGCTACAAAACCTAGCTTGAGTGTGTGTAGTCTCGAATGAGTCGAACCGAACCCTCTCTATGTTGCACATGGGCCTCCTTTTATATGCTCAAGGGGTCACCACAGGTGGCAACGTAGACAAGGGTAAAAACGGAAAAATGAGTTGCGGTAGGTACAGCTACTTTGTACATTGTATTCTACCTAACTCTGACGGCAAGGGACAAAAGCATTAAATGCCCGTCCATGTCGCCTAAACAGTGCAGAAAGGGACCGTCAGGGGCGCCACCGCTGCCACGATGGCACCCACATCGCCGCCGCTTACCGCTGCTCTCCGCTGGCTGCACAGCCTCTTAACACGCACGCCTGGAATGGCCCCATGGCGACACGTTGGTGGATGAGCTGGAGCGGAGATGAAGAGAGGTTGCTTGCCGCAGCAAGCATCTTGCCGCGGCTGAATCCTTGTCGCGCCCGGAAGCTTGTCGCTCACCAAGCCTTCCCGGCAGGCTCCTCTTGCCGGGGTCTTGTCTTTTGCGTGCCTTGAGTAGCCTTCCCGGCAAGCTCCTCTTGCCGGGGCCTTGTCTTCTTGGCTTAAATACTTTGTCCTCGAATGGCTCCAAAGAAACTACGGAGGACCTTGGCGATCACTAGGCAAGCCTCGCCGCGGGGTGCTGCAACTGCCCGTGCACGAGTTCGGGATACTAGGGTACCCTACTCTAGTACACCGACAGAGCCCCGGGCTGGGCCACACGGTGTGCGGCGCTGTTGGGCGAGCCCCAAAAAAAGTGCATGCAGCTGCTGCCTAGATTACGCCGTTACTTGCTCCGGACCCACCACGTCCCCCACGAACAGCCTGCGTCGAGCGTGGCGTCGTGGGAGAGATCGTGGGGGCTTTCTTTAATTGGAAGCGGGCGTCCGCCCCTCTCCTCCTTATAAGCAGGGGAATCGGGGCAGGTCGCCCACCTCGCCATTGTTGTCCCATCTCGAAAAACCACCGTCGCTCCCCCCTTCTCCTCTGGTCCGAAGAGAGCAATGCTCCGCCCCCCATCGCCACCAGCGCCACCAACGCCGTCGGCCTCCTCCACCGCCTCCGCCATGGCTCCAAAAGCCGACAAGGGGAAAGGCGTGAAGTCGGCCGGCGGCGCAGCGGCTCGCAAGCGCGCTGCGCAGCAGCGGCCCTCTTCCTCCCCCTCCCCCAGCTCGGCGCAAAGGAGCCGAGGGAGGCTACTACCTCTTCGTCGACGGAGACGCTGGCGCATCCGTGCACGAAGGTACTCTCCGCCGCCGCATCAGAGTCAGCCTCGAGCGGGTACCCTTTCTTCGCGCTCTTCTTCTACTGCGGGCTCTGCCCGCCCTTTTCTGAGTTCTTCTGCGACATCATGAACACCTACGGGTTTCGCCTCCTTGATTTCACCCCCAACGCTGTCCTGACCATGGTGATTTTCGCACACCTCTACGAAAACTTTGTCGGAGTCCACCCAAACGTAGCCCTTTTCCGCCATTTCTTCATGCCCCGCGTAGAGAGAGGAGAGCCACTTGCCGGAGGGATTGCTTGGATCTCCAGGATCGGCAAGAAAGAATCCTATCTGGAAGGAGAGCTCCGCAGCAAGTGGGAGGAGTGGAGAGCCGATTGGTGCTGGATCGTTGAGGAAAACCCGCAGCCCTTCACAGCCCAGCGCCAAACTCCAATAGTGCGCAGCAACGATTGGAGCAACTTGGCGCCGGAAGATGCTAGGTTGAAGATTGCCGTGACCGGATCCTGCGCCTCGGGTTTGCGGACTCACTTGTAGGCGCGATTGGGGCAGATTTCCTTCGCCGCCGCGCCGCTTCCCTTGCAGGAGAGGAGGAGACCTGCTTGGGAGTTCCAAAACCCCCGGATATCATGAGGCTGCTTGCCGGGCCTCAACTGGAATTTCACCGTCTTGGAGTTGGACGCAATGTTTCTGGAGTTGTTCAAGCATGACCCCGATCACCCCGAGTGGTTTATGTTGCCGAGGGGAGTCGTTCCTTTGTGCAACAATTCTTCGCTCGACCGCATCCGCGCCATGATGCCGTTGTGCGATTCACATGGGATCATTCCAACCTGGCAAGAGCCAGCGGACGACGTCGTGCAGCAGTTCTTCGACAGCTTGGAAGAGGTGCCGATCCGCCCCGACGAGCAGAAGTGGCTCACCCGCGACACCACCGACGCCGAGATGCAGCGCATTGCCACCAGGCTGGAGGAGGCGGCAGCAGCTGCTGCCGCTGGCGAATTTGGGTTCACCGTGGAGGAGGCGGAGGCAGCGGAGGCGGCAAGCCTTGCCGACCGAGAGGAGCTTGTCGGCGAGGAGGAGCAGGCCGAGCCCGAAGTTGAGCCAAGCCAGTCCGCCGAGGGCGCCTCCTCCATACCTTCAAGTAGCTTGCCGCGAGCGGAGCCTGCAGCCCCACCAAGAAGGCGTCTCCATAAGGCCGGGAAGTGACGGGCGGCAGACGGGCCAACAGCCGCAGGCCACAGCCTGCAGCTCCACCATGGCAAGCATTGTTGCCGCTGGAGCACCCACACCGCTGCAACAAGCGAGGCGGGATCCTCTCAGCCACCGCTGCCACCCCGCCTAAGCGGCCAAGGGAACCTACTCTCCACCTCTTTGCACCGGAGGTGAACGAATTTGATCTCTCCGCGCTCAGCTCCGGCGAGGAAGAAGAAGAAGAGTAAGCTTCTATGTTGTGCTTGTATTTCTTCAATTTGATTGCTTTGTCTTGTATCTGATTTGCTCCATTCTGAACTCTTTCCTTTTTGAGGACGCTGGCTCAGAGAGCGTCGAAGAGAGCCAAGACCCCGGTGGTTGTCATCGAAGACGACCCCCCCGTGGCAGCAGGAGGCACGTCTGAGACCCCCTTGCCGGACCCGGCAACCCTTCCTCAGAGCAGCCCCCAGCACAGCCCCCAGCGTAAGTATTTGGTTTATTTCTTACGGTTAGGTGTGCACGGGTGCTCCTTCTTCTTGATATCGACTTGTTGATTTGTGTAGGAGCAGAGCAGCCTCATCAGGAGGGCCCGGAAGTCGCTCCTGAAATTCCGTCTGCTTCAACTACGCCGCCAAGGGAGAATTCTCCGGCAAGGGAGCGCTCTCCGGCAAGGGAGGCTTCTCCGACAAGGGGCAGCGCCGGCGATCCTCCGGTGGTGGAGACCGCGGCCACAGATCCCATCGCAGGTAATCTTCTTGCTTGAAAATTTCCCTTGGGTTCTTTTTCTTCTGTTTTTCTTTTCGAACATTTGCTTGACTGTTCTTTCTTTTTCTGATCGTCAGATCCATCTGCCGCAGATCCGACAGAGACTGAGGTCGCCGGCGAGGAGGCCGCGCACGGCAACACTGACGACGCCGCCACCATGGAGGAAGAGGCTGGCGCCGATGGGTCCGCCGGCGAGGAGGCCGCCAAGCCGCCGCCGCAAAAGGCTGGCGAGGGCAGCGATCGTCTTGACGACCACGAGGCGCAGGAGCGCCAGCGCTTCGCCGACCGCCGATCCCTCCGCCACCGATGCAGCGTCGAGTTCGAAGAGCCCCAGCCAGCGCCTATCGAAGGCCGGCGACGGCGTCTTCATCAAGCTCCCACAGGCGTCGAGCTCGTGGCGCCCGGTCGAAGGGAGACCTTTGACGAAGAGCTGCTCGCCTCATTGGGTTGTCGCTGGTTGACGCGCCAAGCAGCAGCAGCGGCGAAGTCGAGGAGGAGCAGCTCTTGAAGAAGCTGCTTGTCGCTCTACCGCGCCCGACAAGCCAAGCTGGAGTCCCGGAAGCACTTGTCGCGGCGGGCGGGACATGGAGAAGCGGGCGAAGAGCTCCGGTCGCCAACCAAGAAGCTCTCCGGACATGGCGTAAGAGCGGGGCGACTCACTGAAGAGCGCATGCCTTCATCCTTGAGAAGGCTGAGGTCGAGGCAACAACGGCTTGCCGGCGAAAGCTATCTGCGCAAGAAGGCGAAATGGCGCGCGGAAGATCAACCTTGACAGCTATGAGGAAGAGCTTGCCGCGCGCGAGCAGTCACTTGGTGGAGCTCTCAAGGAAGCAAAGGACGCTGCCGCAGCTGCCGAGGCCGCCAAGAAGGAGTTGGAGACAAAAGTGGCGTAGCTGGAAGCCAGTCTGCAGAAGAGCGGCGAGGAGGTCGCTGCGCTGAAGCACGAGCGCGAGACGGACGCCTACACTCTTGGCGAGTTGCAGGGCCGTCTCGCTGAAAGGATCAAAGAGCTCGATGCCGCCAAGGACTCCAAGGCGGATCTTGAGCTGAAGCTGACCACCCTGATGGAGACGCTGGACGGCGCCAAGGAGCGAGAGGTGGGTCTGCTGGAAAAGATCAAGGCCAACGAGGAGCTGTTGGCGAATGCTACTGCCGCCCAGAGCACCTTCAGGGATAATGTGGAGCTCTGGACTGAAGGTCTTGTGAACATCGCCGCCGCCATTGAAAAGGAGCTGATGGAGCTGGGGATGGTGGATCTCGGGTACTCCTCCGACGAGCGCCTCCAGCCCAGCGCCAAGCTCAGCCTGTTCCTCAAGGGCGTGGTGGCGGCTTTCAGCGACTCGGGAAGAGATCACAAGCAGCTGGCCGAGGAATCGTGCGGATCTGCGCGAGAGCCCTCGAAAGGTGTTGATGAAGGTGGCCTTCCGCAATCCAGGCCTCAACCTCAACGGCGTCCTCAGATCCTTGCCGCCAGATGCCGATGTGGAGGCGCTCAAAGCCCTTGTCACACCCATTGTGGACAAGGTGGGCAAGATCAAGCGGGTCGATGGCGACCGTGTAGACTAGGCCGCCAAATTTATCTTTCCTTTGTCGCTGCTGATCATGTTTAGGAGAACAATTTATTAGATCTGCGACAAGTTATTTTGTAATATACTCTATCTTAGGCAACGATTGCAATGTTATTTCCTTTACTTGATTCCTTCCTTTGTATATTTGTGCCTTACGCTTTTAGGGAACTTGTCGGTGCGGGCACCTTTGCATGAAAGTCGAAAAGGAACATCAAGACTTCTTGGCGGTGCCGCCTCCGACAAGCAACCTTATCGCAACTAGTTGCAGCTCACTTAAGTTGTTGGCGGACTCGAAACAAAGTAAGGCGCAAACTAGCTACGAGTTGGTTCCTCCGCGCACAGGTTTTCCATACAAAGTACTATCGTTCGAGGAAGATAACTTAAAATTTAAAAGCTGATTGCTTAAACTTTGGCAACTTAGCTTTTACGTCGTTTAACTTCGGTAAGGCGAAACTTCCTCGAAGCGACGCTTGGCCCACACCATTATCTTCTCCTTCCCCGGCTAACTTGTGGGCGAAGGAACCTTCCTTTCTTTTGAGAAGAAAGAAGAGAAAATAAAGTTATGGAGCCTTGTGGCTCGTTATTGCTTACCGGGTGTGGATGCTGCACAAAATGTCAGATAACACATGCAAAATGATGATGAAAGCATGAAATTGACAAGCTGTGCGCAACACATGAGCTTTACTGATACATGGGGTCTGCGCCCGGCTTTGTACAAAGGATTACATGCAACATCGGCAAGACTTGTACAAAAGGTGGTTGCGGAGCAGGTTCCGGCAACCGCGCCTATATGGGTAAAACTTACGAAGATGCTCTATGTTCGAGGAGTTGCTCACGGAATGCCATCTTCGGTCTCGAGCGGACAGCGCCGAGCCTAGTGACTCGTTTCACCCGATAGGGGCCTTCCCACTTCAAGTCAACTTGTTTGAATTCTTGGCGGACTGAACGCGCCGAAGAACAAGGTCGCCTTCCTCGAAACTTCTGGCACTAACTTTGCGGCTATGGTAGCGGCGCAAAGCTTGCTGGTAACGAGCAGCTCGTATAGCAGCCTGAAGACGATCCTCCTCAAGGAGCAGCGCGTCATCTTGTCGCAGCTGCTCTTACTCAAGCTCATCATAAGCGAGTACTCGAGGTGATCCGTATACGAGTTCCGTGGGGAGAACTGCCTCTGCTCCATAGACTAGAGCGAAAGGTGTCTAGCCAGTGGCTCGATTTGGTGTCGTCCTGATCGACCAAACAACCACCGGAAGCTCCTCAATCCAGTTTCTTCCGCACTTGTGCAGCCTGTCGAAAGTTCTGGTCTTGAGCCCTCGCAGCACTTCACATTTGCCCTCTCCGCTTGACCGTTGCTTCTCGGATGAGCAATGAGCGAAGCGGACCTTGGCGCCAAGATCTTGGGCGTCTTGCATGAAGGTGCGGCTCGTGAACTGTGTGCCGTTGTCGGTGATGATCCGGTTAGGAATCCCAAAGCGGCAAACAATTAACTGAAGAACTTGATCGCCGATCGTGTCTGTCACCTTCCTCATCTGCTTCCACTTCCGGCCACTTTGTGAACTTGTCGATTCACGATGTACAAGTACTCAAAGCCCCGACAACTTCGAGGAAAGGGGCCAAGGATGTCGAGCCCCTGACGAAAATGGCCAGGATAAAGGGATCGCCCGAGAGCTTGAGCTGGCTGGTGTATTTGCTTGGAATGGGCCTTGCACGCTTCACACTTGGTTACTTGTGCGGTTGCATCCGGAGGGCTGTCGGCGGAAAGAAACCTTGCCGAAAAGCTTTGCGGCAAGTGCTCTTGCGCCAATGTGATGACCACATATGCCTCCGTGAATTTCTGCCAACAGCTTATGTCCATCTTCCCGGTGAATACACTTCAATTTCACACCGTTGAGTCTTCTTCTGTACAGCGTGCTGTCGACAAACTGGTACATACTTGACTGCCGGGCTACTTTTTCCGCTTCTTCTTGCTCTTGGGAAGTTCTCCATGTCTCAAGGAAATGGACAATCTGCTGCGCCCATCTTTGAGCTTGCGGCTCGACAACAAGGATTAAAGGCACATCTGCTGCTGCGGAACATCAGCTTCTCGGCAAGAACCTGCGGCTCGGCGGAGCTTGATGTTCCCGGCAAGCTTGCCGAGCAAAACTTGTCGGGGCGTCGCTTCAACGAAACAAACCACAGGGCTTGTCGGAGCAAACTGCTCCTCGGCACTTTTGGTGTTGAACTTGGGGACCTTGGCGGCGGGCTTCGGGGAGCTCGGCCGGGAAGTAGTCACCAGAAATCAACTTCCTCTTCTTGTTTTGTCCAGTTGAAGGCGTTACAGTCGGTTGAGTCAGCTTGAGCACAAAAATCCCTGGTTCCACAGGTAACTTGAGTGCGGTGCACTTTGACAGGCCGTCAGCAATATCATTCTGAGCTCTTGGGACATGTTCCATTTGTAGGCCGTCAAAGTGCTCTTCTAGCTTTCTCACTTCATCGACGTAGGCTTCCATCAACGGACTTTGATAATCTTTGTTTACTTGGCGGACGACAAGCTGTGAGTCACCCCTGACAATGAGCTTCTTGATCCCAAGGTCTACTGCAATTCTGAGACCGGCAAGCAAACCTTCATACTCTGCAGTATTATTTGTTGCTTGCTCCTTGGGAAAGTGCATTTGGACTATGTACTTGAGGTGCTCTCCGGTGGGCGCGACAAGCGATGCGCCCAAGACCGGCGCCTTTGCAAAAAAAAGGCACCGTCAAAGTACATCAGCCACTCTTTACTTGCCTCCTTGACGGGGATGCTCGTCTCTGGAATTTCTTCGTCTTGCGTTGGCGTCCATTCTGCTATGAACTTTGCCAGTGCTCTGCTT
Source organism: Aegilops longissima (assembly GCA_021605205.1). Lineage (NCBI taxonomy): Eukaryota > Viridiplantae > Streptophyta > Magnoliopsida > Poales > Poaceae > Aegilops > Aegilops longissima. The sequence goes on along the minus strand of JAHIAM010001053.1, from coordinate 570,315 downwards.
TGGATAATTGAAGTGCTTTCAAACTTGACGCCAAAGCTTGACAGTTCTAGTGCCCACTCGACAATCCTGCCTGTTGCTTCTGGATTTTGCAGTATTCTCTTCAGCGGAAAGCGAGTGACAACTGTGATCTCATGTGCTTGGAAGTAATGGCGCAGCTTTCTCGAGGCCATGAGGAGACCAAAAGCAATTTCTGCACACCGAGTACCTTGACCTAGCCCCTGCAGAAGGAAATCCGACAAAGTAGACTGGCGCTGCACCATCCTTTTACGCATCTTTTCGCAATCCTGCTTGAGATCCGTCCTTATCGGGACGAGCTCGTCGGTGAAGCCCCACGCTTGTCGCTGGATGCATCGCCTTAGTTGCCGGCTCATCATCCGCCTCCCTTCCGCTACTAACGCAACACTAACCACTTGATTGGTTGCCGCTATATACAGCAGCAACTTCTCTTGTGGCTTAGGTGCGACAAGTATTGGAGTGGAGGACAGGTACCTCTTTAAGTCTGCAGCGCAGCCTCCGCTTCGAGTCCATTTCATTGGACCTGCCTTTTCAAAATCTTGAAAAATGGCAGGCGCGCAGCAGAACCTAGAGATAAACCTCTTGAGAGCAGCCACGCATAACCGGCAAGTCTTCGTACATCCTTGGCGCTTTGGTGCTTCAATCTGCTCAATGGCCTTGATCTTGTCGGGATTGGCTTCAATTCCCCGCGAGACACGAAGAACCCGAGAAACTTGCGGAAGGGACTCCTAACACGCACTTCTCGGGGTTGAGCTTGAGGTTGATCTTGCGCAGATTTGCAAGGTCTCATCTAAATCTTGAACGAGTTGCTTTGTCCTTGCTCTTGACCACTATGTCATCCATGTAGGCTTCTACATTTCGTGCATTTGCGGCTCAAAAGCATCATGGACTACTCTTGCAAGCGTTGAACCAGCATTCTTTAGCCCAAAAGGCATCCGTACAAAGCAAGATGTGCCACATGGGGTGATGAATGCGGTTTTCTCCTCATCCTCTTACGCCATGAAGATCTGATGATATCCTGAATATGCATCAAGAAATGAAAGCAAATCACATCCAGCCGTGGAGTCAACAATCTGGTCGATCTGGGCAAGGAAATGGGTCTTTGGGACAAGCTTTATTAACATCTGTGAAGTCGATACAGAGTCTCCATTTTCCATTTGCCTTTCGTACAACTACCGGATTGGCCAACCACGTGGGATGGAGCACTCCTCTGACAAGGCCTGCTGCTTCCAACTTCTTGATCTCTTCTGCTATGAATTCTTGGCGCTCCACTGCCTGTTTTCTGACTTTTTGCTTGACGGGCCGCGCATGAGGACAGACAGCTAGGTGATGCTCAATTACTTTCCTGGGAACACCGGGGATGTCAGACGGTTGCCATGCAAACACGTCGATATTCGCCCGCAGGAAAGCAACGAGCGTGCCTTCCTATTTAGGGTCGAGAGTGGCACTGATGGTGAAGGTACCACCAGTGTCGTCCTCCTTGGCGGGCACCTTCTTGGTCTTTGGCGGAGCTGCCATCGTCTTCTTACACTTGCCGGTGGAGCTCGATGGTGCGTCCTCGACGGTAGCGCAGCACTCCGAAGAGGTGCGCTTGCCGGAGTGGGCATCAGAGCTCTTGCCGGACTTTGGTCTTCTTCTTCCCCCCGGGAGCTTCAGCGGCAAGTGATTTGCTATCTGTTGCAGCTCCTGCCTCCCGGTAGATCTTGTCGGCGCAGATAAGAGCATCCTTCTTGTCGCCGTGGACAGAAATGACACTTACCGGGCCGGGCATCTTGAGCAAATTGTATGCATAATGAGAGGCTGCCATGAACTTGGTGAGTCTTTGGGCGGCCAAGTATTCCATTGTAAGGCAATGGAAAATCAGCGACGTCAAGCGTGACCCTCTCGATCCTGAAGTTTAGTTCATCGCCAAATGTTACCGCAACGTGATCTTCCCTTTCGCTTGCTCCTTCCGGGTTGATTCCTTGGAATGTGCCGGTCTCTTGAGCTCGCTGTCGGGGATCTGAAGCTTACGAGTCTGCGGACGAGATCAGGTTTAAGCCGCCCCGCCGTCAACTAGCATCTTGGTGACCTTGAGGTTGCGGATAGTTGGTGAGACCAACATCGGCAAGCACCGACCGCTTGATTATGCGATCGGGGTGGTCCTCAATATCAAAGATGATAGGCGTGCTGGACCATTTCAAAGGCTTGCGTGACTCTATGGATGGTTCTGCTGCATTAACCTCCCGCATCCATTGCTTGAGTTGGCGGTGTGAGGTATGCAGAGAAGCACCGCCATCGACGCGGAGGACCTCCGTGGCTTTCTGAAACTCCTGCTCGTCAGCCTCATCGTCTTCCATGTTTCATCGTCATCGTCGTCTTCATCCTTGTCGCGGCCGCGGGGAGGTCTGTCTCCTTGCCGCTGCTTGGCCTTGCCGCGGCGTCCTCCCCGGCCGGGTCGCTTCTTGCTAGCTCCCCCAGCACCTTCTTGGGCTTTCTCCTTGTCGCGCCGCTCGTACTCAGCTTTCTGCTGTTCAACAAGCTGCTCGACCTTCTTGCAGCTCTGGAGGTCGTGGCCCTTGGTGCGGTGAATCTTGCAAGATCTTGTTTGTTGGAGCTGTCACCTTGTCGGCGGCCGCCATCGCTTGCGATCGGCGCCAGGCAACCCTCCTTGCGGAACCACCAACTTTGGATTTCTTGGCGGCACTAGCGTTGTCGGACTGCTCGACAACTAGTACCTCTTTGCTCTTCTTTCTTCGGTTGTTCCGCCGCCGACTCTTCCTTGCCGGGGCGGTCTCCTCACTATCAGATCCTGCTTCTGCATTCTCTCACAGAGTCTCCTCCCTTCCTCAACACGTGCACACTTGTCGGCCAGGGCATACAGCTCACTGACGTCCTTGACTTTGCACATCGCCATCTCTTCCCTCATCCTGCGGTTCCGCACGCGTTTGATAAACGCACCGATCACCTTGGCGGGGGTGGACATCTGGGATGTTGTAGTGCACAGCGGAATCTCTGAATGAATTTGCGCAGGACTCTCCTTTCTTACGGGCGGCGAGATGAAGGTCGCTCTCTTGGCCATGAGGCTTGTGGCACGCTGTGAAAGCGCCGACAAACTGATGGCATAGATCTGCCCAAGAGGATATGGAGCTGTCCGGCAAGTGCATGAGCCAAGATCGACATTAGGCTTGAGCACCGGTGAAGTAGTTGGCGAGGATCTTGTCGTCTCGTCCCCCTGCAGCTTGCACCGCGATGGTGTAGATACTGAGGAACTCCGATGGGTGCGTCCTGCCATCACACTTCTCTGGCACGTCTGGCTTGAAATTTTTCTTGTCGGGCCACTGGACTTGCCGCAGCTCACGAGTGAACGCAGGGCAACCTACCGCGTACGGCAAGTCACCTGGTTCCCCTGGCGCTTGCATGTCGACAGCGGGCCCAGCGCGCTGGTCGGACTGACACCGCACTTCTCTTCGGTGCTCGATGCGAGTTCAAGCGTCTTCCTGTTGCCGTTCTTGAAGAACTTGGCGCTGATCACGGCGAGCTCGTGGATCCGATGACGCGGTGGAGTCGCTGTCGAGGTGGATCCGATGAGTCGGCGATCTTGGCCTTCGGGATGGAGAGTGCATGGTGGTTGCACCCCCATAGGTCTCGTCGCCACCGTCTCGTGCCTTGTCGTCTCGCCGCGGCAGCGATGTGCTTGGTTGCCGCGGAACGTCGCCGTTAGCAAAGCTGATGAGACTCTGAATGGTGGCCCTCCATTCGTCGACCTTGTCTGCCGTCGGAGGGTAATCCGGGAGCAGTTGAGCTCGCGCCAGAGCTTCTGCTTGAGTGGTGGGCGGCAATGGCGAATGGTGCGAGGAGCGGGATATGCTCGGACTTCTAAATATGTTAGAAGGAGCAATATCCCGTCCAGGCGACCGTGCCCCACTCGCACCAGCCTGTTGGCGCGCAAGCTGTTCTTGAGCGTCCCTGGATCCACCAGCTCGATCTTGGCCCAACGAACGCATGGCGCTGCGAGCACCATGACGCTGTCGGTCCCGCGCCTCCTGAGATGGACGCGGTGCGTATCCGGACGCCGAGGTATGCGCGGCCTTGTCCTTGGACTTGGCAGCGTCATGAGCTCCCCCGTCAACGCCCGTTCTTCCGCCGGCGTCTTCCCCACCACTCGTCGGCTCCGGTGGTGGTGGGTTTGACGCGGACGGCTCTGCTGCCGCCGAAGCCTTCTTCTTCGGTGGCATGTTGATGAAGATGATGAAGATGTTGCTCGTGTGAACGCCGGATTGGGTTCACACAGCCTCGACGCCCCCTACCTGGCGCGCCAAAGATGTCGGGGAAGCTGATCGTAACCCACGAACACCTATGGGACAGGCGGACCGAGTCCCTTTTGGTTCGGTGGGGGGCGGAGATTGCACGAAGAGCAGATCGAGGCGATGCACACGAGCAGTTTATCGAGCTTCGGAGCTCTGCGGAGAGATAATACTCCTACTGCTGCTTGTCTGGTTGTATTATGCTCTTGCTAGGGAGCACAGAGAGCTGCAAAACCTAGCTTGAGTGTGTGTAGTCTCGAATGAGTCGAACCGAACCCTCTCTACGTTGCACATGGGCCTCCTTTTATATGCTCAAGGGGTCACCACAGGTGGCAACGTAGACAAGGGTAAAAACGGAAAAATGAGTTACGGTAGGTACAGCTACTTTGTACAGTGTATTCTACCTAACTCTGACGGCAAGGGACAAAAGCATTAAATGCCCGTCCATGTCGCCTAAACAGTCTGAAAAGGAACGTCGGGGCTCCACCGCTTGCCACGATGGCACCTGTCGGTGCCGCTTCACGCTTCTCCGCCGGCTGCACAGCCTCTTGACACGCACGCTGGAATGGCCCCATGGCGACACGTTGGTGGATGAGCTGGAGCGGAGATGAAGAGAGGTTGCTTGCGCGGCAAGCATCTTGCCGCTGCTGAATCCTTGTCGCGCCGGAGCTTGTCGCTCACCAAGCCTTCCCGGCAAGCTCCTCTTGCCGGGGTCTTGTCTTCTGCGTGCCTTGAGTAGCCTTCCCGGCAAGCTCCTCTTGCCGGGGCCTTGTCTTCTTGTCTTAAATACTTTGTCCTCGAATGGCTCCAAAGGAACTACGGAGGACCTTGGCGATCACTAGGCAAGCCTCGCCGCGGGGTGCTGCAACTGCCCGTGCACGAGTTCGGGATACTAGGGTACCCCTACTCTAGTACACCGACAAAAATTGATCGCACTGGCCAACCGATTGAACCCCTCCGGACCAAGCAAAAATTTAATGCTCAGTGCGGGGTTCTAGTGAGGGACATGATCCCGATCAGCATCGAGCAATGGTTGAAGCCTAAGGACAAAGACTCTCAGGTGTCTTATGTCAGCGATAGGCAGAAAGCTGATCTTTGGACCGCGCTGCACGAAAGTTCCACCTTCCCGCCAGAGGAGGATCCGGAGAATCTAGTTAAAAAGCCAATGATCAAGGCTTATGCTCTTAGGAAGATGGCTAAGCTATTCACGAGGTGGAAGAATGAGCTGAAATCATCGTTTGTCGACCAAGACAAGACTCCAGAATTCATCGGCCGATTTGAGAAGATCAAAGATCAGTGGCCCGAAGTTGTCACCAAAAAGAAATCTGAGAGAGCAACGAAGATGTCAGCGACAAACAAGAAAAATGCTGCAAAGAAGAAGCATCACCATCGCACGGGGTCAGGTGGCTACCTGAAAGCCCAGCCGTTGTGGGACAAGGCTGAGAATGACCTCATTGATAAAGGGATCGAACCAGAGACGTGATGCTGGCCAGACCGTTGCATGACTTGGTTCTTCGGGCTTGGGGGAAAATTGGACCCTGTAACAGGGAAGTGCGTTTGGACCGACGAGCAGCTGAACACACCCATCGAGAAGCTTCAGGAGTATATCGAAAAGGCGCAGCAAGGGACGTTCGTTCCAAACAGAGAGAACGGCGAGCTCACAGAGGCCCTCGGGAATCCTGAGCACCCCGGACGGACACGAGGCATGCCAGGATCCCTTTCGTGGAAGGTTGGATTTCCCGACGCAGGCGGTTACAAACGCTGGGAGAGGAAGAAGAAAAAGGAGTTGACCCAACTACAGGCGTTGCACGCAAGGGTACAAGCGCTAGAGGAACGAGAGGCAGTTCGCAGCACGCGACCTACCGAACCTACACCCGAAGCTACCCCGCCATCTCAGCGGAGAAGCAGCATGGCTTCCACGGAGATGCTTCAGGAGCCTGTCTTCACGGCTCCTGCTAGCTACCCCGTAGATGCTATCACGAAGTCTTACCATTGCCACCTTATGACGCAGTGGATGGAATTGAAAGTCAAGGCGGTTGTTGACTCTGTTGAACCTCCTGAACCTGGCGCAACTTTTCACTGCCGGCCGATTCCAGAAGGATATGCTAGGGTGATGGTGGATGAATCACAGAAGGATTTGAGGACCTCCAGCTTGACCACCCTACGGTTGAAGGGGGGACTCGGCTGGGTTCTTGTCTGAAGACTCCATGCCTATGGCGGAAGGAACTCATCAACCTTCCGAACTGGATGCCTCCGCCTCTTCCTCCTCCGGCGAGTCAGGGCACTCCACCTCCTCCACTGCCTCCTCCTCCGACGAGTGATGATCAGGGCACTCGGCCTCCTTCTCCGGCGCGTGGCGGCACTCCGCCTCCTTCTCTGCATGTGCCGGTGCGCCCGAGCAGCCACCAGCCTCCTCCTTCTCCGCCTTGCCAGCAAGGGCGGAAGAGACCCGCCGCCGCCCCGGCTGCTCCGGCGCGTCATAGTCCTTCTTCTCCGCCTCGTAAGCAAGCATGAAAGAAGACATCCGCAGTCGCTCCGTCTGCTCCGGCGTCTAGCAGTACAGCCAGAGGCGGGAGGCAATACAGATACGGTCCACCTCTCAAGCCTCTAGAGAAGTTATCGTACGAGATGACCGTGGAAGAAAACAAGAAGATCGTGCAAAAAGAAGTGAAGGACTTCTTTGAAGGGGCGAAAGCAGAGAGACATCCACCTCCGGAGGAGAAGGTAGATGCGGTGAAAGCAAAGCGCACTATCGATGCCCTGAGGAAACCACCAAAGTCTCCGTCAAAAACCAACTATGAGCGCGTTACTGAAAAGGCATATCTCGAAGCAGAGCGGTCGGGAAGTACTGTCAGTGATCAAAGGTTAAAAGAACGACGAGCAGCTGGGAAAAAATTTCCCAGCTCGGCGAACAAGCGAACCAATCGTGCCCCCGCTCAATGTGCCTAGCGACATCGTCGCTAATGCTCCGGGGATGGTGCCCGGTTATAGCAATCTTGGAGATTACCTGCCCGATGATGTACATTATGATTTCTTGGAGATGGACGAACACGAGATCTGATGCGAAACCTCTCATCAAAGATGAAAAATCTCTAACAACGATGATGCTAAGATTCCATAATTGGTACATGAAAACCTGCAGAGAGTCTGGGGGGACGAATACTTTGTATCTGAGAGTTAAAAAGGAGCATGACCTCATTGGAATTGATCTGTTGCATGTTCCATTTGAGGAGTTCTTCCAGTTCTTCAATCAAAAGGCCCTCAATAAATTAATGGTCACTTGCTACTGTCTGTAAGTACTACTTCTGTCATTAAGTCTCTATATATAGCTCAGCTCTTTCATTGCATCTATTTATAATTATCCTCACTATATTATGCAGATTGAATATCATCGAGTGCAGAAAAGAGAAATGTATGATATTGGGTTCATTAACACAAATCTCATAGATGAATTTCAGGTTAAAAAGAGCGCCGAAGAGGCCGAGGCCAACTTGCTCAAATCATTGTTAATAAATCAAAACAAAGATTTAATACTCTTTCCTTACAACTTCAAGTGACTGTTATTGTCGTGTGCGTATTCGGTTTCCCTTATTACTCTAGCGAGATTATAGTAATGTAATTGATGAGTTATGCATGCGTGCGCAACTTCCACTATATTCTCCTGGAGATTAAGCTTGAGCGGGGACTAGTAAACGTCTTAGACTCGAGACGAAAAGATCCCGAGACCTATGCGGACATGAATAAAATTCTCAACAAGTAAGTTCGATCGATCATTATCGCACCATATCGGCAACTTTTTGTTCATTTCCTGATATCTCAAGTAATAATTATTTTCTTTGTCTTGCAGGGTTTGGAAACAGTTCACCGCAGAAGCTCCGGGACTGCTGGTACGTCTCCGTCGTATCTAATTTTCCAAAGACTTCTGCCCTTGTTTTGGACTCTAACTTGCATGATTTGAATGGAGCTAACCCGGACTGACGTTGTTTTCAGCAGACTTTCCATGGTGTTATTTATGTGCAGAAACAAAAGTTCTCGAAATGACCTGAAACTCCACGGAACATCTTTTTGGAAAATATTAAAAATACTAGAAGAAAAATCCACGTCAGGGGGCCCACACCCTATCCACGAGGGTGGGGGCGCGCCTGCCCCCCTGGGCGCGTCCCCCTATCTCGTGGGCCCCCTGACGATCCACCGACCTCAACTCCAACTCCATATATTCACTTTCGGGGAGAAAAAAATCAGAGAGAAGGATTCATCACGTTTTACGATACGTAGCCGCCGCCAAGCCCTAAAACCTCTCGGGAGGGCTGATCTGGAGTCCGTTCGGGGCTCCGGAGAGGGGAATCCATGGACGTCGTCATCATCAACCATCCTCCATCACCAATTTCATGATGCTCACCGCCGTGCGTGAGTAATTCCATCGTAGGCTTGTTGGACGGTGATGCGTTGGATGAGATTTATCATGTAATCGAGTTAGTTTTGTTAGGGTTTGATCCCTAGTATCCACTATGTTCTAAGATTGATGTTGCTATGACTTTGCTATGCTTAATGCTTGTCACTAGGGCCCGAGTGCCATTGAGGGAGTCCTGGATTAGGGGGTGTTCGGATAGCCGGACTATACCTTCGCCGGACTCCAGGATCATGAAGATACAAGATTAAAGACTTCGTCTCGTGTCCGGAAGGAACTTTCCTTGGCGTGGAAGGCAAGCTAGGCGATGCGGATATTCAAGATCTCCTACCATTGTAACCGACTCTGTGTAACCCTAACCCTATCCGGTGTCTATATAAACCGGAGGGTTGTAGTCCGTAGGACAACCAACTTCATCATACACAATCATACCATAGGCTAGCTTCTAGGGTTTAGGCTCCTTGATCTCGTGGTAGATCTACTCTTGTACTACCCGTATCATCAATATTAATCAAGCAGGAGTAGGGTTTTACCTCCATCGAGAGGGCCCAACCTGGGTAAAACAAAGTGTCCCCTGGCTCCTGTTACCATCCGACCTTGACGCACAGTTCGGGACCCCCTACCCGAGATCCGCCGGTTTTGACACCGACAATGGTGCTTTCATTGAGAGTTCCTCTGTGTCGTCGCCTTTAGGCCCGATGGCTCCTTTGATCATCAACAACGATGAGGTCCAGGGTGAGACTTTTCTCCCCGGACAGATCTTCGTCTTCGGCGGCTTCGCTCTGCGGGCCAATTCGCTTGGTCATCTGGAGCAGATCGGAAGCTACGCCCCTGGCCAACAAGTCAGCTTTGGAAGCTTAAGCTACACGGCGGATATCCGTGGAGACTTGACCTTCGACGGATTCGAGCCAAAGCCAAGCGCGCCGCACTATCTCGAGGGGCACGATCTAGCTCTGCCTCCGAACAGTGTCCTGGAGGCCGCACACGCACCAGTTCCGACCCTTAACTCGGAGCCTACTGCGCTAATCGAGGATGAACGGTTGGACATCACCTCGGGGGCTGCGATCTCAAAGGTGATCGAGCCGAACGCTAGCCCCGCACTCCGCTCGGCCCATGACTCCGAGGAGCCGGATTCTTCTCCGAACTCCGAGCCTCCCGCGCCCCTGCCGATCGAATCTGATCAGGCGCCTATAATGGAGTTCACCGCCGCGGACATCTTTCAGCACTCGCCTTTCGGCGATATCCTAAAATCTCTAAAGTCTCTCTTTTTATTAGGAGAGCCCTGGTCGGACTACGGTCAGCAAGGTTGGGATTCGGACGACGAAGAAATTCAAAGCCCACCCACCGCCCACTTAGTAGCTACCGTCGATAATTTAAACGACATGCTCAACTTCGACTCCACAAACATCGACAGCATGGATGACGATGCAGGAGATACAGATGAATCAACACCCATAGGGCATTGGACAGCCACCCCATCTCACGATGTGTACATGGTGGATACCCCTAAAGGAAACGACAACAAGGAAAAAGGGGATGGAAAAGGGGATAAATCCCTCGAAAAGCAATCAAAGCGCCGGCGAAAGCGCCGACCCAAGCCCCGCCTCGATAAAGACCCAGCCATAGAGCAGGGTGAGCCGGTAGACGACGAGCATGCCTTAGAGCAACCGTCCAAATAGGGCAACACGGATAGAGAAACCGAACAGCCCTCCCCCGGCCATAACGGAACTCCGGACGACCTTACGCCGGATAAACCCACGGAGCAGAAGAATCTCCACGAAAGGCTCGTTGCAACTGCACGCAGCCTGAAAAAGCAGAAGCGGAAGCTAAAGACGACGGAAGATGCACTCAGAATTAGATGGAGCAAAGTAATCAACACCGCAGATAAATACGGCGGCAGTCGCCGCACTAAAAGCTATCCGAAGAGAAAGTTACTGCCCGAATTCGACGAAGAGGCCCTAGAGCCCTTAAAAAATAAGAAAGCCACACGGTCAGATAGACGACCCCATGGCCAGCGTAAAACGGCAAGCGGCGCCGCACTTAAGGAGGCATGCGACCCAGTTAAAGATTCGCATTATGGCCCAGCCAGGTCCATTTATGGGCCAAGAAAGAAAGCTCTTGCAAGCACAGCAAAAAGCCATCATCAGAATCCGGCACACCCAAATACAGGGGCGCCGCACACCCCCTATGTTTCACCGATGAGGTTCTGGACTATGAATTTCCAGAGGGATTCAAACCCGTCAACATAGAGGCGTATGATGGAACAACAGACCCCGGAGTCTGGATCGAGGACTATATCCTCCACATACATATGGCTAGAGGAGATGATCTTCACGCCATCAAATATTTACCCCTTAAGCTTAAAGGGCCAGCCCGGCACTGGCTTAAAAGCCTTCCTGAAAACACAATTGGAAGTTGGGAAGAGCTCGAGGACGCTTTCCGAGCAAATTTTCAAGGGACCTATGTCCGCCCCCCGGATGCAGACGACCTCAGTCACATAACTCAACAGCCCGGAGAATCAGCTTGGCAGTTCTGGAATAGATTCCTTACTAAAAAGAATCAGATAGTGGATTGTCCGGACGCCGAAGCCTTAGCAGCTTTTAGGCATAATGTCCGAGACGAATGGCTCGCCAGACACCTCGGCCAGGAAAAGCCAAGAACAATGGCCGCACTCACAAGCCTCATGACCCGCTTTTGCGCAGGAGAGGACAGTTGGTTGGCAAGATGCAGCCCCAGCGACCCAAGTACATCCGAAATCAGGGATGGAAACGGAAAACCGCGACGCAACAAGGATCGTCGCTGAACTAAAGAAAAAAGTCCGAAGAACACGGCAATCAATGCCGGATTCAAAGGCTCGAGACAAAATCAGACAAAACCACCCCTCCAGGATAATAGGGATGATCCGTCCAACTTAAATAGAATCCTGGACAGGATATGCCAGATACACAGTACTCCTGGGAAGCCTACTAACCATACCCACAGAGACCGTTGGGTTTTTAAACAATCCGGAAGACTCAACGCCGAACACAAGGGGCTCGACACACCAAGCGAAGACGAGGACGAACCCCAGAAGCAGAGCACCAGGAAACAAAAGAACTTCCCACAAGAAGTAAAAACAGTGAACTTACTTCACATAACAAAACGTGTGGCACCCATAAAGGTACGCACAATACAACCGATCCCTAAGGGGTCCCGCCACTGGTTGTTAAAACCAATCACTTTCGATAAGCTAGACTATTCTAGAAATGTCAATAACGCAGGCTGGACCGCCCTGATACTCGATCCAATTATTGGCGGATTCCAGTTTACAAATGTCCTTATGGACGGCGGCAGTGGACTAAACCTGATATATCAGGATACAATCCATCGCATGGGGATAAACCCGGCAAGAATCCGCCGCAGCAAAACCTCCTTTCAAGGGGTAGCACCTGGCCCGGACACCCATTGTATGGGTTTTCTCTGGCTCGAAGTTATATTAGGCTCGGCCGATAACTTCCGTCGCGAAAAGCTAACCTTCCATGTCGTCCCGTTTTCAAGTCGCTATCAAGCACTACTGGGACGCGGAGCTTTCGCTCGCTTTAACGCAATACCGCACTATGCATCCCTCACGCTTAAGATGCCCGGTCCACGAGGCATCATATCTTTGAAGGGGACGCACTAGAGTACGCCTCCCCCAAACGGAGGACTGTGCGGCCGCTTAGACAGCCGCACAATAAAATGGCCTCACCAGCCAAAAGACTTTTCGACATAGGTCATTAAAGGCCACGGACCCGGAATAGACGAGTTCGGCACAAGTCCATCATCAACGCAGGCTTAGAGGCCATATACCCCCGTACTAGGGGCTATACGCAGAGACAATAAAGCTCAATTTTATATATTTCACTTTATACTTTGTTTATTATCAACTTTTTGTTCCGCACGACCCATTTTCAATTCAGTTCCTCTCTTTTACAGATGAACATCGTGCGGCGCCCGTCCAGGATACGGCACAACGGAGACACAGGCGCAGACGTGCAGTAGGGACCCGTCCTAAGGATTCTTTTTAGATTAAGACCCTGCGTAAACCTTTTTTACTGTCTCTTGCTGCTATACATCCCCTGGTTTCCTCTGCTATAACCAAGGAGGAGGCTGGCGTCTTGGCATGTGGCCACGTCAGAATTTTTGCGCGTACCTGGACACTAGGGGCTTTTTTAAATAATAAAGAGTGTTGTTTCGCCCGCACTCATAAAGACCGAACACCTTAGGGAGTGTTCGGCGTCATGAAGTTTTGGCATTATATGCATCAGCTCGAATCATGTCTTTGGTCAAATGTTGGGTTGCCGGCTCCACGAGTTCGGCTACCTTACGTTCCGCTCTATCGGCTAAGGTAGCACCAGGATAACTCTGCGATTGTGCCCGGTTCGGGGCGAAAGCACCTCGAGAGAAAGCGGCACTGATCATGATGTAGCGTGAGACTGGTCGCCACTCGATGACTTATCGGAATTTATCGGATTCCTCCGCTTTGACGAAGGGCCGTTTCCCGGCCAGGCACATACACGCCCCGAATTCGGGCGAGCGCAGTCGCCACTAAGGGGCTACCTAAATAGTCCCACTATCAAGCTCCTATGGCTAAGTGAAAGTGTTAAAGCATTATAGTCCGGTTGCCTAGCCCGCTGCGCTATCACCTCCTTTGTAGGACCAAGACATTGGGTTAAGTGTGAAAATGCGTCTTCTGCGCGCACCCCCGCACTATGTGCGTGGGGGCTGAAGCCAACGACTGCAATCTTTCAGATTTTATATATATTAAAACGGCCGCACAGGAGGTGTTCCTAATACTTGAAGGCACAAGTCTAAAAATGCCATTACAATTTATGAAAATACTGCTTTATGACTACATATGCTATGATAAAATAGCATCCTTCGAGCACTGCGTCTCTATTACACGAGCGCCTTCAAGGACTTCCTGAAAATAGTGCTCGGAGGGTACTCGGCTTTTGTCCGAATCCCGGGACGCAACAACGGTGGTCTCCATATCTGCCCAATATGTCTTGACACGGGCAAGAGCCATCCGTGCGCCCTCTATGCATGCTGACCTCTTTATCGCATTGACACGTGGCACCACATCAAGAAATTGCTGCACCAAGCTGAAATAACTCTTCGGCTCCGATTTCCCCGGCCACAGATGACCCATGACGTACTTCATGGCGAGTCCGGACATCCTATTCAGTTCGACCCATTGAGCCAGGCGATCGTCCACGGCTAGTGGACGCTCTGGATTGAGGAACTACGACCAGAAAAGCTTTTCCACTTCGTGATCTTTTTGATCTCGAAAGTGTTCGGTCGCATCAGCGGCACTCGCCGCCAAATCCAGATAGGTGTCCTCCACACTCCACATCCGGTCCAACGGAGCAAACTTCGGATCACAAAATTTCGTCCGCAACGTAAAGGGCTTTCCATCCGCAATTTGCCCGGCTTGACGCAGTTCTTCCTTTGCTGCTCTCATCACAGAGCGAGCATCTTTGGCATCAGCAACGGCCTTCTCTAAGCCCGTTTGCCTTGCCCGGCCTTCTTCCTCAAGAAGCTTGCAACGGTCAGCAGCACTCTTTAACTTTACGGCCATATCGGCCATCTCCTCCTTCCTTCGGCAGTGGGCAGCCTGCTCGGCTTTCAGCTCTTCAAGGGCTTTTCCGGCGGCCGCATCGCTTTTTCTGGCTTGTTCCTTCGCTCGGGCGAGTTCGGCCCTCAGGCCCTCCACGGCGGCCGCACCATCTGCTCAAGCACACACACGGTAAGATATTGACATAAAAGCTCCTCTTACTAGCCGCCGCCCGATGAATTACATACCTTGAGCATCATCAAGCCGCTTGTTGACAAGCGCGATGTCGGCATCTACCACATCAAGTTGCCGCTTCAGTTCGGCAAAATCACCAATCTGGCTTGACTCCGGACAATTAGCCACCTATATATAAAGGTGCCACTTAAAGGACCTGGGATTAAGATCCTCTGCGCGCCATCAATTTTGACGACGCACAGAGTCTCAGGGGCTACTATCTACGCAGGGCGCACCTTACTTATGCGCAACTGACACAAGTGTACATTATCTAACGTACCTTAAAACCCGTCAGTAAACTTTTGACGGCCTCATGCAATCCGTTTTCTGCGGATGAAATCCTTTCAATCACCGTGCCCATCAATGCACGGTGCTCCTATGAGATAGAGGCTCGCCCCAGCAGAATCTTTAGCTCCTCCGGCCGAGCACCAGACGGTGCCGGACTTGTCCTATGGCCTCTTTCGAAAGCCGGACGCGGAGAACCTCGGGGGGCCGCATGGCTATCTTCCGCCCCTGCCGGATTCGGGGAAACCCTTCGCGACGACACCTCAGGGTCGCCTGCTTCATTAGGCGGTACGAAAGGGGGAGGCGTCCCGCTCTCCATCATCTCCGGAAGAAGATCCCCCGAAGATGAGCTCTGCTGAGAAGGGCTGAGGTCCGAACTACAAGGTAAGATTTCGGTTAAATCTTCTCAGATATAAATCAAGGATTTCTCTCAAAATGAAAATCTCTTCCTACTTACGGCTCGTTGGAGAGCTGGTCCCTTTGGGGGCGTAGTTCGACCGAGGGGCTCCCCGGCGTCGGACCCTCTGACAAGGATTTTTCCCCGCTTCGAGGCCGTGGTCTCCGGGTCGTCAGAGGCGGCCCTCTTCTTTCCCTGAGGAGAGGAATTGTCGGTTCCTCCCTTTGGAGTGGCCTCCTTCGAGGAAGCCATAGTCTCCTTGTCCTCCCCTTTACTTCCCTCCAAAGGCATTGTCTTCAGCATCCTGGCAAGTACGGGATCCGGCCTGGTTTTGGGAAGGGGAGCCGGACACCTGATCAGCTTTGCTGTCGCTATCCACTCTTGTTTAAAAGGACAGCTCTTTAGGGGCAAATTCATGACAATTATGCAGATAGCAGATCCGGACACAAGGGTACTTACTTGAGAATCCGGGCGATTGCAGCTTAGGCCTGCATCCTCGGTCAGATCCGGACACGTCGCTTGTGATCCGAAGAACAGTTTATGCATCTCCGCGGGCGTTGCGCCCATGAAATACTGGAGAACCCGTGGTCCCTCCGGATTAAATTCCCACAGACGAAGGGATGACGTTTGCCGGGCAATATTCGGCGAATCAACATGACCTGTGTCACTTTAACCAGGTGGAGGTCTCCCTTTAAGAGATCCCTAATGCGGCCCTGCAACAAAGGCACGTCTTTGGGTAATCCCCAATCTATCCCTTTGCTGACCCACGACGCTAGCCGTGGTGGGGGACCCGAGCGAAAGGCAGGAGGCGCCACCCATTTGGTGCCCCTTGGAGCGGTGATATAGAACCACTCTTGTTGCCACAAGTAGA
Source organism: Aegilops longissima (assembly GCA_021605205.1). Taxonomy (NCBI): domain Eukaryota; kingdom Viridiplantae; phylum Streptophyta; class Magnoliopsida; order Poales; family Poaceae; genus Aegilops; species Aegilops longissima. Next base: position 554,244 of record JAHIAM010001053.1, on the reverse strand, counting down.
ACTCCTCTTGAAAAGAGCCCTCGGGCCATGGAGCATCGGCATTCTTGCTTATAACAGCGCCTCCGCACTCTGCGTGTCGTCCCTCGATCATCTTCAGCTCCACGATGAAAGTCTTGAGCCATAACCCGAAGTGAGGAGTAACACGGAGGAACGCTTCACACACGACGATGAATGAGGAGATATGGAGGATGGACTCCGGAGCTAAGTCATGGAATTCCAGCCCGTAATAAAATAGCAGCCCCCTCACAAAGGGATCCATTGGGAAGCCTAACCCCCGAAGGAAGTGGGATATGAACACCATGCTCTCACCAGGCTGAGGATCAGGAATGGCCTGCCTTTGAGCAGGCAGCCTATGCGGAATCTCGCCGGTCAAGAACTTAGCCTCTCTCAGCTTCAACACGTCCTCCTCCGTGACGGAGGAGGGCATCCATCGGCCTTGAAGGTCGAGACCGGACATTGTCGAAGGTCCGAAGCGCCCGGAATCTGGAGCCTAGGGTGTTGGAACTCGAGGCGATGGGCGAACTCGTTTTGAGGGTAAAAGAAAAGAGTAGGGCCTTGGTCTCTTTATAAGAGGTCGAATACCAAGAGCCCTCCCCGTAACCGTTTGGGACTAGCCTTTAACTAAGGAAACGTGCTAACGAGCACGATTGGGTTACCCACGTCCGTATTGATGAAAATCCCGTTAAAAGGGGCACACGATCTCTGCTTCGACAAGACGTGCCAAGGAAACCGCCTCGCTAAACGCGCTGAGGTGGAAAAGTGAAAACAATTTGTATGAAGAGCTTGGCCGCAGTGTTGTGACGCACTGCGGAACACGTCAGCAGATTTGATTTGTGTTAATATTATTCTCTCTATGGCAATATGTGGAAACTTGTTTTGCAGAGCCGGACACTATTTTTGGTGTTTATAATCTTCTATGAAGGACTTGGAGGAGGAACCCGCCTTGCAATGACGAAGACAATCTGCGCGCCGGACTCGTCGTCATTGAAGCCTGGTTAAGGGGCTACTGAGGGAGTCCTGGATTAGGGGGTGTTCGGATAGCCGGACTATTCCTTCGCCGGACTCCAGGATCATGAAGATACAAGATTAAATACTTCGTCCCGTGTCCGGAAGGAACTTTCCTTGGCGTGGAAGGCAAGCTAGGCGATGCGGATATTCAAGATCTCCTACCATTGTAACCGACTCTGTGTAACCCTAACCCTATCCGGTGTCTATATAAACCGGAGGGTTGTAGTCCGTATGACAACCAACTTCATCATACACAATCATACCATAGGCTAGCTTCTAGGGTTTAGCCTCCCTGATCTCGTGGTAGATCTACTCTTGTACTACCCGTATCATCAATATTAATCAAGCAGGAGTAGGGTTTTACCTCCATCGAGAGGGCCCGAACCTGGGTAAAACAAAGTGTCCCCTGTCTCCTGTTACCATCCGACCTTGACGCACAGTTCGGGACCCCCTACCCGAGATCCGCCGGTTTTGACACCGACAGCCATGATTTCAGATCTGAACCTATTATGTTTTTATGAATATATGTGAGTTCTTGATCATATCTTGCAAGTCTATAGTCACCTACTATGTGTTATAATCCGGCAACCCTGAAGTGACAATAATCGGGACCACTCCCGGTGATGACCTTAGTTTGAGGAGTTCATGTATTCACTATGTGCTAATGCTTTGTTCCGGTACTCTATTAAAAGGAGGCCTTAATATCCCTTAGTTTCCATTAGGACCCCGCTGCCACGGGAGGGTAGGACAAAAGATGTCATGCAAGTTCTTTTCCATAAGCACGTATGACTATATTCGGAATACATGCCTACACTACATTGATGAATTGGAGCTAGTTATGTGTCACCCTATGTTATGACTGTTACATGATGAACCGCATCCGGCATAATTCTCCATCACCGATCCAATGCCTACGAGCTTTTCATATATTGTTCTTCGCTTATTTACTTTTCCGTTACTACTATTACAATCACTACAAAACACCAAAAATATTACTTTTGCTACCGTTACTTTTGTTACCGTTGCCACTACTATCATATTACTTTGCTACTAAATACTTTGCTGCAGATACTAAGTTATCCAAGTTTGGCTGAATTGACAACTCAGTTGCTAATACTTGAGAATATTCTTTGGCTCCCCTTGTGTCGAATCAATAAATTTGGGTTGAATACTCTACCCTCGAAAACTGTTGCGATCCCCTATACTTGTGGGTTATCAAGACTATTTTTTGGCGCCGTTGCCGGGGAGCATAGCTCTATTCTTTGAGTCACTTCGGATTTATATCTGCTGGTCACTATGAAGAACTTGAAAGATGAGAAAACAAAAATTTATCCCTCAACTACGAGGGGAGGTAAGGAACTGCCATATAGCTATGCACTTGATTCACCTTCTGTTTTGAGTAAGCTTGCGACACCTAAACCTGCTTCTGCTATTCGTTCTGATATGTCGCATGTTATTGATGATGCCACTTCTGCTATGCATGATACTTATGATGAAACTACTACTATGCTTGATACTACTGTGCCACTTGGTGAATTTCTTGATGAACAACTTGCTAGGGTTAGAGAGAAAGAAATTATTGAAACTGATAACATTGATGAAAGTGATGATGAAGACTCTCCCCCTAATAAATATGAATCGCCTGTTGTTCCTGAGGGTTATGTTTTGGAAAAAGAAGCTGCTATAGCTATTTTAGCTTGCAACGATAGATACGAGCTCAAGATGTTATTAGCTAAATGGAAGCAACAATCTCTTAATGCTAGAATGAAACCTGACCATGCTTTTGCTACTTCACCTATCTGTGTTACTGATAAAGATTATGAATTCTCTGTTGATCTTGATATAATTACTTTGGTTGAATCTGATCCTTTTCATGGCTATGAATCTGAAACTGTTGTGGCACATCTTACTAAATTAAACGATATAGCCACCCTGTTCACTGATGATGAGAAATCTCGCTACCTTTATATCCTTAAAATATTTCCGTTCTCATTAAAGGGTGATGCTAAGATATGGTTTAATTCTCTTGATCCTGGTTGTGTGCGTAGTCCCCTGGATATGATTTATTACTTCTCTGCTAAATATTTCCCTGCTCATAAGAAACAAGCTGCTTTGAGGGAAATATATAATTTTGTGCAAATTGAAGAAGAGAGTCTCCCACAAGCTTGGGGGAGGCTTCTCCAATTACTAAATGCTTTGCCTGATCATCCTCTTAAGAAAAATGAAATACTTGATATCTTTTATAATGGACTAACCGATGCTTCCAGAGATTACCTGGATAGTTGTGCTGGTTCTGTTTTCAGGGAAAGAACACCGGATGAAGCTGAAATTCTATTGAATAATATGTTGACAAATGAAAATAATTGGACACTTCCTGAGCCAGCTCCTGAGCCAATTCCTGAGCCTATTCCCAAACCAACTCCGAAGAAGAGAGGTGCTCTATTTCTCAGTCCTGAAGATATGCAAGAGGCAAAGAAATCTATGAAAGAAAAAGGTATTAAAGCTGAAGATGTTAAGAATTTACCTCCTATTGAAGAAGTACATGGTCTTAATTTACCGCCTGTTGAAGAAACATATGATCTTAATCCATTACCTATTGAAGAAACTCATGGTCTTGATAACCCGACACAGGTAGTAAAGGTAAATTCTCTCTATAGATATGATAAAGCTGAAATCCCTCCTACTAAGTTTGCTAGCCAATGTTTGGATGGATAACTTTATGGTCAAGCAAGAAGACTTCAATGCTTATTTTGGTAGACAATTAAAACAAAATGCCTATATGATTGAACACTTGAGTAATTACATAGCTAATGTTAAAGGTGAACTTAAACTCATTAGTAAACATGCTTCTATGGTTACCACTCAAGTAGAATAGGTACTTAAAGCTCAAAATGATTTCCTCAGTGAATTGAATAGTAAGAATAATGACTATGTTGTTAGAGTGGCTACTAGAACCGGTAAAATGACTCAGGAACCTTTGTTTTCTGAAGGCCACCCTAAGAGAATTGAACAAGATTCTCAGAGAAATAATATTGATGCACCTAGTCCTTCTAAAAAGAAGAAAAATAAAAATGATAGGACTTTGCATGCTTCTAGTGAACCTATTGCTGAACCACCTGAGAATCCAAATGATATATCTATTTCTAATGCTGAAACACAATCTGGTAATGAACATGAACCTAATGAAAATGCTAATGATGATGTTCATGATGATGCTCAACCTAGTAATGATAATGATGTAGAAATTGAACCTGCTGTGATCTTGATAACCCACAATCAAAGAATCAACATTATGATAAGAGAGACTTTGTTGCTAGGAAACATGGTAAAGAAAGAGAACCCATGCCTTTTCCTCCCAAACCATCCAAGAAAAAGGATGATGAGGATTTTGAGCGCTTTGCTGAAATGATTAGACCTATCTTTTTGCGTATGCGATTAACTGATATGCTCAAAATGAATCCTTATGCTAAGTATATGAAAGAAATTGTTACAAATAAAAGAAAGATACCGGAAGCTGAGATTTCCACCATGCTTGCTAATTAGACTTTTAAGGGTGGAATACCAAAGAAACTTGGATGTCCAGGAGTACCCACTATACCATGCTCCATTAAAAGAAACTACGTTAAAACTGCTCTATGTGATCTTGGAGCCGGTGTTAGTGTTATGCCTCTCTCTTTATATCATAGACTAGACTTGAATAAGTTGACACCTACTGAAATATCTTTGCAAATGGCTGATAAATCAACTGCTATACCTGTCGGTATTTGTGAGGATGTGCCTGTTGTGGTTTCAAACGTTACTATTTTAACGGACTTTTGTTATTCTTGATATTCCCGAGGACGATAGTATGTCTATTATTCTTGGAAGACCCTTTTTGAATACTGCAGGGGTTGTTATTGATTGCAACAAAGGCAATGTCACTTTTCATGTTAATGGTAATGAGCATATGGTACACTTTCCAAGGAAACAACCTCAGGTCCACAGTATCAATTCTATTGGAAAAATTCCATCGATTATTTTTGGAGGTTTGAATTTCCTCTTCCTACTGTCAAGAAGAAATATGATATTCTTATTATAGGGGATGTGCATATCCCCGTTGATGTAACATAGTGTTATTCGAAATTTCTCCGGTTCCATGTTATTCGGAATGAGTTTGTTAACAAGACTTGATCAACCTTGTTAATGGATTCCTTTTGATGAGCATGAGATGGATGAAACTAGAAGGCACAACCTTCTGTACCCTCTTTCTACTTTCTGTTATTTAGTTGAAATAAAGTAAAAATAGTATTTTCCGTCTGCATTTTCGATTTATCGATGCAATATAAAATACCCCAAAAATAAAAGTTCTCCAAATGCCCTGAAAATGGAATATGATTTTTTCTGGAATATTTGAGAATATCTGGCACTGAGAACACAGCAGGGGGAGCAAGCACCTGGCCACGAGGGTCCAGGGCGCGCCCCCTGCCTCGTGGGCCCACGGTGGCTCCCCTCCACTTATTCCTGCACCCACACACTCCTTCTTCCTCCCAAAAAAATCACCATTCAGCTCAAGCACGAGTTCTAACTCATTTTGCTGCGATTTTTCGATCTCCTTGCTCAAAGCACCTCTCACAAAACTGCTTGGGGGGATTGTTCCTTGGTATGTGACTCCTCCATTGGTCCAATTAGTTTTTGTTCTAGTGCTTTATTCATTGCAAATTTGTGCTGCCTAGGTGACCATGTTCTTGAGCTTGCATGTCAAATTTATATGGTTCCAAGTAGTTCTAATGCTTGATAAAGGCCCTAGGCACTTGTAGGAGTAGTTGCTATCAATTTTATTCAGCTTGGTTCACTTATGTTTGAAGTTACTAAAAATTTCAGAAATTTTTCAGAGGAAGAAATATGCTTAGGAAAATGTACCAAGGTGGTTCTTCAAGGAAGCAAGGACCCAGGCTTGCAATGCGTGATGCTGACGATGAGCCACCAAGGGACGCTCCAGTGCAGCCTTGTGAATGGCCTTCAGAAAACTTTATGGATCGAGCGGGAATCAAGGAAGAATTTAACGCATATTTGTGCAACGCTGATCTTGTGAGCTTCGAGGAGGAAAAGTTCCACCAGTACCACTATCTCACTAGTTCCTTTGTGAGGAGATTTGAATTTTCATCTTCACGTAATTCTCCAACTGTTCTGTTTGATCTTTATGAAAAATCTTATACGATGGACTTAGAGGATTTTACCACTGCTTGCAAACTTCCACAATAGGGAGTTCTAGTGAACCTCGCAAATCTGAATTTAGAAATTTTCTTGCCAGTATAACTGTGGGGGAATCTAGAGATATAGCACAAGCTACCATAGGGAGCATTCATTTTCCTGCTATACATTGTTTTGCTCTCTTCATAGGTAGGTGCATAAATGGTAAAGATGAAGCATGTCATATGTGTGCCCCTGACCTCAGTATTCTTAGGAGTGCTGTGTTAGGAGACAAATCTTATAATTTGGGAGCCATTGTTGCACGTAGGTTGCATAATAATAGATTTAATGGAGATTTCTTCGGTGGAATTTATGCAACCCGCTTAGCTGATTTTCTTGGTGTAACCATACGTAATGATGATATTGAATTGCCTCCTGCTTACCTAGACTTTAATGCTATGGTTCACCACCAGTTTGTTGAGAGGAATGAATCACCTCTCCGGTATCGCTTAATCTTTGACAGACGTCGTCTTTGTCAGACATTACTCTCCTGCTCCTGCCTTCTTTGATTATCAGGCAAAAGGAAGATATGTTATTACCAGAGAGGAGGCAGATGAGTACGAGAGGAGGGCGGAGGCAGCTCGCCGCCACGCTGCAGCCCAGGAGGCAATAATTGCCGCATCGCAGTACGACCCCGGCTACAACTACGGATATCCGCCAGGCCACCCATGGCAATGAACCAACTTAGGCCAAAAGCCTAAGCTTGGGGGAGTACGTATTTCCCACCGACATTACATTTATGTTCACACACTCATTGCTAGATGTCGGTGCTCATACTCTTTCACTATAATATCCATGCTAGTTTACTTTCTTTTTCTTGCTTTCTTCTTGTGTGTTTGTTAAACCTTAAGAAAAACAAAAAAATTAGTGTAGCTTTTATCTAGTTTGCTTTTCTTGCTGCAGTAGTAATAATTAAAAGAAAACCCAAAAAGATTTCTCGTTCTTCTTTTGCTTGTTGGGAGCTTTCCCGTGTAAATAGTTTTATTTCTTTTCTTTTTTTTGGGGGGGGGGGTCGATGGGAGAAGACCATAATTAAATTGTTGAAGTGGCTCTTATATGCATTATTGTTGATTTAACCAAGAGCCCATATTGCCTTGTCTTCTCCTGTTTATTGAATGCTCGCAGATTCCAGCTTAGTCCAATGCACGTGCACTCTTATTATTATTCACTTCATTCGGTCATGCAAGTGAAAGGCAATTATGACGATATATGATGGACCGACTGAGATGAGAAAAGCTGGTATGAACTCGACCTCTCTTGTTTTTGTAAATATGATTAGTTCATCGTTCCTGATTCAGCCTATTATGAATAAACATGTTTGCAATGACAATTAGAGATCATAGTTGCTCGTGCCATGCTTGATTAGCTATGAGTATAATGGTTTACCTTGCGTGCCAACATGCTATTAAAATGGTTGTGATGTGGTATAGTGGGGTGGTATCCCCCTTTGAATGATTTAAGTGACTCGACTTGGCACATGTTCACACATGTAGTTGAAACAAATCAACATAGCCTTCACGATATTTATGTTCATGGTGGATTATATCCTACTCATGCTTGTACTCAATGTTCATTAATTTAATTGCATGTTCATGACTGTTGTCGCTCTCTAGTTGGTCGCTTCCCAGTCTTTTGCTAGCCTTCACTTGTACTAAGCGGGAATACTGCTTGTGCATCCAATCCCTTAAACCCCAAAGTTATTCCATATGAGTCCACCAATACCTTCCTATATGCGGTATCTACCTGCCGTTCCAAGTAAATTTGTATGTGCCAAACTCTAAACCTTCAAATGAAATTCTGTTTTGTATGCTCGAATACCTCGTGTATCAACTAGGGTTGTATGTATCTTCCATGCTAGGCGGGTTATTCTCAAGAGGAGTGGACACCGCTCCTCATTCACGAGAAAATGGCTGGTCACCGGGATGCCCAGTCCCAGGCTTTATGCAAACTAAATCAAAATAATTGCAAACAAAACTCCCCGTGGGACTGTTGCTAGTTGGAGGCACTCGTTGTTTCGAGCAAGCCATGGATTGATGCTTGTTGGTGGAGGGGGAGTATAAACTTTACCATTCTGTTTGGGAACCGCCTATAATGTGTGTAGCATGGAAGATATCGCCATCTCTTGGTTGTTATGTTGACAATGAAAGTATGCCGCTCAAAATATTATTTATCTCTATTTCAAAACCGAGCTCTGGCACCTCTACAAATCCATGCTTCCCTCTAAGAAGGGCCTATCTATTTACTTTCATGTTGAGTCATCACCCTCTTATTAAAAAGCACCAGCATTTATCACTATTAATTTATATTGGGTATGACTATGATTGGATCTCTTTTACCATGAATTACAATGTTTAGTTAGTCCTTGATCTTTAAAGGTGTTATGCATTTATGTTTTGTGGTCTCAGAAAGGGCTAGCGAGATACCATCCTATTATATCATGTTATGATTGTTTTGAGGAAGTGTTGTCATCCGAGATTTATTATTATGGTTCGCTAGTTGATTATGCCATTGATATGAGTAAACATGAGACCTAAGAGTTATTGTGAATGTGGTTAGTCATAATCTTTGCTGAAAACTTGAATGTTGGCTTTACATATTTACAACAACAAGAGCAAACAGAGTTCGTAAAAGTTTTTATTTATCACTTTCAGTTTATCAACTGAATTGCTTGAGGACAAGCAAAGGTTTAAGCTTGGGGGAGTTGATACGTCTCCGTCGTATCTACTTTTCCAAACACTTTTGCCCTTGTTTTGGACTCTAACTTGCATCATTTGAATGGAACTAACCCGGACTGGCGCTATTTTCAGCAGACTTTCCATGGTGTTATTTATGTGCAGAAACAAAAGTTCTCGGAATGACCTGAAACTCCACGGAACATCTTTTTGGAAAATATTAAAAATACTGGAAGAAAAATCCATGTTAGGGGGGCCCACACCCTGTCCACGAAGGTGGGGGCGTGCCTGCCCCCCTGGGCGCGTCCCCCTACCTCGTGGGCCCCATGACGCTCCACCGACCTCAACTCCAACTCCATATATTCACTTTCCGGGAGAAAAAAATCAGAGAGAAGGATTCATCACATTTTACGATACGGAGCCGCCGTCAAGCCCTAAAACCTCTCGGGAGGGCTGATCTGGAGTCCGTTCGGGGCTCCGGAGAGGGGAATCCGTCGCCGTCGTCATCATCAACCATCCTCCATCACCAATTTCATGGTGCTCACCGCCGTGCGTGAGTAATTCCATCGTAGGCTTGCTGGACGGTGATGGGTTGGATGAGATTTATCATGTAATCAAGTTGATTTTGTTAGGGTTTGATCCCTAGTATCCACTATGTTCTGAGATTGATGTTGCTATGACTTTGCTATGCTTAATGCTTGTCACTAGGGTCCGAGTGCCATGATTTCAGATCTGAACCTATTATGTTTTTATGAATATATGTGAGTTCTTGATCCTATCTTGCAAGTCTATAGTCACCTACTATGTGTTATGATCCGGCAACCCCGAAGTGACAATAATCGGGACCACTCCTGGTGATGACCTTAGTTTGAGGAGTTCATGTATTCACTATGTGCTAATGCTTTGTTCCGATACTCTATTAAAAGGAGGCCTTAATATCCCTTAGTTTCCATTAGGACCCCGCTGCCACGGGAGGGTAGGACAAAAGATGTCATGCAAGTTCTTTTCCATAAGCACGTATGACTATATTCGGAATACATGCCTACATTACATTGATGAATTGGAGCTAGTTCGGTGTCACCCTATGTTATGATTGTTACATGATGAACCGCGTCCGGCATAATTCTCCATCACCGATCCAATGCCTACGAGCTTCTCATATATTGTTCTTCGCTTATTTAATTTTCCGTTGGTACTGTTACAATCACTACAAAACACCAAAAATATTACTTTTGCTATCGTTACTTTTGTTACCGTTACCACTACTATCATATTAGTGTGCTACTAAATACTTTGCTGCAGATACTAAGTTATCCAGGTGTGGCTGAATTGACAACTCAGTTGCTAATACTTGAGAATATTCTTTGGCTCCCCTTGTGTCGAATCAATAAATTTGGGTTGAATACTCTACCCTCGAAAACTGTTGCGATCCCCTATACTTGTGGGTTATCAACTGCCGAAGGAGCTGCGATATACATACCCGAAAGTAAGTACTACTAGCTAGCTAGTTGCGCGCATCTCCCGTTGATTCTAGCTACTTTCATCAATGCCATTTATAATGCTTCATTATCAGTTTGATTGACCTCTATTTCTCGTAAAGTGCTTGTGGCAGGAACAAGGGAATGATTACTGTGGATACTACAAGTGCGAGTTCATCTACAACACAACTTGCAAAGATAAGCGGGGCTACTCTAAAAGACAATATGAAGTGCGTAAGCAATAATATTCAGAATTTCATTTTATTACACCATCATTTCTGTTGAGTTTCATTCATATATATGTATTAACCCCCTTCTTCAAATTAGACGTGGCAGATGCGGAATGAACTCCTACCACAAGATCACATGAAAGCAATTCAAGAGGAATTGGCGGGATTCTTTCTAGACCACGTCATCAATAAAGCCGGAGAATACCATGTGGAAGTTGAGTTCAAATGCTAGGGGATTGTAAGAGATCTTACATATTGTATATGTATGTAGCCAGTAGCGTTGGATAGATAATACGAAAACTTGTTGTTCGACCAATCTCTCGGAGAAGGAGAGGTCGATCACTTCTCTCGGTATGCATGACGAACTTCTGTACTTAATGGTTTCCTTCATTTTCTTACTAGTTAGCGTGTCGAGGGCCTCTTTGTACGTATAGTACATACCGTCGACCAAGCACGGAGATAAGAGAGAATACTTCTCTCTATTAATTAATTAGCTACCTAACACAATATATGAAACACCTTAATTAACCATACAAAACCCCCAAATCCACCCCCCTCCCCCCTTCAGAAAAAAAAACAAAAACCCTAGCCCCTGAACAGCTGACGTGTGGATGCCTATTGGTCCCGGTTGGTGCCACCAACCAGGACTAAAGGGCCTCCTGCCTGGGCTCGCAGCACCGGCCACGTGGAGGCCCATCTGTCCCGGTTAGTATAAGAACCGAGACTAAAGGCCTAGGCATTAGTAACGATCCTTTAGTCCCGGTTCCCCAACCGGGACAGATGGACCTTATGAACCGGGACAAATGGCCCTTTTTCTACTAGTGTGTGAACTTACTTATCGCAGAAATGGATGTATATATATGTATTTTAATTGTAGATACAACTATTTCTATTCATTTTCACGACAAGTAATTCCAGATAAAGGGAGTATTTATGAGAATCACCATGCTTTTCTGGATAAAGTGAGACAAGGACCGAGAAAAACAACTCACACCTGTATGATAGGTTCTTAGACATCCAATAAGAGATTATTTTAATGATCCTATCATTCACATCCTGTAGGTGTTCCTTTTTGTCAAAATATAGGGGAACCCTCAAAAACTTGAAAGGGAAGTACCCATTTTTACCGCAATTTCTTTGAGAAAAAATTAACCTCAGTAACACCCAAGTGAATTCGCAACACGGTTATGTGTTTGTCACCTTTTGATTGATGAAATTATGAATTTCTTATGTCGGCGCTCTTATTAATTTTCATTTATGGAAGGGTGGAGAATGGAAGGAGGAAGTGATAGGAGGCTATAAAGGGTGCCTGGTGATGGATGAGGTTAGAGAAATGATCTGAATACATATAATAGTGTATATAGAGCTTTGAGATGATCTTCTCGGACACTATAACCCGATCAATAAAGCTATATTTGAGGTCCTTAATATAGGAGAGCTGGCCTAAGTATGGCGTTTTGGATCTCGGCCTTCACGGAGGCCGAATTTTAGAAAAATTTAAAATCCGAAATTTTCGGTCTAAAAAATTTTGATTTTTTTACAAATAAACAAGGATAGGAGGTGTATAGGCGTAAAATTTGAGGATGAAATACGTCGAAATGCGACCTATACAAAAAAGGCAAATTCATGGTCTGGGAGGATGAATAGTGTCATGTAATAACAAACCTTAGATTTTTTTTCACAACCCTAGTTTCAACGTATTTTGTTCTGAAAATTTACACACGTGTGCATTATGCCTTCATCTATCTCTGTATTTTTTCCAGAAATTTTTGCAATGTAAAAATATGAATTTTCACAAAATTTAAAGTTTACATTTGGAGGCCTCCATGGAGCTCGGCCTCCAAATGCAATTTCTCAGCTGGCCTACACTATCTGTTGCAAGTTTTCGCTTGAATACTTCCGTTTTGTACGGATACATTGGTGTACCGACCACAAGTTAATACTCCCTCTGGCTGGAATTAACTGTCGCTAAAATAAGTGTATCTAGACGTAGATACACTCATTTCAGCGACAATCAACAGTTAATTCTGAACAGAGGTTGTAGTATTAGGAGATGGGACAATAATCAAGAACGATATTCACAAGTCAAAGGGAACAAATTTGAAGAACTAAACAATCCACAATTACAAAAAATATAGAAGGCAAATTGTAAATAACCAAATAATCCCCCCCTCATTCAAATCAATGAACATATCTACAAGACCCCATCTAAACTGATTTACATGAGAGTATGGCAAATACTATTCCCAAATCTCAAACCACAATACACATGACTTCATTTTGGCATCTTTTCGCATGTTGTTATGCTATGCAATTGCTCGCACGAATTGAAGCCCATTAGACCAAAGAAAAAACCATGTACTGCCAAACTACCTAATACTTCCTTCACAAACCAATTAAATTCACTATTCATCGCTCTATTAAAGTTCATGATTAATTTCTTTCTATTTTAAAGAAAATTCTAAATAGACCAGCTCTGCAACGCGTGCCAACAATGATCTAGTAATGAGTAAGTCCTATCAAATTAGACTTGATCGCTGAAAGTTAAATAAATAAATAGAATTGCACACTCAGAGTTAAAAAAAATAGACTTATAATCAGGAAGATTAATAGCAACGGGCTCATACCCCTTCCTCTCTCCTCTCGGGCGAACATCCAACTAGGGTTTCTGCCTCCCATCGGCGCCGTCGCTGGTTAGCCTCGTCTCCTATGGCATTAGGGTCATGGGGGCGTGGTGGATTGTGACCCTTGCCGACGGGATGATTCCATTTTAGGTGTTCTTTTGAGTTTGGTTATGGTTTGTGTCGTGCTCATAAAGATAGGACGGCGGTGGCTCCCTGAAGATGGAATAAGTTTCTCCACGCCTACCCCCCGCCATGGCGGTGTGTCTAGTGACGTCGAAGGGCGTGTGGAAGTGTGTGTCTAGCGGATCTCGTAGGATTCAGTCAGTGGTTGTCTTCGATGGACCTGCTTCGATACGGTCTTCGTTCGTGTGTCTACATGTTAAATCCCGTCGATCTGTGATTCTGTTTATCAGTGACAGTTGTGTTATGGTACGTTGGTCGTGTGGGGCCATAAGGCGACGACTTCCCGACTGTCTGCTAGAACCAAGTTTGTGCGGCGTCGATAAAGGAGAGGCGATGACAGGGACGCGCCTTCGGCTCGTTCAAACGCTTGTAGTTGTCGCTTGGTGATCTATAAATCTGGATTTAATTTATGTTACTTCTGAGCTGGTGATTTTTACAGGAATTAAGTTACAAGTTGTGGTGTCGAGAATTGGTTGGAATCTAGGGGCGAGGAGGACCCAGCAGTGAAAATCGCAGGGATATATTATTAAAAGATGTGTCCATAGGTTAGTTTGCATTGATTGCAAACATTGTGCGGGATTCTCTGACGCAAACAAAGAAATGGGCCCGAAGAAAGGAATCCGTCTCTTCAGTCTGACACATGCCTCAAATTCATTTTTTTATTACTTTTTTTCTTTAAGTTTGCACCACAGATATTTTTCTAGCGAAAATGTTAACGCCCACACGTGTGGACGTTTGTACATCGCCCACACGCCTCCATCACCACTTATTTTGCCACGTATGAATAGATGACATCAGTAGAATTTTTTTTTGTTTTTGGCTTAAAAATGTTGTATCTCCTAAATAAAAAGGCGAACTAAAAATCCGCTTTCACCATTAAATCCGTCTCGACGAGATCTTCAAAACTAGACCCCATGTTGATATGTTTCGACGAATTTTTTTGCCCAGAAGTTGCCATGATGTTTACACTGCAGTTGCCATAGGACTTAAACTAAAGTTGCCATGTGGCAATTTTAGTTTGTAGATCATGGCAATTTTAGTATTTTGATGATGGCAACTCCAGTACTTTGACCATGAAAATTATTTTTTGTATGAACCATGGCAATTTTACGTGCATGTATCATGGCAATTTTAGTTTATGGTTCATGGCAAGTCTAGTTTCTTAATTCCCCGTTTTATAAATGTCAAATTTTACTTTTAAATGTAGAAGAAAATAGCTGAAAAATATCATGGCAACTTCAGTGTAAACATCATGGCAATTCATATACAATAGACATGGCAACTTTTAATCCAAATTTTTTTTCATGAAAACATATCAACATGAGATCTAGTTTCGAAGATCTCATCGCGAGGGATTTAATGATGAAAACGGATTTTCAATCGGATTTTTCGTTTAAGAGATAAAATATTTCAAAAACTGAAAATCCAAAAAGATTCCTACATGCATGCATGCAATGACGTGGCAATCTGTTTGCATTAAAGACGTGTGGTGCGTCTCCCTTCCTGCCACACGTGTGGCAGTTAGCGGCGTCCTTTTCTAGGAGAAGTTTGAATCCGTTTCATTCGGATATTGATCGGTTTTGTTTGAAATAATTTATGCGTTACTGGTTCCCGGATGAGTATGTTTTTCATAATCTGTAGACTATTATCCGTAACTCTGTTACTTTGGCAAAGAAGCAAAAAAGACTTGGTCACTGTTGAGAAATAAAATATGTGATCAATTGTATGGGAGGGATGCCTCCCAAGAAGTGTCTGTTGGGGAAGGGGTGTGTCTCCCTAACACACCCCTTCACCATGTATATAAGTGGGTCTCCCACGTTGTAATAGAACTAGTGGATCATTTGAACTCTTCATGTGTTTCTTTTACTTTCACTCTATAATACGTTATCAGCACCTAGACTCTACCAAGAGTAATTGACGACACGAGAAGAAGAAACCGTCGAGTGGCCGTCCTTTTGAACATCGGACTAGTATGCGCGGAGGCGCTCGGCCGCGACGCCGCTCCTCCAGGGGCGGCAGCATCAAGCCAGTGCCTGAAGGCATCAATTGCGGCACTACGAGGCGACACCAACAACGGGGCTGCAGTGACAGCGCGATGGAGCATGCATGCATCCGACATGAAAAGAATCAGGAGAATGTCAATTTTGTCGTCCTCTTGTGATTAACAAGAAGGCACTCTCTGATCCGTTGTGTTTTCTTCTTTGAGAATTCCTTCATCAAATCAACCAAGAAGAGACCGGCCGGCGGCAAGCATGGCATACATGCACGACAGCGCGGCTGCGGTTATGCACTGAAGACGGCGACACACCATGCCGTTTACGGAGAAAGACGCCCATACATGAATCAGTGCAAGAAATTAATCAGAAGAAAGCCAAATCGGAACGGGAATTTTCATGGCGTGAGACGCTTGCGCTTGGCAAATTGCAGCCGCCGATGTGGTTTTCCAAGATCGTGCAGGCTGCAAGGCGTACCGCCGCTACCCACTGCGATGTGCGCCGGCGCGACTGTGGGAGAAGTGCGCACCAAGCCACTGCCACGGGCGTCCTCCTGGTGTGACGATCTCGAAGTGGCCGGCAACGCACTCTGGCGCACAAGTGGGCGCTCGTGCCTGCGGCCTCCCAAAGGAGTCTAGTGGTTGGGGTTGGCACCCCGCCCGATCGGCGTCGAGGCGCAGCCGGCGGAGACGCATGGCGTGGTCTCGAACGCCCGAAGATGGCAGTTACAAAATCCCCTCTAGGGATGGAACCGACGGGAAAGGAAAGAAAAATCCTATTTCTTTCGCGATTTTTAAAAATCAGCCCTCGCGTTCTATGGTAACAAGTCCATGGAATCTCTGATTCGGCCTCAGGCTTTTCTGATCTTGAAGTTTAGCTTTTGGACTTATGCAAAATCTATGATTCTGCCATCAGGCTCACTGTTTTTCAGCAATTTAACCACAAGGTTATTGTTATTTGCGGCTTATGTCTCGGGCTTCGGAGCAAATATGCATGATAGACCATCGGGTCTTGCTAAATTGCATACTAATTGATTATGCATCATTTTACATCATGTAAAATGACCATTTGAGACCCCAAAAGTCCTCATATACGCTGTACAAGTATGTCTATACTTCTGCATTTATTTGTATTACATAAGTAATACTGTTGCAAAGCAATATGTTGGTTCCATTATTCACATTGAATATGGAATTTGCTTGCAAATTTGGAAACATGAGGTAGTGAAGTATATGACACTGCTGCCTGACTATGTCAAATTTACATTTGTCACAAGGAATCGACAAATGGTACTCACTGCTTAATTTCAGATTATGCAATGTTATTGTGAGGTCTATATTATGTCATTTTGACATAATGACCACCTTCAATTTTGCACACAACTTATGGATTGCATTATGGCAACGAATTAATTTCGTTCACAACTGCGAGGTCTACACCACACTATGTCGTGATTACCTTCAATGTGTTTTTAATTAACATAAGGTTGTGAGATGCTCCATAAGAATGAGGTCTACACTACTTAGTAGTGATTATCTCCATTTGTTCAAAGCAAAAGTGAAGGCACAAAATTTATGACATAGTAATTATGAGGCCTACACCGCTGGTGCCTACCTTTATGATATTTTTCCAAATACTTGTCAATTACACAACATTTGTCATTGGTTGTGACTATAGTGTCACATACTCCATCAGGAGATGAATCCAAGGCATTGGTGACTATGTTGCATATTATTATATGAAGAGAATTATGCAAAACACTTGCATATTTTGGTGATTACCTTCCATCCATACACAACTTATGAGACGCCATCATAGCTATGAATTAAGTTTCATGCACAGCTAAGAGGTTTATGCCATTTTTTGGTGACTACTTTCATGTGTTATAAATAACATATGGTTGTGGGGACTATGATCAATGGGAACTGTCCATAAGAGTGAGGCACCACTAGGTGGTCTGCTATCTCTATGTGTTTTAAGAAAATTAAAGGCTTGTCCCTTTCGAGGTGACTACCTTTAATTTGAAGATCTACACCACATTGTGGTGTTCTTCTGAAAGGCTTGCCCTATGAATCACTAAGAATCACCGTGACCATGATTATGCTTAGCCATAGCATTTTCATCCTACTTAATTTACTGAAGGTAAATTAATGCATGAGTATTTCATGCATCATATGGCTGACCTTTTCGAAAGGTAATGCGATGCGATGACATTAGGTGGGAATAATTATTTGACATGGGTCGTGGACATAGTGATCTTGTCGACCCATGGCCTTGTGGCCATAAAGACTCCACCTGCAGAAAATGTCATGGCTATTTATAAATAGCTCAAATGTGCATATTTGCATTTATGTGACATCGCAATGACTCGGTTTATAAACTGAGTATGTAATGGATAATGAATATCCATTTTCCCTCTAAGGCTTCATTAAGGCGAGATATATTGTTATAAGCATCACACGAATGATTATTCATTCGCATTAAGGACTTCAAGTCTGTTGAGGCTTATTATTCTGTTGTCTATAAATCAACACTAAGTTGAGATTATGTGATAAAGGCGACTTGATACATATCGACTATAAGTCCTTACTGCACTTTACATTCTCCTAGGATGGTAAACAGAAATATCATCTTTGTTTCAGGTTGCAATGCCTGAAATTCACGCTAGTACTCTTAGTACTAAGCAATAGTGGTTAGAGAACCACGAGGAGTTGAATGTAAAGTGAAGAGAAAAAAATGACAAGCAGAAATTGAGTGTATATCTCAAAAGGGAATGGATCATTTAATTTAAATGATCATAATGACAACTTTCAAGTTTGTCAAAATGGTGGTTTTACGAAATATCATACTAATGATTACCAATTGGTCAAGTATTGGGTTGAATCATACCACCGGCTCACTGGAGGCAAATGATTTTAATAGGATAAGTTTGAAGTTCTACTTCAAAAGGAAACAACCAGAGAACATTCTGGCATGATAAAAGGAGAATAGACTCCTCTATATTGATGATATGCTTGTGGAATGATATTCCAAAGATATTTTGGAGATCTCGTGTAGTCTCCTAGTTATCCTTAAATATCATTGGCCTATAATTGTACTACTACATATAGTATAAATTGCAACATCTTGTCCCTCGGACATGATAGTTGAGATAATTGAGTGTATGAATTAGTTTATACTCAATCTTGTTGCATATATAATAATTTTCCCTCCTTTGTCATTATGATATTGGACGATTAGACAAATTCTTGACAATTCTGTTGGCTACAACTTGACAAGTTGCAATATTCCCAACAATCATCAGATTGTTTTGTGCACTGCATGTGATATTGGGGAATTAATTTTAAGGCACTCTCACCTTAAAATTTGGAATGAGCCAGCCAATACTCTTGATTGCATTCAAGAATATGTTTGGATTATTCAACCATTATCTGGGTTATGTTGGTACTTCATGGTGTTCATAGACGCATCTAGAACATGGTCTTAGATGTGTATCATTCACACAAAACCATGTGTTTACTGAATTAATTGCTCAAATTGACGAATTTAGAGCAAATTATCCTCATGTGGGATAATTCCATTGGAATAGAAATGTCGTTGAACTTGATTCACGAGCATTCAATGGTTATATTCAGTATATAGCACATAACCAGAAAGGTTTGGCTTGATCTCTTATGAAAGAGATTCAATATTGCATAGCCAATGTTGCAGAATTGTGATTTACCAACATTTTGTTGATGGTAACATGCGGTCTCACACTCCGCATATTTGATCTAAATGAGATCAAATGATACTGCACCCCTTGCAGTTTATGCGTGGAAATAAGTGAAGTATTTCCCATCTGCATGTAATTCGGTTGTATACCGATATCACCACCCCAGCGTACATCATGGGCCTTCACATATGGTTGGGATCTATGTGAGGAATAACTGTGGTATGTTAGTTAATCCATGAATACCTTAACCCTTATAGGGAGTTATTTGCAGCCCATACGCTGATTGCTTTTGTAATAAGAACATTTTCCGGCATTAGGGAGATGAGTACCACAAAGAATGCCAGAAATGGATAAGAAATGTCATAGACATTTTGTCCATGTACTTAAGAATCTCAAATGCAGGTTCAAGTTATGAAAATTTGCAGCATATTGCAAATAATCTGCCAAGTATATTTACCGATGACAAAGGTGTCACTATGGTCAAGTACCAGAACGAGTGGAGGTACCTAATAAACCACTTGTCTCCCTAGATGAGAGCAAGAGGGGAGAATTCTGGTCGCATGAGATTAAGTTCTCATATGTTTCAGCGAAAACAGAGGAAATTGACCCCTCGATCAGTAAATATGATCAACCTCTGGTTGAATGACACTGAGGATCGCTGGCATCCAAAGTCCAACACATATGTGCACACATTTTTATGTGTTGGGACATCGAAACACCTTGACTCCGTTGTTGTGGGAAATCATAAGGAGTTAAGAGGCGTAATAAGAATTCCACAATGATATTGATTCATGAGAATCATATATGAGAAAGTCTACATATGTCGACATAAAATTCTTTCGAGAATTGCTAGAACCCTTTTGGGCCCTGAACCAAATCCATGGAGAGTGTTGTTGCACTTATATTGGTTCAAATGAAAGGAAGCAATTAAGGAAGATTGGCACTCGCTCATCAAAAGAGAGGTATTTACCATTGTAAAGCTGCTCAACATAAGTATCTTCCAGAGGGAAGAGAAGTGAATTTTTGTTTGGAAACAAAAATAAATGAGGTGGTGAGAAAGCGAGGCTTGTAGCACAAGGGTTTTTCGCAGAGACCCGACATCGGTTACGATATAACATACCTTCTTGGTATGAGCGGAATTATGTTTCGATACTAAAAGTTAATGGCACTATAGATCCATACAGTTGATGTATGTAATGTTTACATACTCCCATGGGTCAATTAGTTCGGATGTATAAATTGAAGTCATTGAATGACTTAATATTCTGAATCCAAAGGTAAAACGCAACATGCATGTGTGGAACTTCTGAAGTCATTCTATGACTTGAAGTAGTCGGAGAATTGTGTGGTGCAACCGACTAAGTGAGTTATTCCTTGACAAGGATTACTCTCATACTAATGATTGTTGTTGTATATTCATGAAGAAATCCTGGATTGGATTTTACATCACCTTATTTTGTGGTGTCAATGATTTTATCATCAAAGTCTATATAAGACATGAAATACACACAATCATGTTAAGACGGATATTTGGGTTAAATCAAATTATGCTAAGTTTATGACTTGAGCATATTCCCCTAAGATATCAGTCTTCATATATCCGGAAGTATTGGAGAAGTTCAATATGGATATATTATATCCAAGACACATATGGTCATATTATACCTAACATGGGATACCAATCCTTGAGACATAGGGGAGATGGTGAAGTGATAGTGGACATGAGTTGTCATATCTAAATACCATCGAAGCACTCATATATCTTGCAAAATATGTCAGGCCTGACACTATAGTTTTTGGCAATTTATTGATAGTGCAATTCCCTGAAAAGTATACGGTTTGTGTAAGGAATATCCTTGTGTATATCCAGGGCACAAAGGGTCTTGATCAATTCCATCCAGAAAATCAAGATGGGACCATGGTTTGATATATTGATAGTGGCTACTTATCGATCCCACAATGCCATATCAAAGACTGGGTTTCTTTGGAAGAGTATTTTGAGGAAGTATTCAGAATAGACTCTAAACGAGCCCTTCCAAAGATCATTCTATTTTATTTGAAGCATCACAAAATGTCGATGACTTCATAGAATGATTAGCCACATGTGAAATCATGTGGAGATTATCATTATCTACCAAGATAATGTCACTTGTATTGCTTATGGGTTATATTTATCCTTGTGAATTACATAAATGTAAGAGGATAGTATGCAAACAAATTATTGTGATATTCACAATGTCTCTATCAATGTTTATATTCCGAACTAGGTTCGTGGAATTGGTATGAGATATTCTTGAGGTTTGCAAATTTCGGGGAGTAAAATCCCAAGTTATAACCCGTTGGTGATCTTGAGATCACTCATATTGTACTCTTTTTCCCTTTATGAGTTTTCCATGATGTTTCTCATATAAGGTTTTTAACGAGACAATAATATAAATACAAGTGCAGATATGTGCCATATTGGTTTCTCCTTATATTTTTCCCACTGGGTTTTAAAGGAGTTTTCGATGGCATATTATTATAAGGTTTCTCCTCAATTTTTCCCACAGGGTTTTTGGAGGAGTTTTCAGTTTGCAATATACATATGACGAATTGATCAAGGGGGAGTGTTGAGAAATAAAATATGTGATCAATTGTATGGGAGGGATGCCTCCAGGAAGTGTCTGTTGGGGAAGAGGTGTCTCCCTAACACACCCCTTCACCATGTATATAAATGGATCTCCCACGTTGCAATGGAACTAGTGGATCATTTGGATTCTTCATGTGTTTCTTTTACTTTCGCTCTATAATAGTCACAACTCACAAGAGGCAGAGTGCGCGTTCACGTAGGAGTAATCACGAGAGGCCAAACCATTTTATTGCTGGACATTTGACCTTCCAGGTCAAATTTGACCTTCCAGGCCAACGCAGCTGCCGAGTTCCGATCCAGCGACGCCAAAGCTCCTTCCTTCATTCACCCCACCGGCGACCAGCCAGGAAATGGCGGAAATGAGCTCCCTGCCGGTGACCGACGACCTCTTGGCGGAGATCTTCCTCCTGCTGCCCACCCCGGCCGACCTCGTCCGCGCCTCCGCGGCCTGCGTCGCCTTCCGCCGGCTCGTCACGGACCGCGCATTCCTCCGGCGCTTCCGCTCCCTCCACGCCCGGCCCTTCCTCGGCTTCCTCAACCACAACGGCTTCCACCCCGCCCGCCCGCCCCACGCCTCCGCGCCCGCCGCCCGCGCCGTTTCCCTCGCCGCGGATTTCTCCTACTCCTTCCTCCCTTCCCACGACAGCTGGATCGTCCGGGACGTCCGCGACGGCCGCGTCCTCCTCGACCGCACCCCCGAGGACGACGTTGGGGAGGAATCCCCTGTCTTCACTGAGCTCGCGGTGTGCGACCCTCTCCACCGGCGGTGCCTCCAGCTCCCCCCAATCCCTGACGACCTGGCCGCTTCGGTGGAGCACCCGCTCCGCGTGGAGTTGGAGCGCTGGTGCGAGCCCTTCCTGGCTCCCTCCGGCGAGGAGGAGGCGGAAGAAACGTCATTCAGAGTGATCTGGATGGCGCAGTGCAAAACGAAGCTGGTCGCCTTCGTCTTCTCTTCAAGCACCGGAGAATGGCGATCCGTTGCGTCTCAGGCCTGGGGCGATTTGTTAGTGGGCACCGGCGTGTCGACGGCGTCGTCCAAGAGCCCCGTGTTCTTCGGCCGACAGTACGCTTGTGCCTTCTTCTACTGGGTCATGGACTGGAGGCAGAAATTGCTCGTGCTTGACACCAGAAGGATGGAGTTCTCCATTGCGGACCTCCCACCTGGCTGCCGAAGGCCACCGATTGCCATTGTAGATGCAGGGGAAGGCAGACCTGGGATGTTTGCTGTCCGTGAACACGAAGCAGATGGCACATTTGACCTCTGTTATACCATTAGGCAGATTGAAGGTCCGAGTTTGAACCAGTGGCAGATGGAGAAGACGATCCCATTGGAATCCGGGTACCGGTATTACCTGAGAGGTGCAACAGAGAGGTATTTGCTACTACTAAGATCCGAAGATGACTCCGCAAGTTCATCATCGTTAGGGATGTCAGACTTGGAATGTTTCTCACTGGACGTCAAGACATTGCATCTTGAGAGCATCTGCAGGTTGAAGCATCACATCCTACGCGCACACATATATACCAACTTCCCACCATCGCTGTCGTCACAGACAATATGAAAGGGGTAAGCACTCTGTTGCATCCTAATTATCTCCGTACCTGCATAGTTATCACATAACTTGTTTGGTGCTTGATAGCTCATTATTGTAGTAGGCAAGTCTTGTTTAAAGGGTTGTGTTTATTTCTCCTGAGCTTCTGGGAAAACTAACTTAAATCAGGAGCTATAGTATTTGCTTACCATCTTGATTATTCAGACAAGTAAAGAAAGGGTCTTCCACACCATAGGTCATTAAGTAATATCCATCCACCATTCAGAGACCAAGTGGAATTGCAGAAATCACTAAATCTTTTGTGTGTGACAAATATATGCAAAGATAAAGGGATTGCCTAATCTGGGAAGCAGTAGTTGTGTAAATGTACTATACTCAGGTTTATATCCTTTTACGTATGCAATTGTGAGATGTAACTTGAACAACCATGATAAGAAATATATCTGGGCAGAGACCCTGAATTTCGGCTCCTGCGGATGTAGGCACACAGCTGAACCTAGCAAACAGACAAAGCTTCATGTCTTCTTCCTTGGATGTGATTGCTTTTCCTTGGTAGATTGTGTGTTGTCTTGGCTCCAACAAGATGACAATAACCAACTATTATGCAGGAGTGTTTTATGGTTAATCTAATAGGGAAGGAATATAAGTTAAAATCCAGTCAAGCATGACTTATCTTGTCCACTTTTCTTGATAGATATAAGGTCACCAAAATTACTTTTTTGGTCATCATCTCATCTGTATTTTTTCATGATTTTGAAATAAATCAAATTAACTGGTATGGCTGCAACTTAGAGTCTGAATCATTACTCTGAATCTCATCAGAACCAATCAAAGTGGTGAACTGGCAAGAACTTGTGCTTCGAAGATATTTAGCCCTCAATATCTGATTACTGTTTGATTGTCTCTATTATGAAGCTATCAATTTTATTTATCTAATTTTGTGATTCATTTTTTGTTGGTTAACGTGACCTCTCTGCCCTATATGTTCCCAAATGTATTGCATAGTTACGATGATAAACACATGATTCCAGTGCCTATGCATTTCTCAGTTTCAGTTGAGATTAATATATATCTGCAGTGTAGTCCTGTTATTTATGTAAAATTTGACAAGTGGCTTTCTCATAAGTTTTACCAACTGCTCTTATATTTGGTCATATGTATACCTATAATCAGTTCATGTTTGCACATATACATTTTTTAGTGGAGAATTCTTGTCAGTTCTCTGATTTGTTGTCTTCTTTTCGTGTCAGATTCAGTGGAGTCATAGTCACTAGCCAGAGCAGCCATTCGAATCCAGAACTCAAAGTGATAGGTGTGATCTTGTTGTATGAAGTGTTGGGTTAATTATGTGGCCACATTCTCATGGCCATCACAGCAGTTGTCAATGCAGGTGTGCGTGTAAGATGCATTATTGTGAATCGATTGTGCATCAGGGTTATAAGTATATATTCTTGTTTCCTTCTCAGAACATGTATGTCTTTTGGCCCTAGACATGAGACTGAGAACAATCCTTTCGTTTCCTTCAAGACTTATTATGTTATGAAAGAAGAACACAGGGAAATACTGTAAATTGTCCATGCAGGTCATTGATCGATTTGCATATTTCAAAGATTTCAAATCCAGCAAAAAGTATACTCTTTATTGATCTTTGAAATTGAAACCTTGATGATCTTACAGTACTAATGAATAGCTGATCTTAACAGAATAGCTAGACGAGAACACTAGACTCTGATTTGGGCTAAATAATTTCTGGACACGTGAATTGCACGACGCTATGAGCCATCGTGCAAAACATCAAATACTCTTTATTGATATATCAAAAGAATCTTACACAAGGACTCTCCCTCCGTCTCAAAATAAGTGTCTGGATTTAATACTAAATCAGCGACACTTATTTTGTGACGGAGGGAGTAATGACTGACTGACTGTAACGCGCTACTTCTTAGCCAAGACTAGACATAGACGACAACAGTGGACTAACACTTGTCGTACTCAATCTGACAGACTTGACATTTAGGCGAACATTTGATCTCCGTCTGCTGTGAGCTCTGGCTTCTCGTCCTCTGACTCCTTCCCTCTGCTGGATGGATCTCCACCGGAAACAACCTCCATTGAAAACACAGAAACGACAGTAAGTAGTACTTCCTTCGTAAACTAATATAAAAGCGTTTAAAACACTAAAATAGTGATCTAAACGTTCTTATATTAATTTACAAAGGGAGTACCAAGTAAGCGACAGAAGGAAAGCGTGGTGAGTTCCTGACTGGCATGATTCAAATGCAATGCAAGAAACAATTCGAGGATGCAATAGTGAGAGAGAGAGAATTGAGAACTTAGCTCTGGTTGAATCCTGAGATGCCGTAGCGGGCGGCTAGCTGGCAAGCTCGCACGCGGCGTGGTTCCACCTCCTCCTCGGCCTTCCTCTTCTTCGCTGCACAAGCCACGCTGCGCGCTGGAGCTGGACGGCGTTCCAGGATCCTGAAGAAGCGCCGGAATTCTTCGTCGCCGATGAAGACGCGGTAGTCGAGGGCGCGTAGGAACAGCAACTCCAGCGGGCACAGCTCGGTGGACCGGATGGACTCGCCCGAGCATACCTGGAACGACTCCACCCGCCTCTCGTAGTACCTCGGGCTGCTGAACTTGGCACCGAGCAGGACCGCCACGGAAATCAGGCGGTGCGCGGTGGCCGGCTCGACGACGATCCCGGCCTCGAGCGCGGCGGGGCTGCGCATGAAGAGCGCGAGGTACGCCGCCGCGAGGACGTAGACGCCGCCATCAAATAAGTAGTTGCAGCGCTGGAGGCGCTCGAGGAACTCGGCGATGGGGACGGTCGGGGTCGCGCCGCCGCGGAACGCCCGGACGAGGTCGTTCTCCGCGGGCTCGGAGGCGGCGGCGGCGAAGCGGCGGGACTCGGCCTCCACGAGCGACGCCAAGAGGCGGAGTGTCCTCGGGTTCCCGTTGCCGTCGAGGCGCAGGACGTCGGAAGCCGATGACGCCATGGCGATGGATCGAGGAGCTTTTCGCGAGAGCGCTAGGGTTTGCTTTCGCGAGATCGAAGGAGACGAGATCGGCTGGAGCGGCCCGTACAGATACGTATACGTAGCGTCTACCCCGTATTTGTACAATCATACGTAGCGTAGAGGCAAAGCTACGCGTAGTCTTTTCCGAGAAAAAACATAATACATCTTTTTTTCTTTTAAGGTCACGTATACGTTCTTTTTTGTTTTCTTTCGACAGGAGGCCACTACGTGTATGTGGGCTGCTGGAATTTTAAGCGGGCCTGATCCATCTATTTGCCTGTAGTTCCCAACAATAACAAAGAGCGGCTCTTAAAAAAAAGAATAACAAAGAGCGGTGAAATTGCTCCCGAGCTAATGTGATCTGATCTAAAAAAAAGGCTCCTGTCTGTAAACAGTGAAATCGAAAAAAATATTAGAAAAAAAAACTGATTTTCTTTTTCTTGCAAGGAAGATGTTTGAGTGTGTGAGGTTCGTGCCAATATTTAGCGTGTTTGGACATCTGAATAGCCCTCAGCAAAAAAAAAAATCAGGGTGTGTGTGAAAAAAAATTGTTCATGAACTGTTTGGAACGATTTTGTTTTGCCGAGAGCTACTCAGATGTCCGAATACACTCAGATGTCCGAATACACTGAAAATTGGCAAGGACCTTACACACTCAAACATCTTCTATGAAAAAAAACTAATCTTTTAAAAAAAATCTAGTAAATCTCTAATTTTACTGTTCACCAAGATCAGATGAGTTTGGGTGCATAAATGAATATTCGCATAAGTGTTTATATGTTCTCAAAAAAAAATCCATTCGATCTAGGTCAACAAGATCCAAGGTTCTTCTATATCATGCTCATGCTCGGAGTAGTGCACCCCCATGCCGCCATTGCAGTCACGTCTCGCTACCTCCTGCACCGTAGATGCATATGTTGTTGGTGGCAGCAATAACATCTCCCCCTAAGGTGGAACGATGGACTTAGGGTGTGTTTGGTTGAGCTATTGATTTTGAAAAAGTATATGCGAGCTAAGAAAGATGTTGTGAGCTGAGAACTGTGGAAAAGCTAAAAGTTGTTCGTTTGAGACAACTATAAACCTGTATATTTGATATGAATTTTTTTGCAATGTCCTGGGGGCTAAAATATTGTTTATATGCTAATTGACTATAAAACAATCATTTGTACGTTGGTAAGCAATTCAACAACCATGTTGGAAAGGAAAATGATGACAATATGGCAATTCAACTATTATTTTATTCTGATAATCTTGATGGAAAAGATGCAATACTCTTGAATCACCAAACACGTTGTGAGCTATGCCATGTGGGCTATGAGATTCTGCGATATCAAGTGAAATCTCATGGCCACTGAATTTGTTTTAGGATATTTTAACAAATATAGGATGCAAGAGGGAGGGAGGGAGGGTGGGGTAAGAGGGAGGAAGAAGGGAGAAGGAAGGTGTGTTGGGGAACGTAGCAGAAATTCAAAATTTTCCTACGTGTCATCAAGATCTATCTATGGAGAAACCAGCAACGAGGGGAAGGAGAGTGCATCTACATACCCTTGTGGATCGCTAAGCGGAAGCGTTCAAGAGAACGGGGTTGAAGAAGTCGTACTCGTCGTGATTCAAATAACCGGAGATCCTAGTGCCGAACGGACGGCACCTCCGCGTTCAACACACGTACAGCCCGGTGACGTCTCCCATGCCTTGATCCAGCAAGGAGAGAGGGAGAGGTTGAGGAAGACTCCATCCAGCAGCAGCACAACGGCGTGGTGGTGGTGGAGGAGCGTGGCAATCCTGCAGGGCTTCGCCAAGCACCGCGGGAGAGGAGGAGTACTTGGGAGAAGGGGAGGGTGAAGGAAATATGCCCTAGAGGCAATAATAAAGTTATTATTTATTTCCTTATTTCATGATAAATGTTTATTATTCATGCTAGAATTGTATTAACCGGAAACATGATACGTGTGTGAATACATAGACAAACATATAGTCACTAGTATGCCTCTACTTGACTAGCTCATTAATCAAAGATGGTTATGTTTCCTAAACATAGACATGTGTTGTTATTTGATTAATGGGATCACATCATTAGGAGAATGATGTGATTGACATGACCCATTCTGTTAGCCTAGCACTTGATCGTTTAGTATATTGCTATTGCTTTCTTCATGACTTATACATGTTCCTGTAACTATGAGATTATACAACTCCCGTTTACCGGAGGAACACTTTGGGTGCTACCAAACGTCACAACGTAACTGGGTGATTATAAAGGAGTACTACAGGTGTCTCCAAAGGTACATGTTGGGTTGGCGTATTTCGAGATTAGGTTTTGTCACTCCGATTGTCGGAGAGGTATCTCTGGGCCCTCTCGGTAATGCACATCACTATAAGCCTTGCAAGCAATGTAGCTAATGAGTTAGTTACGGAATGATGCATTACGTAACGAGTAAAGAGACTTGCCGATGTGAGATTGAACTAGGTATTGGATACCGACGATCAAATCTCGGGCAAGTAACATACCGATGACAAAGGGAACAACGTATGTTGTTATGCGGTTTGACCGATAAAGATCTTCGTAGAATATGTAGGAGCCAATATGAGCATCCAGGTTCCGCTATTGGTTATTGACCAAGAATAGTTCTAGGTCATGTCTACATAGTTCTCGAACCCGTAGGGTCCGCACGCTTAAAGTTTCGATGACAGTTATATTATGAGTTTATGAGTTTTGATGTACCGAAGGAGTTCGGAGTCCCGGATGAGGTCGGGGACATGACGAGGAGTCTCGAAATGGTCGAGACGTAAAGATCGATATATTGGACGACTATATTCGGAGTTCGGAAAGGTTCCGAGTGATTCGGGTATTTTTCGGAGTACCGGAGAGTTACGGGAATTCGCCGGGGAGTATATGGGCCTTATTGGGCCATACGGGAATAGAGGAGAGAGGCCAAAATGAAGGAGGTCTGCGCCCCCCCCCCCCTCTGGTCCGAATTGGACAAGGGGTGCAGCCCCCTTTTCCTTATTCCTCTCCCCCTCTTTCCCCTTCTCCTACTCCAACAAGGGAGGTGGAATCCTACTAGGACTAGGGAGTCCTAGTAGGACTCCACACTTGGCGCGCCCCCTCCTAGGGCCGGCCTCCTCCCCCCTTGCTCCTTTATATACGGGGGCAGGGGGCACCCCACGAGAACACAAGTTAATCTACGGATCGTTCCTTAGCCGTGTGCGGTGCCCCCTCCACCATATTCCACCTCGGTCATATCGTCATGGAGTTTAGGCGAAGCCTGCGCGATGAGAGCATCATCATCGTCACCACGCCGTCGTCTTGTGGAACTCATCCCCGACGCCTTGCTGGATTGGAGCCGGGGATCGTCCATCGAGCTGAGCGTGTGCTGAACTCGGAGGTGCCGTCGTTCGGTACTTGGATCGGTCGGATCGTGAAGGCGTCGACTACATCAACCGCGTTGTCATAACGCTTCGCTTCGGTCTCACGAGTGCGTGGACAATACTCTCCCTCTCGTTGCTATGCCATCACCATGATCTTGCGTGTGCGTAGGAAATTTTTGAAATTACTACGTTCCCCAACAGTGGCATCCGAGCCAGGTTTTATGCGTTGATGTTATATGCACGAGTAGAACACAAGTGAGTTGTGGGCGATACAAGTCATACTTCTTACCAGCATGTCATACTTTGGTTCGGCGGTATTGTGAGATGAAGCGGCCCGGACCGACATTACGCGTACGCTTACGCGAGACTGGTTTCACCGCTGCGAGCACTCGTTGCTTAAAGGTGACTGGTGGGTGTCTGTCTCTCTCACTTTAGTTGAACCGAGTGTGGCTACGCCCGGTCCTTGCGAAGGTTAAAACAGCACCAACTTGACAAACTATCGTTGTGGTTTTGATGCGTAGGTAAGAACGGTTCTTGCTCAGCCCGTAGCAGCCACGTAAAAGTTGCAACAACAAAGTAGAGGACGTCTAACTTGTTTTTGCAGGCATGTTGTGATGTGATATGGTCAAGGCGTGATGCTATATTTTATTGTATGAGATGATCATGTTTTGTAACCGAGTTATCGGCAATCGGCGAGGAGCCATATGGTTGTCGCTTTATTGTATGAAATGCAAGCGCCATGTAATTGCTTTACTTTATCACTAAGCGGTAGCGATAGTCGTAGAAGCAATAGTTGGCGAGGCGACAACGATGCTACGATGAAGATCAAGGTGTCGCGCGGTGGCGATGGTGATCACGACGGTGCTTGGAGATGGAGATCACAAGCACAAGATGATGATGGCCATATCATATCACTTATATTGATTGCATGTGATGTTAATCCTTTATGCATCTTATCTTGCTTTGATTGACGGTAGCATTTTAAGATGATCTCTCACTAAAATTATCAAGGCGTGTTCTCCTGAGTATGCACCGTTGCCAAAGTTAAATCGTGCCCGGACACCACGTGATGATCGGGTGTGATAAGCTCTCGTCCATCTACAACGGGTGCAAGCCAGTTTTGCACACGCAGAATACTCAGGTTAAACTTGGCGAGCCTAGCATATGCGATATGGCCTCGGAACATGGAGACCGAAAGGTCGGCGTGAATCATATAGTAGATATGATCAACATAGTGATGTTCACCATTGAAAACTACTCCATCTCACGTGATGATCGGTTATGGTTTAGTTGATTTGGATCACGTGATCACTTAGATGACTAGAGAGATGTCTGTCTAAGTGGGAGTTCTTGAGTAATATGATTAATTGAACTTAAATTTATCATGAACTTAGTCCTGGTAGTATTTTGATTATCTATGTTTGTAGATAGATGGCTCGTGTTGTTGTTCCGTTGAATTTTAATGCGTTCCTTGAGAAAGCAAAGTTGAAAGATGATGGTAGCAATTACGCGGATTGGATCCGTGATCTGAGGTTTATCCTCATTGCTGCACAGAAGAATTATGTCCTTAATGCACCGCTAGGTGACAGACCTATTGCAGGAGCAAATGCAGACGTTATGAACGTTTGGCTAGCTCAATATGATGACTACTTGATAGTTTAGTGCACCATACTTAACGGCTTAGAATCGGGACTTCAAAGACGTTTTGAACGTCATGGACCATATGAGATGTTCCAGGAGTTGAAGTTAATATTTCAATCAAATACCCGAGTTGAGAGATATGAAATCTCCAACAAGTTCTATAGCTAAAAGATGGAGGAGAATCGCTCAACTAGTGAGAATGTGCTCAGATTGTCTGGGTACAACAATCGCTTGAATCAAGTGGGAGTTAATCTTCCAGATAAAATAGTGATTGACAGAATTATCTAGTCACCATCACCAAGTTAGTAGAACTTCGTGATGAACTATAATATGCAAGGGATAACAGAAACAATTCCTAAGCTCTTCGTGATGCTGAAATCGACGAAGGTAGAAATCAAGAAAAACATCAAGTGTTGATGGTTGACGAGAACACTAGTCTAAAGAAAAGCGCAAAGGGAAGAAAGGGAACTTCAATAAGAACGGCAAGAAAGTTGCTGCTCAAGTGAAGAAGCCCAAGTCTGGACCTAAGCCTGAGACTAAGTGCTTTTGCTACAATGAAACTAGTCACTGGAAGCGGAACTACCCCAAGTATTTGGCAGATAAGAAGGATGGCAAAGTGAAAAAAGGTATATTTGATATACAGATTATTGATGTGTATTTTACTAGCGTTCGTAGCAATCCCTCGGTATTTGATACTGGTTCAGTTGCTAAGAGTAGTAACTCGAAACGGAGTTGCAGAATGAACAGAAACTAGTTAAGGGTGAGGTGACGATGTGTGTTGGAAGTAATTCCAAGATTGATATGATCATCATCGCTCACTCCCTATACTTTCGGGATTAGTGTTAAACCTAAATAAGTGTTATTTGGTGTTTGCGTTGAGCATGAATATGATTTGATCATGTTTATTGCAAAACGGTTATTCATTTAAGTTAGAGAATAATTGTTGTTCTGTTTACATGAATAAAACCTTATATGGTTACACACCCAATGAAAATGGTTCGTTGGATCTTGATCGTAGTGATACACATATTCATAATATTGAAACTAAAAGATGCAAAGTTAATAATGATAGTGCAACTTATTTGTGGCACTTGCCGTTTGGGTCATATCGATGTAAAGCGCATGAAGAAACTCCATAAAGATGGATCTTGGAATCACTTGGTTATGAATCATTTGATGCTTGTGAACCGTGCCTTTTGGGCAAGATGACTAAAACTCCGTTCTCGGAACAATGGAGCGAACTCTTGACTTATTGGAAATAATACATACCGATGTATGCGATCCGATGAGTGTTAAAGCTCATGGCATGTATCATTATTTTCTGACCTTCACAGATGATTTGAGCAGATATGGGTATATCTACTTGATGAAACATAAGTCTGAAATAGTTGAAAGGTTCAAAGAATTTCAGAGTGAAGTGGAAAATCATCGTAACAAGAAAATAAAGTTTCTGCGATCTGATCGTGGAGATGAATATTTGAGTTACGAGTTTGGTCTTCAATTAAAACAATGTGGAATAGTTTCACAGCTCACGCCACCTGGAACACCACAACGTTATGGTGTGTACGAACGTCGTAACCGTACTTTATTTTGATATGGTGCGATCAATGATGTCTCTTACCGATTCACCAATATCGTTTTGGGGTTATGCATTAGAGACAACTGCATTCACGTTTAATAGGGCACCATCTAAATCCGTTGAGACGACACCGTATGAACTATGGTTTAGCAGTAAACCTAAGCTGTCGTTTCTTAAAGTTTGGAGTTGCGATGCTTATATGAAAAAGGTTTTCAACCTGATAAGCTCGAACCCAAATTGGAGAAGTGCGTCTTCATAGAATACCCAAAGGAAACTATTGGGTACACCTTCTGTCACAGATCCAAAGGCAAGATATTCGTTGCTAAAAATGGATCCTTTCTAGAGAAGGAGTTTCTCTCGAAAGAAGTGAGTGGGAGGAAAGTAGAACTTGATGAGGTAATTGTACCTTCTCGCAAATTGGAAAGTTGTTCATCACAGAAGTCAGTTCCAGTGATTCTTACACCAATTAGTGAGGAAGTTAATGATGATGATCATGAAACTTCAGATCAAGTTGCTACCGACCCTCGTAGGTCTTCCAGAGTAAAGATCCACACCAGAGTGGTACGGTAATCGTGTTCTAGAAGTCATGTTACTAGACCATGATGAACCTACAAACTATGACGAAGCGATGATGAGCCCAGATTCCGCAAAACGGCTTGAAGCCATAAAATCTGAGATATGATCCATGTATGAGAAAAAAGTATGGACTTTGATTGACTTGCTCGATGATCAGCAAGCCATGTTAAATAAATGGATCTTCAAGAGGAACACGGACACTGATAGTAGTGTTACTATCTACTAAGCTCGACTTGTTGCGAAAGGTTTTCGACAAGTTCAAGGTGTTGAATACGATGAGATTTTATCGTATCGATGCTTAAGTTTGTCTGAATCATGTTAGCAATTGCCACATTTTATGAAATCTGGCAAATGGATGTCAAAACTGCATTCCTTAATGTTTTTTTTAAAGAAGAGTTGTATATGATGCAACCAGAAGGTTTTGCTAATCCTAAAGGTGCTAACAAAATGTGCAAGCTCCAGCGATCCATCTATGGACTGGTGCAAGCATCTCAGAGTTGGAATACACGCTTTGATAAGTTGATCAAAGCATATAGTTTTATGCAGACTTGCGGTGAAGCCTGTATTTACAATAAAGTGAGTGGGAGCTCTACCGCCTTTTGATAAATATATGTGAGTAACATATTGTTGATCGAAATGATGTATAATTTTTCCGGAAAGCATAAAGGAGTATTTGAAAGGAGTTTTTAAAAGAAAGACCTCAAGAAAGCTACTTACATATTGAGCATCAAGATCTATTGAGATAGATCAAGGCGCTTGATAAGTTTTTCAATAAGTACATACCTTGTCAAGATTTTGAAGTAGTTCAAAATGGATCGATCAAAGAAAAGTTCTTGCACGTGTTGCAAGGTGTGAAATTGAGTCGACTCAATGCCCGACCACAATGAAGATAGAGAAAATGAAAGATGTTCCTATGCTTCAGCCATAGGCCCTATCATGTATGCAATGCTGTGTACCAGACACGACGTATGCTTAGCAATAAGCTTGGCAGGAAGGTACCAAAGTAATCCAGAGTGGATCATTTGGACAGCGGTCAAGAACATCTGAAATACCGAAAAGGACTAAGGATATGTTTCTCGTATATGGAGGTGACAAAGAGCTAGTCGTAAATGGTTACGTCGATGCAAGCTTTGACACTGATCCGACGATTCTAAATCGCAAACCGGATCGTGTTTTTATTAAGCGGTGGAGCTGTCGGTTGGTGCAGTTCTAAACAAAGCGTCGTGGCGGGATCTACATGTGAAGCGGAGTACATAGCTGCTTCGGAAGCAGCAAATGAAGGAGTCTGGATGAAAGAGTTCATTTCCGATCTAGGTGTCATACCTAGTGCATCGGGACCAATGAAGATCTTCTGTGACAATACTGGTGCAATTGCCTTGGCAAAGGAATCCAGATTTCACAAGAGGACTAAGCATATCAAGAGACGCTTCAATTCCATCCGAGACCAAGTCCAGGGGGGAGACATAGAGATTTGCAAGATACATACGGATCTGAATGTTGCAGACCCGTTGACTAAGCTTCTCTCACGAGCAAAACATGATCATACCTTAGTACTCTCTGGGTGTTAATCACATAGCGATGTGTAGCGACCCGACCTCAGATGGTCAAGTCTCTGTGCTTAGGTGTCATCCCTGGATCGGTAATGCTGACACACACAGTACTCGAAGGATTTATAACAGAGTAGCAATCACACACTTATTACATTGAATGCCTGAAAAGAGAACTTATTACAATAATATGGCTTAAGGCCATCTAATGCGATAACAGCGGAAGGCTTGGAAGGTAAAGTGAGTCCATCAACTCCAACGGCATAACTGAGCTGCACGGCAGCGACCTACAAATCCTTACTCCTCGTCAAAAAATCTGCAACATAATACGTTGCAGCCGAGAACAGTCAGCACATGGAATATCTGGCAATGTAACACATAGAGAGTAATGAAAGAATAAGCTATACTACATGCATATATGGCTGGTGGAAAGCTCTATGGTTACAATTTTTGCGGAAAGCAAGTTTTTCCCTACATCAAAGGAATAAATTTTACTTTAACTATCATGGTGGTTGAAACATCATTGAGAAGGTACCCCCCAACTCAGATGATCCCAATTAAGGTAATTAACATCCCAGCAATATTAATTTAGAGTGATGAGATACATGTGAATACTCAAGTACTAGATACTCGAATTGTCCATAACCGGGACACGGCTAACCATGATTAGATTGTACACTCTGCAGAGGTTTGCACACTTTTCCCCACAAGACTCGATCGCCTCCGTTGGTTTCTCGCACTTCATGGTGTTTGAGAGACGGATGACCGAGACACGATCTTTCGAAACATTAACTCTCTACTCGGATAGATCATACCAAACCTATAAACCCACTACCTGTGACCTACCTCTTGAGAGCTTCACGTAACTTACTCAACTATGCTAGAGCCCATAATAGCTTGTGGCTGCACACGGAAGTTTTCTAGCATGAATAATCTCAGTTCCCTTTGAGCACAGGTGGCGGTCCATAGGAAGATCACACGGGTACCCGGGATTTCAAAAAATGCAGAACACCTTTGGGTTCCCCAGTGCCTCAATCCACCCAGATGTGTATTTAAGTTGCCACCTTAAAGTAAACCATTAGTTAACAATCTCACATCTGTCGTGAATATCTCTCAAACCCAATCCACGTCTACGAGCATAGCATGGCAATATAAGCATAACGTAGAAGTAACTCCCAAGGTTTGAAAGTAACAGGGCAATAGGTTCCTACCTCATCATCTACTTCCCGACCCACAAATTAATGACTTCCTAACCATGCAATGGTTGAGGGTTGAAACTAATGCATAAAAACTGGGTATGAAAAGATATGATCAAGTGTTACTTGCCTTGCTGACGATCCGTAAATCCTAGAGACTCGTAGCAACACGCTTCGCACTTCGGGAATTCTATCGCAAGCAAACAATACATACATAAGCATACAACAAAGATGCACAAATAAAACTTCAACTGAAAGAGGTTGATCGGAGAGTTCAACTTAAGAACTCCGGTTTGCAAAAAGAATCAAACCAAACGAAACAACGAAACTCAAACGGCGAAAGAAATAAGGTCCGTTTACTAATCTGAACAAGAGTCAAATTTTACAATGACAAAAACTGGTTTGAGTTGATTATTCGGAAAGAGGGTTTCGATACGAAACTCCAGCGCTTGAATCGCCTGATTCCGATAAGCAGCGAAAAGATAAACAGGTTTGAAAATTGGATCTGAAATCGCGATCGGAATAACCGCGGAATAATCCGAATAAAAGAAAACGACGAACTGTTAAGCGAGCGAACGTTCGTTAACAGAACAAACAGTGAACGCGTTCGTTAAAGCGAGCAGACGAGCGGACGTTCGTTAAATAAATAAACCGACGAAAATAAACCTTTTTTTAAGCGATCTAGGGTTTTAAAAAAAACGAAGGGTTTTCTAAAAACCGCGGCGTGGTCGGTACCTCCGTGCGAGGCGCGTCCGTGCGAAGCGGGCGTTCAAGGGTCCGGGGTGGGGCGAAGTCGACGAGGCGGCGGCGACAAAAAGGCGGCGGCGGCAGCGAGGGGGGCGGCGGGCGGCGCGGGCTCCGGCGGCTCGGCGGGTCGGCTCCGGCGGGCGGGTCGGGTGGTGGCGGGTGGTGGCGGAGGCGGGCAGCGGCTTATAAAGGGGAGGCGGCGGCTTGGGGGAAGGGTCGCCGGGGTGGAGTCCGCTCGGACTCCCTCGGCGTCCGTGCCTCGCCTGACGACGCGACAGGAGAGGGAGGCGGCGGTTTGGCGGGGGCGGCTGGCTCGGTGGGCCTTTAGCCCGGTCGGTATGAATCGTTCGTTTTTTTTAATTATTCCACCGAAAGAAAAATTCCTAGAAAAATAAATAAAAATCTAAAATTCCAAAATAAGTTTTCTCCGTCTAAATAAAATATTTAGAACTGGATGAACTTTTCTTGGCCCATAAAATACAACTTTTAAAGCGTGCAAATATTTTTCTAGGGCAAATAAAATTCCAAATAAAATTAAATAAAATTCCAAAATGATTTTAACATTTTCCTCCGTTATTTCAATTATTTTGGAGAAGTCATATTATCTCCCTCATTTATTTTAAACTTGAAATATTTTTCCGGAGAGAAAATAATTAAAATCAATATCCTCGACTTTCATTGATTGATAAAATTCAATTGTGAAAATCGAAAAATCCCCAACTCTCTCCGAGGGTCCTTGAGTTGCTTAGGATTTTCGAGGATAGCAAATGAATATGCAATAAAATATGATATGCCTCCTCCCCCCTTGCTCCTTTATATACGGGGGCAGGGGGCACCCCACGAGAACACAAGTTGATCTACGGATCGTTCCTTAGCCGTGTGCGGTGCCCCCCTCCACCATATTCCACCTCGGTCATATCGTCGCGGAGTTTAGGCGAAGCCCTCGCGCCGATAGAGCATCATCATCGTCCTGCCACGTCGTCTTGTGAGAACTCATCCCCGACGCTTTCTTTGGATCGGGCAGGGATCGTCATCGAGTGAGCGTGTCTTTGAACTCGAGGTGCCGTCGTTCGGTACTTGGATCGGTCGGATCGTGAAGGCGTCGACTACATCAACAGCGTTGTCATAACGCTTCGCTTCACGGTCTCACGAGTGCGTGGACAATACTCTCCTCTCGTTGTTATGCCATCACCATGATCTTGCGTGTGCGTAGGAAATTTTTTGAAATTACTATGTTCCCCAACAGAGGGCTGCGCCAGAGCTTGGGTGCGGCTGCCTTCCCACCCCCCATATATATATAGGGGCAAGGGAGAGGGGCGGCCCCTCAGATCAATCGAGGAGGGGCGACGAGGGGGAGGAGTGCCTCCCAAGTCAAGTGGAGGCCCTCCCCTAGGGTTTCCCTCTCCCATGCGCATGGGCCTTGGGGGCTGGTTCCCCTGGCCCATTAAGGCTAGGGCGCCCCACAGCCCATGCTGCTGTATTGGACTTGGTGGAACAATTTCGGACCTCCGGACCCCTCAGAATCCTCCGGAACCTTCAAGCTGCACAGTACAATCTGGGAAAGCCCGAACTTTTCGGAACCCAACAACAACTTTCCATATATAAACTTTACCTCCGGACCATTCCGGAACTCCTCGTGACGTCCGGGATCTCATCCGGGACTCGAACAACATTCGGTAACCACATACAAACTTCCTTTATAACCCTAGCGTCCATCGAACCTTAAGTGTGTAGACCCTACGGGTTCGGGAACCATCTGAACATGACCGAGGCGTTCTCGGTCAATAACCAACAGCGGGATCTGGATACCCATGTTGGCTCCCACATGTTCCACGATGATCTCATCGGATGAACCACGATGTCAAGGACTCAATCGATCCGTATACAATTCCCTTTGTCTCACGGTATTGTACTTGCCCGAGATTCGATCGTCGGTATCTGATACCTTATTCAATCTCGTTACCGGCAAGTCTCTTTACTCGTTCCGTAACACATCATCCGTGATCAACCCCTTGGTCACATTGTGCACATATGATGATGTCCTACCGAGTGGGCCCAGAGATACCTCTCCGTTTACGGAGTGACAAATCGATCTCGATTCGTGCCAACCCAACAGACACTTTCGGAGATACCTGTAGTGCACCTTTATAGCCACCCGATTCGTTGTGGCGTTTGGTACACCAAAGCATTCCTACGGTATCCGGAGTTGCACAATCTCATGGTCTAAGGAAATGATACTTGACATTAGAAAAGCTTTAGCATATGAACTACGATCTTTGTGCTAGGCTTAGGATTGGGTCTTGTCCATCACATCATTCTCCTAATGATGTGATCCGTTATCAACGACATCCAATGTCCATGGTCGAGAAGCCGTAACCATCTATTGATCAACGAGCTAGTCAACTAGAGGCTTACTAGGGACATGGTGTTGTCTATGTACCCACACATGTATCTGAGTTTCCTATCAATACAATTATAGCATGGATAATAAACGATTATCATGAACAAGGAAATATAATAATAACTAATTTATTATTTCCTCTAGGGCATATTTCAACAGTCTCCCACTTGCACTAGAGTCAATAATCTAGTTCACATCGCCATGTGATTAACACTCACAGGTCACATCACCATGTGACCAACATCCAAAGAGTTTACTAGTGTCATTAAACTAGTTCACATCATCATGTGATTAAGACTCAATGAGTTACGGGGTTTGATCATGTTTTGCTTGTAAGAGAGGTTTTAGTCAATGGGTGCGCAACATTCAGATCCGTATGTACTTCGCAAATCTCTAGGTCATATTGTAAATGCTGCTTCCACGCTCCACTTGGAGCTATTCCAAATGGTTGCTCCACTATACGTATCCGGTTTGCTACTCAGAGTCATTCGGATAGGTTTTAAAGCCTGCATCGACGTAACCCTTCACATCGAACTCTTTATCACCTCCATAATCGAGAAACATATCCTTATTCCTCTAAGGATAATTTTGACCGCTATCTGGTGATCCACTCCTTGATCACCTTTGTACCCTCTTGCGGATATGTAGCAAGGCACACATCAGTGCGGTACACAAAGATAGCATACTATAGAGCCTACGTCTAAAGCATAGGGGCGACCTTCGTCCTTTCTCTCTTTCTGCCGTGGTCGAGCTTTAAGTCTTAACCCATACCTCACAACTCGAGGCAAGAACTCCTTCTTTGGTGATCCATCTTGAACACTTTCAAGATCATGTCAAGGTACGTGCTCATTTGAAAGTATTATTAAGCATTTTGATCTATCCTTATAGATCTCGATGCTCAATGTTCAAGTAGCTTAATCCAGGTTTTCTATTGAAAAACATCTTTCAAATAACCCTATATGCTTCCTAGAAATTCTACATCATTTCTGATCAACAATATGTTTACAACATATACTTATCAGAAATTCTATAGTGCTCCCACTCACTTCTTTGGAAATACAAGTTTCTCATAAACTTTGTATAAACCCAAAATCTTTGATCATCTCATCAAAGTGTATATTCCAACTCCGAGATGCTTACTCCAGGTCCATGGAAGGATCATTGGAGCTAGCATACCTTTAGCATCCTTAGGATCGACAAAACCTTTCTCGATTGTATCACATACAACCTTTCCTTACTTAAAACGGTAAGGAAACTCGTTTTGACATCCATCTGCCAGATTTCATAAATGCAGCTATTGCTAACATGATTACGACGGACTTAAGCTTCGCTACGGATGAGAAAATCTCATCGCAGATCAACTCCTTGAACTTGTGAAGAACTCTTCGCCACAAGTCGAGCTTCACAGACGGTGTCATTACCGTCCACGTCCGTCTTTTCTTAAAGATCCATTTATCTCAATGGCTTGCCGATCATTGGGCAAGTCCACCAAAGTCCATGCTTTGTTACGATACATGGATCCTATCTCGGATTTCATGGCTTCTAACCATTTGTCGAATTTGGGCCCACCATCGCTTCTCCATAGCTCGTAGGTTCATTGTTGTCTAGCAACATTACCTTCAAGACAGGATTCTGTACCACTCAAGTAATACGCATCCTTGTCACCCCACGAGTGCGGTAGTGACTTGATCCGAACTTTCATGATCACTATCATAGCTTCTACTTCAATTGGTGTAGGTGCCACAGAACAACTTCACGTGCCCTGCCACAAACTAATTGTAGTGACGGTTCAATAACCATATCAAGTCTCCACCATCCTCCCACTCAACTTTTCGAGACAAACCTTTCCTCGAGAAAGGACCCGATTCAAGAAACAATCCCTATTGCTTTCGGATCTGAATTAGGAGGTATACCCAACTGTTTTGGGTGTCCTATGAAGATGCATTTTATCCGCTTTGGGTTCGAGCTTATCAACCTGAAACTTTTTCACATAAGCGTCGCAGCCCCAAACTTTTAAGGAACGACAACTTAGGTTTCTCCAAACGGTGTCGTCTCAACGGAATTATGTGGTACCCTATTAAAGTGAGTGCGGTTGTCTCTAATGCCTAACCCATGAATGATAGTGCTAATTCGATGAGAGACATCATGGTACGCACCATATCCAATAGGGTGCAACTATGATGTTCGGACACACCATCACACTATGGTGTTCTAGGCGGTATTAATTGTGAAACAATTTCCACAATGTCTTTGTTGCGTGCCAGAGCTCGTAACTCAGATACTCATCTCTATGATCATATCATAGCCATTTTATCCTCTTGTCACGATGATCTTCAACTTCACTCTGAAATTACTTGAACCATTCAATAATTCAGACTTGTGTTTCATCAAGTAAATATACTCAACATCTACTCGAATCATCGTGAAGTAAGAACATAACGATATTCATTTGCATGCCTCGGCACTCATTGGACTACACACATCAAAATGTGTTACTTCCAACAAGTTGCTATCTTGTTCCATCTTCTTGAAAGCGAGGCTTTTCACTCATCTTGCCCATGTGGTATGATTTGCATATCTCAAGTGATTCAAAATCAAATGAGTCCAAGCGATCCATCTGCATGGAGTTTCTTCATGCGTATACACCAATAGACATGGTTCGCATGTCTCAAACTTCTCAAAAGCGAGTGAGTCCAAAGATCCATCAACATGGAGCTTCTTCATGCGTTTATACCAATATGACTTACATGGCGATTGCCACAAGTAAGTGGTACTATCATTACTATCTTATATCTTTTGGCATGAAAATGTGTATCACTATGATCGAGATTCAATAAACCATTCCTTTAGGTGCAAGACCATTGAAGGTATTATTCAAATAAATAGAGTAACCATTATTCTCCTTAAATGAATAACCGTATTGCGATAGACATAATCCAATCATGTCTATGCTCAACGCAAACACCAAAAGACAATTATTCAGGTTTAATACTAATCTTGATGGTAGAGGGAGCGTGCGATGTTTGATCACATCAAACTTGAAAGCACTTCCAACACATATCGTCAGCTC
This sequence comes from Aegilops longissima, assembly GCA_021605205.1. Taxonomy (NCBI): domain Eukaryota; kingdom Viridiplantae; phylum Streptophyta; class Magnoliopsida; order Poales; family Poaceae; genus Aegilops; species Aegilops longissima. Next base: position 511,783 of record JAHIAM010001053.1, on the reverse strand, counting down.
ACCTTTAGCTAGTCTCCGTTTATTCCGTAGCCTTTTATTTCGAGTTACTAACAGTTAGCAACCGAACCGGTATCTAATACCCTGGTGCTACTAGGGGTACTAGTAAAGTACACATTAACATAATGCATATCCAATATAATTCTATCGACCTTGCCAGCCTTCTCATCTACCAAGTATCTAGGGTAATTCTGCTCCAGTGGTTGTTCCCCTTATTACAGAAGCACTTAGTCTCGGGTATGGGTTCAACCTTGGGTTTCTTCATTAGAGCAGCAGCTGATTTGCTATTTCATGAAGTATCCCTTCTTTCCCTTGCCCTTCTTGAAACTAGTGGTTTCACCAACCATCAACAATTGATGCTCCTTGTTGATTTCTACTTTCGCGGTGTCAAACATCACGAATACCTCTAGGATCATCATATCTATCCCTGATATGTTATAGTTCATCACGAAGCTTTAGCAGCTTGGTGGCAATGACTTTGGAGAAACATCACTATCTCTGGAAGATCAACTCCCACTTGATTCAAGTGATTGTCGCACTCAGACAATCTGAGCACAAGCTCAACGATTGAGCTTTTTCCCTTAGTCTGCAGGCTAAGAAAATCGTCGGAGGTCTCATACCTCTTGACGTGGGCACGAGCCTGAAATCCCAATTTCAGCCCTCGAAACATCTCATATGTTCCGGACGTTTCGAAAACGTCTTTGGTGCCTCAACTCTAAACCGTTTAACTGAACTATCACGTAGTTATCAAAAACGTGTATGTCCGATGTTCGCAACATCCACACACGACGTTTGAGGTCTAGCACACCGAGCGGTGCATTAAGGACATAAGCCTTCTACGAAGCAACGAGGACAATCCTCAGTTCACGGAATCAGTCCGCATAATTGCTACTATAAACTTTGAACTATATTTTCTCTAGGAACATATCTAAACAGTGGAACTAAAGCGCGAGCTTACGACATAATTTGCAAAGATCTTTTGACTATGTTCGGGATAATTAAGTTCATCTCATGAACTCCCGCTCAGATAGACATCCCTCTAGTCATCTAAGTGATTACATGATCCGAGTCAACTAGGCTGTGTCCGATCATCACGTGAGACGGACTAGTCATCATCGGTGAACATCTTCATGTTGATCGTATCTACTATCGACTCATGCTCGACCTTTCGGTCTCTTGTGTTCGAGGCCATGTTTGTACATGCTAGGCTCGTCAAGTCAACCTAAGTGTTTCGGCGTGTGTAAAACTGTCTTACACCCGTTGTATGTGAGCGTAAGAATCTATCACACCCGATCATCACGTGGTGCTTGAAGCGATGAACTTTCATAGCGGTGCACGTTAGGGGAACACTTTCTTGAAATTTTAATGAGGATCATCTTATTTACTACCGTCGTTCTAAGCAAATAAGATGCATAAACATGATAAACATCACGTGCAATCAAAAAGTGACATGATATGGCCAATATCATTTTGCTCCTTTTGATCTCCATCTTCGGGGCTCCATGATCATCGTCGTCACCGGCATGACACCATGATCTCCATCATCGTGTCTCCATGAAGTTGTATCGCCAACTTATTACTTCTACTACTATGGCTACCGGTTAGCAATAAAGTAAAGTAATTACATGGCGTTGTTCAATGACACACAGGTCATACAATAAATAAAGACAACTCCTATGGCTCCTGCCGGTTGTCATACTCATCGACATGCAAGTCGTGATTCCTATTACAAGAACATGATCAATCTCATACATCACATATCATTCATCACATTCTTCTTGGCCATATCACATCACATAGCATACCCTGCAAAAAAAGTTAGGCGTCCTCTAATTGTTGTTTGCATGTTTTACGTGGCTGCTATGGGTTTCTAGCAAAACGTTTCTTACCTCATAAAACCACAATGTGATATGCCAATTGCTATTTACCCTTCATAAGGACCCTTTTCATCGAATCCGTTCCGACTAAAGTGGGAGGCGGCACCGCTAGCCACCTTATGCACCAAGTGCATGTCGATCGGTGGAACCTGTCTCACGTAAATGTGCGTGTAAGGTCGGTCCGGCCGCTTCATCCCACAATACCGTCAAAACAAGATTGCACTAGTAACGGTAAGCATATTGAACAAAATCAACGCCGACAACTACTTTGTGTTCTACTCGTGCAAAGAATCTACGCAATAGACCTAGCTCATGATGCCATTGATGGGGAGCGTGGCGAAATTCAAAATTTTCCTCGTGTCACCAAGATCTATCTATGGAGAAACCAACAACGAGGGAAGGAGAGTGCATCTACATACCCTTGTAGATCGCTAAGCGGAAGCGTTCAAGAGAACGGGGTTGAAGGAGTCGTACTCGTCGTGATTCAAATCACGGAGATCCTAGTGCGAGCAGACGGCACCTCCGCGTTCAACACACGTACAGCCGGTGGCGTCTCCCATGCCTTGATCCAGCAAGGAGAGAGGAGAGGTTGAGAAGACTCCATCCTGCAGCAGCACAACGGCGTGGTGGTGGTGGAGGAGCATGGCAATCCCGCGAGGCTTCGCCAAGCACCGCGGAGAGGAGGAGTACTTGGGAGAAGGGAAGGCTGGGCGGAACTTGGGTGCGGCTGCCTCCCACCCCCACATATATATAGGGGCAAGGGAGGGGCGGCCCCTCAGATCAATCTGAGGAGGGGCGGCGGACCAGGGGGAGGAGTGCCTCCCAAGTCAAGTGGAGGCCCTCCCCTTAGGGTTTCCCTCTCCCATGCGCATGGGCCTTGGGGGCTGGTTCCCCTTAAGGCTAGGGCGCCCCTACAGCCCATGCTGCTGCATTGGGCGTGGTGGAACAATTTCCAGACCTCCGACCCCTCCGAATCCTCCGAACCTTCCGAAGCTTCCGGTACAATCTGGAAAAACCCAAACTTTTCCGGAACCCGAACAACAACTTTCCATATATAAATCTTTACCTCCGGACCATTCGGAACTCCTCGTGACGTCCGGGATCTCATCCGGACTCGAACAACATTCGGTAACCACATACAAACTTCCTTTATAACCCTAAGCGTCATCGAACCTTAAGTGTGTAGACCCTACGGGTTCGGGAACCATCTGAGACATGACCGAGGCGTTCTCCGGTCAATAACCAACAGCGGGATCTGGATACCCATGTTGGCTCCCACATGTTCCACGATGATCTCATCGGATGAACCACGATGTAAAGGACTCAATCGATCCGTATACAATTCCCTTTGTCTCACGGTATTGTACTTGCCCGAGATTCAATCGTCGGTATCTGATACCTTGTTCAATCTCGTTACGGCAAGTCTCTTTACTCGTTCCGTAACACATCATCCGTGATCAACCCCTTGGTCACATTGTGCACATTATGATGATGTCCTACCGAGTGGGCCCAGAGATACCTCTCCGTTTACGGAGTGACAAATCCAGTCTCGATTTGTGCCAACCCAATGAGACACTTTCGGAGATACCGTAGTGCACCTTTATAGCCACCCGATTCGTTGTGACGTTTGGTACACCAAAGCATTCCTACGGTATCCGGAGTTGCACAATCTCATGGTCTAAGGAAATGATACTTGACATTAGAAAAGCTTTAGCATATGAACTACGATCTTTGTGCTAGGCTTAGGATTGGGTCTTGTCCATCACATCATTCTCCTAATGATGTGATCCCGTTATCAACGACATCCAATGTCCATGGTCGAAACCGTAACCATCTATTGATCAACGAGCTAGTCAACTAGAGGCTTACTAGGGACATGGTGTTGTCTATGTACCCACACATGTATCTGAGTTTCCTATCAATACAATTATAGCATGGATAATAAGCGATTATCATGAACAAGGAAATATAATAATAACTAATTTATTATTGCCTCTAGGGCATATTTCCAACAGTCTCCCACTTGCACTAGAGTCAATAATCTAGTTCACATCGCCATGTGATTAACACTCACAGGTCACATCACCATGTGACCAACATCCAAAGAGTTTACTAGTGTCATTAAACTAGTTCACATCATCATGTGATTAAGACTCAATGAGTTACGGGGTTTGATCATGTTTTGCTTGTAAGAGAGGTTTTAGTCAGCGGTGCGCAACATTGATTCGTATGTACTTTGCAAATCTCTAGGTCATATTGTAAATGCTGCTTCCACGCTCCACTTGGAGCTATTCCAAATGGTTGCTCCACTATCGTATCCGGTTTGCTACTCGAGTCACTCGGATAGGTGTTAAAGCTTGCATCGGCGTAACCCTTCACATCGAACTCTTTATCACCTCCATAATCGAGAAACATATCCTTATTCCTCTAAGGATAATTTTGACCGCTATCCGGTGATCCACTCCTTGATCACCTTTGTACCCTCTTGCGGATATGTAGCAAGGCACACATCAGTCGCGGTACACAACATAGCATACTATAGAGCCGACGTCTAAAGCATAGGGGCGACCTTCGTCCTTTCTCTCTTTTCTGCCGTGGTCGAGCTTTAAGTCTTAACCGTACCTCACAACTCAGGCAAGAACTCCTTCTTTGATGATCCATCTTGAACACTTTCAAGATCATGTCAAAATGCGTGCTCATTTGAAAGTATTATTAAGCATTTTGATCTATCCTTATAGATCTCGATGCTCAATGTTCAAGTAGCTTAATCCAGGTTTTCTATTGAAAACATCTTTCAAATAACCCTATATGCTTCCTAGAAATTCTACATCATTTCGATCAACAATATGTTTACAACATATACTTATCATAAATTCTATAGTGCTCCCAAATACTTCTTTGGAAATACAAGTTTCTCATAAACTTTGTATAAACCCAAAATCTTTGATCATCTCATCAAAGTATATATTCCAACTCGAGATGCTTACTCCGGTCCATGGAAGGATCGCTGGAGCTAGCATACCTTTAGCATCCTTAGGATCGACAAAACCTTTCGATTGTATCACATACAACCTTTCCTTCTGGCTGGTAAGGAAACTCGTTTTGACATCCATCTGCCAGATTTCATAAATGCAGCTATTGCTAACATGATTCCGACGGACTTAAGCTTCGCTACGGATGAGAAAATCTCATCGCAGATCAACTCCTTGAACTTGTGAAGAACTCTTCGCCACAAGTCGAGCTTCACAGACGGTGTCATTACCGTCCACGTCCGTCTTTTCTTAAAGATCCATTTATCTCAATGGCTTGCCGATCATTGGGCAAGTCCACCAAAGTCCATGCTTTGTTACGATACATGGATCCTATCTCGGATTTCATGGCTTCTAACCATTTGTCGAATTTGGGCCACCATCGCTTCTCCATAGCTCGTAGGTTCATTGTTGTCTAGCAACATGACCTTCAAGACAGGATTCTTGTAGCACTCAAGTAGTAATGCGCATCCTTGTCACCCTCACGAGTGCGGTAGTGACTTGATCCGAACTTTCATGATCACTATCATAAGCTTCTACTTCAATTGGTGTAGGTGCCACAGGAACAACTTCCTATGCCCTGCCACAAACTAATTGTAGTGACGGTTCAATAACCATATCAACTCTCCACCATCCTCCCACTCAACTTTTCGAGACAAACCTTTCCTCGAGAAAGGACCCGATTCAAGAAACAATCCATATTGCTTTCGGATCTGAATTAGGAGGTATACCCAACTGTTTTGGGTGTCCTATGGAGATGCATTTTATCCGCTTTGGGTTCGAGCTTATCAACCTGAAACTTTTTCACATAAGCGTCGCAGCCCCAAACTTTTAAGGAACGACAACTTAGGTTTCTCCAAACGGTGTCGTCTCAACGGAATTACGTGGTACCCTATTAAAGTGAGTGCGGTTGTCTCTAATGCCTAACCCATGAATGACAGTGGTAATTCAATGAGAGACATCATGGTACGCACCATATCCAATAGGGTGCAACTATGATGTTCGGACACACCATCACACTATGGTGTTCCAGGCGGTATTAATTGTGAAACAATTTCCCCAATGTCTTTGTTGCGTGCCAAAGCTCGTAACTCAGATACTCATCTCTATGATCATATCATAGCCATTTTATCCTCTTGTCACGATGATCTTCAACTTCACTCTGAAATTACTTGAACCATTCAATAATTTAGACTTGTGTTTCATCAAGTAAATATACTCAACATCTACTCGAATCATCTGTGAAGTAAGAACATAACGATATTCACTGCATGCCTCAGCACTCATTGGACTACACACATCAAAATGTGTTACTTCCAACAAGTTGCTATCTTGTTCCATCTTACTAAAAACGAGGCTTTTCAGTCATCTTGCCCATGTGGTATGATTTTCATATCTCAAGTGATTCAAAATCAAATGAGTCCAAACGATCCGGTCAATAACCAACAGCGGGATCTGGATACCCATGTTGGCTCCCACATGTTCCACGATGATCTCATCGGATGAACCACGATGTCAAGGACTCAATCGATCCCGTATACAATTCCCTTTGTCTCACGGTATTGTACTTGCCGAGATTCGATCGTCGGTATACCGATACCTTGTTCAATCTCGTTACCGGCAAGTCTCTTTACTCGTTCCATAACACATCATCCGTGATCAACCCCTTGGTCACATTGTGCACATTATGATGATGTCCTACCGAGTGGGCCCAGAGATACCTCTCCGTTTACGGAGTGACAAATCGATCTCGATTCGTACCAACCCAATGACACTTTCGGAGATACATAGTGCACCTTTATAGCCACCCGATTCGTTGTGGACGTTTGGTACACCAAAGCATTCCTACGGTATCCGGAGTTGCACAATCTCATGGTCTAAGGAAATGATACTTGACATTAGAAAAGCTTTAGCATATGAACTACGATCTTTGTGCTAGGCTTAGGATTGGGTCTTGTCCATCACATCATTCTCCTAATGATGTGATCCGTTATCAACGACATCCAATGTCCATGGTCGAAAGCTGTAACCATCTATTGATCAACAAGCTAGTCAACTAGAGGCTTACTAGGGACATGGTGTTGTCTATGTACCCACACATGTATCTGAGTTTCCTATCAATACAATTATAGCATGGATAATAAACGATTATCATGAACAAGGAAATATAATAATAACTAATTTATTATTGCCTCTAGGGCATATTTCCAACAAGGTGTGGTGGCTACCTACCTATGGAACAGTCACCAGCGTGCCTCAGGTGGTGGCGCTGCTTAACGGGAGCGGCTGTTGGGCTCCTGTACCAGCGTTGAGGCTGCGGAGACTTCGGCGGCTGGGGCTTGAATGCATAACCTTTCATTCACTTCTCACGTTCGATGAAGTTGCAGTATTGAAAATTTTATCTGGCGAAGCACCAGAAGAGTATGATTCGTGAGAACTTTCGGGTTCACACGGTTTAGTGAAGGCATATGTTCAACCCATAGGGGCTTCTTGGAATCATATACCAGAATCTTTAGAAATAATTAACTCAAGCTCGAAGGCAGAGCATGGTTGAGAAAGCAGAGGATACAATTTACCAAAGGCATTATGTATCAGAGGAAAAGCTCACAAGGTTATCGAATATGAAGGGCGTTGTCAGATAAAATCCAACAAAGGATCTGGTGGTCCACAAGGGATCTGACGTGAGCATCAGTACTCAACTAGAGGTAGAAGAATGCAAGGAGATCAAATTATAAAAACAACTGACTAACTCAATTGTCAAATGCAAAGGAATTATGATTCCCAATTCAAGGGATCGGTAGCAATGCTCTGATCAGGGATGGATAAGTTGAATAGCCTTAGGGTACAATCAACGACAATTGGATTGGTCGAGAACCAATTCCAGCTTAAAGAATGGCAGCTCAGCGGAAAGGTAATTTATAAGGATCAATGATGATCATGGTATTCATGAAACATATTGAGTCAACAGACTCAAAATGATAATGACAAGGAATGTCAATATGACTACGAGACTTATGGGATTAACCATAAAGCAAGCAAGCAAAATTTCAAGAGCCAAGGCTCGGAGGATTTTCGGAAGATCGAATATTATTTTGAAGGCTTTTGTGAAACACATGAACAAGCGGGGATGGCGGATACTCGACAAGTGCGAGGATTTATAAGGGGTATTCATGTGGCAAAGAACTGCTAGGCGAGAGGCACAAAGTATTCTTGGAACAATAGAGAAACTCCGGGTATCTTGTAATAACAAGATCAATGGGGATGATCATAGGAATGGCAAGTGTAAGTAGTTATCCATACGGATTTATCGGTGGTCGGAATAGCAAAAGTGATGGGCACAAAGTCTCGAGAGAACATCGAGAGTATCTTGGAATCTTCGATGTAGCAGCGATCCTCTGCGAGTAAGGGGCTCTCCGGTGGATGCGATCACGAGATCCTAATCTTAGAGTTAGCAAATTCATTTAACCCGAATAGTAGAGAGATCGAGTCCCGAGTATAGGTCGAGGAGTAAAAGATCCTACTACCACCCAATGGCGGCGTGTGCCCATAAGACACACAGCCATGTTAGTAAAAGTTTTGCAATGTCTAGACTCGACTTGACCAAGGAGTTGGAAGGGGATTCCTACGAGCGATCGGCTCGATACCAACTTGTGGCGCCCGATTTAATCGTACACTAATCATGCACGCAAATGTGTATGATCAAGATCGAGACTCACGGAAGATATCACAACACAACTCTACAAATAAAAATAAGTCATACAAGCATCATAATACAAGCCGGGGGCCTCGAGGGCTCGAATACAAGTGCTCGATCATAGACGAGTCAGTGGAAGCAACAATATCTGAGTCTGGACATAAGTTAAACAAGTTTGCCTTAAGAAGGCTAGCACAAACCGGATCTGAGATCGAAGAGGAGCATGCCTCCCGCACAGGATCCTCCTAGCTACTCACAGTGTCGTCGTCGGCCGGCTGCACGTAGTAGTAGGCACCTCCAGTAGTAGTCGTCCTCGGCGGTGGCGTCGCTCTGGGCTCCAAAGTCAGTTGCAGCAATCGAGTAGAGGTAGGGGAAAAGGGGAACAAGGCAACCGTGAGTACTCATCCAAAGTACTACTAAAGCAAGGAGCTACGACATATGCATGGATATATGTGTAAAGGCCATATCAATGGACTGAATGCAGAATGCCGAATAAGAGGGGATAGCTAGTCTTAACGAAGACTACGCTCGGTCACCGTCTTGCAACAGTAGAAAAGGACAATCTGAAGTCCTCCAAGTAACAACACATAGCAATAATCCTACCCGACGATCCCTCCTCATATCCACGAGAGAGCGACCACGGTTGTATCCGCACTTGGAAGGTGTGTTTTATCAAGTATCCGGTTCTAGTTGTCATAAGCTCAAGGTACAACTCCAAGTCGTCCTGTTATCGAAGATCACGGCTATCCGAATAGATTAACTTCCTGCGGTGCACCATCTTACCCAAAGACGCTTGATCCCATTTGGCGGACACACTTTCTGGGTCATGCCCGCCGCGGAAGATCAACACGCCGCAGCCCCACCTAGGCACAACAGAGAGCCAACACGCCGGTCTAAACCTAAGCGCAGTGCGGGCCCATCGCCTGAGCACACACAAGCGTTGCGAGGGCGGCCGAAGCAGACCTAGCCTAAAAGGCGTTCCAGTCCAATCCGGCACGCCGCTCCGTCGTGACGTCTGAAGTGCTTGGTGATACCACGGCGGGATACCCATAACTACTCCCGCGTAGATGGTTAGTGCGTATAAGCTCGTAGCCAACTCAGATCAAATACCAAGACCTCGTTAAGCGTGTTAAGTATCCGCGAGCGCCGAACAGGCCAGGCCCACCTCTCTCCTAGGCGGTCTCAACTCGCACTGTCGCTCCGCCACAAAGATCCATCCAGGAGGGCCGTCGGGACAAGGATCCTTTCAGCCCCAATCCGTGAATCACTCATGGTGCTCCACCACCGACCGACTTTAGTCTCCACATGTATCATGTATAAGTATATAGTATATACCGTGATCACCTCCCGAGTGATCACGGCCCGATAGTATAGCACGGCGGACGGACAAGAATGTAGGGCCACAGATGAAAGTACTAGCATCCTATACTAAGCATATAGGATTGCGGTAAAAATAACAACAGATAGTAACAAGGACAAAGCTATGCATCGGGATAGGTATAATCGAAAGCGATAACATGCTACACTACTCGATGCAAGCAGATAGAGGAGAGTAAGCGATATCTGGTGATCAAGGGGGCTTGCCTGGTTGCTCTAGCAAGAGAGAGGGTCGTCAACACCGTAGTCGAATCGCCGCCAGCAGCGGCGTCGGTCTCATAGTCTACTGGAGAGAAGAGGGGAAGAAACAATGAATACCAAGTAACAGATGCATATCGATGCATGACATGACAAATAGCGATGCTAGGCGTGCCCTAACGTGGTATGAGGTGGTGCTGGTTAAGAAACATCAGGAAAGTATTCCGGTGTTTCGTGTTTTCAAGCGGAAGGGCCGAGGGGAAAGTTGCAGGTTCGATAGGTTAGGTGGGTGTGGCGGACGAGCGGATCGCGAATCCGGATTCGCCTCGTCGTTACGAGCAACTTTCATGTTGAAAATATTTTAATCCGAAGTTACGGATTAAAAGATATGATTTTCTAAAGTTTTATTAATTTCGGAATTTAATTAATTAATTAATTAATTCGAAAAAATGGAATTATGACGTCGGATGATGTCATCTTGGCGTCGTCAAGATCAACAGGGGTTGACTAGGTCAACCCTGACATGTGGGTCCCGTTCGTCATACTCTATTAACTAATTAACCTAGCTTAGTTTAATTAACAGATTAATTAGGTTAATTAAGCATGATTAATTAAGTTAATTAACTTAGTTAATTAATTAATTAATTAGCATTTTTATTTTTATTATTTTCTTTTTAATTCCTTTTTTTAACGTTTCGGGTCGGGGCCCCGTTTGCCATAGGCCCATAGGCCAAACGGGTGTGGGCGCTACCAGTACCGGGCACGTGGGTGCCCGACAGGGGCGAACCCAGGCGCTGGCTTGAGCGAGGCCAACGGCGCCGGCCGAGGAGCGGATGGCGGGGCGGAGAGGCAGCGAGGGGGCGAGCACGGGCGGCAGCGCCCGTCTGCAGCACTCACCAGTGAGGGAGCAGGCGAGGCGAGGCGAGGCGAAGCGGCGGCGCGCCATGGCGCAGGGCGGCGCGCCATGGCGCAGCGAAGCGGCATCAAGCGGCGAGCCGATGGCGGCGGGACAAGGTGCGGGCGGCGGTGAGGGAGACAGTTAGGGGCGGGGTGTCCGTGACTGCTGGGGCGGGGTGGACGAGCGGTGACCACGGTGACCATGGACGAAAGGAAGGGAGGCGGAGGCCGAGGCCTCACCGGCGTTCTGAGGGCACATGGGCGTCGAGGCTCGAGGGCGACCCGTGGGGAGGAGGACGGGACGAGGCGTCGTCGCGGCGTCGAGGCGGGCGCGATCCGGCGGCAATGAAGCGTCGGGCGTGTCGGGGTTCGCAACGAGGTCGAGGGTAGGCGGGGCGAGCCCGATCTGGATCGGGGCCAAGGGAGGATCTGAGGGGAAAGGGAGGACGAGTTGGCGGCGCCGGCGTGGGGTGGCCTTCGCCCGGCGAGGTGGGGCGACAGGCGGCGGTCAGCTCTTCTCCCGATCCGGGGAAGGGGAGAGGCGTGGGAGGTGGGGTGCGAGTGGGGCGAGGGAGTGGGGCGGCCTCCTCGATCCAGATTGGATCGAGAGGGGGGGGCGGCGGGGGTTAGGGTTCGTGGGAGGGGTTATGTGGGCACAGTGGGCGGCCTGGTTTTCCTAGAGGCCAGGTGGCCGAGGCCCGATGGGGGGTCTCTCTCTTTTCTTCTTCTCCTTGTTTTCCTTTTCCTTTTATTTATTTCCTGTTTTCTTTTAACTTTCAATTTATTTTAGTTTCAATAAATACCAAAGTGGCACCTAAATTGTTCTTACAAATTAAGCCACAACCACAAAATGTTTCATCCCTAAATAATATAGTTTAATATTTTACAAAACACAAAAGGCATTTAATTAATTTCTTTCGCTGTTGTTTTCTTTACCTTTGAGCATTTAAACATTTTATAAAAATGTGGTTTCATCACCATAATTACCTATGCATTATATGTCACCTCTCGAACATTTTAGTTTTAATATTTGAAACTTTTATTGTTTGCTCGATTTTGAATTTGAAATTCAAACTAGGTTTTGAACTAACGCGAGTTTTAACAACAGTAACCGAGGTGACGTGGCATCATTAGCGGGGATTACTGTAGCTTAATTACCCGGGTGTCACAATTCTCCTCCACTACAAGAAATCTCGTCCCGAGAATTAAGAGGGGAGTAAGGGGGGAAGATTTGGTAGCGAATATAGCGGGTCTTCTCATCCTGGCCTGCTCTTCTCGAAGAGGTCAATCCAATATATTGATGTCTTCATACTTACCTTGAGTCAAAATGATGAAGTCGTCATCCTTTCTTCGGGATTTACATCGTACTTACGAAAAGGATTATGGGGAAAGACTCGGGAAGGGCGGGCCTTACCAGGTTGACTAGCTGGTACATAACTCAGGGAATGGGGTAGGAAGTAACCCTCGAATTGAACTTAAGAAAATATCGAGAGCAAAGTAAGAAAGTACCACGAGAAGTTCCAAGCGGGTAGGCATTCGTTCGATGCATGTTACAAAGGCGTGAAAGGGTTGAGCAGCGGAATAAGCATTGCGTCGATACCGAATAGATCACTAGGAAGGTGGCTCGTGATCTTTCATACGAAATAGCGTGAGGATCAGCTTTAGGAACAGGGTGTACAGAGAGTCAGGTTTAGATCTGTGGAACTGTGGGTTATGGGCCCACCATGGGTGATGACGTCTTGCACGATCATGTAGTAAGGCATGTCAGAGAGTACCATGTCCGTTATGTCGGCATCAACGTTGGTACCAAGGGCGAGGGACGAAGAGAACCACTTTCCGCTTTCGTTGAGCGAGGCGGACCAATAGGCAAGGTTCTCGTCCATCGGTGGCTACCGGAATGTCATCACAATAGTAACAAGGTCTTCTTGTGAGTTGTACATCGAGGTGTTTGCACAAGCGGTGGATTATTACTGCTTATATCATATAGATCATAGAAAAGGTTTAAACAAACCAATGGATGGAAAATATGATCATCAGTTAAATGAACAATGGAAAGGAAAATATGTTTAAACACATATTTCAAGGGCATATCCTTCCCAAGGACAAGCGAGCATGATATCCACGATAGTATATAACGTAGAAAATCCTCTAGGTGAGGGCAGAGAATTTCATGGCGTTACCCATACCACGGTGTTTGGATAATTGAGCAAGAAACATTTAGCATTGGTCTTGAATGTTCTTGTTGAAAATCGAGTACCACGACATGCTTGAGATAGCATTGACATGGTCTTGGTGAAGATCAGACTTTGGAATCACGAAGGATCCATCAGAATAACTTGTAGTAACATATTACAATTCCCTCATGGATGAATGGATAACCTGCTGAAAGGAATCTATAATGATAGGTCCTCCAAATAGGAAGTGCTAGGCATGATATCATGTTACCGCGTCATCAAAGGATCAACATCATAACTCTTGGAAAGTTGTCCCAACCATCATATCTGACCGAGATTCAGATCTGATTGGTGTCAGGATACCTCAGACTTAGGATACCTGAGAAGAAAAGGTGCAACGCAAATTGACAAGATGACAATGTAAGATTCTCGAGGGAAAGGAACTATGAAGTGATTTCTGTTAACAAGAGTCCATCATTAACCCAAGGAGAGGGCAAGGAGGTGTCTGGTGAACTCAACGGCAATTTGCCGAGATTCCCAAAAGATGGATTTCCGCAATTAAGTGAACAAGGAGATAACATTTGTCAGATCAAATGATATAAGGAAGTATGCTCGAGGAAAACATACACAATTAAACATTGGTTGAAAGGTGCACCCGAATTATGGGCTGGGTTGCACGACCAACGTCGGGATGGTGATTCAATAATCAATAGTCTAAGAATTTCACTTCCAAGCAAGAGGCTTGCTAGAAGTTTTGAATTCACACGACATAGCTCAATTGTCGGTATTCCGGTTGAAAACAATACGGGGGCCAAGGAATGAACGAAGATGGCAAGAAGTATTATGATATCAAGAATTCTTAAGAGGTGGTGAAATTCTCACCACACCCTTGACAAAAGGAGATGGTAATACTTCCGAGGTAAGGAAGATCAACTGCTGGGTAGCAGGGATCCCAAGGTTTACACAAAACACGAACAACTTGTGTTGAACGGAAGGCAATAAAGTGGTCGATGATAATACAATTCATCAAGGCAAGGATGGTATTTCTCATCATGGATTCGATTGGTATCCTGGATGAGCTCAGAATGTTGATGATCACGACACCTTTGTCGCGAGAGTTCAGGAAGATGTAATCGATCGGCGACGACAACAAGTCAAAGTAATGATGAGGTGAAAGGTTATTGGAACCAAGGGTACAACACAAACTCGAAACCAAGCTTGTTGTTCAAGGCGAAATGATATGACGATGAGGATCGACGTAAGGTTAGTTCATCGTCGAAAATTGCGCTCCGAGAAGAAGGACCGGGTAGCATAGTTAAAATCATCACGACAATGATATAGCCAAACAGGCTAGGAATGGCGTGGTCGGGTACAAACTCGTACTTATAGAAGCTTACTAAAGAGTTGTTGAACCGTAGTGCGGACTCGGTTCAGTTATCGGTGTCTTTGAGTGTTTAATAACTCGAGCCCGTGAAAAATTGGAATCGATGGGAAGGTAGCACTTGATGAAGAACTCATAAGAAGTTATGCAGTCCCTGATAATCTCGAGATACCGGGGTAATACTCGATGACATATCAAAGTAGAGGTTGGGCGGGGTATTGCTCCACGAAGACAAGTGCTAAAACTTGCACGAGAAATGGTATTTAAAAGAGAACATGGTGGAACCACGATTGCAAAAGGCGGATCCACGATATAAGATGAACTTATACCAAAGGAATAATTAATTTAAGAGAAGCTTTAATGATAAGATCTACATCGTGTCCGTGGGCATGACACAAGTTAAAGGTCGATTCCCACTTCTCCAATGCATAACCTTTCATTCACTTCTCACGTTCGATGAAGTTGCAGTGTTGAAAATTTTATCTGGCGAAGCACCAGAAGAGTATGATTCGTGAAAACTTTCAGGTTCACACGGTTTACTGAAGGCATATGTTCAACCCATAGGGGCTTCTTGGAATCATATACCGAATCTTTAGAAATAATTAACTCAAGCTCAAGGCGAGCATGGTTGAAAGCAGAGGATACAATTTACCAAAGGCATTATGTATCGGAGGAAAAGCTCACAAGGTTATCGAATATGAAGGCGTTGTCGGATAAAATCCAACAAGGATCCGTGGTCCACAAGGGATCGGCGTGAGCATCGATACTCAACTAGAGGTAGAAGAATGCAAGGAGATCAAATTATAGAAACAATGACTAACTCAATTGTCAAATGCAAAGGAATTATGATTCCCAATTCAAGGGATCGATAGCAATGCTCGATCGGGGATGGATAAGTTGAATAGCCTTAGGGTACAATCAATGACAATTGGATTGGTCGAGAACCAATTCGAGTTAAAGAATGGCAGCTCAGCCGGAAAGGTAATTTATAAGGATCAATGATGATCATGGGTATTCAGAAACATATTGAGTCAACAGACTCAAAATGATAATGACAAGGAATGTCAATATGACTACGAGACTTATGGGATTAACCATAATGCAAGCAAGCAAGAATTTCAAGAGCCAAGGCTCCGGAGGATTTTCGGAAGATCGAATATTATTTTGAAGGCTTTTGTGAAACACATGAACAAGCGGGATGGCGGATACTCGACAAGTGCGAGGATTTATAAGGGGTATTCATGTGGCAAAGAACTGCTAGGCAGTAGGCACAAAGTATTCTCGGAACAATAGAGAAACTCTGGGGTATCTTGTAATAACAAGATCAATGGGGGGTGATCATAGGAATGGCAAGTGTAAGTAGTTATCCATACGGATTTATCGGTGGTCAGGAATAGCAAAAGTGATGGGCACAAAGTCTCGAGAGAACATCGAGAGTATCTTGGAATCTTCGATGTAGCAAAGCGATCCTCTGCGATGAGGGCTCTCCGGTGGATGCGATCACGAGATCCTAATCTTAGAGTTAGCAAATTCATTTAACCCGAATAGTAGAGAGATCGAGTCCCGAGTATAGGTCGAGGAGTAAAAGATCCTACTACCACCCAATGGCGGCGTGTGCCCATAAGACACACAGCCATGTTAGTAAAAGTTTTGCAATGTCTAGACTCGACTTGACCAAGGAGTTGGAAGGGGATTCCTACAGAGCGATCGGCTCGATACCAACTTGGCGCCCCGATTTAATCGTACACTAATCATGCACGCAAATATATACGATCAAGATCGAGGACTCACGGAAGATATCACAACACAACTCTACAAATAAAAATAAGTCATACAAGCATCATAATACAAGCCGGGGCCTCGAGGGCTCGAATACAAGTGCTCGATCATAGACGAGTCAGTGAAGCAACAATATCTGAGTACGAGACATAAGTTAAACAAGTTTGCCTTAAGAAGGCTAGCACAAATCGGGATCTGATCGAAGAGGAGCAGGCCTCCTGCACGGATCCTCCTAGCTACTCACAGTGTCGTCGTCGCTGGGCTGCACATAGTAGTAGGCACCTCCAGTAGTAGTCGTCCTCGACGGTGGCGTCTGCTCTGGGCTCCAAAGTCAGTTGCAGCAATCGAGTAGAGGTAGGGGAAAAGGGGAACAAGGCAACCGTGAGTACTCATCCAAAGTACTACAAAGCAAGGAGCTACACTACATATGCATGGATATATGTGTAAAGGCCATATCGGTGGACTGAATCTGCAGAATGCCGAATAAGAGGGGATAGCTAGTCTTAACGAAGACTACGCTTCGGTCACTGTCTTGCAACAGTGAAAAGGACAATCTGAAGTCCTCAAGTAACAACACATAGCAATAATCCTACCCGACGATCCCTCCTCATATCCACGAGAGAGCGACCACCGGTTGTATCGGCACTTGGAAGGGTGTGTTTTATCAAGTATCCGGTTCTAGTTGTCATAAGCTCAAGGTACAACTCCAAGTCGTCCATGCTATCAAGATCACGGCTATCCGAATAGATTAACTTCCTGCAGGGTGCACCATCTTACCAAAGACGCTTGATCCCATTTGGCGGACACACTTTCTGGGTCATGCCCGGCGCGGAGGATCAACACGTCCGCAGCCCCACCTAGGCACAACAGAGAGTCCAACACGCGGTCTAAACCTAAGCGCCAGGGTGCAGGCCCATCGCCTCGAGCACACACACTGCGTTCTGGGGCGGCCGAAGCGCACCTAGCCTAACAGCGTTCCAGTCAATCCGGCGCGCCGCTTCGTCGCCGACGTCTGAAGTGCTTGGTGATACCACGGCGCGGATACCCATAACTACTCCCGCGTAGATGGTTAGTGCGTATAAGCTCGTAGCCAACTCAGATCAAATACCAAGACCTCGTTAAGCGTGTTAAGTATCCGCGAACGCCGAGCAGGCCAGCCCACCTCTCTCCTAGGCGGTCTCAACCTGCCTGTCGCTCCGCCACAAAGATCCATCCAGGAGGGCCGTCGGGACAAGGGTCCTTTCAGCCCCAATCCGTGAATCACTCATGGTGCTCCACCACCGACCGACTTTAGTCTCCACATGTATCATGTATAAGTATATAGTATATACCCGTGATCACCTCCCGAGTGATCACGGCCCGATAGTATAGCACGGCAGACGGACAAGAATGTAGGGCCACAGATGAAAGTACTAGCATCCTATACTAAGCATATAGGATTGCAGGTAAAGGTAACAACAGTAGTAACAAGGACAGGCTATGCATCAGGATAGGTATAACTGAAAGCAGTAACATGCTACACTACTCTAATGCAAGCAGTATAGAGGAGAGTAGGCGATATCTGGTGATCAAGGGGGGCTTGCTGGTTGCTCTAGCAAGAGAGAGGGTCGTCAACACCGTAGTCGAACCGCCAGCAGCAGCGGTCTCGTAGTCTACCGGAGAGAAGAGGGGAAGAAACAATGAATACCAAGTAATGATGCATATCGATGCATGACATGACAAGTAGCGATGCTAGGCGTGCCCTAACGTGGTATGAGGTGGTATTGTTAAGGGGAAACATCCGGAAAGTATTCACGGTGTTTCGTGTTTTCAGCGAGGAGCCGGAGGGGAAAGTTGCAGGTTCGATAGGTTAGGGGGTGTGGCGGACGAGCGGATTGCGTGTCCGGATTCGCCTCGTCGCTCGAGCAACTTTCATGTTGAAAATATTTTAATCCGAGTTACGGATTAAAAGATATGATTTTCTAAAGTTTTATTAATTTTGGAATTGAATTAATTAATTAATTAATTGAAAAATGGAATTATGACGTCGAGATGATGTCATCTTGACGTCGGCGATCAACAGGGTTGACTAGGTCAACCCTGACATGTGGGTCCCGTTCGTCATACTCTGTTAACTAATTAACCTAGCTTAGTTTAATTAACGGATTAATTAGGTTAATTAAGCATGATTAATTAAGTTAATTAACTTAGTTAATTAATTAATTAATTAGCATTTTTATTTTTATTATTTTCTTTTTAATTCCTTTTTTTAAAAGCGTTTGGTGGGGCCCGTTTGCCATAGGCCCATAGGCCAAGCGGTGTGGGCGCTACGATCTCGGGCGCGTGGGCGCCCGGCTGTGGCGAACCAGTGCTGCTTGAGCGAGGCTAACGGCCCGGCCGAGGAGCGGATCAAGGGAGCGGCGAGGCGCAGCGGGGCTGCGAGCACGGGCGACAGGCGCCCGTGCGGCACTCACCCGCAGGGAGCAGCGAGGCGAGGCCAGAGGCCGAGGCGGGCGCGGCCATGGCGCAGGCGGGGGCGGCATCAAGGCGGCAGGAGCCGATGGCGGCGGGACAAGGTGCGGGCGGCGGCGAGGGAGACGGTTAGGGGACGGGGGGTGTCCAGGACCTGCGCGGGGGCGGGGTGGACGAGCGCGGTGACCACAGTGACCATGGACGAAAGGAAGGGGAGGCGGAGGCCGAGGGCCTCACCGGCGTTTGCAGGGGCACATGGGCGTCGAGGCTCGAGGGCGACCCGTGGGGAGGAGGACGGGGACGAGGCGTCGTCGCGGCGTCGGGGAGGCGGGCGCAGATCCGACGACGGCGGGCGGCGTCGGGCAGTGTCGGGGTTCAGCGACGAGGTCGGGGTAAGCGGCGGGCCGAGCCCGATCTGGATCGAGGCCAAGGAGGAGACGAGGGGAAAGGGAGGACGAGTTGGCGGCGCCCGGCGTGGGGTGGCCTGCGCCCGGCGAGGTGGGGCGACAGGCGGCGAATCTGCTCTTCTCCCGATCCGGGGAAGGGGAGAGAGGCGTGGGAGGTGGGGTGCGAGTGGGACGAGGGAGTGGGGGCGGCCTCCTCGATCCAGATTGGATCGAGAGGGGGAGGGGGACGGGGTTAGGGTTCGTGGGAGGGGGTTATGTGGGCACGGCTGGCGGCCTGGTTTGCCTAGAGGCCACCGGGCGAGGCCCAGTGGGGGGGTCTCTCTCTTTTTCTTCTTCTTCTTGTTTTCCTTTTCCTTTCATTTATTTCCTGTTTTCTTTTAACTTTCAATTTATTTTAGTTTCAATAAATACCAAAGTGGCACCTAAATTGTTCTTACAAATTAAGCCACAACCACAAAATGTTTCATCCCTAAATAATATAGTTTAATATTTTACAAAACACAAAAGACATTTAATTA
Organism: Aegilops longissima; assembly: GCA_021605205.1. Taxonomy (NCBI): domain Eukaryota; kingdom Viridiplantae; phylum Streptophyta; class Magnoliopsida; order Poales; family Poaceae; genus Aegilops; species Aegilops longissima. The sequence goes on along the minus strand of JAHIAM010001053.1, from coordinate 492,004 downwards.
ATTTCTTTCGCTGCTGTTTTCTTTACCTTTGAGCATTTAAACATTTTATAAAAATGTGGTTTCATCACCATAATTACCTATGCATTATATGTCACCTCTCGAACAGTTTAGTTTTAATATTTGAAACTTTTATTGTTTGCTCGATGTTGAATTTGAAATTCGAACTAGGTTTTGAACTAACGCGAGTTTTAACAACAGTAACCGAGGTGACGTGGCATCATTAGCGGGGATTAATGTAGCTTAATTACCCGGGCGTCACATCTTGCCCATGTGGTATGATTTTCATATCTCAAGTGATTCAAAATCAAATGAGTCCAAACGATCCGGTCAATAACCAACAACGGGATCTGGATACCCATGTTGGCTCCCACATGTTCCACGATGATCTCATCGGATGAACCACGATGTCAAGGACTCAATCGATCCCGTATACAATTCCCTTTGTCTCACGGTATTGTACTTGCCCGAGATTCGATCGTCGGTATACCGATACCTTGTTCAATCTCGTTACCGGCAAGTCTCTTTACTCGTTCCATAACACATCATCCCGTGATCAACCCCTTGGTCACATTGTGCACATTATGATGATGTCCTACCGAGTGGGCCCAGAGATACCTCTCCGTTTACGGAGTGACAAATCCCATCTCGATTCGTGCCACCCAAGACACTTTCGGAGATACCTGTAGTGCACCTTTATAGCCACCCGATTCGTTGTGACGTTTGGTACACCCAAAGCATTCCTACGGTATCCGGGAGTTGCACAATCTCATGGTCTAAGGAAATGATACTTGACATTAGAAAAGCTTTAGCATATGAACTACGATTTTTGTGCTAGGCTTAGGATTGGGTCTTGTCCATCACATCATTCTCCTAATGATGTGATCCCGTTATCAACGACATCCAATGTCCACGGTCAGGAAACTGTAACCATCTATTGATTAACGAGCTAGTCAACTAGAGGCTTACTAGGGACATGGTGTTGTCTATGTACCCACACATGTATCTGAGTTTCCTATCAATACAATTATAGCATGGATAATAAACGATTATCATGAACAAGGAAATATAATAATAACTAATTTATTATTGCCTCTAGGGCATATTTCCAACAAGGTGTGGTGGCTACCTACCTATGGAACAGTCACCAGCGTGCCTCAGGTGGTGGCGTTGCTTAGCGGGAGCGGCTGTTGGGCTCCTGTACCAGCGTTGAGGCAGCGGAGACTTCGGCGGCTGGGGGCGCCGCGATAGAGGGCCAACAGTATTGGAGGGGTGGCTAGGAACCCTAGTTGTCGTGCTCGGGAAGGAGGCCAAGTGACTTTGGTCGTTTGCTCAGGAGGGGGGCACTCTTTTTGTTCATTTGCTCACTCAAGGATAGATCTTTTTTTTACTTATCAGCGGCAAGGTGGGTAAATACCCTTCAACTTCTAGGCAACAGAACAAAGTGGTTGATGGAGAAGCTCAAAAAGTTGAGGTAGACTGGCTGCACAAAATGCACTACCAAATTTTCTAGATTCTCGAGAAGTTGGTTTGCTGGAAACCTCCTTTGGTCCAGATTCTACTCCCTCCGCCTCAACGCTCTTATGTTATGGGATGGAGGGAGTAACTTTTAGACTGAAAAGTTGACAATTAAAGTTGAACCAAACACGTCCTTAGAACTGGAAAGGGTAGATGGATTGTCCACAATAAAATACCTTTCCGGTAAGTAGAACACCAAAAACATACTCTAGAATACAAGAGAATCTCAACATATTATGTTTTCACATCATGAGGTACCGAGGAGAATGCAGATCGGAAAGGTATTGGGGCAGTCAAACCCACGGGAATTACAGATACAAAACGAGGAGACATAATTTTCCTGTTTTGGTTTCTTTTAATTAAATATCCTATGCCAAACAACAACAACAACAACAACAACAACAACAACAACAACAACAACAACAACAACAATTGTCTACACGTAAATTTTCATGGAGAAAGAAAAGTTTTTTCCCATGTGAAAAACATTTTTGGTGCTAAAAAATGCCTTTTGGAGAACTAGTTTTTGTTTTTGTTTTCAAAGGCACACAACACAAATCTTCTCTTCTTGACACTTTGCAAAATGGAAATCTTATTTCGCGAACGTCAATCAGGTTGATTGTTCTCTCGAACGCCCTATCTCCAGTTTGATTTGTTTGCAGGAATCCTGACGCCGGATCCAAGCCACGTTGGATTTCCAAACCTGTTCACTATAAGAAAGAAGTCAGCAAACTAATTTTCCAAACACTAGAGCTAGCGCATTGACTAGCAGTGCGACCCTCCATTTGGTACACTTGGGTTTGAATCCCACTCTACCCCCCTTCTCTTTTTTTCACCAGATGGCATTTTCTCTAGGAAAAATCAACACGGCAGTTTATAAATTTTCAAACGATGTCACATGGCATTTTTATTTGTTATAAGAGATGATATTTTTATTAAGAGATGCCATTTTTATTTATTTAAGAGATGACATTTTTATTAGGAGATGTTAGTTTTATATCAGCGATGATATTTTTATTATCAAGAGATGGCATTTTATTAAGAGATGTTAGTTTTATATCAAGAGATGACATTTTTATTATCAAGAGATGACATTTTTATATTAAGAGATGGCGTTTTTATTATTAATAGATGGCAGTTTGTTATTTTTAGATGGCATTTTTGGTTTATTAAGAGATGGCATTTTTTATCAAGGCTTTTTTTCCTTCTTCTTCTTCTTCTTCTATCTTCACATGGCAACTCAAATTGTAGGTCCACGACAAGTTTAAATATTTTTTTTAACATCCGTGTTTAATTCCTGATATTAGAGGATGACATCTAGAAAAACAGAGCATGAAATTTTCAATTTTTAGATTTTCTATGTGCTTTTTATATGCATCGGCCGGCGGTTTTTTTTAAAAGATCCTCCGCCTCGCGAGCCGTCGAATCTGGTGCATTGAGCGGCCGAGTATGACCTTTTAATATTGCAACGCATGTCGTGTTGCAGAAAATTTCTGCAACACGGGTCATGTTGCAGAAAATTTTGTAATTTTTTTTGCAACATAGGTATTGTTACAGTCTTCTTTTGCAACAGAGGTTTTGTTGTAAAAAAAATTTACAACGAAGGTCTCATTACAAATTTAATTTTTCTATGACAGAGGTCTTGTTGCAGTTTTTGTAACAGAGACCTTGCTGCAGAAACTCATAATACCCGACAGTGAGCAACGAACAGGGGCACGTTGACCGAAAGAAAGAAAGAAAAGGAATCGCTTGGGCAAGACACGCGTCATACAAATGAACCGGCGGTGTTTGGTTCAAGCATTTTCCTTTTCATAAGGAGATGTTTTTTGGGGTTCATGGCATTTTTCCTATATATAAAAGAACAACTTACTGGGCCTTTTTGGGTCAATCGGGGTCCTCCCGGCCTGGCACATAGCGAAAGATTCAAAGGATGGACTGGGAGGTATGCATGAATTGTACAACTTTGTTTCTAAAAAGAAAATGTACAATTTTTTTTGGGGGGGAAAAATGTACAACTTCGGGATCAGATACTGTGTTGTGTTAAAAAAAAAGACACCGAGTTATTACGACGCGTCCCTAAACCACGCGCCCCTGAACCGAATGAGGCTGGTCATAATGGGGAGTAACTTAGACTAGTAACATATATATGTTACTAGTCTATGTTACTACCTCTATAGTGGATAATAACATATATGTAATATCATGCATCACCTCATTTATTACTTTATAGACTCATTTTGCATTAGAAACCGCTATGTGATGGTAACATATTATGTTACTCCATTTGCATCTCTCTTTATTAATTACCTGATACATCATCTTTTTTGCTTATGTGGCATGTATGTTACTACCTATATTACCGCTATGACCAGCCACGGCATCGAATCCGAGTCTTGAACCACGCGCACCTGAACCGACTTACGCGCCCCTGAACCGACTTACCACATGAGACGCGCTTCGAGAGAAAAAGGACGCCGAATCCGAGTCTTGAACGATGATGATTCGACTCCATATATTTCGCCAAAGCCTTGATCCAGCCCGTCTCGATCGCATTTGGCCGTCTCAATGGACTCAAGCTGCCAATCATGGACAGCATCGCCGCCGCCGCCGGCAACTGCCGCTGCAGCCGCGTCGTCTACGTCGGCAACATCCCCTTCAAAGCCGAGGAGAAGGAGGTCCGCGACGCCTGCGAGCTCATCGGCCCCGTCCTCTCCTTCAACCTCGCCGCCGACGCCGACACGGGGAAGCGCAAGGGCTACGCCTTCGTCGAGTACGCCGACGACGCCACGGCGCAGAGCGCGTGCCGCAACCTGCACGGCCACCGGCTGCTCGACCGCGAGCTGCGGGTCGGCCTCGCTGAAAGGGCCGGCGCGGCGCGCCGGAGGCGCCGGGGAGACCACGAGCCGGTCGGGATGGAGGACGCCATCCACGCCGCATCCCTCGTCAACGACCGCGGGCGCGTGCCGTCGTGTCCTCCGTCACGCGGCACCTGGCGGGCGCGTCCAGGCACGAGCTGCGGGAAGCTCTGGCCACGTTCGAGAACTGCGGCCCCGACAACTGCAAGGTACTCACAGAGTACGTCCCAGGGCTGGACATCGCCATGGAGATGGTGCAGCGCCTGCTCGACATGGCCGCCGCGGACGATGCTGCCGGCGAGGCAAAGAGGAAGAAGCGGGCGAGCGCCTGTCCGCCGCCGGACGATCACGGCGCCAAACTGATGAAGCTTGAAGACGGCGGGGAGGCTACGCTGGTGTCCGCTGGAGTTGCCTGCGTCTGAGAAGGAGAGATAGATGCCGCAGGATCACGAGGAGTCTTTCCTTGCTTCCATGTACATGTACTAGATCGTTCTTGATTCTTAATGTGTAGATCAGGCGAAACAAAACACCTTATACTACGATGTACTCCTATATATGATAATGAAATTTTTTCTTGTGTGTGTGTTTTCACAAATTATTTCTTGTGTTTTTAATGATGTTACTAATTTACCACATATGATAATGTTACTATTATATATTTGTTTCACAAATTCTTGGGTTTATATAACCATCGCTACGTCAAAGTTGCATTCTTGTGAAAACGAGATGAACTTGGTCATTACACGAAAATGAACTTTTAAGTCTTTAAAATTCCTAGGGTTGAGCTTCAAAACAGAGGGAGAATCAACTTGAGTTCATGAAATCAAAAGTGGACCTAACCAATTTTTATAAAGTTCACACTAACACTACATACCACAACAAATGACTGCAAAAAATCACATTCATCGTAACCATAAAAAATCACCTACAGAATTGTAGGCATCAGTTCTGAAACCACACAAACGGACCAACATTCCCATCAGTCAGAAATGTCATCAATATCCAGCTAAAAACTCCCCAAAGAAACAAGGGTAAGACATCTAAATCTTTCCTGGGCAGAAGCAATCAATCAATCCAATGCCCATGAATCAGAACTAGCGTATGGTTCCCTAGCTTCTACTGCTAATAATGCACAATCATTACAAAATACGCTTCCTAGGTTGCACAAGGCCGAGCACCGTTCCATCCGTTATATGTACCTTCGAGGCGTTTCCAGATTTTCCCCGTAAATCAGGTGCTCGGGGGAGCTGAACTGGGTATCTTGAAATGTTTCTTTACATAGTGTGATGCCTCAGAATCATTTCTGTGGCATAGGACCCTCAGCAGGGTTTTGGAGTCACTTCCAAATTTGCTTTTGCCCCCTTGAGTAACTTCGCGCAGATCATCAATAAGCACACGGGTCTGGGATAAGAAATGACATCTAGTCATTTATGAATATGATTACAGCAAAAGGCTACTCGATTTCTTATACTACAGCATCCCCAGTCCCAAGTCTCGACAACTCGACAGCACACTGCTGAGCAGTCTTTGATTCAATTATGGAATATTTTCTAGAATTGGACTGTAGCTAGTTTGAACAAAAAATAAATCACTAAGTTCACTCTAGTAGGCATTTAAAGCATTATGCATATAACTGGAGATATGGCAAGGTCATTATAGATGGTGCTTCTAAAAAAAAATGGTGCACTTGTTCTATCAGTATTAACCAATTCCCCCAAAAGGTTCATGAGAAATTTAATCCAAATTACCTCTTGCTTGATCAGATTTATTACAGGACGAACACGTGAGACCAAATTCTCAACAGTTCCACGAGGCAGCCCATCTCCGCCAGATATGAAGAATTCCTACGGCAAAAAAAGGGGTAACTTTTTTAGGCAAGCAAACAAGTAGTCAGAACGGGTTAAGACAACATTTTATTGGTCGGACAGTAAAGATAAGGCAAGATTGAATATATGTTCCAGACACATGATAAGCATGTTCGTTAAAGAACGATACAGCCACACACAAGATGTCCCTTGTATATACCTTAAGACAACAACATATTTACTGGTCAGACAATAAAGACAAGGCAAAATGTTCCAGACACAACAATATACCTTAAGAATTTCAAGATCTTCCTCCAAAAGAGGGGCATCATTTGGAGAGAAGACGCGTGTGGGACCTCCATCTAGTATTACCCGAACTAAGCCATCCTACCAAAAGAGAAATTACGACAAAATTATAAACAAAACTTTTTACATCATCTCACTGATTTCAACAGCCAAAATTATCACCAGGGATGCTTGCAGAAGCCCTGTAACAACACGATCTCGCAGTTGCTCCACAATGACGTCACAGAGTTGAGCAAGCACCTAAAGATTGAGCATTGACATAAAATAAATGCCAATTAGTTCGACAGAAGCTTAGTAGCTTACCAGCTAGACTACAAGTGGAAACCTTTAGAAAGAAATGCTAATAAATATGCTTGTCCAAAGTATGAGGTATCAGCATATGCTTGGCATTTGGTGAAAACCGAAATTCTGACATAAAAACCGTCCATAAGATTCCTCGCATGCAAACTTATGAACGTACCAAATCAAGCACTTCGACAATAGTGTCCAATCGAGCTTGCGAAACACTGTTTTTGTACATATTGTCGATGAATGGCTGTTGGAGGTCCCAAAATATGACCTTTAACCCTACGAAAGAAAAGATGCAAACTTCAACATTGACAAGCTATCAGCTTCCAAGTACCACTGCTGAGTGCATACACATTTTCTTACCTGTAAATTCACATACCCGATCAATAGCAGCATTGATTTCTTTTCTACTGCCATCAAATTGATTCTTCTGATTGGAGATTACGCTCTTTGACTTGCCGTTCATTGATCGTCCTAACACAGTCAAAATATTTTGAGTATATAAATGAATTAGTTTGATCTATGTGGACTAGACCAAACAGATTAAGTGGCAATCTTATCAGAGTATCCTACAGATAAACTGATTACTTTTTTTAAGATGCACACTTACTGATGTTAATTTTATCACTTTGCCTTTTAGCCCACCGCTCACTTATGCTGTCCTCCAACTTGCCTAGCTGGCTTATAGCATACTGTTCGGATATTAACAAAAAAACTTCCAGTTCAGAAACTCTCAAAGTAACCAAAATGAACAAGAGAATAGCAAGAACATCAATTATCAAAAGAATGGCATGAATCTTGTTGATGTAAATCATGGTTAAATAAAAAAGAATGCCATGAATCCTGTTGATGTAAAAATCATGGCAACAGCCAGTACCAGCTATTGACTCGATACTAGAATATTGTGTCAAGTCCAGAGCCATCAGCACAATCAATAGAAAATTTCTGCAATGATTCAATGTAAAATTACTGATAACCAATATTACTAATAATGCAACAACTTAATATTAACTACATTCAAAAGGGGAACAGCATCAAACCAGAAACCCTGAAAGATACAGCCAGTTACAAAAGATATATTTAATGTGACTAAGCTATAGCAGGTTAGCAGCATAATTATAAACTCCATATCTGAAGTCTACAATTTAAGGAAGACTGCTCCAGCGCAAGTTGCCAACCATTCCAAAATATTCTATGAAAATTGCTATCTGTTTTTTCCTTCTCATTTACATCTTTGTGTACCAAAAATTGCTCAGGAACTTGGTAAGTCATTCTAAATAAAAGTAACATAGCAGCATCAGTTGTAAGTAACAAACTCACATATAGACTGTTTAGCCGCACACATAGCTTTGACATCGTAAGTTGAACTATTTCACTCGATTTTCTCTCATCAACAGGTCTGACTTCTTGGATTTCCTTTTTTACGAAAGCTTTGATTCCAAGCTCCTTTTTATATCGAGTAAGGACAGGAACAGGTGGAACTAAATCTTCTTTGTCAACTGCAAGCACACAAAAACCATTATCAATTAAGAGCTAGAGAAAATAAAGAGGGTTAAACCAAAGCATGAGGGTTAAAATAAATGAGATAGATATTTCTTTTGTCCATACTAGATACTATCTCAATTATACTATATAGCAGGGACCATCTATCTAAAGCACAATTTTATAGGTTTTTGCTCTACAACAGATACTCCCTCCGTCCCATAGGGTTAGGGTTAATATTTGACTTTAGAGCTACTTGACAGGAAATAAAGGCGAAGGGAAAATATATAAACGTCCAGCAAGATAAACAGAAAGGTACTTAAGGAGAAAGAAAATGGTGATGATACAAACCTATGGGTTGAGTAACAAGTTGTGTATAAATTTGAAATGCCTTGTCGATACCACGACAGAAGCTATTTAATTCCCCAGTTCGCATAGGAACCTTAAATGCAAAAAATTGATCTGCAGTCTGTAACAGTTCACAAGTGATCATTAAATTCACAAAGACAGTTCATTTATCAAGCAAAACATTAAACTTTAAACCATTAAGACATGTACATAACTTTGAAATATTGTGGCATAGAAGAGAAACAACCTTAGAGATTAACATGTAAGGAGAAATTAATGAACAAAAAATTAAAGAGATAATGGAGGACAGAAGCAACACCTCTTCTATGATTCTATAGACTTCAACAATAGAACCCCCATGGCGTTGTTGAGGGGATATAGGATCCCAAGTCTGTCAAACATAAAATTTTAGCATAGAGAAAATGGTGCGGAAAATTTATAAGAACACTCGATGAGTACCAAAGTAATGTTAGGAAGCAAAGACAAGTGGCAGGGGAAAAGGATATATTGTAACAAGTGGCAGTAAAACAAAATGCTCTAGCATACCCAGTAAGATGTTTACACAAACTCAAAAACAGAGTCATATATAAAAAGAAATGTGCTAACCTCTTGTTCAGCAGCTCTTTTAACCCAAGTTTCAACTCTCTCCAGTTGCCCATTCACCCAGCGTAAAACAACCGTGCCCGATTTACTTTCAATCTGAGATAAACAAAAAGGCAGCAAAAATCAGGATAAACACACAAAGAAGCCTCAATGCAATAATGGATGCTAGAGGGGGGGCATGACCATAGCATGTCAATTGTCAAGGTGACACCCAAGCAATTTGTGTTTTTGTGATTGTTTCTAGTTGAGGAAGAAAAGATCTAACCTCATAAGGAACTAGCTTTTGTCTACATAGACTGTCCAAACCATCGTCACCCACAACAGAAGCCATCAGTGACATTATGTACTGCTCCAAAGAATCAGCTGCCGGAAATACGGAAACTACGTCCTCCGTAAGATGCTCAGCGTGCTCAAGAAAAGGTCCCTGCCACAACTTAACGTAAGCATGCAGCTTCACAAGGTTATGATGGATTTAACAGTTATTTAATTATAACTTACCAATTTGTTTCCATACAGTTTATGGAGAAGGGAAGCAGAAAGAACTGCTGCCTGTGGATGCCATCTTGACAAAACTGGGGAAAAAATGTTTGTCTCTATCTTCAATAGCTTCTTTGTCTCCTCGGCTAGAGATGCTAAAACATGCTCATGCGATGTGTCAGCTTTAATCTCTACGGAATGTGCAATCTGAAACAAAACAAAAAATAATCCATAGTGTTGACATATAGATGGAAGTAGGAAAGTACATGACCTATACAACTACAGATTGCACTATATGGATATAGATAGCGATGTCCACTTGAGTTGCAGACAGGGTTTCCAATCCAGTACACTAAAAAACTAATGATCTGACCAGAAAAAAAGTTACAATTAACAGTACAAATATGAAGATATAGAGTCTAGCATTTATATCATTTGATATGCAGATGAAACCACGTGCTTAAACTCTTATACGCATGTAGAACATGAATATTGCATAGAAGGCCGCATGTCATACTGACTTTTCACTTTTGAGGAATACAGTGACCAGGAAAAGACCAGAACAAATAGACCAAATGCCAAAAAGCATACATAAAATTTGGGGCAAAGAACAAAAATACAGTCCTACTAAATATAACAGAGGTCATGCCACATTCAAATATACAAGATTACAAGGTGATCGAACACCTCTAACTGCAAAGAATCTCACCAACGGTGGCAATAACATAGATTTCTAGAAGTGAAGGTGATCAAATACAACACAACAAATCCATGTATACTATAATGGACCGACATTCAAGGTCTGCATAAGCAGGCATGGGTGAATAAGTGATCTTATTATATCCATCTCATGATAAAATGAGAAAAATACATCAGGGAAGAATGATCAGCAATATTAGAGCTACACTACAAAAGAATAATTGCAGCTGCAAATAAGGTCACCTTCATGAAAGCACTTTTGACAGAAGAAGTGATGTAACGGTCAATCTGGTCTCGATCAGGTGACTCCATTGCCTGATGCAGAAAAGCAGATGCGGTGCCAAATCAGATTTGTATGTATGTGCAAACACTAAAGTTCTGATTTTCCACATTCTGCAGCGCTTGCTATTGAGAACAAAAGGTTGCTACTGTATACTACCACAAGTTAGAAGACGAGAAGTGTGGTGGTTAGAGACCATTTTGTGAGGAACACTACTAGATTTGTTTGTACTCCAGTGACTTGCTCAAGAAATGCCTGGAAGCGTTGGTGCTCATACGTACACTAGCCACAGGCAGACGGTCTGACTTTTAGATTAAAAAAGGTTTATTGGATGAGAAATGAAGGATTGGATGTAAAGCTTCAGCACCTTGTCATTTTCTTCACCAAGGATTCGCCTAGTAAGCATTGCTACTGTTACGATATCAACCATCATACTGGAACCCTGCAGATGTAAAGACAAATTTAATGTGGGCAAAAAATTAAGACCGTCATTACAAACAAAAATAAGAGATGAACAGGTCCACTAGAATCTATACTAGCTTAGAGATAGCAGATCCCAAATGGTAGTCTGAACAGAACAGAAATAGCAACATGCACGGTGGAAGTGAGGGTGTTCGGTCCTGTTCACCAGATCCCAAATGGTAATTGATACCATCGAAGATCACCAGGCGGAGGGGAACATGAAGATGGCATTTTGTAAAGAGCATCTACATACAGACAGGGCACTCTGAAAATAGAGCAGAAATCTGCTCGGCAACCTGAGGAAGAGGGTTGCAGCAGCAGAGCTCGGGAGAGCAGGAGCATGGAAGCTCAGCAGAAACAGAGGGCAGATATGGCGTGTTGAAAAGCAGTGGCCGCCAGAAAAGAAATCAACATGGTACAGATGGCATGGTGGCTGCGCACACTCGTGGCGTGCAGAAGAACACAGAGGAGAGGGAATCAACCAGATCGATCTTAAAGGAGCCAAGTGAAACAAAAAAATTGAACCTTAGAAGCCAGCTCTTCATACCATGATATGAATAATGACTTAATCTATTCCACGGACTCTATGTCTAATACATACATGTACATGAGAGGAGATAAAGTAGGAATTCTAGGACAAAAGGAATATTATAAAGAGTGCTACAACAATACAATTATCTCAAACAGTTCCCACCCACCTGGGTTCAACCTCTAGGATCAACATGGTGTGCCATATTTAATCAAAGTACATACATATGTGTGTTCGGTGCAAAAGTGTGCACCCGTGTAACATGAGGCTCCTATACCTCTACAATAGTTGTAGGGCTTGTAGTGGATGCGCACACGCGAGTACTGTGGCGGATCAAAGAAGATCCATCTGAGACGCAGAACACTGCATCATACCGCCGTCAAGCCCTGGGCTGAAGGACTGTAAAACCGCCCGCGCATGTGTGTATGCAACGTAAATGAAAAAAAATATTTGTGGACTAGAAGAAAATTATGTGCTCAAATCTATGTGCAGGTTAGATCAAATATGAAACACACATGAGCCTAACAAGCACAAGAGATGAACATGACAAGCTTGACAATAGAAACTATGCCTGCGAACTTTAAATGGGATACTTGAATATACAATTTGCATATTTTTATCATAGCAAGGCACATGCAGCCATTCAGTAACAAATGATAAGCAACCAGCAATAATGATGGGCTGCCTTATGCGTATATGTGTTGCAACATTCGGTGGTGAATAACAAGGAGGTGGCTAGGAAGCGCATAGGCGCTCGATGGACTGCTCGAGCACACCCATCATATTAGAAAATTGATGTGACATGTCATCCTAGCCTATCAAAAAAGGAAAGTATGTACTCTCACATCCTCAGGTTATCTCAGCCGAGAGACTACGTGCATTTATTTGGGGTTTCAAAAAATTTAAAAAGTCATAACTTTTGATTCGAGTGTCGGAATTTAGATCCGTTTTAAAAAAATTAAAAATTCAAAACTAGATCCCATACGAGTAGGTTTCGACAAACTTTTTTTTCCGAGCAACTTTGTGTGCTACAGAGGCAACTTCAGTGCTACAGGAAAGCAACTCCTTGTTTCCCTAGTATGACTACCTATCAGCGGAGGATCCTTCTAAGTTGGTTACCATGACTACCAATTGACTAGCTTCACCTCTAACTTGCCTACCATAAGGACACCCAATCACCCCAAATGTCGGGATCGGACTCTCTAGACACCTTTAACCATCCAATGACGGTCACCTAATTTGTTTACGAGGGGGCGTTCTCAGGGCCCCTCAGCGTCCATTGCTGCCTCCCACATGAAGCCGCATCCCATCTCCTCAGACAGCAAGAGGAGCATAACCCGCCTAGTATTTTCGATCGTACCAAAGGGATCACACCCCGAGGAGATAAACTATTGACACATCTCTATGACACAAACTTGAAAGGTATCTAAAACCTTTACGTATTAGCCAAATTATGGTCTTCGTAATGTTTCTGTTCATGAGGACCGCCCAACTGGATACATGGTTTTAGACAACTGTATGGTTGATTGTGGGCAACTGGATGCATGGTTTTAGGCAACAGTATCATTGATTGTAGGCAACTATGACACCTAAAAAAAGGGATAAAGAACATATACATGTTCATTTTTGGAGGGGGTCACAGATAAACTTTATCCCCTAAAAACACTGCATGGTTTTAGTTATGTCCCCATGACCAGCTCCACACCGCTCCCCATCTATGATCATTCGCCAAGTATTTATGATCATACCAAGGGATCCCACCACGAGGAGATGAAATTCTTGATGCATCTCTATGACAGTCTTAACTGAAAGGTATCTAAAACCTTTACATATTAGCCAAATTATGGACTTCGTAACGTTTCTGTTCATGAGGATTGGGCAACTGGATACATGGTTCTAGACAACTGTATAGCTGATTGTGGGCAACTATGACACCTGAAAAAGGGATAACGAACATGCACATGTTCGTTTTTTAGGGGTTCAGAGATAAACTTAATCCCATAAAAAACTTCATTGTTTTAGTTATGTCTCCATGACCAGCTCCACCCCGCCACCCTCTATGATCATTCACCAAGTGTTTACCATCATACCATTGGATCCCACCCGAAGAGAAGAAATTCTTGACACAGCACTGTGACACAAACTTAATTGAAAGGTATCTAAAACCTTGAGATATTGGCCAAATCGTGGTCTTGGTAATGTTTCTGTTCATGAGGATTGCGCAATGAGATACATGGTTTTAGGCATCTGAAAGTTAATTGTGGGCAACTATGTTATCTTTCATGTATTGTGCATAAAAAAGGGATCCAAGTATCTTTTTCTGTGTGTGTTTGTTGCTTTTGTTGTGTGATAGTTTTTTCGAAATCCAGCTGTGATTTGTGTGGTCGCCGAGGTCGCCTGCTGCCTCCCTCCGACGGCGAATCACGGCGGGGTGCGAGCGAATCCCCTCCCCTTCTCTCGTCGTCTCTTCGACGGTAACCGGCAGAAAAATGGGGTGGGGATGGGGGTGGGAGCGGCGCTTCCACACCAGACAGGAAAGCACCTGCGCACAATTTGTGCAAAATCGAATTGCTCGGGTGGGTGCACTCGACGTCTCCAAATAATGCAGCTGCACTAATAAGCATTTGGGGACAAGTTATATGTGAATTTAGTGAACAGGATAGTCATGGGAGGCAGCTTATAATGACTTCTCGTTGATAGGCAATCAAGTTGCTTTCCTATAGCACTAAAGTTGCCTCTTTAGCACCCAAAGTTGCTTAAAACAGAAAGTTTGTCGAAACATATCCATATGAGATCTAGTTTTGAAGAACTAATCGCGAGAAACCCAATGGTGAAAACGAATCTGAATTCCGAATCTTGAATCAAAAGTTATGCATTTTTTAAATTTTATTAAGCCCAAATAAATGCACGTATTTATCCTTTTTTAACTGATTTGTATAAAGTAGGAGCGTTGGATGGAATGAGGAACAGATACTTTCCTTTTTCATAGTGTAATGATGACACAAAATGCTAATTACCCTTTTTTAGTGTGAGTTTTTTGCGGTGTACCGCGCGGGCGCTCGTGAAGCCCAATTAATACAGCTGCACTATTAAGCATTTAGGGAATAACAAATCAGACATAACCTGCAGGGAGTGGTACATGATTGTATTACTCATCTTCACTGACATGGTAAATATTTACTGTATAAAGCAAACAAACCCAGATCTATTCCTTGTTGAAATGAAAGGATTAGTTTCAAAGAGGTTCACTTGACATGCATGTTAGGTGCACATTAGCATACCAGGATTGAGAAAACAAACCTCTGAGAAGTGCAGATGATAATCATTCAATTTCTTGTCCACCCATTTCTGAACTGGAGACAGGAAAGACTGGAAAAACGTGAAGTCCTGGCAGCTATCATCGGCATCAACAGAACTACGTAGACTTTTCAAGTGTAAGCGTTCTTGTGGACCACGCTGTTCCTTCAAGGGTATCTTCCTCAGATGCTCAATCACAACTTTCAGGAGTCCTTGCTCGCCTGTAAAAACAAACTGTGTTGCAGAACACATTAATTATCATACTATGGTGATGGTGTCATGGTGACTTGGTTCATGAGCTAATAAATTAGTAGCATGCAACTGAACAGGACTACATATTTAGTCCAGTATGGTTTATGCAAGAGCATCTTTTGATCTCAAGAAAAACTAATGACCCAGTGGTTACTGGTTTTAGATATGATTCACCACTTTAACGATAATCCTACATTGTGACAGGCTTAACTTGAACTACTTTATTATGAAAAGGCATCAATTCCATAAATGGTACAGGCAAAAGGGGAGTTTGCACTAAGGCTTTTTTCAGATAACTGTATCTGAGGAAAAGGTATCATTTCCATAAAATGGTGAAGACAAAAAGTGGAGTTTGCACTAAGGTTTTTTTTTCAAATAACTTCCTCTGACAGACTGACTATGAAGAGAAAAGGCTAGAAGTGCTGTCACTAAATACTGGATAAGGATGAGAAGATCCTCCCTTGCTTTTGGCTCACTCGGAACTCTCAAACTAAACAAGCTGCCATAGAGATATCTAAGGCCAGCCGCAGCATAAGCGCAAAATACTCCCAAGAAGGATGTAAAAAAAATACCAAGAAGGATAGCCTCTTCTTGATTAGTGCTTTACCTGTCGGAATAATACCCATGCGTAGCACGTATCATGAATTGTCTCTGTGATTCCTAGTATACGCCAAGTTGACTTTAGGAGCTCAAGGATTTCTTCCACTTCCTGGTTGATAAAAGCAAAAATATGAGACAAATATTGCAACCAATGGGGTGGACAGCGGAAAATGGCAAACAGGGATTTGAAGTACTGGCCTCTGTGAGTTTTCCCTCATCTAAGGTGTCAAAAACACTGCCAAGCATTTTTTCATACAAGGCGGCATTCAGATGGTAACCATCAGCCCAATGACAAACCTCACCGGTAAGATCACCACGAGCAGGCCTTTCAGAGAAAGATGTAGCAACTTCTCTCAGTGAACGTAGGCATTCTGTACGTTGAACCTCCGCAGCAGATGGGGATAGGGACTAGCAAACAATACAACATCATAACCTCCATTTAGTGTATAGTTCATATAGTGCCTATTTGAATAAATAAATCAACCATAAGAACTAACTGCGGTAAGCATAAAACCTCAGATTCTTCAATCTTTCTGAAAAGATTTCTTAGCTCATTGACTTTTCGACCTAACTCTCCAAATCCAACAACAGGATGGTTTATTAGGCCCTCCTCCAGCATGTTCAGCTAAGCAAAGATATAAGCAGACCTTATATTGTTAAGTCATGCAGGTATGGTTCAAAATCATTAAAGCACAAATGGATGGCTAACCTGTCTTTTCTGCCAACGAAGATATGCCTTCATGTCGGAAAATTCAGCTCTAGATATACAGCACAGTAGTTCCAGTGGTATCAAGAGATTGTCCATCCGTTTTCCAACTTTACCCACCATAGCATTGAGTAGCCCCTGTCTAGTCCTAATATCCATGGACTCCGTTATCTATTCAAAAGCAGAGGGGTGAAGGAGGTAAGCAGATGTAAGATTAGCATTCTGAGTATCTTTATTAAATTTGGTTGTTCACAAGAATATAAAAAAGGAACAGTAACCTTAAACTCAACGAGTTGCACTATATGCAGTTTCAAACAGCAAAAGGGATTTGCAAGCTACTAATGTTGAAATGTACAAATATAATTTCAAGTGAGTGAAATAAATATATAGTACAGAACAACAGAAAACACAAAAGACGCAATTTTGCCTTCCAATTTATTAACCAGGAACAGAGGCAAGACAAGTCACCTCAAGTTGGGCTCTCAAGATTTCAAGCAAGCCAACTAAACCTGGTTGCCGGTGAGTTTGCGATTCAGCACTTTCACTCTTACTACGGCCAAGTTTCCTCATTAATCTGTGTCTCTTCTCTTTCTTCTTTTCTTTCTTTGGAACTATAAGCCCCCTATAAGCAGTAGAAATAGGTTAATTACTATGATAATCTTGGAAACCGTTCTCTTCTAATGAGAACACTATGCTCGACACAGTGAACTGCACAGGCCTACCCTGAAGCACCAGCAGCAGCAACAAGGATTTCATATGCTGCTTCACGAAGATCATCATCTGTGATACCTGGAAGAGTAAGACAGATGTTGTTTTCAATAACTTTCTTTAGCCGATAGTTCAGAATTCAGAGTCAAACAAAGAGATCAACGATGGCCTAGTTACATCACTAACTAAAGCAAACGCCTTAACTTCTTTTATCCAAATAGTTTAATATTACAAATTAACAGGTTTAAGAAGTAACTGAAGCGAATAATAATGACAACCAAGTTATTGTTCCAACAACAAAAGTGAACGCCTTCACATGATTCCATAAACTAAAGAAAGCGATAGTGCATCACTGGCAAGTTATGAGACAACCAACAAAACGCATGTAAAGGCAAAAGGGACAGATAGAAGATCATCGAAATTGTCTGTAGTAGCAATAGCATGATAATTATTGTATCAGAACATAAGGCATGGCTAGTTAAGTTCAATCTATAATCAGGCATGCAATTCTGATAGTTGCCAATTAATAACTATTACCTGTTTCAAATAATGGTAAGCGCAAGGATAAATCGTTGGCATCAGTTTGATGCCTCCTAGAAGCCCTTCGACTATCGAATTCACCTTCATCATCCTCAAAGTCTTCAATGTCATCTATGGTTAATTCCTTCTCGGTGGGAGAGTCCAATGATAATGATTTTGGTAAGTTTGCAACTGATGATGGCACAGCAATTTGTGGTTGTTCAACAACTGGTGGTGGTACCACAACTGGTGATGGTGCAGTGGCAGGGACAGGGGGTGGTTCTCTTGTTGGTGCTGATCCAGAATATTCAGGTCTTGTAACTAAATAGAACCCTTCGACATCTCCTGTGTTATCCTGAAAAAACAAAGTTGAGGTATATGAAAACTCAATGGGAAATGAATTTTAATGACTCTGATCATGGTCTGCAAAACAAATGAACTAAGCATGTAGCCCAATGTGAAAATTTCAACACTGAAATTGGCAAGATTATATAAAAATGCACATATGAGGAGCCGTTTGGTATCCATGGGCATTCAGCGGAATGATTAGTAAAGTAATACAGGCAGCGCTATCATGAATGTTCGAAAATCCCTAAATCATATCGTTCCTCCTTTGCCAAATGGTAATTTTTAGAAGAAAAAAATACAATACATAAAGAAGCCTTAAGTATAAACTCACGACATATGGGTAATCAAGGCTGTCATGATAAAGCCGGATGGCATCTCCAAGGTCAAGTGGATCCCCTACAACATCAAAGGATCATCAGTACAAATATAAGGAGACAAAGTGAGATACTTGAATGAGGCTACAACTACTTCACCTTTCTTAGCGCAATTGAGGACGTAATCAACACTGACTTGATCGATATCCACATCATCCAGAGAGATAGCACCAGGCGGCATTACAACTTTCTTGATCAAGTTACCAGAAAGGATGTAATTGAGCAACACATGGCGATCACGGCGATAACGTTGTAGCAGCTCAACAGGATTTTCTCTGGTCAAGTTGAAACATGGTGAACTTAGTTTACAACAGAAGCTTAACGCGGCCTAAGAATGGAAGGATGCCTGTTCTGAAGCGATCATTACTCGTCCATATTGCGTGCAAGGGAGACAAAAATCTGAGGATGGACTGCGAACTGCTTGCCACCGGTGCAATGAACCTGCAAACAAAACAAAAAATCCAATGTCAGTTAGATGATGCGGGGAGCGGATGGAAAACGTTAGCTCGAGTGTTTACGATGAAAACAGTGAGTGGACTGCAAATCGTGTCCTACAGTTGGCACATTGTGTGTGTCCAAAGCAAGCATGAACCAAAGCTAGCCGTCAGCTAGCTCTAGATTTCGATAGTTGAACCAACGGGCAAAGATGAAGGGGAAGAAGAGGCGCGTACTGAGTACTGACCGAGAGGCTTCGGGGGGGTGAGGGGAGGACCTCACCGGCGGTGGAGATCCAGGCGAAGAGAGGGGGTGCTGCGATGGAGAGAGGTGGGGATGTGAAGAAGGGTAAGGCGGAGTGGCGGCGGTGGAGAGATCCAGAGGTGGGTGGGTGGGATGCGGCGGCAGAGATCCGGAGGCGAGGCAACTTCTCGTAGCGCCTGAGTGAGTTGGCAGACCAGCTGGGGCGTTGAAGCCCAGCCTCTTGCCACCTACGTAGCCGGCTGGAAGCAGCCCATTTCGGGCTAAACTGCACAAAGGCTGAAAAAAAGGAGAGAAACGAGCTGGGCGTGCTCACCTTGCTCGGGATGGGGAAGAACAGCGGTCGTCCTGGTGTCGCAGCTCCTTCCACCCCGCGCGTAAGGCGGCGCCGAGGACGGGATCCCGCAGGAATCAGCCTGGGACGGCCGGATCTGTTGGCGGAGGAGAGATTCCGGCCGGCGACGGGGGCAGCCGGGCCTGGCGGCGGGAACGGCGGCGACGACGGCTTGACAGGAGAAGACGAGGGTGAGGGGAAAGATGTGAGTTAGGTGATGTGTGCGGGCCGAAGCGTTTTCTCTGGCGGTGGCAATACGGTGGTAAATAATCAGAACTATTCCGAAAATTGTGGAGCTGGGAATCCCCGGCTGCAGAAAATTGGACTAGAGACCATGATGGCTTCGTAGATTTCAGGGAGCATATATGAGAAAAAATTGCTGATGACTCGCTTTTGCTTATGGAATCCACGGAGGAGAGTGTGGCAGTGGTCAATGACACTCTGGAGATATATGAGAAGGGTTCTGGGCAGAACATAAACCGTGATAAATCCTCGGTGCTTTTTAGCAAGAATACATCACGTCAAAAAAAAAAAAGAGTTTCTGTTGCAACTACTTGGACTGCAGAACGAAGGCCAGCAGGGAAAGTAATGGGGTTTGCGTGCTTTTTTTAGAAAAAAAGGAGGATGACCCCCGGCCTCTGCATCTGGGAGATACATACGACCATTTTATTAATTATTCTTGAGGACCTTACAAAATATTACAAACAATATACCTGAATCCATCATCTTGGCAACATATGCCGCTACTCTTATTCATGTGATGAAGGGATGCTAGCTGGGCCACTACCCAAACCACTTACCTAAACCTAACATCAAAGCCTAAGCCCCAAGGAGCCACATACCGGCAGGGCATAATCCGTCGATACACCCTTGTGTCGTCGTCGCCATCTTCCACAAGTCCGTCTTCAGATTATATTGAGTCTTCTACTTTGTGAAGGCCACTTCTGCCATCGACATCACCATGACGCCAGACAGCTACCTCCTCCTGCACGAGCCCATCTTCGTGCATTGGACGCCGAGCCTCGACAGCGCCATACTGCCGATCTCCACCGCCATCAATGAGTGAGATGAAAAACCGCTCCACCACGGCAAGTACAAGGTGAGGAAGGGCGAGGTCGCCAGCGGAAACACGGCTGGAAGATAAGCATCGCAGTCACGAGACATGCCCGAGCAATGACGCCAGTGATCGACAGCCGCCACCAGAACCAGATAAGCTCGCCATGCACACCCAGCATCCCCATGCCCGAGTCGGCGCCTTCAAGAAGGTGACGACGCTGTGGCGCCGCCGCCGCTTAGCCACCAGGGCTAGGGTTTTCACCCGGGCGCAGGGGAAGGGGAGAGGCAGGGGAGGTTTGGCCTCGGTCCGCCACCAAGGAGGAATGGCGTCTGGGGCGCCATCGACGCCGTGATCGCCACCGCGCCAAGGGTTTCCCGCCAAGCACCCCGCCGCCTCCTCCCCGAGACACAACATCGGCAGAGGCGTGCCGGAGATCCAGTGGCCGGAGGTCATGCAACACGAGCGACCAGATCGCCTCCGATCTAACAAGGGAGCCCGGCCTCCCAGCGCCATGACCAGCCCACCATCGACCTCGCTGCCAGCAGCCGAGGAGATCGATCTACTCACCGACAAGCACTCCTCGCCACGGAAGAGCGCCATCCGCCCAATGAGGCCGCCGCTCGAGATCGGCCGCGCGGATCGGCTGAACAAGCACCGCCGTGAAGAACAATGCGCCGCCACCGCCCGCGCTCCACCGTGACGTGCCGCCACCGGACAGCGAGCCGCGCCGCTTCAAGACCGACCACCAATGAGCGCCATGACGCCCGGCCGCCGAAGCTCCGCCTCGCGCCCGAAGCAGCGACCCCCTGCCCCTGTTCGGAGGTCAACGAGATCCCGCCGCCGTCGGCACCACTGCTGGCTTTGCGGCGCCGCCGATGGCGGGAGGAGAGGAAGGAGGTGGGGGTTGGGTTCGACGGCGGCTAGGGTTACGCCTGGAGTCGCCCATGGAAGCGACACGGACCCTCAAATAGATGATGCCACTGATTTGGGTTTGCCGTGCTATGTAGGAAAATCAAGACAAGCCTGCTTTGAGTATATACGAGATAGGATCTGGGAACTACTGTAAGGTTACAAGGTAAAACTTTTATCAAAGAAAGGGAAGGAAACACTTATCAAGATAGTCGCTCAAGCTATCCCAGCCTATGCCATGTCATGTTCCACCTGACTAGCTCGCTATGTGACAGTATAACTCATATGATATGCTGATTTTGGTAGGACAACCAGGAAGATGAGCACAAGCACCACTGGGTGGGATGGGAGAAAATGACACTTCCAAAAGAGCAAGGCGGGCTCAGGTTCAGGGACCTCCACGCTTTTAATATCGCTATGCTGGCACGACAGGTATGGCGCCTAATCCAAGCGCCTGATTCTCTGTGTGCGCATGTTCTGAGTGCCAAGTACTACTTGGACAGCAACCTACTAATGGCCGAGCCAGCCCCTGGGATTAGTTATGTCTGGTGTAGCATTTTGAAAGGGGGACAAGTTATCAAAGAGGGTATGGTTTGGAGGGTAGGTACAGGTGAAAACATCCGGATCTGGGAGGACCCGTGGCTACCCTCAGCTACTGTTCGGATACCTCATACACGTAGAGGGAATACGCTCCTGACAAGAGTTTCCGAGTTGATCAACCCACTTACACATACGTAGGATTCCCAACTTGTTTCTCAAACTTTTAATCAGGAGGAAGCAGCGGTCATTCTTAAGATCCCAATCTTCGAGCATCATGAGGATTTTATTGCCTGGCAGTTTGATAGTGTAGAGAATGATTGTGTGCATCGATATCTCATTGATCGTGCACTAGGCACATATATATAGGTACAAGGGGTGCGACCGGTGTCTTGTCTCTCAAGATACAAGTAAATACAGAGGGAGAGAGACACTACAGGTGCGGCATACAAAATCCGGACCTAAAGCGTCGCCGGTGACACAAAGACTGGACCGAAAGCCCTCGAAAGTCGAGGTGGGTAGTCCCTTCGTCATAACATCGGCGAACTGCTGAT
The DNA here is from genome assembly GCA_021605205.1 of Aegilops longissima. Classification (NCBI taxonomy): domain Eukaryota; kingdom Viridiplantae; phylum Streptophyta; class Magnoliopsida; order Poales; family Poaceae; genus Aegilops; species Aegilops longissima. The sequence continues at coordinate 469,464 of JAHIAM010001053.1, read as the reverse complement.
CGGTGGGCACATGCAGAGCTCGAACACGACCAAGTGCGACGTGCTTCCGAACGAAGTGAATGTCGAACGCAATATGCTTCGTCCGACGGTGATGAACAGGGTTGGCAGCGAGGTAAACCGCGGAGATGATGTCACAGTTGACAAGCGTGGCCTTGGGAACCTCACATAGCAACTCCTGAAGGAGTTGTCGTAGCCAGGAGCACTCCGCGACGGCGTTGGCCACAGCCCTGTACTCGGCCTGGGCGCTCGATCGTGAGACCGTGGGTTGTTGTTTAGACGGCCACGAGATCAGAGAGGGCCTGAGGTAGACGCAGTAGCCAGAAGTGGAGCACTGAGTGTCGGGACACCCAGCCAGTCGGCGTAGGAGTAGGCGACGAGGCTGGTGTCGGGTGATGCCGTCAGGGTGAGACCCATAGCCGTGGTGCCCCGCTCGCTGATGACCTACAAGTATATTGGATCAATCGTAGTCCTTTCAATAAGTAAGAGTGTCGAACCCAACAAGGAGCAGAAGGAAATGACAAGCGGTTTTCAGCAAGGTATTCTCTGCAAGCACTGAAATTATCGGTAACAGATAGTTTGGTAGCAAGATAATTCGTAACGGGTAACAAGTAACACGTGTAACAAAGGTGCAGCAAGGTGGCCCAATCCTTTTTATAGCAAAGGAAAAGCCTGGACGAACTCTTATATAAAGCAAAGCGCTCCCTAGGACACATGAGAATTATCATCAAGTTAGTTTTCATCATGCTCATATGAATCGCGTTCGTTACTTTGATAATTTGATATGTGGGTGGACCGGTGCTTGGGTACTACCCTTACTTGGACAAGCCTCCCACTTATGGTTAACCCCAATCGCAAGTATCTGCATCCTATGAAAGAAGATTTCAGATAAATCTAACCATAGCATTAAACATGTGGATCCAAATCAGCCCCTTGTGAAGCAATGCATAAACTAGGGTTTAAGCTTCTACCACCCTAGTGTGGCACCCCGGCTCAGAGAAACCGGAATGCCCCGTATTCCAGCCCAGAGATTGAGATGAAGTCTTCTGAAATACGGCACTTCTTGACGTAGAACAAATCAGCTCTTATTACAAAAGATAATGATACAAGTGTCTGATGTTACAAAGGATCACATCAGCACGGCGACACTACGCCTGCGATACTACACTTGCTCTATGCTAGCAGTGGAACAACTCGTAGCAACGGAATACATCTAGCAGCGGAACAGTGACGAAGGTGGTGAACTCCACTCCACAGGGACTCTGGCTGGGACACGATCTAGCTCGCACGCACGGAACCTCGACAAGCAATCAATTAATCATGGCATCACCGGCAATCTGGCGTGACATGCTAGGTTAGTACATAGCATTAGACAAGTTAATTAATTAACAGCTACCATGATGCAAAAACAACTACTAAGCATGATATGAAACTACTATCATACTGATAAACCAACATCTTAATCTCAATAACCATCTCACTCCTGGCTATCTGGCCAAGCAATATATCATCTCGATCACCTTGTGATCCACGTGATCATCTCGTGATAAAATCATCCACATGCTCACCTCGTGACCATATCACAACTGAATGATCATCCTAGAGATCATCACAACATCATCATCATCATCCTACCAAACTGTTACTGCTCACAATATATCAACATATAAATCACCTACAAGTCATTCCGTCATGTGCGTGTTGATCGAATGGTGTGACCTAGTACAAACTTATGCCCATGACACCTATGCCCATCTCACTCTTGACATCTATGTCTTCTATCTCTGCGGGTGCTATGTCATTCATAATTTCTTGATATAAGGCGAATTGAATAGCACTCACACTAACACCTATGTCACATAAACCATGATAACAGTGATCTCCTATTTTAACTGAGATGACGGGCATGCCAACAACAGGTCAATGTTTATCCTTCTTATCAGGTTTGGCAATTCTAGCAGTTTCTTCACAGAAGTAAATAACATGCCCATCCATATCTTCTTCCAAGAGATCTTTATCCATAGCAATACTAGGTTCTACTTTGATTTGTTCATCAGGTTTAGGTGTTCTAATATAGCTTTTGTTAACCACAATTGAAACTTTAGCATGTTCCTTTATCCTAACAGGGAAAGGTGGTTTCTCAATATAAGTAGAAGGAACAACTGGATCAACATTGTAAAGTATAGTTTCTTCTTTAACTGGTACCGGTTCTTTAATTTCTTCTTTAATAGGTGGGTGATATTTAAACCACTTCTCTTTAGGGAGATCAACATGAGTAGCAAATGATTCACAAAAGGAGGCTACTATCTCAGAGTCAAATCCATATTTAGTGCTAAACTTTTGAAAAGCATCGGTATCCATAAAATATTTAACACAATCATGCTTAAGTTTAATACCTGACTCTTTACCTTTGTCGAGTTCTCAATCTTCAGAGTTGCGTTTAATTCTTTCTAAAGATCCCACCGGATATCAATAGTCTTCTTCATAAAAGAACCAGCACAAGAAGTATCAAGCATGATTTGATCATTAGGAGAAAGCCGAGCATAAAAATTATGGGTAATAATTTCTCTTGAGAGCTCATGATTGGGGCATGAATATAACATTGACTTAAGCCTCCCCCAAGCTAGAGCGATACTTTCTCCTTCACGAGGCCAAAAGTTATATATATATATATATATATATATATATATATATATATATATATATATATATATATATATATATATATATATATATATATATATATATATATATATATATATATATATATATATATATAAAATTCGATCATGATGAACTAGATGCATAGGATAAAATGTTTGGTGGAACTCCTCCAATTTCAATCGATTCGAATTCCAAGATCCAATATCATCGCATAGCCTATCCCATGCCAATGCTTTTCCCTTCAGATATAAAGGGAAAACCTTCTTCATAACTTCATCTCCGGGTAAACCTGCAAGCTTGAACAATCCACAAAGTTGTTCTACATATATCAAGTGCATATCAGGATGTTCGGTTCCATCTCCTGCATAAGGATTAGCTAGCAGTTGTTCTATCATACCCGAAGGAATTTCATATTCAATATTTTCAGTAGGTGCAGTAGGTTGAGGGGTAACTCAATGTGGTTCCGATCGAGGTGAAGATACCCCGAACAAACCCCTCAAAGGGTTGTTTTCCATAGTAACAAGTGACAATAAATTTCAGCGCACTATATAAATTTCCTTACCAAAGGCGCTTCACTCCCCGGCAACGGCGCCAGAAAATAGCCTTGATGACCCACAAGTATAGGGGATCAATTGTATATATTTTTGATAAGTAAGAGTGTCAAATCCAACAAGGAGCAGAAGGAAATGACAAGCGGTTTTCAGCAAGGTAATATATGCAAGTGCTGAAATTATAAGTAGCAGAGTAGTTTGATAGCAAGATAATTTGTAACGAGCAAGTAACAATAATAGTAACAAAAGTGCAGCAAGGTAGCCCAATCCTTTTGAGGCAAAGTACATGCCAAAACGGTCTCTTATGATAAGCAAAGCGTTCTTGAGGGTACACGAGATTTTCATCTAGTCACTTTCATCATGTTGGTTTAATTCGTGTTCGGTACTTTGATAATTTGATATGTGGGTGGACCGGTGCTTAGGTATTGTTCTTACTTGAACAAACCTCCGACTTATGATTAACCCTCCCGCAAGCATCCGCAACTACGAGAAAAGTATTAATAATAAATTCTAACCATAGCATTAAACTTTTGGATCCAATCGGTCCCTTACGGAATAGCGCATAAATTGGAGTTTAAGCTTCATCACTCTAAACCCATCATCTAATTGTTACTCCACAATGCATTCCCTTAGGCCCAAATATGGTGAAGTGTCATGTAGTCGACGTTCACATGACACCACTAAGGGAATCACAACATACATACTATCAAAATATCAAACACATATCAAGTTCACATGATTACTTGCAACACGATTTCTCCCGTGACCTCAAGAACAAAAGTAACTACTCACAAATGATAATCATGCTCAAGATCAGAGGGGTATTAAATAGCATATTGGATCTTAACATATAATCTTCCACCAAATAAACCATATAGTCATCAACTACAGGATGTAATCAACACTACTAGTCACCCACAATCACCAACCTATAGTTCCGGTAACAAGACTGGACACAAGAGATGAACTAGGGTTTGAGATGAGATGGTGTTGTTGAAGATGTTGATGGAGATTGCCCTCCCCAAGATGGAAGAGTTGTTGGTGCTGATGACAACGATGATTTCCCCATCCGGGAGGGAAGTTCCCCCGGCGGAATCGCTCCACCGGAGGTCAAAAGTGCTCCTGCCCAAGTTCCGCCTCAAGACGGCGGCGCTCCATACTGAAAGACTTCTCCTTATTTATTCTAGGTCAAAATGACCTATATACCAGAAGATGGGCACCGGAGGTGGGCCTGGGTGAGCACAACCCACCAGGGCGCCCCTGGGCTCCCTGGCGCGCCCAGGTGAGTTGTGCCCACCTGGTGGACCCCCTATGGTAGTTATTTGCCCAATATTCCTCAAATAATCCATAAAAAATCTCCGTGAAGTTTCAGCTTGTTTGGAGTTGTGCAGAATAGGTGGCCTGACGTAGCTTTTCCAGGTCCAGATTTCCAGCTGTCGGAATTCTTCCTCTTTGTGTATACCTTGCATATTATGAGAGAAAAGGCATTAGAATTACTCCAAAAAGCATTGTTATGGATAAAAAGATTATAAATAACAGTAAGAAAACATAATGCAAAATGGATGTATCAGGCAACACGGCAGAGAGCTCACAAGCGATTTACCCAGGTTCGGGCCGCCGCGAGGCGTAAAACCCTACTCTTGCTTTGGTGGATTGATGGTGGAATGGTGGTGGTGAAGCATAGTACACTTGCCCGGCAGGGGTTGCCTTAGGGCAGTAGCGACTACACGCGTATGTGGGTGTGGGTTCGTCAACTTTCCGACCCTTTCTACGGTTGCCATGGGCCTCCTTTTATAGACCAAGGGGTCACCACAATGGCAAAGTAGTCATTATGCACTGATATGATAGCAAACAGTGCTATCATACCTAACTCTGCGGGCTGACAGGGTGCATTAAATGCACCGCTTAGTGTCACATCACTAGTTGCCCGGCAAGGCTTGCCGGGCTATCTTGCCAGCTCCGCGCCTGTTCTCTTGACACATCGCAAGACGGGTGTCATTTGTTGGTTTCTTCTGTAGGAAAATGGCTACCATATGACGAATGGCTGCCACTTAATCACCTTGCGGCTTGAGACCGCACTAATGGACGACATGGGTCATGCTGGAGTGGTCAGTGAGGTGGTTTTGCTTCTATGAGCCCCGGCAGGCCTTGCCGGGGTGCTTTGGGCGCCTGCTTCTGGGGGTGGCCTTGCCCCTTGCCGGGCTCGCCTGCCCGGCAAGGGAGGCCCTTCTCTTGTCGATATTCTGCTTCTCTGGCTCGATCTTGGTCCCTCTGATCTGTATGCTGGTTCTCCGAATCTCTCGATTCCTTGTATCCAGACTTGGGCTCGTGCTCCAATCTTGTTCCCGTGCCTGTGCACAGTCTGGGCGATAGACCTAGGGTCTGTTGCACCGACAGAAGCCCCCGGGCCTGCCCCGAACGCGCTGCCGAGCATCGTCGGGGTAGGTGATACGTCTCCAACGTATCTATAATTTTTGATTGTTCCATGCTATTATATTATCTGTTTGGGATGTTTAATGGGCTTTATTATGCACCTTTATATTATTTTTGGGACTAACCTACTAACCAAAGGCCCAGTGCAAATTGCTGTTTTTTTGCCTATTTCAGTGTTTCGCAGAAAAGGAATATCAAACGGAATCCAAACGGAATGAAACCTTCGGGGGAGTTACAAACGCAATCTAGGAGACTTGGAGTGGATGTCAAGGAAGCAACAAGGCGGCCACGAGGCAGGGAGGCGCGCCCAGGGGGGTAGCGCGCCCCCACCCTCGTGGCTCCACCGACCTACTTCTTTCGCCTATATATACTCATATACCCTGAAAACATCCGAGAGCACCACAAAACCCTATTTCCATTGCCGCAACCTTCTATACCCGTGAGATCCCATCTTGGGGCCTTTTCCGGCGCTCCGTCAGCGGGGGAATCGACCATGGAGGGCTTCTACATCAACACCATAGCCTCTCCGATGATGTGTGAGTAGTTTACCACAGACCTTCGGGTCCATAGTTATTAGCTAGATGGCTTCTTCTCTCTCTTTGGATCTCAATACAAAGTTCTCCTCGATTCTCTTGGATATCTATTCGATGTAATTCTTTTTGCGGTGTGTTTGTCGAGATCGGATGAATTATGGGTTTATGATCAAGATTATCTATGAACAATATTTGGTTCTTCTCTGAATTCTTATATGTATGATTTGTTATCTTTGCAACTCTCTTCGAATTATCAGTTTGGTTTGGCCTACTAGATTGATATTTCTTGCAATGGGAGAAGTGCTTAGCTTTGGGTTCAATCTTGCGGTGTCCTTTCCCAAAGTGATGCAGGGCAGCAAGGCACGTATTGTATTGTTGCCATCGAGGATAAAAAGTTGGGGTTTATATCATATTGCTTGAGTTTATACCTCTACATCATGTCATCTTGCCTACTGTGTTACTCTGTTCTTATGAACTTAATACTCTAGATGCATGCTGGATAGCGGTTGATGTGTGGAGTAATAGTAGTAGATGCAGAATCGTTTCGGTCTACTTGTCGCGGACGTGATGCCTATATACATGATCATGCCTAGATATTCTCATAACTATGCGCTTTTCTATCAATTGCTCGACAGTAATTTGTTCACCCACCGTGGAATTTGCTATCTTGAGAGAAGCCACTAGTGAAACCTATGGCCCCCGGGTCTATCTTCCATCATATTATTTTCCTATCAATTTCCTATTTCTTCCGCCGTTTATTTTGTAATCTTTACTTTCCAATCTATATCATAAAAATACCAAAAATATTTATCTTATTATCTCTATCAGATCTCACTTTTGCAAGTGGTCGTGAAGGGATTGACAACCCCTTTATCGCGTTGGTTGCAAGGTTCTTATTTGTTTGTGCAGGTACAAGGCGACTTGCATGTAACCTCCTACTGGATTGATACCTTGGTTCTCAAAAACAAAGGCAAATAATTACGCTACTTTGCTGCATCACCCTTTCCTCTTCAAGGGAAAACCAACGCATGCTCAAGAGGTAGCAAGAAGGATTCCTGGCTCCGTTCCGGAGAGATCTACGCACAAGTCAAGTGTCGGTGTACAAAAAGAGGGGCACGCTTTTGTACCCCTTTACCTGTGCACGGGCAGTCATAGCCGCGCCCACGGCCACGCCAAGCAGAACGAGGGAGGTGAGCCAAGGTAAGATCGAAGCCCAAGACAATCAAAGCAACGCCAAGACCAAGACCACAAAGAGCAGAGGGACGAAGCAGGTTCCCCCGGCAAGACCCTTGCCGGGCGGCCTCAGCGGCCCCGGCAAGACCCTTGTCGGGACAGCTCACCCCGCACCAACAGAGCGAGCCACCCTTGAGCCCACGGTCCCCAACGCCATCCTCCATGTGGGGCCAGGGCTCAGGAAGGCACCTTCTGTGGTGGCATGCAGATCTTTGTGAAGACATATTCAAGATCAGATAAGAATTAGAAGACGACGATCCTCGGCAGGATCCTTGCCGAGGAAGGCCACCAGACCCCCGGCAAGGCCCTTGCCGGGACGACAATACACACAGCAAGACCCTTGCCGGGCCACCCAAAAGCCCTCACCAAGGCGCCAGGCGACCACCGCCAGCCCGCGTCAACCAAGCTTCCACCGCCGTTCACATGCAACTGCCACCCAACCACCAAGCGGGCACTGCGTGGCAACATGCAGCTCGTGCCAACTCATCGAGCCCTGCGTGGCGGCATGCGTTCTTCGTGAGGCTCCACCACCGCGCCACCTTAGCTGCTCGCTGCTTATATGGCACCGCACGCATCCTCGGCCGAGGCGCGTGTCGAGCGAGGAGGAGGGCGGCGACGGACGGGCCTCGCCCGTCCCGATAAAGCAAGGGACACCTAAGCTACGCATTAAATGCGTCTTGTCCTGTCTACGAGCGATAAGCTCGGGCGCTTCGCGCTTTCCACCTCCTGTGCCACCGTGGCAGCCCTTCGACTATAAAAGGAGGCCCATGGCATACTTGGAGAAGGATTTGGCTCTTCAACCACGCTACGACCATAGCTAGTTCGAGAGCTCAAGAACTCTCGTAAATACACCCACCAAAGCAGGACTAGGGTTTTACGCATCCTCGCGGCCCGAACCTGGGTAAACGATCCTTGTGATGTCTACTAGCCCTGCTCTCCTCGCAACCCTGCGCCCCGGCAACCGTAGTAGGGATTCTTGTGATCCCATAGGTGTCGTTCTGCACCGACATCTTTGGCGCGCCAGGTAGGGGGCGCAATTGTGAGAATCTGGTCTAGTAGTCAGCGTAGCAGTTCTTCGTTGCCATGGCCCCTAAGAAGAAGACGGCCATGGCGGTCGACTCGTTGGGAGCCGAACGACCTGTGCCGGTGCGGACGAGCAGCGAACCGGTTGCAGATAGGACCCGGGCCACGGCCCGTGAGCACCAAAGATCTCCTGAGCGGTCGAGCTGGCGAAGCGGCGTTCGTCAAGGCCGCACGACCGCTACACGTCGCTGGATCCAAAGACGGAGCTGGGCCCCCCGTAGGCGGCGCGGGGCCTCGAGGCGCCACAGCCGACTCGGCGGCGCGGGCGACCTCCAGACACGTACACCGCGACCACCGCGCATTCTTCCCATGGTGTGCGCGCCGAGCAGCGTCACCACGTTGGTGACCACAGGCACCGCCGTGGAAGAGCCACATGCATCATCGGCAAGATGAAGGGGTTCAAGACGCCGCCGAAGCGCCGTGAAAATGGCACGAGTCACTGGTCGTGATTTTGAGCTCCTTCTAACATAGTTAGAAGTCGAAGCGCGCCGCGATCCACGTAGTTGTCTCCGCCGCCCATGCCAGCGGAAGCTTTGGCGCGCGCACAGCTGCTCCTCGACTTCCCTCCTGCTGCGGAGAACCTCGACGAGTGGAGGGCCACCATCCGGAGCCTCGTCGACGTCGCAAACAAAGACGATCCGCGACCGGCGGGGCCCTCGGGTCGGTGCTCCACCGAGCCACCACATGCTGGCGCTGGGAAGACCGGGGGAGCTGCGGCCACGGTGCACTCTCCTCCTCCTCGCCAGCAGACGCGGGCGTCAGCCCGTCGCGACGACGCTTGTGATAACATCTCCATAGCGTCGTCCGACCCGCGGACCCTCCGCGACCAGCGCCAGTCCTTCGGGAGCGAAGCTCACAAAGACGCCGAACCACCGTCGAAGGCCGGCGCTAAACGCCGCCATCGGACAAGTGGGTGGGACCGCTATGGACCACACGGCACCGGGCCCCGCGCCTACCTTACGAGGTGGGCTGCCCGGCTTTACCCGTGAGCCGAGGCAGTTCGATGGCCGCCCCACCGCACGTTCAAGCCCGACGTCGGCGAGAAGTACACTGGCAAGACCCATCCGTCAGAGTTTCTCAGCATCTACACCATCGCGATGCACGCCGTGAAAGTGCGTTATATCGACTAGAGGGGGGTGAATAGGCGATTTTTATGAATTCTTCACCGAGGAATTTGCTAGTGAGGAAATTCCTTAGCGAAGAACTACTTGCAGCGGAATAAGTACTCAGAAGTAAACATAACAGAAGACAAGCATAGTCATCATGATGAAATGAAGACAAGCACAAAGTACAGAAAGCGTAATCACATGATAGCACAGATGAAGACAAACAGATCAAGAAATTGAACGAGGAAATTGAGAAAGTCTTGATCGAAGTCTTCAAACACAGATATGAACAAACACACAACACAATAATGAGGAAATGAAAGTGTTGAGGAAATAGAACCGATTGGCTTGGTGAAGACAATGATTTGGTAGACCAGTTCCCAACTGTCTCAGCTTGTACATCTGGTTGGAGCGGCTAGGTATTTAAACACGAGGACACATAGTCCCGTACACACAGTCCTCACCGTATTCTCCTTGAGCTAAGGACACACAGTCCTCGCCCAATCACTCGTGGTAAGTCTTCAGGTGACTTCCGAACCTTCACAAACTCGGTCACTCGGCGATCCACAATTCCTCTTGGATGCTCTAGACCATGACGCATAACCGTCTGGAAGAAGCACGGCCTTCAAAGGTAACAAGCGTCGGATCCACACAGGATCAATCTCTTCAGTGATGCTCAATCACTTTGGGTTTGTAGGTGTTTGGGTTTGGGTTTGGATTTCCTCACTTGATGATTTTCGCTCAAAGCCCTCGGAGGATGGGATGCTCTCAATTGACAAGTGTCAGTTTCTCTCGGAGCAGCCAACCAGCTAGTGGTTGTAGGGGGCGGCTATTTATAGCCTAGGGAGAAGCCCGACATGATAAGACATAAATGCCCTTCAATGATATGACCGTTGGATGGATAAGATATTTTGGGACAGCTGGCGCGTAGCACAACAACGGTAGAAAATTTGAGGTACAAATTCCTCAGGGCTATCATGTTTGTCACTGTGTAGGCAATCCGCAGTTGCGAATTCCTAACTCCTCAGTCAGAACAAATTCCTCAGAGACCAAAAGAACTTTGTCTCTATCACTGAAGAAATTGACTGAACTGTATGAGATTTCCAATGGCTTCACTCGAAGGGATTGGTAGGTGTAGGATTTTGAGTTGAGCATCACATGGAAATTTTTCCTTAGTATTTCCTTGACCCCCTTTAACAGTACGGTGTTTCCTATGACTCAAGAAAGAGAAACGAAACTACGAAAACAAAAGTCTTCACGCTTCATGTTCCTCGAATGAATACCAAGTCTTCAAGGTTACACCAATTTCTTCACTTTCAAAGTCTTCAGAAAGTCTTCAGAATACCAAAGTCTTCAGTCGAAGAACTTCATTTTTAGGGGTCGACTTTCTATGTAAATATCAAACTCCTCATAGACTTATAGACCTCTGTACACTCATAAACACATTAGTCCCTTAAACTATAAGTCTTCAATACACCAAAATCACTAAGGGGTACTAGATGCACTTACAATCTCCCCCTTTTTGGTGATTGATGACAATATAGGTTAAGTTTTCAACGGGGATAAACATATGAAGTGTAAATACTGATATTGAGGAATTTGATTGCAAGATATAGAAGAGCTCCCCCTGAAGATGTGCATAGTGAGGAATTTGCTTTTGAAGCAATGCACACTTGAAGAGTTGAATCATGGAGATCTCCCCCTATATCTTGTAATTCATACACGCATTTGACATATTGACATATAATATGAAGAATTTGAAATGCATGATGAAATATGGTGACTGATGTAATTCAGCATGCGTGCAATAATATTAACGAGGAATAGCATGCAGAATAACGTAGCAGAAGTATCAGACCACCATCGGGTTTAAGTTTACAACTCAATCCAATAAAAGTTTCAGAAGAATGAGAGTTGTAACTTAGCAAAAAAAACGCCCATATAGAAGACCCGCTTGAAGACTAACTCAGATTTCTCCCCCTTTGTCATCGAATGACCAAAAGGATCGAAACTGAGGACTAACGCTCCTGAAGATAATCAAGTTGATGAAGGAGCGCCAGCGTTGTCGGGGTCGGTTGTTGAAGTAGGGACCGCCGCAGTGTCGTCCAAGTCTTCATGTTCATCAGTGTCATGCGATGAAGAATAGGAGCTGGCCACCAAAGAAGGAACCTTGACCTTCTTGTATTTCTTCGGAGGAGGTGCAGCCCAGTCAAAGTCTTCTTTGAGACCCATTTTCTTCAGATCTTCAGCGCTATAGACATGAAACAGAAGAACCCACGTACGATTGAAGGTTTCATGGAGGTAGTATTGGTTTTTCTTCACAACATTATGTGTTGAGGTCATGTTGTGAAGAATTGAACCAAACTGACGCTTGGCCCATTTATGATTGCGATCAACCTTCTGATGAAGACTGAGGAGTAACTCATGATCGATCATCACCACAGGTCTTTGTGGCTTGAGGATTTTGCTTGGCAGAGTTGTTGGCGGCGGAGTCATGGGTGGCAGAGTCATCATTGGTGGAATTGAAAGTGCGTTATATCGACTAGAGGGGGGTGAATAGGCGATTTTTATGAAATTCTTCACTGAGGAATTTGCTCGTGAGGAAATTCCTTAGCGAAGAACTACTAGCAGCGAAATAAGTACTCAGAGGTAAACATAACATAATACATGCATGGTCATCATGATGAAATGAAGACAAACACAGAGTACAGAAAGCGTAAACACGAGGATAGCACAAGATGAAGACAAACGGTGAAGAAATTGAACGAGGAAATTGAGAAAGTCTTGATCAAAGTCTTCAAACACAGGTATGAACAAACACACAACACGAAGAATGAGGAAATGAAAGTGTTGAGGAAATAGAACCAGTAAGCTTGGTGAAGACAATGATTTGGTAGACCAGTTCCAACTGCTGTCTCAGTTGTACATCTGGTTGGAGCGACTGAGTATTTAAACTCGAGGACACCTAGTCCCGGACACACAGTCCTCACCGTATTCTCCTTGAGCTAAGGACACACAGTCCTCGCCCAATCACTCGTGGTAAGTCTTCAGGTGACTTCCAAACCTTCACAGACTTGGTCACTTGGCGATCCACAATTCCTCTTGGATGCTCTAGACCTTGACAACTAACCGTCTGGAAGAAGCACAGTCTTCAAAGGTAACAAGCGTCGGATCCATGCAGGATCAATCTCTTCAATGATGCTCAATCACTTTGGGTTTGTAGGTGTTTTGGGTTTGGGTTTGGATTTTCCTCACTTGATGATTTTCGCTCAAAGTCCTCGGAGGATGGGATGCTCTCAAATGACAAGTGTCAGTTTTTCGCGGAGCAGCCAACCAGCTAGTGGTTGTAGGGGGCGGCTATTTATAGCCTAGGGAGCAACCCGACATGATAAGACATAAATGCCCTTCAATGATATGACCGTTAGGTGGATAAGATATTTTGGGACAGGTGGCGCCAGAGTACAAAGAACGGTCGGAAATATGAGGTACAAATTCCTCAGGGCTATCATGTTCCTCACTGTGTAGGCAATCCGCACTGGCGAATTCCTAACTCCTCAGTCAGAGCAAAGTCCTCAAGTGACTGGAAGAACTGCGTCTCATCCTTCAAGAAATTGATTGAATCGTATGAGATTTCAATGGCTTCACTCGAAGGGATTGGTAGGTGTAGGATTTGAGTTGAGCATCACATGGAAATTTTCTCCTTAGTATTTCCTCGACCCCCTTTAATAGTACGGTGTTTCCTATGACTCAAGAAAGAGAAAATGAAACTACGAAAACAAAAGTCTTCACGCTTCATGTTCCTCGAATGAATACCAAGTCTTCAGGGTTACACCAATTTCTTCACTTTCAAAGTCTTCAGAAAGTCTTCAAAATATCAAAGTCTTCAGTCAAACAACTTCATTTTTAGGGGTCGACTTTCTCTGTAAATATCAGACTCCTCATAGACTTATAGACCTGTGTACACTCATAAACGCATTAGATCCTTAACCTATAAGTCTTCAATACACCAAAATCACTAAGGGGCACTAGATGCATTTACAATCTCCCCCTTTTTGGTGATTGATGACAATATAGGTTAAGTTTTCAACGGGGATAAATATATGAAGTGTAAATATTGATTTTGAGGAATTTGATTGCAAGATATAGAAGAACTCCCCCTGAAGATGTGCATAGTGAGGAATTTTGCTTTTGAAGCAATGCACACTTGAAGAGTTGAATCATGGAGATCTCCCCCTATATCTTGTAACTCATACACGCATTTGATATATAATATGAAGAATTTGAAATGCATGATGAAATATGGTGCCTGATGTAATTCAGCATGCGTGCAATAATATTGATGAGGAATAAGCATGCCGAATAGTGCATCAAAGTATCAGAGCATAGTGCAACAAAAGTATCAGCGCACCATCGGGTTTAAGATTACAACTCGATCCAATAAAAGTTTCGGAAGAACGAGAGTTGTAACTTAGCAAAAAAACGCCCTAAATATAGACCCGTTTGAAGACTAACTCAGATTTCTCCCCCTTTGTCATCAAATGACCAAAAGGATCGAAACCGAGGACTAACGCCCCTAAAGAAATTCAAGTAGATGAAGGAGCGCGAGCGTTGTTGGGGTCGGTTGTTGAAGTAGGGCCTGCCGCATTGTCGTCCAAGTCTTCATGTTCATCAGTCTCACGCGATGAAGAATATGAACTGGCCACCAAAGAAGGAACTGGGACCTTCTTGTATTTCTTCGGAGGAGGTGCAGACCAGGCAAATTCTTCGTTGAGACCCATTTGCTTCAAATCATCAGCACTGTAAACTTGTGACAGAATAGCCCAGGTGCGGTTGAGGGTTTCATGAAGGTAGTAATGGTTTTTCTTCACTGCATTATGTGTTGCAGTCATGTTGTGAAGAATTGAACCAAACTGACGCTTGACCCATTTGTGATTGCGATCAACCTTTTGATGAAGAATGAGGAGTAACTCACGATCAGTCATCACCCTGGGTGCTGTGGCTTGAGGATTTGGCTTGGCAGTGTTGGCGGGAGTGTCATGTGTGGCAGAGTCATCATTGGTGGAATAAGAAAAAGCCTTGCGAAATTGACCATCCAATGGACGAATGCCTTCATCTATCACAGCAGTGGCTTTGCCCTTTTCTTCAGCTGAGGAAAATGTCCTTTTGAGGACTTCAATTAGGGGCAAGTAGCTGCAGTGGTTCAGAGTTTCAGCTTTGTAATTGAGTGAAGACCTTGTCCTGATGAATCTCATAATCCATGGTGCATAAGGCTTCAGCTCAAATGGTGACATAGCAATGTTGGCCAGAGTCCTCATGAAGAAATCATGGAAGTTGACGGGAACGCCATGAATGATGTTGAAAAGCATATTCTTCATGATGCCAACGACTTCTTCATCAGTTGAGTCGTGGCCTTTGATGGGACTCATTGTCTTTGTCAGAATGCGATAGACAGTCCTAGGCACATACAACAATTCCTTGACGAGGAATTTGGTTCGAGGGGCCTGCCCTGGCTTCAAAGGCTTCATCAGCACTTGCATATAGTGATTTGAAAGCTCAGATTCGTTGTAAACACAACGTGCATCTTCAGTGGGTGGACTCAGAGGAAGGGCACGAAGCAATTCAGATGCTGGGGCCTTATAATGTGTATTCTCAGTCATCCAGTCCAGAACCCATGAATTTACATCTTCAGAGTTGCCGGTGATGTGCAGTGTTGCATAGAACTGAAGAATGAGTTCTTCATTCCAATCGCATATGTCAGTGCAGAAGTTGAGCAGCCCAGCGTCGTGAAGAACACTGAGGACTAGCGTGAAGCACGACATAGACTCCATATCCACGTGAGGAATATGTGCATGGTCGAAGACTTTGTCCTTGTTGAAAAGCACTGAGGAATAGAAATTTGCTTGACTAGTTGTCCAGAAACGCCTCTTCCTTATGCGAGCAGAGTCATAAGGGTTGTATTCAGTGAAGAACACGTGCTCACCAAAGAAGTCTTCAGCCTTGAATTTTTGCTTCCTTGAGAATGGATCCTTTGGCTTTGGCAGAGGAGTGTCAGTGAGTTGCATCACTACCTCAGGAATCACGATCTCAGGTTCTTCAGGCTGAGGAATTTCAGGTTCTTCCTCCGTGCGATCACCTTTTCATAGATAGCAGCAGTTTCTTGAGACTAGTGGCTGGAATTTCTTCATTCACAGATCACGATGGGATGAGTTTCTTGAGCCCAATTGTCTTGTTGGTGAAGGAGAGTGAGGAATTTTTGCGAGAGGGGTGAAGAGTGGGGAATTGGGATGCTGGCTTTCCCAAAAGTCGTCATTCATCAATGGAGTTGTGCTTCCAATGTCCACATCTTCATCATCAATTTCTTCAACACCAGCCTCTTCAGCATCAAACTGAGGCATTGGTGATGAGACCATTGGGGTTGAAGGGATTGCATCCACTTCAATTTCTTCATCAATCTGCTCTGACGAAGCAGCAGATTGAGTTTGTTCATCAGATCCGCTTGGGATCTCATATTCTTCACCAAAAGGAACAAGGTCCTTTGATGGCATGGTTGAAACTGGAACATCATCAATTGGATTCTCAAACGAGCTGGTCATGGGCTTCATCTTCTTGGGAGCTGAAGATTCTGAAGCATTTGATGCTTTCCTTTTCTTCACTGCAGATCACTCTGCAGCCTTGGTCTTCTTCACATCTAATGCAGATGGAAGGATAGGAGTTGGTGTAGGCGCAGCTGGAGTTGAGGAATCTGGTTGATTTTCCTCGGTATGGCCAGTCACGATTGCCTGATTTCTTCGATTTCTTGAGCGCATCACTAGTGGATACCACGCAATTTCTTGTTGGTGGAATGGGGTCATCAGCCCTGGAACTAGCATTTTCTTCAGCAGCCTGAAAATCATCAGCGGTGCTGGCATGTTCTTCAGTTTGCTGAACAGATGCTTCAGCTTGAGGAACTTGTTGCGTTGGGGCTGCAACCTTGGTGATTGTTTCAGTCAGCTTCACAAATCTAACCTTGGCTCCTTGCCAATCAGCATAGTATGAATTGAAGTTATCGCTGAGGGCTTTGATTTCAGCCTGCATCTTGATGAGTTCTTCAGTTGTCATTTTGACAACATTTTTCTTCAGCAGTTTCTCTTTGCGGTACTCTGATTTCTTGATCTCTCTGGCCCTATCATATTTCCACTTATCCTCTTGGATGAAGTGAGTCAGCATGTGACTTTGGCCAGGTGTCAGCTTGAAGTCAGGCATAGGTGTGTTGGGATCCTTATGCCAAAGATCAATGTAATCAAGGATCGCCCTTGGATCCAACAGCAGTGGCACAAGTGTGCCTTTGGCTTTAGCAGCCCTTTCTTGGCGGTCCCTGATGATTTCAGCAAGTTCTTCTTCATCAACTTCATCATCATCAGACGGTACACTGAAGACTACCTGCTTCTTCTTAGGACTTGGGCGAGTACCGCGTCCAGCAGTAGCCTTTTTCTTCAGCAGAGAGGGTCCAGCTGAGGAACTTGGTGCAGCTGAGGAACTAGCTGAGACACCAGAGGCAATAGAGACACTTGTAGTCCTTTGGCACGAGGCCAGATGCACAGGTGCTGAGGACTTTGTCGGGACAGCTGAGGATTGTGGAGGAGGTGCTGAGGACTTTGGTGGAGCAGGAGCAGCATGAGGAATTTGCTTTGAAGATTTTGAAGTTTCTGGCCGTGAGGGCGCAGCTGAGGAACTTGGCCGTGAGGGCATTGATGTGGAAGCACTTGGCTTTCGAGCGGGCTTCTTGAGCATTGCTTTCCTCGGCTTGACAAAGGCCTCAGTGGCAGCAGCAGCAGCAGAGTCTTCATTGAATTTCCTCACTGCTTCTCTGGCTTGTCTTGCCAGTTTTGCTTGGCGCTTGGCCCATTCATCAGGAAAATCCTCACCGCGTTTGATGCTAGTGGGATCAGCCACTTGGCCAGGTGCCAATGGGGCTCTTGGGCATGGAGGGTTCAGTGCGAATTTCTTCATATACTTTGGAGTGACGTATCTGTACTCCCTCCATTCGCGTGCCCATCTCCGTTCTATCCTCTGAATGCGCACCTTGCGCTGATTTTTATCTTCTTTGCCAAACTTGGCTTCATCAGGCATGCAGTAATCTTTATAAATGTCCTCAGGGATTTCAAAAGCAGTCATGACCTCAGGCTTCTTTCCTCCTTTCTGTGGCCTTTTACCTTCAGCCATTTTCTTCAGTTGAGGAATTTGAACAATCGAATTCTCTGAAGAAGTATGCAGTTTTTCTTCGAGGAACGCTGCAGACGAGTTAAGTTGATGAGAACCTAATGATTCAGCAGCGGACATGTGTACCTGTGAACAGAGTATAGTTGCGAGTAATTTGGAGAGGTCATATGCGTTCTGAGAAGAATTTTCAAAAAGAACAAGTTTGAGGAATTTGACCAGATGTGTCTTGAAGAATTTCACTAAGCGCGCTATATCTTAGGTTCCAGAGTTGTACAGATCGGAGATCCACACAATTGAGGAATCTTGAAGAAAATAAAGCTTAGAGAAATGAATCAAGAACAGAAGATTTGTGAGGTGTTTTGTGTGTGAAGATTTGAAGAATAAAACACCTTTGAAGATTTTGTAGAAAAATTTCGAATCAAGGAGGGCAGTAAAAGTAACTTTTAATTACCCTGAACAAAGAACACGACGAACAATGAGTTGAAACAGTGACGTTCGTCGATGCAGATCTTCCACGCCCTAACTTGGCGGAGGAAGACGTCTACGGCGGCGGCGGAGGTGAAGATTTCCGTGGTCGGCGCGAGTACGGCGGTGATGAGGTCGAGGCAGTGAAGCTCTTCCTCACCGGCGGTGATGGAGTAGCGGCGGTGCTAGGGTTTGGGAAGCTCGAGCGGGAGAGAGAGAGATCGAGCGGAGTAAAAGAAGTGAGGAAGGCGACAGGGGTATTTATAGCCACGGTGAAAAACTGCTCGCCCGAAGATTTAGGACGAACGTGCCCCTGGCCGTTCTCCTTCTCACGACATGTGTCACCCACGTACAGTGTAGTGGAGATCGTGTAAGATCGTGGGTGAGTAAAATAATGCATCGTGGGATGCAGAACGATTTGAGCGGCAAAACCAAAAGTTTGGATAAGATTAGTTTTAACGTTCCGTTCGCAATTTCTTCAGCTGACAAGGACACAGTGAAGAATTTGAACGAGTTTCAAATAGAACGCACATGAAGAATTTGTGAACAGATTGGATTGAGTATAGCATAGAGGGAAGGGTCAATCACATTCACTTAGCGAAAAAACCAACTTGAAGAAATAGTTATAAGTGAATCTTTGTAGAGGACATAAACTCATATATATATATATATATATATATATATATATATATATATATATATATATATATATATATATATATATATATATATATATATATCAATGAAGAAAAACGACGGAAAGAGTGAAGATTTTGTAAAGTTGAAGAATTTGAACAACTGAGGAATTTCAAAAACTGAGGAAATACTCAAATTGAAGATTTTCAACTTTTGTGGTGGCGTGACCCACCGTATAAGAATGATGATTTCAGACACCGCTTACAATTGTCGTGGGTTACGAGAATCAAATTCTTCATTAATTTCTTCACACTTAGAGTGTTATTCTTCATTGATTGAAGAAAAACGTTTCTTCATGTGTTGCACATCTAAGTCATCAATTTTGCATAAGTGTTAGGATGAGTGCCTTTTCAAAGTACATTCGAAGACTCTAAGATATTTAGCTCACACCGCAACTTGCTAAATCTCTTCTCATCCAAGGGCTTAGTGAAGATATCGCCTAGCTGTTCTTCAGTCTTCACATGCTCAATTGAAATGTCGCCCTTCAACACATGATCACGAAGAAAATGATGACGAATCTGAATGTGCTTTGTCTTCGAGTGCTGAACTGGGTTGTGAGCAATATTGATGGCACTCTCATTGTCTCAGAGGAGAGGCACATTCTTCACGTTGACGCCATAGTCCTTGAGTGTTTGCTTCATCCATAGCGTTGAGCACAAGCAAGAACCAGCAGAATGTACTCGGCTTGATGAAGCGGTGATACAGTTATGTTTCTTCGAGGACCAACAGACCAAGGATCGTCCGAGGAAATGACAAGTACCAGATGTTGACTTGCGGTCCACACGATCACCAGCATAGTCAGAGTCAGAATATCTAATGAGATCAAAATCCGAGCCCTTGGGATACCATAAACCTAGTGTTGGTGTGTGAGCTAGATATCGAAGAATATGCTTCACAGCCTTATGGTGTGATTCCTTCGGTGCAGCTTCAAATCAGGCACACATGTAAACACTAAGCATTATATCTGGCCTAGATGCACATAAGTACAATAAAGAGCCAATCATGGAGCGGTATACCTTATGATCGAAGTCAATACCATTTTCATCAGTGCATAGATGACCATTTGTGGGCATAGGAATTTTGATGCCTTTGCAATCTTGCATGCGAATTTCTTGAGGACATCCTTGAGGTATTTCTCGTAGATATGAATATGCCATTCTTGTTGTTGGCGAATTTGAAGACCTAAGAAGAATTTCAACTCTCCCATCATAGACATTTGATATTCTTCACTCATCATATAGGCAAATTCATCACTATAACGTTGGTCAGTACAACCAAAGATGATATCATCAACATATATTTGGCACACAAACAGTTCACCATCATAAGATTTAGTAAAGAGAGTGGGATCGAGTGAACCGGGTGTGAAGCCTTTCTTCATGAAGAATTCCTTCAAGGTATCATACCACGCCCGTGGGGCCTGTTTGAGGCCATAGAGGGCCTTGTTAAGTATGAAGACTTTGTCAGGATGTTTTGGATCTTCAAAACCTGGGGGTTGAGCAACATATACTTCTTCCTCAAGCTTACCATTGAGGAATGCACTTTTCACATCCATTTGGTATAAGATGATATCATGATGGTTAGCATAAGCAAGTAATATGCGAATAGCCTCAAGTCTAGCAACAGGTGCAAAAGTTTCATCGAAATCAACTCCTTCAACCTGTGTGTAGCCTTGAGCTACTAGTCGTGCCTTATTCCTCACCACAACACCATTTTCATCTTGCTTGTTGCGATAGATCCACTTTGTGCCAATGATGTTATGCTTGCGAGGATCGGGACGATTGACTAGTTCCCAGACATTGTTGAGCTTGAACTGATGTAATTCTTCTTGCATGGCCTCAATACACTCAGGCTCCAGAAATGCTTCATCTACCTTAGCGGGCTCTGTGATAGAGACAAAAGCAAAGTGCCCACAAAAGTTAGATAGATGTGAAGCTTTTGAGCGTGTGAGAGGACCTGGTGCTCTAATGTCATCGATGATCTTCTCCACTTGCACTTCTTTTGCAACGCGAGGGTGAGCTGGTTGTCGTTGAGGAATTTGATCAGCACTTTCTTCAGCATCAATTTCCTCAGCATTTTCTTCAGGTGTATCAGCTCGACGTTCTTCATGTTCTCGAATGAATTCTTGATGATTCTTGATAGGAATGACATCTTGATAGCCTTGTGCTTGATAGAATCCTCGGTGCTGGTTCATCTAACACGGAAGGTAGGTGCTCTCTTTGCGAGCCATTAGTTTCATCGAACCGCACATCTACAGCTTCAACAATCTTGTGAAGAACATTGTTGAAGACTACTGTAGGTGTCTTGAGTCCTTTCCGTAACCAAGCATAAAACCTTCATGTGCTTTGGTGCAAATTTAGAGTTGTGATGAGGATCTCTAATCCAACATTTAGCACCGAAGACTTTGAAATAACTCACATTGGGTTTCTTATCAGTGAGGAGTTCATAGGCAGTCTTCTTGAAGAATTTGTGAAGATATACTCTGTTGATGATATGGCACGCAGTATCAATTGCATCAACCCAGAAACGATGAGGGGTTTTGTATTCGTCAAGCATAGTGCGAGCCATCTCAGCAAAAGTCATGTTCTTGCGCTCCACGACGCCATTCTATTGAGGAGTATAAGGAGCAGATAACTCATGAGTAATACCAAGTTCATCAAGATAGTCATCGAGACCCGAATTCTTGAACTCAGTGCCGTTGTCACTTCTGATGTGCTTGATCTTCACACCAAAGTTGGTTGAAGCCCTCGAGGAAAATCGTTTGAAGACTTCCTGCACTTCAGTTTTGTAAGAGACAAGGTGTACCCATGTGTAACGAGAGTAATCATCAACAATAACAAAGCCATATTGAGATGCTTCATTTGAAACAGAAGAATAATAAGAGATCCATGTCAAGCAATTCGAATGGACGAGTAGTGGTCATGATAGTCTTCGCTGGATGCTTGGCCTTGGTCATCTTTCCAGCTTCACAGGCACCGCATAAGTGATCCTTGAGGAATTTGACATTTTCAATGCCAATGACATGCTTCTTCTTTGCAAGCGTGTGCAAATTCCTCATGCCTGCATGACCAAGTCGTCGATGCCATAGCCACCCTTCTAAAGCTTTTGCAAGTAGGCACACGGCTGGTTGTGAATCTGCAGAGAAATCAACAATATACAAGTCTCCCCTCCTAAATCCTTCGAAGACTTTGGATTTGTCAGCTTCCATAATCACAACACAACGATACTTGCCAAAGACAACAACCATATCAAGATCACAAAGCATTGAGACAGACATAAGGTTGTATCCTAAGGACTCAACAAGCATGACTTTGTCTATGTGTCGATCCTTTGTGATAGCAACCTTACCTAGACCCAATACCTGACTTTTGCTTTTGTCAGCGAAGATGATATGCTTCAGATGTGATGACGATAAGGGAGCATCCATCAATAGATTCCTGTCACCAGTCATGTGATTTGTACATCCACTGTCAAGTACCCATTCAGTGGCTTTGGGTTGATCATCCTGCAGATGAATTAGTGCACCTTACGAACCTCATATACTTCACCAGTGAAGAATATGATATCACAATTCATCAGATCAATTTCATCAAGTAGTAAGACAGATAAAAACAGAGGGAGGACGTGTGAAATGAAAGTTCATTTCATCATGGTTAGCCTGTGTCCTTTCAGGCAAATTGTCAGGTCCCCAGCAAATTCTTCAGACGTTTGAGCACGTCTGGAGACCTGACCCTGCAGAAGAGATTAGTTCTTTTTTTCACCACCCACATCTGAAGGGGTGGCAAAGAGTTCATCACTCTGCGAGCTCCATATGAGAATGGTGGCATAGAGGCCAAACCATTTCGTTTCACATAAGAGGGGTTAGGGTAAGCATATGAATAAGCAGAGAAATTCTTCGAGGACTTATGAACATAATGATTAGAAGAATAATGCTCATATTCATAGCCCTTGGCTCTTCCCTATGAAACAAAGTTGTTAGCACGATGATGTTCATATGAGGATTTTGATCCATGTGAGGAATTTGATCCCCTTGAGGAATTTGGTCCGTATGAGGACTTGGATCCATATGAAGAATTTGGTCCATATGAAGAATTTGATCTGGGTTCCTTTTCTTCACGGTGGTGTCATGAGGACATTCACCAAGACTTTCAAGGCACTTTTGGGAACCCAGATTTTCTTCATAGGAGAACCATTCTGCGATTAGTGCCAACATATCTAGCAAATACTTCACCATTCGGTTTTGAGCAGTTTATAGTTGGAGTCAAATGACTCATCGGAAGAATGAGAAGATTCACATGTATAGCCGGATAAATTAGATGGATCAACTGGAGGTCCGTTTGCACAACCCATGAGGTTTTGGGGTCTTGCTCGGGTTTCAAATATGTACCATCGGCATTGAGTTTCCTCTCAAAGGCAATGCCCTCTTTCCTAGGGTTCTGTTGAGGATCTGCTTTTAAGCACATCACAAAGAGTCGATGCCCTTTGAGGCTTTTGTACATGCTGTCATGTACAATTCCTTCAGCCCTGCATCGTCAGTGATACTAGCAATGTCCTCAGATGAGGAATTGGTTATAGAAGAGGCAGGTGAAGAATTTGTAACATTAGAAGCATTTGAACATTCAGGTGAGGAATTAGCAGATTCTCGTTCAATGCATTTTAAACATGGAGGAATGAATTCTTCCTGAGCAGCGCTGATTTGTTGAGCAAGTAATGAATCGCGCTCCTTATGAAGATCCTCATAACTCATTCTTATCTTCTCAAGATCAGACAAGAGAGAGTTATGCTGATCTTGAAGGGAGTCATACTTAGAATGAAGTCTCTGAAGACTTTCAGCCAAAGCTTGTGACTGATCCATTTCTTCACCCAACATATCATTGCTCTAACTGAGCATGTTGTTAGCCCTTTCCAAAGCTCTTTGTTGTTTAGCAACAAGTGAGGCAAGTTTGACATAGCCGGGTCCAAATTCATCACCAGATTCA
Organism: Aegilops longissima; assembly: GCA_021605205.1. Taxonomy (NCBI): domain Eukaryota; kingdom Viridiplantae; phylum Streptophyta; class Magnoliopsida; order Poales; family Poaceae; genus Aegilops; species Aegilops longissima. Next base: position 445,525 of record JAHIAM010001053.1, on the reverse strand, counting down.
TCATCACTGGATTCAGACAGATAGCATTCAGTTACCTGTTCACCATCTTCCATGAGACATGGTGAGGAGGATGATGATTCTGGTTCAAATGTCACTGACTTGAGAGATTCCTTGAAGTCCTCGAACCAAGGATCATGACAGGTTCGATGGCCTTCATAGACATCAGAGAGACGGTCCCAGATAAGCTTCGCCTGATCGAGATGCATGATGTTTCTGAACTGGTTTCAAGACAGACTGGAGCAGATGACGGCCTTCGCTGTGAGGTTGAGTTGAGTGTACTTGCGAATGTCATCAGCTTCCGCCATCTTGCACAGATCGGTCAGACCAATCTCAGTGACGGTCCATAGCTCGCTGTCCATCACCATGAGACGCTTCTTCATCATAGCCTTCCATTTGGGATACTCGTGACCGTCAAAGATGGGGCATGGCACTTTCTTCATATCTGCGGTCGACATAACTAAAACTCCAGGCGGTTAAACCAAAATCACACAGAACAAGGGAGTACCTCGCTCTGATACCAATTGAAAGTGCGTTATATCGACTCGAGGGGGGGGGGGGTGAATAGGCGATTTTTATGAAATTCTTCACTGAGGAATTTGCTCGTGAGCAAATTCCTTAGCGAAGAACTACTAGCAGCGGAATAAGTACTCAGAGGTAAACATAACAGAATACATGCATGGTCATCATGATGAAATGAAGAAAAACACAGAGTACAGAAAGCGTAAAACACAGGATAGCACAAGATGAAGACAAAGCGGTGAAGAAATTGAACGAGGAAATTGAGAAAGTCTTGATCAAAGTCTTCAAACACAGATATGAACAAACACACAACACGATAATGAGGAAATGAAAGTGTTGAGGAAATAGAACGATAAGCTTGGTGAAGACAATGATTTGGTAGACCAGTTCAAGCTGCTGTCTCGAGTTGTACATCTGGTTGGAGCGGTGAGTATTTAAACTCGAGGACACCTAGTCCGGACACACGTCCTTACGTATTCTCCTTGAGCTAAGGACACACAGTCCTCGCCCAATCACTCGTGGTAAGTCTTCAGGTGACTTCCAAACCTTCACAGACTTGGTCACTTGGCGATCCACAATTCCTCTTGGATGCTCTAGACCTTGACGCCTAACCGTCTGGAAGAAGCACAGTCTTCAAAGGTAACAAGCGTCAGATCCATGCAGAATCAATCTCTTCAGTGATGCTCAATCATTTTGGGTTTGTAGGTGTTTTGGGTTTGGGTTTGGATTTTCCTCACTTGATGATTTTCGCTCAAAGTCCTCGGAGGATGGGATGCTCTCAAATGACAAGTGTCAGTTTTTCACGGAGCAGCCAACCAGCTAGTGGTTGTAGGGGGCGGCTATTTATAGCCTAGGGAGCAGCCCGACATGATAAGACATAAATGCCCTTCAATGATATGACCGTTAGGTGGATAAGATATTTTGGGACAGCTGGCGCGTAGCACAACAACGGTCGGAAATATGAGGTACAAATCCCTCAGGGCTATCATGTTTCTCACTGTGTAGGCAATCCGCACTGGCGAATTCCTAACTCCTCAGTCAGAGCAAAGTCCTCAGTGACGGAAGAAGCTGTCTCATCCTTTGAAGAAATTGACTGAATCTGTATGAGATTTCAATGGCTTCACTCGAAGGATTGGTAGGTGTAGGATTTGAGTTGAGCATCACATGGAAATTTTCTCCTTAGTATTTCCTCGACCCCTTTAACGATCGGTGTTTCCTATGACTCAAGAAAGAAAAATGAAACTACGAAAACAAAAGTCTTCACGCTTCATGTTACTCGAATGAATACCAAGTCTTGAGGTTACACCAATTTCTTCACTTTCAAAGTCTTGAAAGTCTTCAAAATATCAAAGTCTTGATCGAAGAACTTCATTTTAGGGTCGACTTTACGTGTAAATATCAGACTCCTCATAGACTTATAGACCTGTGTACACTCATAAGCGCATTAGATCCTTAACCTATAAGTCTTCAATACACCAAAATCACTAAGGGGCACTAGATGCACTTACAAGAATAGGATGCAGCCTTGCGAAATTGACCATCCAATGGACGAATGCCTTCATCTATCACAGCTGCTGCCTTGGCTTTGTCATCAGCTGAGGAAAATGTCCGTTTGAGGACTTCAATTGGAGGCAAGTAGCTGCAGTGGTTTAGAGTGTCAGCTTTGTAATTGAGTGAAGACCTTGTCCTGATGAATCTCATAATCCACGGAGCATAAGGCTTCAGCTCAAATGGTGACATAGCAATATTTGCCAGAGTCCTCATGAAGAAATCGTGAAAGTTGATGGGAACGCCATGAATGATGTTGAAAAGCAGATTCTTCATGATGTCAACGACTTCTTCATCATTTGAGTCATGGGCTTTGATAGGACTTATTGTCTTCGACAGAATGTGATAGACAGTCCGAGGCACATATAGTAATTCCTTGACGAGGAAATTGGTTTGAGGGGCCCGCCCTGGCTTCAAAGGCTTCATCAAAACTTGCATGTAGTGATTTGTAGCTCGGGCTCATCAGAGACACTGGCGTGCACCATCAAGGGATGGTAGTGGTAGGGCACGAAGCAATTCGAAGCTGGTGCCTTGTAATGAGTATTCTCATCATCGATCCGGCACCCATGAGTTCACATCTTGTAATCTCTGTGATGTGCAGCGTTGCATAGAAGCGAAGAATGAGTTCTTCATTCCAATCACGAGATGTCGGTCTGAAGTTTAGCAGCCAGCGTCATGAAGAACAACGAGGACCGGCTCGAAGCAGGCGAGAGACTCCATGTCCACGTGAGGAATATGTGCATGATCGAAGACTTTGTCTTTGTTAAACAAAGACGAGGAATAGAAGTTTGCTTGACTAGCGGTCTAAAGCGCCTCGTCCTTATCTTGACGAGTCATATGGATTATGTCGATGAAGAATACATGCTAGCCAAAGAAATCTTCAGCCTTGAACTTTTGCTTCCTTGAGAACGGATCCTTTGGCTTTGGCAGAGGAGTGTTAGTGAGTTGCATCACGACCTCAGGAATCGCGATCTCAGGTTCTTCAGGCTGAGGAATTTTTGGTTCCTCTACAGGTGCAGTCTGTGTTGTCACATGATCAGCAGCAGCAGTTTCTTCAGCACTAGTGGCTGGAATTTCTTCACGGACAGACGAGGTGGGTTGAGTTTCTTCAAAGCCCATTTGAACTGTTGGTGCAGGGGACTGAGGTATTTGTTGTAAAGGGGTCAAGAGTGGAGAGTTGGGGTGCTGACTTTCCCAAAAGTCATCATTCATCACAGGCGTAGTACACTCAATATCCACGTCTTCATCTTCCAATTCTTCAACGCCAGCCTCTTCAGCTGTGAACTGAGGCATTGGCGAGGAAACAATAGGTGTTGAAGGGATCTCATCCACTTGAATTTCTTCATCAATCTGCTCTGTCGAAGCAGCAGATTGAGTTTCTTCATCAGATCCGCTTGGGATCTCATAGTCTTCACTAAAAGGAACAAGGTCCTTTGATGGCATGGTAGAAATCGGAACAACATCAATTGGATTCTCAAACGAGCTGGTCATAGGCTTCATCTTCTTTGGAGCTGAAGATTCTGAAGCACTTGATGCTTTCCTTTTCTTCACTGCAGCTCGCTCTGCAGCCTTGGTCTTCTTCACATCGATGCGATGGAAGGATAGGAGTTGGTGTAAGCGCGGTGGAGCCGAGGAATCTGTTTGAATTTCTTTAGGCGCATGGCGATGCGATTGCCACGACTTCTTCGATTTCTTGAGGCGCACCACTAGTGGATGCCCTAGCAATTTCTTGATGGTTGGAATGGAGTCATCACCTGGAACTAGCATTTTCTTTAGCAGCTGAAAGTCATCGGTGGTCTTGGCATGTTCTTCAATGGGCTGAGCGGAGGCTTGACGAGGAACTTCTTGTTGCGATGGGGCTGCAACATTGGTGAACTTCTCGGTCGGTTTACAAACTGACTTTGGCTCCTTTCAATCAGCATAGTATGAGTCGAAGTTGTCGCCGAGGGTTTTGATTTGGTGAATCTTGATGAGTTCATCGATCGTCATTTTGACCATGTTGGTCTTGGATACTTTTCCTTCTTGTCTTGGGCCTTCTTGATTTGCCTGGTTTGGTCATATTTCCATTTCTCCTCTTGGATGAAATGAGTCGACATGTGATTTTGACGGCGTCAACTTGAAGTCCGCATAGGAGTGTTTGGGTCCTTGTGCGAGATCAATGTAGTCTAGGATCGCCCTTGGATCCAAAAGCGTGTACAGTGTGCCTTTGGCTCTATGCGGCCCTTACTTGCCTGCTCTCTCGATGATTTACGCAAGTTCATCATCATCGCCTCATCTTCTTGATTGGCACTTGGAAGGCGACTTGCTTCTTCTTAGGACTTGGCGAGGACCTCGTCCCAAATAGATTGCCTTGGTCTTCTTGAGTAGGGCTGATGAAGAATTTGGTGTAGCCGAGGAACTTCTTTGAGACACGAGAGGCAATGGAGATGCTGTAGTCCTTTGGCATGTGGCGAAGCCGCAGTCTTGAGGACTTTCTTTGGGCGGTGAGGGTGTGGAGGAGGAGGTGAGGATTTTGATGGAGCAGGAGCAACATGAGGAATTGGTCTTGAAGATCTTGAAGATTCTGGCCGTGAGGGCATGGCTGAGGAACTTGGCCATGAGGGCACTGTTGGTGAAGCACTTGGCTTGCGCGCAGGCTTCTTTGGCATATATTTCCTCGGCTTGACAGAGGCCTCAGTGGCAGCAGCAGAGTCTTCATTGAATTTCCTCACTGCTTCTTTGGCTTGTCTAGCCAACTTGGTTTGGCGCCTGGCCCATTCTTCAGGAAAGTCCTCACCGCGTTTGATGCTGGTGGGATCAGTCACTTGGCAAGGTGCCAATGGGGCTCTTGGGCATGGAGGATTAAGTGCGAATTTCTTCATATACTTTGGGGTTACATATCTGTATTCCCTCCATTCGCGTGCCCATCTCCGTTCAATCCTCTGTATGCGCACCTTGCGCTGATTCTTATTTTCTTTGCCAAACTTGGCCTCATCAGGTGTGCAGTAATCTCTGTAAATGTCCTCGGGGATCTCAAAAGCAGTCATGACCTCAGGCTTCTTTCCTCCTTTCTGCGGTTTCTTACCATCTGCCATATTCTTCAGCTGAGGAATTTGAACAATTGAATTCTCTGAAGAAGTATGCAGTTTTTCTTCGAGGAACGCTGCAAATGAGTTAAGTTGATGAGAACCTAGTGATTTAGCAGCGGACATGTGTACCTGTGAATAGAGTATAGTTGCGAGGAATTTGAAGAGGTCATATCGTTCTCGAAGGTTTTCAAAAAGAACAAGTTTGAGGAATTTGACGGATGAGTCTTGAAGAATTTCACTAAGCATGCTTTGTCTTAGGTTCGAGTTGTATAGATCGAAGATCCACACAATTGAGGAATCTTGAAGAAAATGATGCTTAGAAGAAACGAATCAAAACAGATGACTTGTGAGGTGTTTTGTGTGTGAGGATTTCAGGAATAAAAATACCTTTGAAGATTTTGTAGAAAATTTTCGAATCAAAGAGGGCAGTAAAAGTAACTTTTAATTACCCTGAATGAAGAGCACGACGAATCTGAGAGGTGGAGAAGTGAGGTTAAATCGGTGTAGATCTTCCACGCCCTAACTTGGCGGAGGAAGGCGGCTCTGGCGGCGGAGGTGAAGATTTCCGTGGCGGCGCGAAGTCTGCGGCAATGACGAGGTCGAGGCAGTGAAGCTCTTCCTCACCGGCGACGATGGAGTAGCAGCGGCGCTAGGGTTTGGGAAGCTCGAGCGGGAGAGAGAGTTCGAGCGGAGTAAAAGAAGTGAGGAAGGGGACAGGGGTATTTATAGCCACGGTGAAAAACTGTTCACCCGAAGATTTGGGACGAACATGCCCCTGACCCTTCTCCTTCGCACGACATGTGTCACCCACGTACAGAGAGGTAGAGATCGTGTAAGATCGTGGGTGAATAGAAAAATTCATAGTGGGATGCGGAACGGTTTGAGCGGCAAAACCGAAAATTTGGATAAGATTAGTTTTAACGTTCCGTTTGCAAATTCTTCAGCTGACAAGGACACAGTGAAGATTTTGAACGAGTTTCAAATAGAACGCACATGAAGAATTTGTGAATAGATTTGGTTGAGTATAACATAGAGGGGGAAGGGTCCGATCACATTCACTTAGGAGAAAAACCAACTTGAAGAAATAACCATAAGCCAATGAAGAAAAACGACGGAACAAGTGAAGATTTTGCAAAGTTGAAGAATTTGAACAACTGAGGAATTTCAAAAACTGAGGAAATACTCAAATTGAAGATTTTCAACTTTTTTTGGTGGCGTGACCCAGCGTATAAGAATGATGATTTCAGACACCACGTACAATTGTCGTAGGGTTCTGAGAATCAAATTCTTCGTTAATTTCTTCACACTTAGAGTGTTATTCTTCATTGATTGAAGAAAAACGTTTCTTCATGTGTTGCACATCTAAGTCATCAATTTTGCATAAGTGTTAGGATGAGTGCCTTTTCAAAGTACATTCGAAGACTCTAAGATATTTAGCTCACACTGTAACTTGCTAAATCTCTTCTCATCCAAGGGCTTTGTGAAGATATCAGCTAGCTGTTCTTCAGTCTTCACATGCTCAATTGAAATGTCGCCCTTCAACACGTGATCGCGAAGAAAATGATGATGAATCTGAATGTGCTTTGTCTTCGAGTGCTGAACTGGGTTGTGAGCAATCTTGATTGCACTCTCATTGTCACAGAGGAGAGGTACATTCTTCACGTTGACGCCATAGTCCTTGAGTGTTTGCTTCATCCATAGCAGTTAAGCACAGCAAGAACCAGCAACAATGTACTCGGCTTGATGATGAAGCGGCGATCTGCAGATTCTGTTTCTTCGAGGACCAACAGACCAAAGATCGTCCGAGGAAATGACATGTACCAGATGTTGACTTGCGGTCCACACGATCACCAGCATAGTCAGAGTCAGAATATCAAACGAGATCAAAATCCGAGCCCTTGGGATACCATAATCCTAGTGTTGGTGTGTGAGCTAGATATCGAAGAATATGCTTCACAGCCTTATGGTGTGATTCCTTCGGTGCAGCTTGAAATTGGGCACACATGCAAACACTAAGCATTATATCTGGCCTAGATGCACATAAGTACAATAAAGAACCAATCATGGAGCGGTATACCTTGTGATCAAAGTCAATACCATTTTCATCAATGCACAGTTGGCCATTTGTTGGCATAGGAATTTCGATGCCTTTGCAATCTTGCATGTCGAATTTCCTAAGTACATCCTTGAGGTATTTCTCCTGAGATATGAATATGCCATTGCGCTGTTGATGAATTTGAAGACCTAAGAAGAATTTCAACTCTCCCATCATAGACATTTGATATTCTTCACTCATCATATAAACAAATTCATCACTATAACGTTGGTCGATCTGACCAAAGATAATATCATCAACATATATTTGGCACACAAACAGTTCACCATCATAAGATTTAGTAAAGAGAGTAGGGTCGAGTGAACGGGTGTGAAGCCATTCTTCTGAAGAATTCCTTGAAGTATCATACCACGCCTGGGGCCTGCTTGAGGCCATAGAGGCCTTATTGAGTCTGAAGACTTTGTCGAGGATTCTTTGGATCTTCAAAACACAGGGGTTGAGCAACATATACTTCTTCCTCAAGCTTACCATTGAGGAATGCACTTTTCACATCCATTTGATATAAGATGATATCATGATGGTTAGCATAAGCAAGTAATATGCGAATAGCCTCAAGTCTAGCAACAGATGCAAAAGTTTCATCGAAATCAATTCCTTCAACCTGTGTGTAGCCTTGAGCTACTAGTCGTGCCTTATTCCTCACCACAAGGCCGTTTTCATCTTGCTTGATGCGGTAGATCCACTTTGTGCCAATGATATTATGCTTGCGAGGATCTGGACGGTTGACTAGTTCCCAGACGTTGTTGAGCTTGAACTGATGTAATTCTTCTTGCATGGCCTGAATCCACTCAGGCTCCAGAAATGCTTCATCTACCTTGGTGGGCTCTGTGATAGAGACAAAAGCATAGTGCCCACAAAAGTTAGACACGTGTGAAGCTTTTGAACGTGTGAGAGGACCTAGTGCTCTAATGTCATCGATGATCTTTTCCACTTGCACTTATTTTGCAACGCGAGGATGAGCTGGTTGTCGTTGAGGAATTTGCTCAGCATTTTCTTTAGCACCATTTTCTTGAGCAGTTTCCACAGGTGCATCAGCTCGGCGTTCTTCACGTTCTGGAATGAATTCTTCACCAGATTCTTCAGTAGGGATGACGTCCTCAGTAGCCTTGAACTTTATAGAATCCTCACGTGCTGGTTCATCTATCACAGAAGGTAGGTGCTCTCTTTGCAAGCCATTAGTTTCATCGAACCGCACATCTACAGTTTCAACAATCTTGTGAAGAACATTGTTGAAGACTGTAGGTGTGCGAGTCCTTTCCGTAACCAAGCATAAAACCTTCATGTGCTTTCGGTGCAAATTTAGAGTTGTGATGAGGATCTCTTATCCAGCATTTAGCACCGAAGACTTTGAAATAACTCACATTGGGTTTCTTGTCAGTGAGGAGTTCATAGGCAGTCTTCTTGAAGAATTTGTGAAGATATACTCTGTTGATGATGTGGCACGCAGTATCAATTGCATCAACCCAAAAACGACGAGGTGTTTTGTATTCATCAAGCATAGTGCGCGCCATCTCAGCAAGAGTCATGTTCTTGCGCTCCACGACGCCATTCTGTTGAGGAGTATAAGGAGCAGATAACTCATGAGTAATACCAAGTTCATCAAGATAGTCATCGAGACCTGAATTCTTGAACTCAGTGCCATTGTCACTTCTGATGTGCTTGATCTTCACATCAAAGTTGGTTGAAGCCCTCGAGGAAAATCGTTTGAAGACTTCCTGCACTTCATGTTTGTAAGTAACAAGGTGTACCCATGTGTAATGAGAGTAATCATCAACAATAACAAAGCCATATTGAGATGCTTCATTTGAAATAGAAGAATAATGATTAGGACCGAAGAGATCCATGTGAAGCAATTAAAATGGACGAGTGGTGGTCATGATAGTCTTCGCTGGATGCTTGGCCTTGGTCATCTTTCCAGCTCCACAGGCACCGCATAAGTGATCCTTGAGGAATTTGACATTCTCAATGCCAATGACATGCTTCTTCTTTGCAAGCGTGTGCAAATTCCTCATGGCTGCATGACCAAGTCGTCGATGCCATAGCCAACCTTCTGAAGCTTTTGCAAGTAGGCACACGGCTGGTTGTGAATCTGCAGAGAAATCAACAATATACAAGTCTCCTCTCCTAAAGCCTTCGAAAACTTTGGAATTGTCAGCTTCCATAATCACAACACAACGATACTTGCCAAAGACAACAACCATATCAAGATCACAAAGCATTGAGACATACATAAGGTTGTATCCTAAGGACTCAACAAGCATGACTTTGTCCATGTGTCGATCCTTTGTGATAGCAACCTTACCTAGACCCAATACCTGACTTTTGCTTTTGTCAACGAAGATGATATGCTTCAGATGTGATGATGATAGGGGAGCATCCATCAATAGAGTCTTGTCACCAGTCATGTGATTTGTACATCCACTATCGAGGACCCACTCAGTGGCTTTAGGTTGATCATCCTGCAGATGAATTAGTGTAGCTTATGAACTCATATACTTAATCAGTGAAGAATATGATATCAAATTCATCAGATGAATTTCATCAAGCAGTAAGACGAATAAAGCAGTGTGAGGACGTGAGAAATGAAAGTTCATTTCTTCATGATTAGCCCGCGTCCTTTCAGGCATTTTGTCAGGTCCCCAGCAAATTCCTCAGACGTTTGAGCGCGTTTGGAGACCTGACCCTGCAGAAGAGATTAGTTCTTTTTCTTCACCACCCACATCTGAAGGGGTGGCAAAGTGTTCATCACTCTGCGAGCTCCATGTGAGAATGGTGGCATGGCGGCCAAACCATTTCGTTTCACATAAGAGGTGTTAGGGTAATCATATGAATAAGCAGAGAAATTCTTCAAGGACTTATGAACATAATGATCAGAAGAATAATGCTCATATTCATAGCCCTTGGCTCTTCCCTGCGAAACAGAGTTGTTAGCACGACGATGTTCATATGAGGACTTTGATCCTTTTGAGGAATTTGATCCACATGAGGAATTTGGTCCGTATGAGGACTTGGATCCATATGAAGAATTTGATCTGGGGTTCCTATTCTTCACGGGTGGTGTCATGAGGACATTCACCTGAAGACTTTCAAGGCAGCTTTTGGGAACCCAGATTTTCTTCATAGGGAACCATTCTGCGATTAGTGCCAACATATCTAGCAAATACTTCACCATTCTGATTTTTGAATAGTTTATAGTTGGAGTCAAATGACTCATCGGAAGAATGAGAAGATTCACATGTAAAGCCGGATAAATTAGATGGATCAGCTGGAGGTCCCTTTGCACAACCCATGAGGTTTTGGGGTCTTGCTCGGGCTTCAATATGTACCATCAGCATTGAGTTTCCTCTCAAAGGCAATACCCTCTTTCCTAGGGTTCCTGTTGAGGATCTGTTTTTTAAGCACATCACAAAGAGTTTGATGCCCTTTGAGGCTTGTGTACATGCCTATCATGTACAATTCCTTCAGCCCTGCATTGTCAGTGATACTAGCAATGTCCTCATATGAGGAATTAGTGATAGCAGAGGCAGGTGAAGAATTTTTAACATTAGAAGCATTTGAACATTCAGGTGAAGAATTAGCAGATTCACGTTCAATGCATTTCAAGCATGGAGGAACAAATTCTTCCTGAGCAGCACTGATTTGTTGAGCAAGTAATGAATCGCGCTCCTTCTGAAGATCTTCATAACTCACTCTTAGCTTCTCAAGATCTTGATTTCTTTGAAGAAATTCATAAGAAAGCTTCTCATGATCAGACAAGAGGGTGTTATGATGACCTTGAAGGTTGTCAAACCTGGTCTAAAGTCTCTGAAGATTCTCAGTCAAGGCTTTAGTGCAATCCATTTCTTCACCCAACATATCATCACTTTTGTCTAGCATGTTTTGAACCTTTTCAAAAGCTTTTTGTTGTTTCACAGCAATCTTAGCAAGTTTAGTGTAGCTGGGCTTAAGTTTTTCATCAGATTCATCTTCACTAGACTCAGAGGAGGTATATTTAAGTACCTTGGCACCCTTTGCGTAATAGGTGGGAGCGTAGTCATCATTGCCTTCATCAGCCTTGTTGGTGGGGTCATTTTCTTCAGAGCTGAAGATAGACTTGTCGCGAATGCGATGGCGAGGCTAGGCTCGCCACACGGACTCGGAGTCCTCGGATGCCTCCTCTTCCTCTTGTTCCTCGATTCAGCTTGAGTCCATTTCCTTGCTAATGAATGCAGAGCCTTCTTGGAGCTGCTCTTCTTGTGAGATGGAGACTTTGAGGATTTTGATGATGAAGATTTTGAGGACTTCTTCTTTTTCTTCGCATCATCAGAACTATAATCCTTGTATTTCTTCTTCTTTGATTCCTTTTCCCACTGAGGACAATCATGAATGTAATGTCCAGGTTTCTTGCACTTGTGACACAGCCTCTTCTTGTAGTCACTGGATGAGGAATCATTGCTCCTTGAGGGTTTTCCAAAGCGACCACGTCTTGAGAACTTCTGGAATTTCTTCACGAGCAGTGCTAGATCATGACTCAGTTCTTCAGGATCACCAAGGCTGCTACCAGAGTCTTCATCTTCGGACTCAGATACTGCCTTGGCCTTCAGTGCACGTGATCTGCCATAGCTCGAACCATAGAGATCTCTCTATTCAGCAAGCTGGAACTCATGAGTATTTAGCCTCTCGAGGATATTAGCAAGGTCAAGTGACTTGTAATCGACACGCTCTTGTATCATCAATGCCAGAGTATCAAATGAGGAATCAAGCGATCTCAGCAATTTCTTCACCACCTCATGGTCGGTGATGTCAGTGGCACCAAGTGCTTGAAGCTCATTTGAGATGTCAGTGAGGCGATCGAAGGTTTGCTTAATGTTTTCATTGTCGAGTCTTTTGAAGCGGTTGAAGAGATTGTGAAGAACATCAACTCGAGAGTCACGCTGAGTTGAGACTCCTTCATTCACTTTGGACAACCTATCCCAGATAAGCTTAGCAGTTTCCAAAGCGCTCACTCTTCCATGCTGTCCTTTGCTCAGATGGCCACATAAGATATTCTTCGCTTGAGAATCGAGTTGCTTGAATCTCTTCACATCGGTAGCGTTCGGTGAGGGTGAGATAGAGGGAACACCGTTTTCCACAACATACCGAGATTGTTATCAATTGCCTCAAGATGCATTCACATCTTATTCTTCCGATGAGGGTAGTCCGTCCCGTCGAGGCGGGACACCCAGCAGACCTTTGATCATACTTGCGGTCGACATAACTAAAACTCCGGTGGTTAAACCAAAATCACACGAACAAGGGAGTACCTTGCTCGATACCAATTGAAAGTCGTTATATCGACTAGAGGGGGGTGAATAAGCGATTTTATGAATTCTTCACTGAGGAATTTGCTAGTGAGGGAATTCCTTAGCAAAGAACTACTTGCAGCGGAATAAGTACTCAGAAGTAAACATAACAGAAGACAAGCATAGTCATCATGATGAAATGAAGACAAGCACAAAGTCTGAGAAAGCGTAATCACGGATAGCACCGGATGAAGACAAAGCAGTTGAAGAAATTGAGCGAGGAAATTGAGAAAGTCTTCAGTCAAAGTCTTCAGACATAGATATGAACAAACACACAACACAGTAATGAGGAAATGAAAGTGTTGAGGAAATAGAACCAGTTGGCTTGGTGAAGACAATGATTTGTAGACCAGTTCCAACTGCTGTCTCAGTTGTACATCTGGTTGGAGCGGCTAGGTATTTAAACCTGAGGACACACAGTCCCGGACACACAGTCCTCACCGTATTCTCCTTGAGCTAAGGACACACAGTCCTTGCCCAATCACTCGTGGTAAGTCTTGGTGACTTCGAACCTTCACAAACTTCGGTCACTCGGCGATCCACAATTTCTCTTGGATGCTCTAGACCATGGCGCCTAACCGTTTGGAAGAAGCCACGGTCTTCAAAGGTAACAAGCGTCGGATCCACACAGATCAATCTCTTGATGATGCTCAATCACTTTGTGTTAAATAGGTGTTTGGGTTTGGGTTACGGATTTTCCTCACTTGATGATTTTCGCTCAAAGTCCTCGGAGGATGGTATGCTCTCAATTGACAAGTGTCGGTTTCTCTCGGGCAGCCAACCAGCTAGTGGTTGTAGAGGCGGCTATTTATAGCCTAGGGAGCAGCGACATGATAAGACATAAATGCGCTTCAATGATATGACCGTTGGATGGATAAGATATTTTGGGACAGTGGCGGCGTATGCAACCTTGATCGGAAATTTGAGGTACAAATTCCTCGGGGCTATCTTGTTCCTCCTTGTGTAGGCAATCCGCCTTTGGCGAATTCCTAACTCCTCGGTCGAACAAATTCCTCGAGACCGGAAGAACTTCGTCTCATCCTTTGAAAAATTGATGAATCGTATGAGATTTCAATGGCTTCACTCGAAGGGATTGGTAGGTGTAGGATTTTGAGTTGAGCATCACATGGAAATTTTTCCTTAGTATTTCCTCGACCCCCTTTAACAGTACGGTGTTTCCTATGACTCAATAAAGAGAAACGAAACTACGAAAACAAAAGTCTTCACGCTTCATGTTCCTCAAATGAATACCAAGTCTTCAAGGTTACACCAATTTCTTCACTTTCAAAGTCTTCAGAAAGTCTTCAAAATACCAAAGTCTTCAGTCGAAGAACTTCATTTTTAGGGGTCGACTTTCTCTGTAAATATCAAACTCCTCATAGACTTATAGACCTGTGTACACTCATAAACACCAATTTTCTCCTTAGTATTTCCTCGACCCCCTTTAACAGTACGGTGTTTCCTATGATTCAAGAAAGAGAAAATGAAACTTCGAAAACAAAAGTCTTCACGCTTCATGTTACTCGAATGAATACCAAGTCTTCAGGGTTACACCAATTTCTTCACTTTCAAAGTCTTCAGAAAGTCTTCAAAATATCAAAGTCTTGATCGAAACAACTTCATTTTGAAATTGACTTTCTCTGTAAATATCAGACTCCTCATAGACTTATAGACCTGTGTACACTCATAAACACATTAGATCCTTAACCTATAAGTCTTCAATACACCAAAATCACTAAGGGTCACTAGATGCACTTATAGGCCGCTGGGGCTTGCGACGACAAGGTGCTTGCCAACTATTTCCCGCTGGCGCTCAAGCCCAATGTGATGTCTTGGTTGATGCACTTGCCGGTGGATTTCATTTCTTCTTGGTCAGATCTGTGCTATGAGTTCGTTGGCGCCTTCATAGGAGGCCACCAAGCTCATGGCCAGGCCAGTGATCTTCATATCATTCCCCAGAAGGAAGGGGAGACCCTTCGCAAGTACATCCAGAGATTCAGCCGGGTGCAGTACAACATCCCCGACGTTCATCCCGCTGCTGTGATTAGCGTGTTCCACCAGAACATGCGCAATCGCAAGATCTTGTGAGGCTGGCGATGACCAAGGTTAAGGATGTGGCGAGCTCTACGTTCGGCGATAGGTGCGCCCGGTGAAGAGGGAAGAAGTAGCCCGGCGAAGGCGGCGACGCGAAACCGACTCAACCGATGAAGATGCCGCCACCACGACGAAGAAGAGCCAAGTCATAGCGAGAAGCGCAAAGGCAAGGCCATGCTTGCCGTTGAGGATTAACGATACGGTGCGGCAAGAAGGTCAAGGCGAGCGCCCCGACAAGGAGATTGCGGGTGTGCGCTGCCCAGTTCTGGCGGCTACCGACAAACCGAGAAGCTCCGACAACAATCTTGCAAGATCCACGCACCAAGGGCCATGACCTCGAACTGCCGACAAGTCGAGCTGCTTCTTGAGAAGAAAAAGGCTGAAATCTGAAAGGCGGGACAAGGAGAAGGACCAGGATGGTCTTGAGGATCCGGCAAGAAGCGTGGCGGCCAAGGAGGCCGCCTCGGCAAGAACAACCAGACAAGAGAGGCCCGCCGGGCCGTTACAAGAAACAAGAAGGCGGCGATCCGGCGAGGATGGCGAGTCTGGTGAGCAAGGGTTCGAAGGCTCTGGAGGCCATGTGCATCGATGGCGGCGCCTCGCTGCATACCTCTCACCGCCCGGCTCAAGGGTGGGCGCGTGAGATTATAGCAGCAGAGCCGTCATTCGGCCTTCGAAGCCACGAAGTGGTCCAACCGCCCCTCATATTTGGCGCCGAGGACCACCCCGGCCGCACTACCGCGGTCGGTGTTTACCGTGTTGGTCTGCCAGCGATCGCAACCTCTGGTGAACAAGATGTTGGTTGGCGGGGCGGCCTGAACTGATCTCTTTGTTGTTATCAAATGGTTACAAATCCACGATGGAGACCTCAAGGATCTGGGCACATTTCAAGGGGTCAATCCGGGAGGAGCCAGCCAAGGGAAAGGTCACACTGCCGTGACATTTGGAGGAGAGTTGAACTACGGGGCCGGAGAGGATGCGTCTTTGGCGTGGCGAGATCCCTTGCCCTAGCAGGATCCTCGACCGCCCGGCACTAGCCAAGTTCATGGTGGCGTCACACTCGCCTACAACATGCTAAAGATGCCCGGCCGTTGACCATCATCTCCATCCCCTCCGATAAGAAGGGCCTTGATCTGCGGCCGACCAACTCTCTGGGAAGCGATTGCGGCAGGCTGCCGTCAAGGCACCTGCTCCTGCCGCTGAAGGCCGGGAGGGAAGAAGGAGCCGGCAAGACCTCTCGCACCCACTCCGGCAAGCGCACCTCCTCGGTGTTGTGCTACCATTGAGGGCGTGCGAGAGAGCTCTCTGACAAGAGCAAGAGATCGAGCTGAGCCGCGTGAGACCAAGAAGGTGCCGTCGGGGAGGATGGCGCAGGAGGGGCCTTCATCATAGGCTCCACCCTCGACAGCAAATAGGAAGGCGCGCTCGTCACCTTCCTGCGGGCAAATGTCGATGTGTTTGCATGGCAAGCGTCCGACATCCCCGGTGTTCCCAGGGAGGTGATTGAGCACCACCTAGCTGCTGCCCCCCTTGGCGGCCCATCAAGCGAAGATCGAAAGCGAGGCTCGGAAGGTAGGAGTTCATCACGGAGAGGAGATTAGGAAGTTGGAAGCAGCAGGTTTGGTGAGAGGGGTGCTCCACCCGACGTGGTTGGCCAATCCGGTAGTGGTGCGCAAGGCGAATGGGAAGTGGAGGCTGTGTATTGATTACATAGATATTAATAAGGCTTGTCCTAAGGACCCCTTCCCGTTGCCGCGCATCGACCAGATTGTTGACTCCACAGCCGGGTGTGATCTATTATCATTCCTCGGCGCCTACTCGGGCTACCACCAAATCTTCATGACAAGAGAGGATGAAGAAGACGGCATTCATCACCCCATGTGATGCGTATTGCTTTTTACGGATGCCTTTCGGGTTGAAGAGTGCTGGCTCAATGTTTGCAAGACAGTCAAATTGGTTTTGAACCTCATCTCCATAGAAATATGGAGGCCTACATGGATGACATAGTGGTCAAAACCAAGGGCAGACCAACTCTTGTGCAAGATCTGGAAGAGACATTTGCTAACCAGCGCAAGATCAACCTCAAGCTGAACCACGAGAAGTGCGTCTTGACGTTCCGTCCGGCAAGCTTCTCGGGTTCTTTGTGTCGCATGGCGGGATCGAAACAAACCAGGACAAGATCGAGGCTATTGAGCATATTGAGGCGCCAGGCGGATCAAGGATGTCGTCGGCTCACCGGCTGCGTTGCCGCCATGAGCCGATTCATCTCAAGTCCGCCCGGCGCGCCTTCCTCTTCAAAATCTTGAAGAAGGCAGGCCCTATAAGTGGACCCAGGCGAGGCAGACATTGCAGGATCTGAAGAGATACCTTTCCTCCACGCCAATCTTGGTTGCGCCTAAACCACAAGAGCCGTTCTTCTTTGTGTCTGGCGGCGAAATCAAGTGGTCAGCGCCGCCTGGTGGCCTGAGGGAGGTCGACGAGGAGGCAACAATGGCGGCGAGAACCAGCGGATGGCAAGCCAAAGATTCCCGGCGAGGCCTGGTGCCGACAAGGCGCGCCCCGGCGAGTCTGGTGCCACCAAGGCAATGCCCGCCTGGTCGAGTGAAGTGGTGCCAAAGAAGAAGATGATCGACACCGGTTTACTTTGTCACCTCCCTCTTGCGGGGGTTAGGTCGAGTATTCGGCGTGCAAAATTGCTCTTGACCTCCTTATGGCCTCAAGGAAGCTCGTCACTACTTCCGGGCCCGAGATCACTGTCGTCACCCGCCTCTGTTGCAATGGATCTTGCACAACCAGAGCGCAACCGGAAGGATTATGGAATGGGCCTTGGAGCTGTCAAGCTTCGGTTTAAAGTTTGAAAGTACCTCGGCAATTGAGAGCGAGTCTTGGCGGAGTTCATCGCAGAATGGACCTCGGCGCTGACGAAGAAATCGAGAGACCGATCTCCCGGCAAGGAAGCGAACCTTGTTGGATCATGTACTTTGATGGGGCTTTCGTTGCAAAGCGCGCGGTGCGGTGTGCTGCTCGTCGCACCGGAGAACACCTCAATCGTGATCGGATGCACTTCCCGAGGAGATGTCCACCAACAACACCGCTAGTCGAGGATTGCTTGCGGTCTCGGGATCGCGGCAGACCTCGGGGTTAAAGCTCATCATCGGGGTGACTCGCAGCTCGTTGTCGAGCGAGTCAACAAGGATTATCGAGCCCAATGATGGAAGCTTACGTAGATGAGGTGAGGAAGTTGGAGGCAGCTTTGGCGGTATCCGGTGAACCACGTCCCCAAAGCGAACCGCGACGCCGCCGATTACATCAAAGCATGCGCATTCAAGCTACATGGAACCATGTACCTTTTGCTCGGTTAACTCAACCATCCGCGAACCATCGTGAGGCGAGCAAGCGAAAAAAATCAGGTCTCGGCAAGTACTTTCCTACCGAGCCCCACAGGGCTGCGGCAAGGTGATGCTTGGGGGCGCTGAGCCTGCCCAAAACAGCGGCTCTTCGGGGCATCAAGCCACAGGCGTGAGAACAACCCGCTCCCATGGCGAAAAAGATGCCTTTGGTCCTTGCCGTGAGCCCCGAGCTCGGCATGGGCGCAACATACCGTCAATTCCTCCAAGCAGGGAGCTTCCTAAGGAGCGAAAGAAGCAAAAAAGTAGCCCGTCGGTCCGCCATGCCAGTTAAATCGATGATGTCTGTCACTGGAGAAGGCGAGCAGTGTGAAACTCAAGTGCATCCCAGGGAGGAAGAATTTGGAGCTGTTGGCGGAGATACATGGAGGCATATGTGGCTCCCACATAGGGTCAAGGGCCCTTCTTGGAAGGCGTTACAGCAAGGTTTCTTCTGGCCCACCGCCCTCCGAGATCTTGACGGCGCTAGTAACCAAGTGTGAAACGTGCCAGTTCCATTCAAAGAAGCTTCATTAACCAGCCCGGGCCCTTCAAACAATCCCTCTCTCCTGGCCATTCTCGGTCTGGGGGCTCGATATACTAGGCCCTTTCCCCCGCGCTGTCGGGGGCTTTGAGTACTTGTACGTTTGTATGATTTCGGGTTCCGGCAGACCCTTGAGGTTCGAACTCTAGGGTGCGTGCGGAGATTACGCCTTCTACCTCTCCGCCTCGCAAAGATCTAAGCTACTGAAAGAACAACACAAGAGACACAGGGTTTATACTAGTTCGGGCACCATTGTGGTGTAATACCCTACTCTAGTTTGTGGTGTGGTGGATTGCCTCTTGGGCTGGTGATGATGAATAATACAAGGAAGAACAGCCTCGCGAGGGTCTGCTCTTGGCTGGGGCGATGAACTGCTAGGAGGAGTTCAGCCGCCCTTCTCTCTCTCTCTCTCTCTCTCTCTCTCTCTCTCTCTCTGTTGCCTATGTCTTTCTAGCTGATTTCTAGATTGCTTGATGATGTCTCAAGATGCCTCTACCCTGGGGGTGGCTAGTCCTATTTATAGGCAAAGGCCCTGGGCCTCCTCCCAAATATTGGCGGGAAGAAGCATAGAGTTAGCCATTTGAAGGGAACATCCGGTACACTTATCGACTAAAGTTGGTCCTCGCTTTGCCAAAGGCTCTGTGGTGGCCTTGCTCGGGCTCCTGATGACTTCTTCCTGCCTTTGGACTGGTCTTGGTCTCGTTGCACGAAATGGATGCCTTTGCTTGATACTCTCGCTGCGCTTGCTCCCTTTGCCAAAGAGGAAAGGAGGACAACTTGGCGGGCGGCGCTACTGGCGCCCTTAGTAAATCATGGCTTGCGTCATGGGCACCTCGTGAGGTACCCGCCTTGATCTCTCCGCCTCCTCGTGAGCCAGGCTGTGAGGCCGCGCTGAGAGCTCCGCATCATCCGCCCGTGAGGCTTGCCCCTCGCGAGGTCTTGGGTCTTGTGTTGATGAAGATGGGCCATCTTTGGGGCCCCCTTGAAACCCTGCTGCAGGCATGACGAGCAAGTCTGGGACCCTCGTTCCCGAGAAGCATGACAGTGAGCCCAGACCCAAAGCGCGCGCGGACTTGAGTCGTCTTTGAGAGGCGAAAGGGCAAGGCGACGCCTTGCATGATCCCTAACCCTGCGGCCTTGGGCGCCGCGTGGCGGTTGATTGGACTGGAGCGCATCAGCAACCGTGCAGGTTGATAAAGGAGCGACATCTGCCTAGGCTTTGCCTTTTGCTTTCTCCGGTTGCTGCTCAGATCCCCTTTCTTGCGCCTCCCCTTTCTTCCTCCAAATTTCCAGATCCACTCCGACCGCGTGACCTAGGAAGCCATGGTGCCTCGTCAGTCTCCGGCCGAAGCTTGGTACTCGTCTGCTCTGGACTTGCCGAACGTGTCGGAGGCGGGCTTTGCCAGCTGCGCCCAGATAAGCGGCGGCCTTGAGAACATCGGCAAGCGAAGGTGTTCAAGGCCGGCTCGCCACCCCTGAAGGCCGAGGGAGCACCTTTTATCCTTTCTTTGTAAGCTCCATTGCTGCTGGCCTGGTGCCTCCCTTCTCCGAGTTCTTCTTCTGTGTCCTCCGCCATTACAACTTACAGGCTCTGCATCTCCATCCCAACTCCGTCCTTCTCCTGGCAATCTTTGCCTATTACTGCGAGGCTCACGTAGGGGTGCAGCCCTCAGTGGCCTTGCTGCGCCACTACTTCTCCCTCCGGGTCTCTCGTGGTTCTCCTTCCACGTGGACGAGCTTCGTTGCGTACGGTGGCACCATTGCCATTTCGAAGCCCGGGAAGAGGATTGAGGGCTTCAGGAGCAAGTGGGTCTTGGCAGATGCTGGGCGCGTCCCCCGTCGGCTGATCTTGCCCGCGGAGCCGCCCGGGAGCTCGAGCGATTGGTGTCGGGCGGAGCTCACGGACCCTTGGCCCGGTGTTGGAGAAGATGGGCCGCGGACTGAGGCCGACCATGGCATGAAAGGCCAGCGAGCCGGCCAGCGTCGGCTTCTTGAGAGAGTTCTGGAGCACCAGTGGCTCTGCTTTGGCGTACTCACCTCGATGTGGAGGCCTCATCAAAACCCAGCCCGACCTTGGCGCGAAGATCTGGCCGCGGTCCTCCAATCCCTGGTCGGGGGCGAGGTGGCAAGGTTGGAGGGTGCTCCTACGCCCTTGTTCCTCCACGACGACTGGGAGCAGGTGGTGGAGTCCATGCCCGTCTTCAATGGGGACGGGCCCGTGCCCATGATGGCGCCCGAGGGCCCAGTGGGCGTGTCCTCCAGCGACTCGGCGAGGGAGGAGCGAAGGAGGCGGGAGAAGGGGCCGACTCGGGCGGACGGAGAGTCGAGGATCCCTCCCGGCGCAGGTCCCGCACTCTCCGCCTCTCTTCAAGCGATGACGACGAGGATGATGACGAGCAGGTCAGCGGGAGCTTGCCCCCGATCCTGAAGAAGGACAGGACTGGGCTGATCTCCCGCGAGTCTGCCCCCGCCCTGAGGCGGTCTGCAGACGCGCCTTCTGCTTCCGAGGTTGACCCCTCCAGCCGGCTTTCGGGCTTCAAGTATGGCCGAAGGCTGCCTGAGCTCACCGGCGACGACCCGTAAGCGCTTGATCCTTGTCTTTATTTCTTGTTCTGCTGCTGAGGCTTGACGTTCGCATCTCTTGAATAGGCTGGCGCCCGCGGCGAAGAAGCCGAAGGGGGCTCCTGAGGCTCCATCCGCGGCAGCGCCTCCGCCTGCGGAAGGAGGTGACCACGGCGCACGGGCTTCTCCTACCCGGTCGTCCTCGCGAGGCCTGGCTGAGCTGGCTGGGGCGAGCTCAGCCCCCATGGCCCAAGTGACTCCCACGGTGCCTTTGCCTACTGCCGCCACCACAGCCGTTGGGGCGCAGCAGGCTCCACCTCAGGACGTTGTGGTCTTGCCGCCGCCGCCTTCTCCTCCTGCTCCTCCGACTGCTGTCTCTCCAACTCCTCCTGCCGTCTGGGCGTCTTTGCTCTTTGGACTGGACCCGGCTCTTGCGGGGATCTTCTTGGCGCGACCCCTTTGGTGGCGGGCGCTTGGGCTAACCGGGATGGATTAGCTCGGCAACCCGATTCGAGGCGGCTGGTTCGAGCCTCGGCGGCCCTCTGATGAGAGAGGAGGCCGTCCTTGAGGCGAAGCTGCTCGTGACACAGCCACAGGGGAGGTAGTGGTCATGATCGCTGCAAAGGCGCTGGAGACGAGCTACAAGGCTCTTGGGACCAGCTCATGAAAGAGGCCCGCCGCCGGGAGCAAGAAAAGCGTGAAGGCTCATGAGGCGACCATCGAGGTCGGGAGGCTAAGCTCAAGCGTCCTTGACTGCCTAAGCCTATTGGAGAAGGAGTTAGAGGCGATGAAGGTCGAGGCTGGACAGCAAGGCCCAGGTTCTTACCGAGGACCGCGTGGCCTTGTGGACATGGAGGAGAAGGCTCGTGCTTGGCTGAAGATGCTCTCGCCCGACTCTGGAAACTGCTGGCCGGCACCAAGGCGGCCCGCCAAGCTGCTTCCTTCTGGTTCGTGCTCTTGAGGATGTCACCCTTGGCCTTGGCCCCATGGCGAGGCAGTAGCGTGTCTATCTTCTGCTGCTGGTTGTGGTCTTCACCCACATCTACCTTGCGACCCAGCGTCGACCTTGACAACTGTTGGAGCGATGGCGGCGAGGTCTTGCTGCCTGCTCTTGAGGCCGTGAAGGGTCGTGTGGAGGCTCTGCTGGGGAAGTTCAGACCTTGACACCAAGCCAAAGCAAGCGCTGCCAGTCCTGCTGCTCCATGGTGAAGCCACCCAGCTGCTCCACCGCCCGACAAGTGACTCCGCTCGGCTCTGTCACCTTTTAATTCCTGCACATGTATCATGCCTCGGGGAGGCGTTTAAACTTGCATTTGGTATTGAGACGACAGTATGGAATGTAATATTTGCTTTTAAATTCCTTGAATTTTATGCTTTTCCTTCCTACTTGCTTGTGTTCTCTGGCGTGAGCCGGCCCATGCGTACCTCACCCGGCGTGCCCGACCGAAAACAGGGGCGGGACCAAAGGAGTGAGGGGCTACGTGACAAGTTAGGCTCTGAGTCGCGATGCTCGAGAGTCCCCTTAGCGCCACGAACAACAAGTAGGGAGGTGTGATGTAAGTGGATCTACCGTTCTACGTCTGCAGAGCCCGACTCCCCGCGTACCTCACCCAGCATTAGCCCCGACCGGTAACCAGGACGGGACCAAAGGAGTGAGGGGCTATGGAGCCAGTTAGGCCCCTGAGTCGTGATGCTCAGGGGTCCCCCTTGACGCACAAACAGCAAGTGAGGAGATGAGATGCAATTGGAACTACTGTTCTACGTCTGCAGAGCCCGGCCCCGCGCGTACCTCACCCAGCATTAGCCTTTCGAAACTAAGGAGTGAGGGGCTACGCGACCAGTTAGGCCCCTGAGTCGCGATGCTCAGGGGTCCCCCTTGACGCTCAAACGGCCTTCGTACCTTGGCTCCGCTCGGGGAGAGACGTGTGACGAACCAGGTCTGGGGGGCCTGGCTGGGTGGCGTGCGTCTGGCCGTGACCCAGGCGCAGCCGCCGTGCCCAGCCCCCTCGCGCGGCACTCCCGAGGGGAGGCGTTGCGATGAGGCTAGACACTAAGCTTTGGGCTCCCTGAGGTTGATGGGGCCCGGGGGCCACCCTAAGTTGTTTATCACCAGCGCGGAGCATAGCGCTTCCGTATGTGTACGGGCATAGCCGCTCCTCGGCGGTGTCGTCGACCAGGTAGCGGACATGGTGCTTCCAGCTGTGCGTGGGAGGGTCTCCCCTCGGGAGAGCCCAGGCGTGTCAGCCCATGCGACCACGTGGCCGGCAGTGAGCTTGGTGAGGTGTGTCTGGGCACCCGTGAGCCAGCAGCAGGACTCACGGGCCCCTACCTCTAAGCGGGTTCGCTTGCTTTGAGCCTTATCTTGTGATGTGTTCCTGCAAATTTGGTTAGATGCCGGCACTCTCGTCCTCGGGTCCGGCCCTCGAGCTGGTCTCGGCCGTGTTGGTATGCCAGGTCGCGATCCGTGGACAAGGCTGAAAGGTGAGGGCTGGAGAACCGATGGAGCCACAGTCGCGATGCTCGGGTACCCCCCTTTAACGTGCAAGTGGTGACATGGAGAAGAAGATGTGCGTGGAGCAGGCATCAAGTAATCAAGCATGATGGTAGAATGCATAGCGGAAATAAGCATAAAGGAGATACATGCGGCTGGGCTGGCCCGCGACTTAGGGATGATGCAGCCAGGCGCCTCAACAAAAGCAAGCTAACAACTTGAAATAAAAAGGATACATGCATGAGAGCGGACCAGCGGCACAGGAATGATCTTGACCACAGAGGCGCTCCCAGCTAAATGAAACTTGAAAGATGTCACTGATGATGTCGAGGGCGAAGGAGTGTTGGTGCAGCCGGACTCGGTGGGCTCGCAAGTCGGTCCTCCACGAGCCTCGGGCCCAGGGGCCACAGGAGGCTCGAGGCAGGTGGCTCCTCGCGAACCATCTCCATCTCCGCCAAGGCTGCGGGCAGCTGTCTTCTTGAGCCTCCATGATGCCCCTCATGAGGCGCTGGTAGGTGCTGGCAGCGCTCGGCAAGCCGCAAGGCATCTGGCGTGGGCTGTGGGCGGACCTCCGCGGCGCCCCACTGCGAGGGCAGGCGCTCAGTGAGGCGACTTGGTTGAGGCACAGTGCGTCGATCTGAGGCGCGCAGCCACCATCCTCGCCTAGATGGGGAGCCACGGCCGTGAGGCGGCAGACCTCTCATGACTCTTGATTCCTGTAGTTCTTGAGCGGCCTTGGCAGCGAACTCCACGAGGTCGACCCTCCTTGCCTTGCTCCTTCTTGAGGGAAGCGTGCTTGAAGCACGCCTCACGTGGTGCCCTAGCGCCTCCTCGTGACCTTGGCGGTCGGTGGCCCTCGAGAGCCCGAGCCACTGAGGAGGCGCCAGGCGCGCTTTCCTATCTCGATGGAAGGAGTTCCCCTTAGGCGGAACCACGGGCCTGAGGGCCGCCTCTGAGGGCGGTCAGGACGATGTCTTCTTCTTCTTGGGGTGGTCTCGGGAAGCCTCTGTTTCCGTGATCCGGGTCTTCCGGTGGCCGCGGCAGAAAGGCTCGCTCCGAGGAACACGCATCCTTCTCTTCACGAGGCACGGTGATGACTCCGCCACTTCTGGCATCTTGAGGGCGTTGTAGCCATGGTGAGTTCTGACCATGAACTTGTGGCGCTGGAGTACCGAGGATGGCGTTGTCTGGCGGATGTGAAACAACGTCAAAGTCGATGAGCTCGGTGCGGTAGTTTTTGCGTGCCGAAGGTGACGAGGCGCGAACCTGCTTGTCGGGATCGTGGAACCGTCGGTGATTAGGAGAAAGGCTTGGTTGGTGAAGCTAGTCATAGGGCGCTTGGAGATTGTTGAATGTTTCCACAGGCGGGGCGTTGAGTCTGCCCCACCATCGATAAGTCTGGTGACGATCGTTCTTGATGGCGGGGAGCAAAGCATCGGGAGGACCCGGTGTGGCCGCACATTAGCTGATCCGCTTTCTGAGCGTGATGGCGCATGCCGACCACGAGAGGCGCGTTGCTTGAGCTTAGGGAGGACTGCATTCACTTGCGGGCAAACTGCTTGAAGATCGTTGGGAGGTGGGGCAGAGCTCCACCGGGATCTGAGGCGATCGCGCGTGGCTCTGAAGCCCCAACCCCTCGTCTTGATGGCAGTCCTCGTTCCTCCTTGGTTGCGGCGGCAACAAAGGGAGGCCTGCGTTGCCTTGTGGGCGATCCTCACGAGGCTGATCCCTCGATCCCCTCATGGCGGCAGGTCTGCCTGTGATCCTCGCGAGGTTGATCGTGCCACCCTTGGCACAGGCATGATCTTCAAGCGTCCTACGTTTCTTCCTCCTCCTTAGCGTAGCGGTCTGCGAGGGTGGGCGACGGCCAATCCTTCCTTCTCGCACGGCTCGGAGCTCTTGGCATTTGTTGGGGTTGTGGGTGTGAAGGTCATGGTACACACAGTACCGGCTGCCCCTGGAGGATCCAGACAGATCTTTACCCCGCTTGGTGTCTGGTTCTGCCGCGAGCATGACAGCCCCCTTGCGCTTCACGTCCTTGGCCTTGGGCTTCTTCTCTTACGGAGTGCGGCGAGGCCTTCGAGGAGGAGACATCCTTCCTCAGCCACAGCGCGCCAGTCGCCAAGTTGAACAGCTCCAGGGAGGTGCACAGGTCTTCATGCATCGCTAGCTCCTCCTTCAACTTGACGTCGCGCACACCATCGGAGAAGGCTGAGATGATGGCCTCCTCGGACACCTTGGGGATCTTGAGGCGTGCGCTGTTGAAGTGCTGGATGTACTTTTGCAGGGTTTCTCCAGGTTGTTGCTTGATGCAGCGCGTATAAGCTCCGGTAATGCGGCGATCGTGAGTACCTTGGAAGTTGGCGATGAAGCGGGTGCGCATCTGGTCCCAGGAAGAGATCGTGCCTAGAGCCAGATTCAGGAGCCAGGTGTGGGCCCCTTCCTTGAGCGCCATGGGAAACCAGTTCGCCATCACCTTCTCGTCTCCGTTGGCAGCTTCGATGCCCAGCTCATAGAGCTGGAGGAACTCCGCAGGGTCGGTCGTGCCGTCGTAACGAGGAGGTAGGTCAGGCTTGAACTTGCTGGGCCACACTAAGCTGCGCAGCTCGATGGTGAAGGCACGACAGCCTGCTGTGGCCACAGGAGGCTTTGGGTGGCGGAGAGCTTGGTCTTGCGGGTCCCCATGCGCTGCAGTTTGGGAGCAGCGGGGAGATCTTAACGTCTTGGGAGCAGGAGCAGAGTCGCGGCGTCGGGGCGAGGCGCCCGGGCAGCTTCTTGGGCGAGGACCTCTTGGTAGCTCCACTCTTGCTGCCTTTTGACGGAGCGGGTTCCGCCCGGGGCCCGCAGCCTTGGAGCCATGGCGTCTTCTTGAAGAGGAGGCGGCTAATCGCCCGAACCGTTGCCAGCGAGGCGGAGTGCGGCGTGGCGGAAGCAGACGGCGTGAGAGAGCCCTGCAGCGCAGACGAGCTTCAGCGGCAGCAGTGAGCCACTCTTCGTAAACGTCGTCGGCCAGGGCCAGTAGCGCAGGAGCTTCGTTTGCGCGATGGCGCCTTCGGGCCTCAAAGAGTGCTGCGGGCCTTGCGGACGACGAAACCGGTGGTGTGGCGATGGAGTAGCGGTGCGGCCGTCTTTCCGCCGCAGACGAATCTGAGATAGCGCTTGCTGCTCATTCCCGTTGGGCGGTGGCGGCATTGTGGCAGTGGCGAGAGCAGCGAGGGCGCCCGCCGGCAGGAGCCCGTCTGGCGGACAGAGGAAGCGATGGCGACCCGGCGGCCGGAGCCCGACGTCGCGTCGAACATGGGCCAGTGGTCGGAGGAGAATGGAAGCGGTGGAAGTCGAATTCGGTATTGTGGGATTCGAGTTCAGCAGACCCTTGAGTTGAACTCAGGGTGCGCGCGGAGATTATGCCCTCTACATCTCCGTCTCGCAAAGATCTAAACTACTGGAAGAACAACACAAGAGACACAGGGTTTATACTGGTTCGGGCCACCGTCGTGGTGTAATACCCTACTCCAGTGTGTGGTGGTGGATTGCCTCTTGGGCTGATGGTGATGAACAATACAAGGAAGAACAGCCTCGCGAGGGTCTGCTCTTAACTAGGACGATGAACTGCTAGGGGGAGTTCTGCCGCCCTACTCTCTCTCTCTCTGTTGCCTGAGTCTTTCTAACTGGTTTCTTGATCCCCCCTTTTTTCCCCTCTTCTCTCCTGGGGGTGGCTAGTCCTATTTATAGGCAAAGGCCCCGGGCCTCTTCCCAAATATTGAGCGGGAAGGGCGCCAACAATTGGCCAATTCGAAGGGGAACATCTGGTACACTTATCTGACTAAAGTTGGTCCTCGCCGCCAAAGGCCACAATGGTGGCCTGTTCAGGCTCCACGATGACCTCCTTCCCACCGTTGGACTGGTCTTGGTCTCGTTGCACGAAATGGATGCCTTTGCTTGATCCTCTACTGCGCTTGCCCCTTTGCACCAAAGAGGAAGGGGAGACAACTGCTGTGGGCTGGCGCCCTTGGCACCCTTAGTCGTCATGGCTTGCGTCAAGGGCACCTCGTGAGGTACCCGCCTTGATCTCTCCGCCTCCTCATGAGCCAGGCTGATGAGGCGCGCTGAGAAGCGTCGTGTCGTCCGCCCAGCAATCAGGCCCCTCGCGAGGTCTTGAGTCTCGAGTTGATGAAGATGGGCCATCTTTGGGCCCCTTCGAAACCACGCCGTAGGCCGCAGGCAGGACAAGTCTGGGGACCCCCATTCCCGAGCACGCCGACAGTAGCCCAGCCCAAAGCGCGCCGGACTTGGCGTCTTGAGGCCCGAAAGGGCAAGAAGCGGCGCCGCCAGAGCCTAACAGCTGCTGACCTTAGGCGCCCGCGTGGCGGGTGATTGGACGTGGGCGCCTCCGCTTACCCACGAGGCGTCGATGATCACGCGGATTGGACAAGTCCCTGCATGCAAATCGTGTCATGATTACCTGTGATCATGGAAGCCGACGGTTGGCCTTCGCCAGCTATAAGTACGGCATCGCGTGTGCCCTTCCAGTCCATCTTTTCCTGCTTTCTCCTGCGCCCTGTTCCTAGCTCCGTCTTGCTGCGATGGCTCCGATCCGCCGGTTCTCCGCAGCGGAGAAGGGAAAGGCTCCTCGAGAGGGACCAGATCCGCTCCCGCCGAAGAAGCGGCCTGCCCTTCGCGACCGGGACGAGGAAGACCGTCGGTGGTGCCGAGCCTTGAATGCGGCGGCCTCCGCCGGGGTTCCCGCTTCCCTTGTATGCCCACGCCGAGGGCCTCGAAGGTGGCGATGCCGATCCCCGCGGCCAGCACCGTCGCCGGCGCCGACGAGTCACGAAGGTGTGGGTCGTTCCTCCTGGGGTCCACGCCGAGGGCTACTCCCGCGAGCTCGTACTCCACGCCGCCTTGCCTCCTCGAACTTGGATTCGCTTTCCTCCCTTCTTCGCCTCCGTCTTCCGCGAGAAAGACTCTGGCTATAGCTCACAACTTGTTGCAACACTCCCGCCGACCAGGCGGAGGTGCGATCATTACCTCGGCCGAGGTCTTCATGACTTCATGGCTGGCGAGATCGCCCGAGTTGCAGAGCAAGGCGCCCTCACGATCCACAGGTGCGATGGCGCCTCGGTGATGTTCTTCAAGGTCTTCGGCATAGCGGGCGCCAGTGGAGTGCTGCCCGGGAGGCGGCTGGACCTTGCCATGGCGAGGCTGAGCCCGCGACCGCTACAGGCGACTCCTGGCGGCGGAAGTGCGGAGGATCCAGCGACTCGGCGAGATCTTGGCGACTCGGAGGCGGCGGCGGCGACTCTGAGCCTGAGCCAGCGCGCTCTCGGGCGGGCGGGCTCACTTGGCCGTCGCTGACTCTGATCTGGATGGGGTTGGCGTCGGCGCTTGACGGCCCACTATTGATGATGGCGTATTTTGCAGGGCACGGGTAGTTAGCATCCCTTAGGATCTGTTTCCTGCGAGGAATCACACTGCGCCCAATGGGGGCTTGTAAGGTGCCTGTGATCCTTTCGTTAATATGTAACTCTCGCTATGGAAATGTGCGAGTCGACAACTCCGTCGTAGTTCTGTTCTCCCTTTCGAACCTCGCGAGGGCTTGGTGCTCTACGTCGACAGGTCCTAGTCCCAAGGCGGCGTCAGCCGTATTGGTATGCCAGGTCGCGATGCCGTGGTCAAGGCGGTGGCGACCGAAGTCGGTAAGAGCCCTGATCGCGATGCTCGGGAGGTCCCCTTAGCGTAAGCGTAGCTTGCTGCTTCGGTGAGAAAGAACAACGTCTCTATCTGAGTGCGTTAGGTGCGAGGCGGTGCCTCGATGGCGGTGCTTCGGTGCCTATCTTGCTAATCAGTGGATATCCCGGATGTGTCGTCGGGTCCGTGCGCCCGTAGGAGCGGTATCGCTTGGCGAGGTACTCGCGTGCCCCTTCTCCCTGCCGCCTCCCCTTTCGCTCTCGTCCTCGGGTCCGGCCCTCGAGCTTGTCTCAGCCGTTGCTGGTATGCCAGGTCGCGATGCCGTGGACAAGGCCAGAGGGTGAGGGCTGGAGAGCCAGTAAGAGCCCTGAGTCGCGATGCTCAGGCGCCCCCTTTTAATGTGTAAGCGGTTCGCGCAGACGAGGGTGGAGGGAACTCCGTGAGGGCCTCGGCTAGCGCAATTCCTTCGGGGGATCCTGCAAACTCATCATAGAAAGAAGAAGGGGTTGCCATGAAAGTTATCGGTCGACCGTTGGTTGCTCAAGGGCTTGCTGGTTGGCGTAGGTGAGGTGTGCTTGGGCGCCCGTGAGCTAGCGCGGGACTCGCGGGGCCCTACCTCTAGGCGGGTTGCGCCTGGCACTGGGCCGTATCTGAAGGAAATATGCCCTAGAGGCAATAATAAAGTTATTATTTATTTCCTCATATCATGATAAATGTTTATTATTCATGCTAGAATTGTATTAACCGGAAACATGATACATGTGTGAATACATAGACAAACATATAGTCACTAGTATGCCTCTCCTTGACTAGCTCATTAATCAAAGATGGTTATGTTTCCTAACCATAGACATGTGTTGTTATTTGATTAATGGGATCACATCATTAGGAGAATGATGTGATTGACATGACCCATTCCGTTAGCCTAGCACTTGATCGTTTAGTATATTGCTATTGCTTTCTTCATGACTTATACATGTTCCGGTAACTATGAGATTATGCAACTCCGTTTACGGAGGAACACTTTGGTACTACCAAGCGTCCTGGCGTAATTGGGTGATTATAAAGAATTACTACAGGTGTCTCCAAAGGTACATGTTGGGTTGGCGTATTTCAAGATTAGGTTTTGTCACTCCGATTGTGGAGAGGTATCTCTGGGCCTTCTCGGTAATACACATCATATAAGCCTTGCAAGCATTGCAACTAATAAGTTAGTTGCGAGATGATGTATTACGGAACGAGTAAAGAGACTTGCGATAGCGAGATTGAACTAGGTATTGGATACCGAGCGATCGAATCTCGGGCAAACATACCGATGACAAAGGAAGCAACGTATGTCGTTATGCGGTTTGACCGATAAAGATCTTACGTAGAATATGTAGGAACCAATATGGGCATCCAGGTTCGCTATTGGTTATTGACCGAGAATAGTTCTCGATCATGTCTACATAGTTCTCGAACCCGTAGGGTTCATACGCTCAAGTTTCGATGGCAGTTATATTATGAGTTTACATGTTTTGATGTACTGAAGGAGTTTGGAGTCCGGATGAGATCGGGGACATGACGAGTCTCGAAATGGTCGAGGCGTAAAGATTCATATATTGGATGATATGTTTAGGCCAAGGGTCAAGCCCATGAGGCTTTAGGTCGGTCAAAGGAGTTTCTGCGGAGGCCGGGGCCAAACGCCGAGACCTGGGCGTCGGCCTGGGCGAGACGCCGAGGCCCATGGCGTCTGGGCCAGAGGCCAAGGATTTTGGCGTTTGGTCCTGGAGTCCGAGTGGGACTCTTGCCTTTCGGGCAAAACCGACTTTGAGGAGACTTTTGCTCCAAGTTTTGACCCCGGGGCTCAACATATAAATAGAGGGGCAGGGCTAGCACCAAAGATACAACAATTGATCCCTTGGATCTCTTAGCCGTGTGCGGTGCCCCCCTCCACCATATTCCACCTTGGTCATATCGTCGCGGAGTTTAAGCGAAGCCCTGCGCGATGAGAGCATCATCATCGTCCTGCCACGTCGTCTTGTGGAACTCATACCGACACTTTGCTGGATCGGTCGGGGATCGTCATCGAGCTGAGCGTGTGCTGAACTTCGGAGGTGCCGTATGTTCGGTGCTTGGATCGGTCGGATCGTGAAGGCGTCGACTACATCAACAGCGTTGTCTTAGCGCTTCCGCTTCACGGTCTCACGAGTGCGTGGACAATACTCTCCCTCTCGTTGCTATGCCATCACCATGATCTTGCGTGTGCGTAGGAATTTTTTGAAATTACTCGTTCCCCATGATGGCATCGAGCCTGGTTTTATCGTTGATGTTATATGCACGAGTAGAACACAAGTGAGTTGTGGGCGATACAAGTCATCTGCTTACCAGCATGTCATACTTTGGTTGGCGGTATTGTGAGATGAAGCGGCCGGACCGACATTACGCGTCACGCTTACGCTGAGACTGGTTTCACCGCTCGAGCACTCGTTGCTTAAAGGTGATGGCGGGTGTCTGTCTCTCTCACTTTAGTTGAACTGAGTGTGGCTACGCCCGGTCCTTGCGAAGGTTAAAACAACACCAACGAAAAACTATCGTTGTGGTTTTGATGCGTGGTAAACGGTTCTTGCTCAGCCCGTAGCAGCCACGTAAAACTTGCAACAACAAAGTAGAGGGCGTCTAACTTGTTTTTGCAGGGCATGTTGTGATGTGATATGGTCAAGGCGTGATGCTATATTTTATTGTATGAGATGATCATGTTTTGTAACGAGTTATCGGCAATGGCGAGAGCCATATGGTTGTCGCTTTATTGTATGAAATGCAAAGCCATGTAATTGCTTTACTTTATCACTAAGCGGTAGCGATAGTCGTAGAAGCAATAGTTGGCGAGGCGACAACGATGCTCGATGGAGATCAAGGTGTCGCGCGGTGGCGATGGTGATCACGACGGTGCTTGGAGATGGAGATCACAAGCACAAGATGATGATGGCCATATCATATCACTTATATTGATTGCATGTGATGTTTATCCTTTATGCATCTTATCTTGCTTTGATTGGCGGTAGCATTTTAATATGATCTCTCACTAAAATTATCAAGGCGTGTTCTCCTTGAGTATGCACCGTTGCCAAAGTTAAATCGTGCCCGGACACCACGTGATCGGGTGTGATAAGCTCTCGTCCATCTACAACGGGTGCAAGCCAGTTTTGCACAGGCGAGAATACTCAGGTTAAACTTGACCAGCCTAGCATATGCAGATATGGCCTCGGAACACGGAGACCGAAAGGTCGGCGTGAATCATATAGTAGATATGATCAACATAGTGATGTTCACCATTGAAAACTACTCCATCTCACGTGATGATCGGTTATGGTTTAGTTGATTTGGATCACGTGATCACTTAGATGACTCGAGAGATGTCTGTCTAAGTGGGAGTTCTTAAGTAATATGATTAATTGAACTTAAATTTATCATGAACTTAGTCTGGTAGTATTTTGCAAATTATGTTGTAGATCAATAGCTCGCGTTGTTGCTTTCATATGTTTATTTTGATATGTTCCTAGAAAAATTATGTTGAAAAATGTTAGTAGCAATGATGTGGATTGGATCCGTGATATGAGGTTTATCCTCATTGCTGCCTGAAGAATTATGTCCTTAATGCACGCTAGGTGACAGACCTATTGCAGGAGCAGATCTGCGAGCGTTATGAGCGTTTGGCTAGCTCAATATGATGACTACTTGATAGTTTAGTGCACCATGTTAACGGCTTAGAATCGGGAATTCAAAGATGTTTTGAGCGTCATGGACCATATAAGATGTTCCAGGAATTGAAGTTAATATTTCAAGAAAATACCCGAGTTGAGAGATATGAAGTCTCCAACAAGTTCTATAGCTAAAAGATGGAGGAGAATCGCTCAACTAGTGAGCATATGTTCAGATTGTCTGAGTACTTCAATCGCTTGAATCAAGTGGGAGTTAATCTTCCAGATAAGATAGTGATTGATAAAATTCTCTAGTCACCATCACTAAGTTAGTAGAACTTCGTGATGAACTATAGTATGCAAGGGATGACGAAAAAGATTCTCGAGCTCTTCGTGATGTTGAAATCAACGAAGGTGGAAATCAAGAAAGAGCATCAAGTGTTGATGATTGACAAGACCACTAGTTTCAAGAAACGGGCAAAGGGAAAGCAATGGAAACTTCAAGCAGAATGACAAGCAAGTTGTCACTCCCGTGAAGAAGACCAAAGCTGGACCAAAGCCTGAAACTGAGTGCTTACACTGCAAAGGAAATGGTCACTGGAAGCGGAAAAGCCCTGAATATTTGGTGGATAAGAAGGATGGCAAAGTGAACAAGGGTATATTTGATATACAGGTTATTGATGTGTGCCTTACTAGTGTTTATAGTAGCCCCTGAGTATTTGATACTTGTTCGGTTGCTAAGATTAGTAACTCGAAACAGGAGTTCTGAATAAGCGAAACTAGTTGAAGGGAAGTGACGATGAGTGTTGGAAGTAGTTCCAAGATTGATATGACCATCATCACACACTCCCTATACTTTTGGGATTAGTGTTAAACCTAAATAAATGTTATTTAGCTTTTGTGTTGAGCATGAACATGATTTGATCATGTTTATTGCAATACGGTTATTCATTTAAAGTCAGAGAATAATTGTTGTTCTGTTTACATGAATAAAACCTTCTATGGTCATACACCCAATGAAAATGGTTTGTTGGATCTCGATCGTGTGATACACATATTCATAATATTGAAAGCAAAAGATGTAAAGTTAATAATGATAGTGCAACTTATTTGTGGCACCGCCATTTAGGTCATATTGGTGTAAAGCGCATGAAGAAACTCCATACTGATGGGCTTTTGGAATCACTTGGTACTTGCGAACCGTGCCTCATGGGCAAGATGACTAAAACGCCGTTCTCCGGAACTATGGAGCGAGCAACTTATTTCTTGGAAATCATACATACTGATGTTTGTGGTCCAATGAATGTTGAGGCTCGCGGCGGGTATCATTATTTTCTCACCTTCACAGATGATTTGAGCAGATATGGGTATATCTACTTGATGAAACATAAGTCTGAAACATTTGAAAAGTTCAAAGAATTTCAGAGTGAAGTGGAAAATCATCGTAACAAGAAAAATAAAGTTTCTACGATCTGATCGTGGAGATAAATATTTGAGTTCTGAGTTTGGTCTTCATTTGAAACAATGTGAAATAGTTTACAACTCACGCCATATGGAACACCACAAATAATGGTGTGTCCGAAAGTCGTAACCGCACTTTATTGGATATGGTGCAATCTATGATGTCTCTTATTGGTTTACCACTATCGTTTTGGGGTTATGCATTAGAGACAGCTGCATTCACGTTTAATAAGGCACCATCTAAATCCGTTGAGACGACACCGTATGAACTATGGTTTAACAGTAAACCTAAGCTGTCATTTCTTAAAGTTTGGAGTTGTGATGCTTATGTGAAAAAGTTCTCACCTGATAAGCTCGAACCTAAATCGGAGAAGTGCGTCTTCATAGAATACCCAAAGGTAACTATTGGGTACACCTTCTATCACAGATCCGGAGGCAAGTTATTCGTTGCTAAGATGGATCCTTTCTAGAGAAGGAGTTTCTCTCGAAAGAAGTGAGTGGGAGGAAAGTAGAACTTGATAAGGTAATTGTACCTTCTCCTTATTGGAAAGTAGTTCATCACGAAATCAGTTCGGTGATTCCTACACCAATTAGTGAGGAAGTTAATGATGATGATCATGAAACTTTAGATCAAGTTGCTACCGAACCTCGTAGGTCTTCCAAAATAAGATCCGCACCAATGTGGTACGGTAATCCTATTCTGGAAGTCATGTTACTAGACCATGATGAACCTACGAACTATGAGGAAGCGATGATGAGCCCATATTCCACGAAATGGCTTGAGGCCATGAAATCTGAGATAGGATCCATGTATGAGAACAAAGTATGGACTTTGATTGACTTGCTCGATGATCAGCAAGCCATGTTAAATAAATGGATCTTCAAGAGGAAGACAAATGCTGATAGTAGTGTTACTATCTACAAAGCTCGACTTGTCGCAAAAAGGTTTTCGACAAGTTCAAGGTGTTGACTACAATGAGATTTTCTCAAGCATAGCGATGCTTAAGTCTGTCCGAATCATGTTAGCAATTGCCACATTTTATGAAATCGGCAAATGGATGTCAAAACTACATTCTTTAATGGATTTATTAAAGAAGAGTTGAATATGATGCAACCGAAGGTTTTGTCAATCCTAAAGGAGCTAACAAAATGTGCAAGCTTCAGCGATCCATCTATGGACTGGTGCAAGCATCTCGGAGTTGGAATAAACGCTTTGATAGTGTGATCAAAGCATATGATTTTATACAGTCTTTTGGAGAAGCCTGTATTTACAAGAAAGTGAGTAGGAGCACTACAACATTTCTGATAAGTATATGTGAATGACACATTGTTGATCGGAAATAATGTAGAATTATTCTGCAAAGCATAAAGGAGTATTTAAAAGGAGTTCTTTAAAAGAAGGACCTCGGTGAAGCTACTTACATATTGAGCATCAAGATCTATTGAGATAGATCAAGACGCTTGATAAGTTTTTCAATAAGTACATACCTTGTCAAGATTTTGAAGTAGTTCAAAATGGAACAGTCAAAGAAAAGTTCTTGCTTGTATTGCAAAGGTGTGAAATTGAGTAAGACTCAAATCCTGACCATGGCAGAAAATAGAAAAGAGAATGAAAGTCATTCCCTATGCCTCAGTCATAGGTTCTATAAAGTATGCTATGCTATATACCAGACCTATTGTATACCTTCCTCTGAATTTGGCAAGGGAGTACAATAGTGATCTAGGAGTAGATAACTGGACATTGGTCAAGAACATCCTTAGTGAGGACTAAGGAAATATTTCTCGATTATGGAGGTGATAAAAGAGCCCGTCGTAAAGAGTTACATCGATGCAAGCTTTTTACACTGATCCAGATGACTCTAAGTCTCAATCTGGATACATATTGAAAGTGGGAGCAATTAGCTAGAGTAGCTCCGTGCAGAGCATTGTAGACATAGAATATTTGCAAAATACATACGACTCACGAATGTGACAGACCGTTGACTAAGCTTCTCTCACGAGCAAAACATGATCATATCTTAGTACTCTTTGGGTGTTAATCACATAGCGATGTGAACTAGATTATTGACTCTAGTAAACCCTTTTGGGTGTTGGTCACATGACGATGTGAACTATGGGTGTTAATCACATACATATGTGAATATTAGTGTTGAATCACATGATGATGTGAACTAGATTATTGACTCTAGTGCAAGTGGGAGACTGAAGGAAATATGCCCTAGAGGCAATAATAAAGTTATTATTTATTTCCTCATATCATGATAAATGTTTATTATTCATGCTAGAATTGTATTAACCGGAAACATGATACATGTGTGAATACATAGACAAACATATAGTCACTAGTATGCCTCTACTTGACTAGCTCATTAATCAAAGATGGTTATGTTTCTTAACCATAGACATGTGTTGTTATTTGATTAATGGGATCACATCATTAGGAGAATGATGTGATTGACATGACCCATTCCGTTAGCCTAGCACTTGATCGTTTAGTATATTGCTATTGCTTTCTTCATGACTTGTACATGTTCCTAAACTATGAGATTATGCAACTCCCATTTACGGAGGAACACTTTGGGTACTACCAAGCGTCACAACGTAATCGGGTGATTATAAAGGAGTACTACAGGTGTCTCCAAAGGTACATGTTGGGTTGGCGTATTTCAAGATTAGGTTTTGTCACTCCGATTGTCGGAGAGGTATCTCTGGCCTTCTCGGTAATACACATCATATAAGCCTTGCAAGCATTGCAACTAATAAGTTAGTTGCGAGATGATGTATTACGGAACGAGTAAAGAGACTTGCCGGTAACGAGATTGAACTAGGTATTGGATACCGACGATCGAATCTCGGGCAAGTAACATACCGATGACAAAGGGAACAACATATGTCGTTATGCGGTTTGACCGATAAAGATCTTCGTAGAATATGTAGGAACCAATATGGGCATCCAGGTTCCGCTATTGGTTATTGACCAAGAATAGTTCTCGGTCATGTCTACATAGTTCTCTAACCCGTAGGGTCCGTGCGCTAAGGTTTCGATGATGCTTATATTTTGAGTTTACATGTTTTGATGTACCAAGGAGTTCGAATCCGGATGAGATCGGGGACATGACGAGGAGTCTCGAAATGGTCGAGACGTAAATATTCATATATTGGATGATATGTTTAGGCCAAGGGGTCAAGCCCATGAGGCTTTAGGTCGGTGCAAAAAGAGTTTTGCGGAGGCCAGGGCGCCAAACGCCGGAAACCTGGCGTCGGCCTGGGCGACGCCGAGGCCCATGGCGTCTGGGCGGACGCCAAGGATTGTGGCGTTTGGTCCTGGAGTCAGTGGGACTCTTGCCTTTCGGGCAAAACCGACTTTGAGGAGGCTTTTGCTCCAAGTTTCGACCGGGGCTCAACATATAAATAGAGGGCAGGGCTAGCACCAAAGATACAACAATTGATCCTTGGATCTCTTAGCCGTGTCGGTGCCCCCTCCACCATATTCCACCTCGGTCATATCGTCGCGGAGTTTAGGCGAAGCCTGCGTCGATGAGAGCATCATCATCGTCCTGCGCCATCGTCTTGTGGAACTCATCCCGACACTTTCTGGATGGGGTCCGGGATCGTCATCGAGCTGAGCGTGTGCTGAACTTGGAGGTGCCGTCGTTCGGTGCTTGGATCGGTCGGATCGTGAAGGCGTCGACTACATCAACAGCGTTGTCATAACGCTTCGCTTATGGTCTCACGAGTGCGTGGACAATACTCTCCCCTCTTGTTGCTATGCCATCACCATGATCTTGCGTGTGCGTAGGAATTTTTTTTGAAATTACTACGTTCCCCAATAGTATCTTGAGATGTGTTCCTGCAAATTTGGTTAGATGCCGGCACTCTACGTCCTCGGGTCCCGGCCCTCGAGCTTGTCTCAGCCGTCGCTGGTATGCCTGGTCGCGATGCCATGGACAAGGCCAGAGGGTGAGGGCTGGAGAGCCAGTAAGAGCCCTGAGTCGCGATGCTCAGGTACCCCCCCTTTAACGTGCAAGTAGTCGACATGGAGAAGAAGAGGTGCCGTGGACAGGCATCGTGTAATCAAGCATGATAGGTGAATGCATAGCTGGAAATAAACGCAAGGGAGATGCGCGCCACCGGGTCTGGCCTGAGCGGCCTGGGGATGATGCAGCCCGAGGGGCGCCCCCAACAAAGTAAGCTAATGACCGAAAAATAAAAAGGGATACATGCCGCAGGGACGGACCCACGCGGCCTGGGGATGATGCAGCCCTAGGAGGGCGCTCCCAGCTGGAAATGAAGCTTGAAAGATGTCACCTGAAGATGTCGAAGACGAAGTGGTGTTGGTGTGGCAGACTCGGTGGGCTGCGGAAGCCGATCCTCACGAGCCCCCAGGCCCAGGGGCCTCGGGAGGCGCTGGTGGCTCCTCGCGAATCATCTCCATCTCCGCCAGGGCTGCGGAACGCCTATCTTCCTGAGCTTCCATGATGCCCCTCATGAGGCGCTGGTACGCAGCAGCCACGCTCGGCAAGCCGTAAGGCATGCGAACATAGCTGTGGGGTGGACCTCCACAACGTCCCGCTTGCGAGGGCCAGAGGCGCTCCATCGTGGCCACCTGATTGAGCCCTGGTACGTCGATGCAGACACGCAGCCCACCATCCTCGCCTGGATGGGGAGCCACAGCCGATGGACGGCGGCAACCTCTCATGATTCTCGACCCCTGTAGTTCTTGAACTCCCTTGTTGACGAACTCCTGCTGGTCTAACCTTCCTTGCCTCGCTCCTTCTTGAGGGAAACGTGCTTTGAAGCACGCCTCCACGTGGTGCCCAAGCGCCTCCCTCGTGACCTTGGCCAGGTCGGTGGCCCTCCAGGTGAGAGCCCCCGAGCCCTGCCTGAGGAGGGCGCCGGGCGCGCTTCCCTATGCGATGGAAGGAGTTTCCTCCTGGGCAGACGCGGGCCCTGAGGGGCCTGCCTCCTGAGAGGCCGGCCCGGACGACGTCTTCTTCTTCTTGGGGGTGGTCTCGGGAAGCCTCCTGCTTCCGCGATCTGGGTCTTCTAGTGACGCGGCCTGAAAGGCTCGCTCCAGGGAACACAATGCATCCTTCTCTTCACACGGCACCGTGATGACTCCGCCACTTCCTGGCATCTTGAGGACGTTGTAGCCATGATGAGTTACAACCATGAACTTGGCCAGCGCTGGGTACCCGAGGATGGCGTTGTACGGCAGGCGGTTGTGGGCGACGTCGAAGTCGATGAGCTCGGTGCGGTAGTTGCTGCGGGCCCCGAAGGTGACAGGGAGGCGGACCTGCCCGATCGGGATTGTGGAACCGTCGGTGACTCCGGAGAAAGGCTTGGTTGGCTGAAGCTGGTCATAGGGCACTTGGAGATTGTTGAATGTTTCCACGGACAGGACGTTGAGCCCTGCTCCACCATCGATGAGGGTCCTGGTGACCAGTACATTGCTGATGACTGGGGAGCAAAGCATCGGGAGGACTCCGGCTGTGGCCGCGCACTTGAGTTGATCCGCTGAGCTGAACGTGATGGCGCACGCCGACCAAGCGAAGGGCGCGTTGCTTGAGCTTGGGAGGACTGCATTCGCTTCGCGGGCAAACGCTTGAAGATGCATTGGGAGGCTGGGGCTTGAGCTCCGCCCGGATCTGCGAAGCGATTGCAGCGGCTCACTGAAGCCCCAGCCCCTCGTCTTGATGCGGTCCTCGTTCCTCCTCGGCTGAGGCGGCAGCGGAGGGAGGCCTGCGTTGCCCTGCAGGCGATCCTCATGGGGCTGGTCCCGCCAGTCTCCCTCGCGAGGCAGGTCTCGCCAGCGGTCCTCGCGAGGTTGATCACGCCACCCTTGGCGCGGACCGCGGTCTTCCCAGCGTCCTGCGTTTCTTCCTCCTCCTCGACCGTAGCCCCGGTCAACGCGGTCAGGTTGACGGCCGATCCTTCCTTCTCGCACGGTGCGGAGCTCTTGGCATTCGCTTGTGTTGTGAGTGTGGAGGTCGTGGTACACACAGTACCGGCTGCCCCTGGAGGATTCGGGCAGATCCTTGCCCCGCTTGGTGTCCGTTTCCGCCGCGAGCACAGCAGCCCCCTTGCGCTTCACGTCCTTGGCCTTGGGCTTCTTCTCTTCTGGGTCTGCGGCAGGCAGCTCGAGGAGGGAGAGACGTCCTTCCTCAGCCCTGGCACACTTGGTCGCTAAGTTGAACAGCTCCAGGGAGGTGCACAGGTCTTCATGCATCGCCAGCTCTTCCTTCATCTTGACGTCGCGCACACCATCGGAGAAGGCTGAGATGATGGCTTCCTCGGACACCTTGGGGATCTTGAGGCGTGCACTGTTGAAGCGCTGGATGTACTTTTGCAGGTCTCTCCGGGTTGTTGCTTTATGCGGCGCATGTCGCTCACGGCGGCCGGCCGGTCGCGAGTACCTTGGAAGTTGGCGATGAAGCGGGTGCGCATCTGGTCCCAGGAAGAGATCGTGCCTGGGGCCAGGTTCAGGAGCCAGGTGTGAGCTCCTTCCTTGAGCACCATGGGAAACCAGTTCGCCATGACCTTTTCATCCCCGCTGGCAGCTTCGATGCCCAGCTCATAGAGCTGGAGGAACTCTGCAGGGTCGGTCGTGCCGTCATAGCGAGGAGGCAGGTCCGGCTTGAACTTGCCGGGCCACGCGACTCTGTGCAGCTCGGTGGTGTAGGCGCGGCAGCCAGCAGTGGCCACAGGAGGCTTTGGTTGAGGGAGAGCTTGGCCTTGCGGGTCCCCATGCGCTGCAGCTGGGAGCAGCGCGGGGTCTTGATGTCTGGGAGCTGGGCGGGCGCTGAGCAGCTTCTTGCGGTCGAGGGATTTCTTGGCAGCTCCGTTCTTGCTGGGCCGGCACCTGACGGGGCGGGTTCCGCCCAGGGGCCGCGCGCCTTGGAGCCATGACGCTTTCTTGGAAAGGAGGCGGCTGAAATGCGCCCGAGCTTCATTGCCAGCAGCAGGCGGGTGCGGTCTGTGGGCGGACGGCGCAGAGAGAGCCCCTGGCCAGCGGACGAGCTCGGCGACGCGGTCGAGCCACTCTTCGTAGACGTCGTCGACGGGACGGTAGCGCAAGAGCTCGTTTGCCGCGATGAGCGCAGCTCGAGCCTCCAAGGGTGCGCGGAGCGCGCGGGGCGAAGAGCCGGCTGGTGTGAGTGATGGAGTAGCGGTGCGGCCGTCCTGCCGCACGGACGGATGCTGAGACAACGCTTGCTGCTCGTTCCCCGCCGGACTGGTGGCGGCGTTGATGGCGGGCGACGGGGAACGACGAGGACGCCCACCGACGGGAGCCATCTGGGCGACGCGGGAAACGATGGCGGCCCGGCACTCGGCGTGGGCCCGACGAGCGTTAGACATGGACGCGACGGTTGGAGGAGAGCGGAGCGGTGGAAGACAAATTCCGGCGCACCCCTACCTGGCGCGCCAAATGTCGGATTTCAGGTTCCGGCAGACCCTTGAGGTTCGAACTCTGGGGTGCGCGCGGAGATTATGCCCTCTACCTCTCCGTCTCGCAAAGATCTAAACTACTGGAAGAACAACACAAGAGACACAGGGTTTATACTGGTTCGGGCCACCGTCGTGGTGTAATACCCTACTCCAGTGTGTGGTGGTGGATTGCCTCTTGGGCTGATGGTGATGAACAATACAAGGAAGAACAGCCTCGC
The DNA here is from genome assembly GCA_021605205.1 of Aegilops longissima. Lineage (NCBI taxonomy): Eukaryota > Viridiplantae > Streptophyta > Magnoliopsida > Poales > Poaceae > Aegilops > Aegilops longissima. The sequence goes on along the minus strand of JAHIAM010001053.1, from coordinate 403,380 downwards.
GAGGGTCTGCTCTTAACTAGGACGATGAACTGCTAGGGGGAGTTCTGCCGCCCTTCTCTCTCTCTTTGTTGCCTGAGTCTTTCTAACTGGTTTCTTGATCCCCCATTTTTCCCCCTCTTCTCTCCTGGGGGTGGCTAGTCCTATTTATAGGCAAAGGCCCTGGGCCTTTTCCCAAATATTGAGCGGGAAGGGCGCCAACAATTGGCCAATTTGAAGGGGAACATTTGGTACACTTATCCTGACTAAAGTTGGTCCTCCCCTGCCAAAGGCCCTGTGGTGACGTCGTTCTGGGCTCCACGGTGACCTCCTTCCCACCGTTGGACTGGTCTTGGTCTTGTCGCACCGAAATGGATGCCTTTGCTTGATCCTCTCGCCTGCGCTTTCCCCCTTTGCACCAAAGAGGAAAGGGAGACACTGCGCGGGCTGGCGCCCGCCTGGCACCCTTGGTCGTCATGGCTTGCGTCATGGGCACTTCGTGAGGTACCCCGCCTTGAACTCTCCGCCTCCTCGCGAGCCAGCCTGATGAGGCCGCGCCTGAGGAAGCATCGTGTCGTCCGCCCCGCGAGGCTTGGCCCCTCGCGAGGGTCTTGAGTCTCGAGTTGATGAAGATGGGCTGTGCTGGGCCCCCTTTCGAGCCACGCCGCAGGCCGCAGGCAGGCAAGTCTGGGGACCCCCGTTCCCAGAACGCCGACAGGCGCACCCCTACCTGGCGCGCCAAATGTCGGATTTCGGGTTCCGGCAGACCCTTGAGGTTCGAACTCTGGGGTGCGCGTGGAGATTACGCCTTCTACCTCTCCGCCTCGCAAAGATCTAATCTACTGAAAGAACAGCACAAGAGACACATGGTTTATACTAGTTCGGGCCACCATTGTGGTGTAATACCCTACTCTAGTTTGTGGTGTGGTGGATTGCCTCTTGGGCTGGTGATGATGAATAATACAAGGAAGAACAGCCTCGCGAGGGTCTGCTCTTGGCTGGGGCGATGAACTGCTAGGTGGAGTTCAGCCGCCCTTCTCTCTCTCTCTCTCTCTCTCTCTCTCTCTCTCTCTGTTGCCTATGTCTTTCTAGCTGATTTCTAGATTGCTCGATGATGTCTCTAGATGCCTCTACCCTGGGGGTGGCTAGTCCTATTTATAGGCAAAGGCCCTGGGCCTCCTCCCAAATATTGAGCGGGAAGGGCGCCAACAGTTGGCCATTTTGAAGGGGAACATCTGGTACACTTATCCTGACTAAAGTTGGTCCTCGCCTGCCAAAGGCTCTGGTGGTGGCCAGCTCAGGCTCCACAATGACTTCTTCCCTGCCTTTGGACTGGTCTTGGTCTCGTTGCACCGAAATGGATGCCTTTAATTGATACTCTCGCCTGCGCTTGCTCCCTTTGCACCAAAGAGGAAAGGAGGACAATGCGCGGGCCGGCGCCCGCCTGGCGCCCTTGGTCGTCATGGCTTGCGTCATGGGCACCTCGTGAGGTACCCCGCCTTGATCTCTCCGCCTCCTCGTGAGCCAGCCTGACGAGGCCGCGCCTGAGGAAGCTCCGCGTCGTCCGCCCCGCGAGGCTTGGCCCCTCGTGAGGGTCTTGGGTCTTATGTTGATGAAGATGGGCCATGCTGGCCCCCCCCTTGAGCCACGCCGCAGGCCGCAGGCAAGCAAGTCTGGGGACCGCCGTTCCTAGAACGCCGACAACGTTGCAATCGATAAGTTCACAAAGTGGCCGGAGGTGGAAGCAGTGAGGAAGGTGACTGCCCAGTCAGCCGTCAAGTTCTTCAAAGGACTGGTCTGCCGTTTTGGTGTGCCAAACAGAGTCATCACTGACAACGACACGCAGTTCACAAGCCGCACCTTCATGTAGTACATCCAAGACCTCGGCAGCAAGGTCCGTTTTGCTTCCGTGGCACATCCACGGAGCAATGGCCAAGCGGAGAGGGCAAATGCTGAAGTATTGCGAGGCTTGAGAATGAAGACCTTTAACAAGCTGCACAAGAGTGGAAGGCGCTGGTTTGATGAGTTGCCGACAGTTCTTTGGTCGATCAGGACGACGCCAAATCGAGCCACCAGCCAGAAACCTTTTACCCTGGTATACGGGGCAGAAGCAGTTCTCCCCACGGAACTCATATACGGGTCACCTCGAGTGCTCGCTTATGATGAGCTTGAGCAAGAGCCGTTGCGCCAAGATGACACGATGCTCCTTGAGGAAGATCGTCTACGGGCGGCTGTGAGAGCGGCACGCTACCAGCAAGCCTTGCGCTGCTACCATAGCCGCAAGGTTCAAGCCTGAAGCTTTGAGGAAGGCGGCCTTGTTCTTCGGCGCATTCAGTCGGCCAAGAATTCCAACAAGTTGACGCCGAAGTGGGAAGGCCCTTATCGGTTAATGCGAGTCACCAGGCCTGGCGCAGTCCGCCTGGAGATCGAGGATGCCGTACCAGTGAGCAACTCCTGGAACATCGAGCATCTTCGCAAGTTTTACTCGTAAGGCGCGGCTTGCCGGGCTTCCCGGCAAGCCACCTTTTGTACAAGCTTTGTCGGCAAGGCATGTGACCCTTTGTACAAAGCGGTAGCGAGACCACGAGCATAAATAAATGAAGCTCTGGCGCCCTAAGTTATAGCATGCATGCTAGGTCGAGTCTCTTCCTTGGTTAGGGTTGATAGTGCTTAGAGGCGACTAACCCCTAGCCTAGAGGTCGAGTGCGTGTCTATCTGTTCCTTTTCTGTCCTCCTTTGGTTCGCAGGGCACATGAGCACTTCAGTTGAGCTACTCGGAAGAAGAAACAGACCGGCGCCCGACCCGGCAAACCAGAGTTGCCGGGGGCTGCAAGCACAAGGATCCAACCACGGCAAGATGAGATTGCCGGGGGCTGCAGATCCAGATAAGTCTTTTATCCTCTGTCATGCATTTCGGAACCGGCTGGGGTATGTGAAACCTCGTTTTAATCTCTAGCTGCCATGCTCCCCTTTTTCCTATACCTAAGGATTATTTCCTGGGTCCGGATTTGGTCGTAGCCGCGACGACAAGGAGGTGGGGTGAGGAGCCTGAAGTGCACTTCATCCCTGCCTCCGCCAAGAGCGCGAGAACGGTCGAGTGGAGTGGGGGGACGGCAAGGCCTGTTGTCGGGCGAAAAACATTTATCTTAAACAATAACAAGGATTCGCTCCTTGTCGCGGGATTTACCCGCGAACGAAAAACCCGGCAAGCATCCTTTTTTCATTTAAAACATCCCATACAGTGCAGTTAAATGCGAGATGAAAAACATGAGCAAGGGGATTACAAGTTTTAAATTTAACAAAGGCCCGCAGGCTTACAAACTAAAAAAGAGATAAGATGCCCGTAATCCCTTTCTTGTCCCTCTCCTCGGAAGGCAGGTCAAGGAGGCCAAAGGGCAAAAGGGGCGCCTAGGCGAGCTAGGAGCAGCAGAAAGCACCAAGAGAACACCTCGGTGGCCGCCCACGGGCGGGCCGGTGATGACGGTGCCGGGAAAGGAGCTGGAAGACGAGGCGGCAGGACCGGCAATACGCGATGAAGGCGTCAGTGCTCGCGTACTCCGAGTTGACGGCCTTGCCGCCCGCCCTCTTCCTCTTCCGCAGCCTCCCGATGCCAGCCGCCCAAGGAGACGGCCCCGAGAAGTTCAAGGAGCTGGCCCCGCCCTCGGCAAACCTCTGCCAGAGGAGCGGCCAGGTGCAGATGCTGCTGCTGCCACACCCGCCCAGGCGCGGGGCGTCCAACGCCTAGTCGGACTCGTCCCCGCTATCCGCCCCGCTGTCCTCCTCATCACTTTCCCTTGAGGAAGAGCTTCCATCGTCAGAATCTTGATCAGAGGAGCTCTCCACGCAGCACTTCAGGCGAGTCCCAAACTCTCCGAAGACCTTGATGGAGAGTAGGTCGTCCTCCATTAATTTGAAGTAGAGGACGAGCCCCGCCGTCAGGCTATGGATGCGAGCGAACGTCTTCCACCCACGACGGAGGTACATGACTCAAGGAGCCGGGAAGTCGACGTCGACCCGCGTGCCCCCGTTCTCGCAACCCCTCATGTGCAATCTGAGGGATTGGGCCGGTCACGCTCCATCTCCCGAGCAAACGGGGCGGGAAGACGAAGACGGCGACGCGGAGGCCGGCACAGCCTGATGAAGAACTCGTGGGGCTGGTCTCCGACATGGCCTTCCATCGGGAAATGCATCATTGGCAGGGGCGAAGCCGGCGTGCTGCCCCATCCTCCTCTTCCCTAAGCACTACGACCTCTGCCCCGGCCTCGCCCCTCCCCCTTTCCCTCGCGGCCAGCTCCACCACCGCGAGCTCAGGAGGAGGAGGGACGCATTGTCGAGCAGCAACCCTCGTCGCCACCGTCGAAGGACCAGGATTCCCTTTCTCCATGGCGAGTGAAAGGAAGAAGCAGAAGCAAGAGGGGATAGATGACAGAAGAGTGCGGGACTCCATCCCCCCTTCCCCCTCCTTATAAAAGAGCGGGGTCGGGGCTCGGCCGCCCCGTTCGGCCAATCCAGCCACCAGAGGCGCGCGGAATCGGGACCGACCCGCTGCCGAAACCAGCGACGACCCGGTTTCCCGCCCCCGCCGCTTGCTACCCCAAGTGCACGGGGGACGCGTGGCGGACCGAGGGGACAGGCGAAGCGACCTCTCCCCACCCCGTGATCGTGGCAAGTGGACGCCTTGAAGACCACGCCCCGGCCCCGTTCAGTACATGAGCCGCGCCTCCACGCCTCCCTCTTTTTACGGGGAAGGCGCGAGCCGCCTCTTTACTGCGATGTGATGCATGCGTGTGAAAACCGCCCCACGCATGCCGCCTACGTCATGCACACCCCTCCACGTCGCACCGCGGGCATGGGTCGTGGGAAGCGGAGCGCACAAAAAGTCTTACCGCGGTAAAAACTGACCCGCCTGCCCGCGCACCGTTTTGGGCCTGACCCAAAAACATGTCGCGCTTATGTGTGGCCCAGGCCCGGGGGCTCCTGTCGGTGTACAAAAAGAGGGGCACGCTTTTGTACCCGTTTACCTGTGCACGGGCAGTCAGAGCCGCGCCCACGGCCACACCAAGCAGAACGAGGGAGGTGAGCCAAGGTAAGATCAAAGCCCAAGACAATCAAAGCAACGCCAAGACCAAGACCACAAAGAGCAGAGGGATGAAGTTGGTTCCCCCGGCAAGACCCTTGCCGGGCGGCCTCAGCGGCCCCGGCAAGACCCTTGCCGGGACAGCTCGCCCCGCACCAACAGAGCGAGCCACCCTTGATCCCACGGTCCCCAACGCCATCCACCACGTGGGGCCAGGGCTCGGGAAGGCACCTCTGTGGTGGCATGCAGATCTTTGTGAAGACATATTCAAGATCAGATAAGGATTAGAAGATGATGATCCTTGGCAGAATCCTTGCCGAGGAAGGCCACGGACCCGGCAAGGCCCTTCTTTGAGGACGACAGTACATGCAGCAAGACCCTTGCCGGGCCACCCGGCAAGGCCCTCACCAAGGACGCCAATGGGACCACCGCCAGGCCCGCGTCAACCAAGCTTCCACCACTGTTCACATGCAGCTGCCAGCCCAATCAGCTGGGCAGGCACCTGCGTGGCAACATGCAGCTCCCAGGCCAACTCATCGAGCGCCTGCGTGGCGGCATGCAGATCTTCGTGAAGGCTCCACCATCGTGCCACCTCAGCTGCCTGCCTGCCTACATGGCACCGCACGCATCCCTGGACGAGGCGCGTGTCGAAGCGAGGAGGAGCGGCGACGGACGGGACGGGCCTCGCCCCCGTCCCCGATAAAGCAAGGGGACACCTAAGCTACGCATTAAATGTGTCTTGTCCTGTAATACGAGCGATAAGCTCAGGGCACTTTACGCCTTTCCACCTCCTGTGTGCCACTGTGGCAGCCCCTTCTGACTATAAAAGGAGGCCCATGACATACTGGAGAAGGATTTGGCTCTTTCGAACCACGCGCTGACCACAGCTAGTTCGAGAGCTCAAGAACTCTCAGAAATACACCCACCAAAGCAGGACTAGGGTTTTACGCATCCTCGCGGCCCGAACCTGGGTAAACGATCCTTGTGCTGTCTACTAGCCCTGCTCTCCTCGCAACCCTGCGCCCCGACAACCGTAATAGGGATTCTTGTGTCCCATAGGTGTTGTTCCGCACCGACATCAAGACATACCAAGTACCCATCACAAACTCTTATCCCTCGCATTTTATTTTCCATTTGCCTCTCATTTTCCTCTCCCCCACTTCACCTTTGCTGTTTTATTCGCCCTCTTTTTCGTTCGCCTCTTTTTCGCTTGCTTCTTGTGTCCTTGTGTGTTGGATTGTTTGTCACGATGGCTCAAGATAATACTAAAATGTGTGATTTTTCCAATACCAACAACAATGATTTTCTTAGCACTCCGATTGCTCCTATTACCGATGCTGAATCTTGTGAAATTAATGCTGCTTTGCTGAATCTTGTCATGAAAGATCAATTCTCTGGCCTTCCTAGTGAAGATGCCACTACACATCTAAACAACTTTGTTGATTTGTGTGATATGCAAAATAAGAAAGATGTGGATAATGATATTGTTAAATTGAAGCTATTTCCGTTTTCGTTTAGAGATCATGCTAAAACTTGATTTTCGTCTTTGCCTAAAAATAGTATTGGTTTACGGAATAAGTGCAAAGATGCTTTTGTATTTAAGTATTTTCCTCCCGCTAAGATCATCTCTCTTAGAAACGATAATATGAATTTTAAGCAACTTGATCATGAGCATGTTGCACAATCTTGGGAGAGGATGAAATTAATGATACGTAATTGCCCTACACATGGTTTGAATTTATGGATGATTATACAAAAAATTTATGCCGGATTGAATTTTGCTTCTAGAAATCTTTTAGATTCGGCCGGGGGAGGCACTTTTATGGAAATCACTTTAGGAGAAGCTACTAAACTCCTAGATAATATTATGGTTAATTATTCTCAATGGCACACCGAAAGATCTACTAGTAAAAAGGTTCATGTGATAGAAGAGATTAATGTTTTGAGTGGAAAGATTGATGTACTTATGAATTTTTTTGCTAATAAGAGTGTTTCTTCTGATCCTAATGATATGCCTTTGTCTACTTTGATTGATAATAATAATGAATCTATGGATGTGAATTTTGTTGGTAGGAACAGTTTTGGTAACAACGCGTATAGATGAAACTTTAATCCTAGGCCGTTTCCTAGTAATTCCTCTAATAATTATGGTAATTCCTACAACAACTCTTATGGAAATTTTAATAAGATGCCCTCTGATTTTGAGACTAGTGTTAAAGAATTTATGATTTCGCAAAAGAATTTCAATGCTTTGCTTGAAGAAAAATTGCCTAAGATTGATGAGTTGGCTAGGAACGTGGATATAATTTCTCTTGATGTTGATTCTTTGAAACTTAGATATATTCCACCTAATAATGATATCAATGAGTCTCTCAAAGATTTGAGAATTTCCATTGATGAGTGCAAAGAAAGAACCGCTAGGATGCGTGCTAAAAAAGATTGCTTTATGAAACCGTATTCTTCTAGTTTTCATGATAATAAGGATGAAGATATAAAAGTGATTAATGTGTCTCATATTAAATATTTGGTTTGCAATATGAATCTTGATAATGATGGGACTGGAGATGAGTCAACTTTAGTTAAGAGGCGTCCCAATGATTCAGAGTTTTTAGATCTTGATGCAAAAAATGGTAAAAGTGGGATTGAAGAGGTCAAAACTTTACATAGCAATGAACCCACTATTTTGGATTTCAAGGAATTTAATTATGATAATTGTTCTTTAATAGATTGTATTTCCTTGTTGCAATCCGTGTTAAATTCTCCTAATGGTTATGATCAAAATAAAGCTTTTACTAAACATATCGTTAATGCTTTAATGCAATCTTATGAAGAAAAGCTTGAATTAGAAGTCTCTATCCCTAGAGAAATTTATGATGAGTGGTAACCTACTATTAAAATCAAGATTAAAGATCACAAATGCTATGCTTTGTGTGAGTTGGGTGCTAGTGTTTCCACGATTCCGAAAACTTTGTGTGATATGTTAGGTTTTCGTGAATTTGATGATTGTTCTTTAAACTTGCACCTTGCAGATTCCACCATTAAGAAACCTATGGGAAGGATTAATGATGTTATTACTATTGCAAATAGGGATCATGTGCCCGTATATTTTATTGTTCTTGATATAGATTGCAATCCTACATGTCCTATTATTCTTGGTAGACCTTTCCTTAGAACGATTGGTGCAATTATTGATACGAAAGAAGGAAATATTAGATTCCAATTTCCGTTAAGGAAAGGCATGGAACACTTTCCTAGAAAGAAAATTAAATTACATTATGAATCTATTATGAGAGCCTCTTATGGATTGCATACCAAAGATGATAATACCTAGATCTATTCTTGCTTTTATGCCTAGCTAGGGGCGTTAAACGGTAGCGCTTGTTCGGAGGCAATCCCATTTTATTTTTGTTTCTTGATTTTTGTTTCTGTTTAGTAATATATAATTCATCTAGCTTATGTTTAGATTTGGTTTTATGTTTTAATTAGTGTTTTTGCCAAGTAGAACCTTTGGGAAGACTTGGGTGAAGTCTTTATGATCTTGCTGTAAAAAGCAGAAACTTTAGCGCTCATGAGATTAGCTGCCATTTTTTTACTGGAGAGTGCTTTTAGGTTGATTATTTTTGAAGATGATTAATAGACAAATTCCTCACGTCCACAAATTTATTTAAGAATTTTTGGAGTTACAGAAGTATATGTTTGATCCAGATTACTACAGACTGTTCAGTTTTTGACAGATTCTGTTTTTCATGTGTTGTTCGCTTATTTTGATGAATCTATGGCTAGTATCGGAGGGTATGAACCATAGAGAAGTTGAAATACATTAGGTTTAACACCAATATAAATAAAGAATGAGTTCACTACAGTACCTTAAAGTGGTGATTTGTTTTCTTATACTAACGGAGCTCATGAGATTTTCTGTTGAGTTTTGTGTTGTGAAGTTTTCAAGTTTTGGGTAAAGATTTGATGGGTTATGGAATAAGGAGTGGAAAGAGCCTAAGCTTGGGGATTCCCAAGGCAACCCAAGGTAAAATTCAAAGACAACAAAAATACTAAGCTTGGGGATGCCCCGGAAGGCATCCCCTCTTTCGTCTTCGTCTATCGGTAACTTTACTTGAGGCTATATTTTTATTCACCACATGATATGTGTTTTGCTTGGAGCGTCTTGTACGATTTGAGTCTTTGATTTTTAGTTTACCACAATCATCCTTACTGTACACACCTTTTGGAGAGACGCACATGAATCGGAATTTATTAGAATACTCGATGTGCTTCACTTATATCTTTTGAGCTAGATAATTTTGCTCTAGTGCTTCACTTATATCTTTTAGAGAACGGTGGTGGTTTTATTTTATAGAAATTATTGATCTCTCATGCTTCACTTATATTATTTAGAGAGTCCTTTAGAACAGCATGGTAATTTTCTTTGGCTATAAAATTAGTCCTAATATGATAGGCATCCAAGATGGGTATAATAAAAACTTTCATAAAAGGTGCATTGAATACTATGAGAAGTTTGATACTTGATGATTGTTTTGAGATATGAAGATGGTAATATTAGAGTCATGCTAGTTGAGTAGTTGTGAATTTTAGAAATACTTGTGTTGAAGTTTGCAAGTCCCGTAGCATGCACGTATGGTAACTGTTAGTGACAAATTCGAAACATGAGGTGTTCTTTGATTGTCATCCTTATGAGTGGCGGTCGGGGACGAGCGATGGTCTTTTCCTACCAATCTATCCCCCTAGGAGCATGCGCATAATGCTTGGTTTTTGATGACTTGTAGATTTTTGCAATAAGTATGTGAGTTCTTTCTGACTAATGTTGAGTCCATGGATTATACGCACTCTCACCTTTCCGTCATTGCTAGCCTCTTCGGTACCGTGCATTGCCCTTTCTCACCTTGAGAGTTGGTGCAAACTTCGCCGGTGCATCCAAACCCCGTGATACGATACGCTCTATCACACATAAACCTCCTTATATCTTCCTCAAAACAGCCACCATACCTACCTATTATGGCATTTCCATAGCCATTCCGAGATATATTGCCATGCAACTTTCCACCGTTTCATTTATTATGACACGCTTCATCATTGTCATATTGCCTTGCATGATCATGTAGTTGACATCGTATTTGTGGCAAAGCCACCATGCATAATTTTTCATACATGTCACTCCTGATTCATTACTCATCCCGGTACACCGTCGGAGGCATTCATATAGAGTCATATTTTGTTCTAGTATCGAGTTGTAATCATTGAGTTGTAAATAAATAGAAGTGTGATGATCATCATTAATAGAGCGTTGTACCAAATAAAAAAGAAAAGAGAAAGGCCAAATAAAAAAAGGAAGGCCCAAAAAAGAAAAAGAAAAAGAAAAAGAAATAAAAGGGACAATGCTACTATCCTCTTTTCCACACTTGCGCTTCAAAGTAGCACCATGATCTTTATGATAGAGAGTCTCTTGTTTTGTCACTTTCATATACTAGTGGGAATTTTTCATTATAGAACTTGGCTTGTATATTCCAACAATGGGCTTCCTCAAATGCCCTAGGTCTTCGTGAGCAAGCAAGTTGGATGCACACCCACTTAGTTTCTTTTGTTGATCTTTCATACATTTATAGCTCTAGTGCATCCGTTGCATGGCAATCCCTACTCCTTGCATTGACATCAATTGATGGGCATCTCCCTAGCCCGTTGATTAGCCGCGTTAATGTGAGACTTTGTCCTTTTTTGTCTTCTCCACATAACCCAATCATTATATTCTATTCCACCCATAGTGCTATGTTCATGGCTCACGCTCATGTATTGCGTGAAAGTGGAAAAAAGTTTGAGATTACTAAAGTATGAAACAATTGCTTGGCTTGTCATCAGGGTTGTGCATGATGAGAGCATTTTTGTGTGACGAAAATGAAGCATATCCAAACTATATGATTTTGTAGGGATAAGCTTTCTTTGGCCATGTTATTTTGAGAAGACATAATTGCTTAGTTAGTATGCTTGAAGTATTATTACTTTTATGTCAATATTAAACTTTTATGTTGAATCTTTTGGATCTGAACATTCATGCCACAATAAATAAAATTACATTGAGAATTATGCTAGGTAGCATTCCACATCAAAAATTCTATTTTTATCATTTACCTACTCGAGGACGAGTAGGAATTATGCTTGGGGATGCTTGATACGTCTTCAACGTATCTATAATTTTTGATTGTTCCATGCTATTACATTATCTGTTTTGGATGTTTAATGGGCTTTATTATGCACTTTTATATTATTTTGGGACTAACCTACTAACCAAAGGCCCAGTGCAAATTGTTTTTTGCCTATTTGAGTGTTTCGCAGAAAAGGAATATCAAACGGAATCCAAATAGAATGAAACCTTCGGGAGAGTTATTTTTGGAACAAACGCAATCCAGGAGACTTGGAGTGGACGTCAAGGAAGCAACGAGGCGGCCACGAGGCAGGGAGGCGTGCTCCCCACCCTCGGTGGCCCCTCGTGGCTCCACCGACCTACTTCTTTCGCCTATATATACTCATATACCCTGAAAACATCCGAGAGCACCACAAAACCCTATTTCCACCGCCGCAACCTTCTATACCCGTGAGATCCCATCTTGGGGCCTTTTCCGGCGCTCCGCCGAAGGGGGAATCGATCACAGAGGGCTTCTACATCAACACCATCGCCTCTCCGATGATGTGTGAGTAGTTTACCACGGACCTTCGGGTCCATAGTTATTAGCTAGATGGCTTCTTCTCTCTCTTTGGATCTCAATACAAAGTTCTCCTCGATTCTCTTGGAGATCTGTTCGATGTAATTCTTTTTGCGGTGTGTTTGTCGAGATCCGATGAATTGTGGGTTTATGATCAAGATTATCTATGAACAATATTTGTTTCTTCTCTGAATTCTTATATGTATGATTTGTTATCTTTGCAAGTCTCTTCGAATTATCAGTTTGGTTTGGCCTACTAGATTGATCTTTCTTGCAATGGGAGAAGCGCTTAGCTTTGGGTTCAATCTTGCGGTGTCCTTTACCAGTGACAGCAGGGGCAGCAAGGCACATATTGTATTGTTGCCATCAAGGATAAAAAGTTGGGGTTTATATCATATTGCTTGAGTTTATCCCTCTACATCATGTCATCTCGCCTAATGCGTTACTCTGTTCTTATGAACTTAATACTCTAGATGCATGCTGGATAGCGGTCGATGTGTGGAGTAATAGTAGTAGATGCGTAATCGTTTGGTCTACTTGTCGCGACGTGATGCCTATATACATGATCATGCCTAGATATTCTCATAACTATGCACTTTTCTATCAATTGCTCGACAGTAATTTGTTCACCCACCGTAGAATTTGCTATCATGAGAGAAGCCACTTGTGAAACCTATGGCCCCCGGGTCTATCTTCCATCATATTATTTTCCTATCAATTTACTATTTCTTCCGCCGTTTATTTTGCAATCTTTACTTTCCAATCTATATCATAAAAATACCAAAAATATTTATCTTATTATCTCTATCAGATCACACTTTTGCAAGTGGCCGTGAAGGGATTGACAACCCCTTTATCGCGTTGGTTGCAAGGTTCTTATTTGTTTGTGCAAGTACAAGGCGACTTGCGGGTAACCTCCTACTGGATTGATACCTTGGTTCTCAAAAACTGAGGGAAATACTTACGCTACTTTGCTGCATCACCCTTTCCTCTTCAAGGGAAAACCAACGCATGCTCAAGATGTAGCAGTAGGGCCTAATAAGTGCACAGGCAAGGGTTGTTGAAGAGGCTGATCTCTTGAAGTCTCCTCTTGCTTCTTCATTAGTCTTGGTTCCGGACCAGTTCCCGGTTCCTCCGTGTGCCGTGCGCGACGTCACGGAAGAATTTTGATCGTGGCCCGTGGATTTTCCTCGCCCCATGATCACGGGGCAGAAACTGCCATCCCACTTGCCTCCCGTTCCGCACGCACTTGCCACATGTTCCGCATGCATTGGGCGTGGTAGGTGGTGGATGCGGTGGACACGGGGAGGAGTGCCATGGCTGAAAACCGAGCTTCGTCGGTTGGAGCAGAGGGTCGGCCTCGTTTCTCAGAGCTGCAGTGGGCGCAGAGAGGCCGCATTGGAGGAGAGGGGCGGCCGTTTCCCGTATGAAGAGCCAGCCCCCAGCCCCGTTTCCCTATAAAAAGGAGTCGGGGCGGTGCCTCTCTGCACACACTCCTTCTCCGTGATCCTTCTTTTCTAGTAATGGTGCGAGGGCGCGGCGGTGCCCCGGTGGCGGCGACGAGGGCTTCTGCTCGACAGCGTGCCCCTCCTCCCCCGGACCCTGAGGCAGCGGGATCGTCTACAAAGAGAGGAGGAAGGGGACGAGGCCGCGACCGCCGTGGTGCTCGAGGAGGAGGAGGGCGGGCCGGTGCCTTGGTGGAGCCCCCGCCGATGGCTCCTCCCCCGATGGAAGGCCACATCGGTGACCAACCTCGGGAGTTCATCATCAGGCTATACAAGCCTCTGGTGGTCATCTTCGCCTCCCAACTCCCTTCGCGCGGGAGATGGGGCTCGAGCAACCACGCGCTCTGCGGCTGCACGTGAGGGGCTGTGGGAATGGAGGTATGAGGGTTGATGTCGACTTCCCCGCCCCTCATGTGATGTAACTTCGTCATGGCTGGAAGACCTTTGCCTGTGCCCACGACTTATCGGAGGGGCATGTTCTCCAGTTCAAATTAATGGAGGATGGTCTGCTCTCCGTCAAAATCTTCGGGCACTTGGGAGGTCGCTTAGGGTGCTGCGCAAAGAGCTCGACTGACGATGAAAGCTCCTCCTCGAGTGAAAGCGACGAGGAGGACAGTGACGATGATGACGATGGCAACGGGCGGAGGAGCAACGACTCTGACTCCGGCTGATCGTCACCTGTACCATCTTCATCAGGCGGCAACACCATCATCTGCATCTGCGTCTCCTCCCCGGCAATGCGATTTGCCGGGGGTTGGATACAGAGGTGTGGATGGTGCTGCCGGGCTCCTCCAGCAGACTTCCAGCTGGACCCTGGCAGGCTTCCTCTCGGGTTGCAGCTCCGTTAGCCCTGCCGAGTCCTGCTGGCCCTGGTGATGGTGGTTGATGGGGCCGCCTTCTGCCGTGCTCTCCATCGAGGCGTTCCCTCGCGCCCCTGTTCCCGCCGGGCTACCTCTCCTGGAGCCCGATGGGAGTGGCCTGGGCTCCTGCCTGGGCGTTCCTTTTGCCCTCCTCGTCTTTGACGGTCGTGCCTAGGAGGAGAGGGACAAGAAAGGGCATTACGGAAGACTTATCTTTTTTCAATCTTAAATTTGTAGGAAACTGCAAATTTTAATTCAAATAATGTGATCCCTCCAGTCCATATTTGCGTTCTGTAATGCTTGTACTTGTATTAGCATATGAATGAAAAGGATGAACTTTGCTGGGAACTCGCGCATGTGTATGTCCATGCAGAGGTGAGATGCCTCTTTAATGTAAATAAACAAGTTTTCCCCGATAGGCTATCCTGCCGGTACCCTTTTTGTCTACCTGAGAGCTGCGTCTGCCGGGGAACAGACAGAGGGACCAGCCCCCAGCCAACTCCTTCCCGCCAAAGGCCACTACAACCATCCTGACCGAAGCAGCATTCGAGTCATGGATGGGAGAACCTAAGTTTCAAAAGGGAGGCGGAGTTTTCTAATGCACAAGTTATAGCTTACAGAACACTAATGGACAAGATGTAGAACTTATCTATTTGGATTGTCGGGGATCGCAGTGCCTGGCATCTTCTCAACTCCTTGAGGAAGCCAAGTCCACGGCAAGAACCTACAACTTCATGTAGATGAGAATGAATGCAGGATGCAATCCTATCTATATGCATATGCAAATGCTCATGAAATGCCTATGCAGTGATCTTGGTGTGCTCATGCATGCATGCAATCTTAGATGGGGCCCCCCCTACAACGCTTCTTTTTTTCTCTTGCACGGGGTCATCGCCCCGACTTCATACAAGGGGTTACATGCAGCTGAGGCAAGGCCTGTACAAAAGGGCGGCTATCGGGCAAGGCCTGACAGCCGCGCCTTACAGGTAGTACTTGCGGAGATGCTCAATATTCCATGAGTTTTGCAACTAAGTGCCATCTTCGGTCTCTAGACAGACTACGCCAGGTCTGGTGACTCGTACCACCCGGTAAGGGCCTTCCCACTTTGGTGACAGCTTGTTTGTACCCTTGGCGGACCGAACGCGTCTAAGGACAAGGTCACCTTCCTCAAAACACCGGGCGTGAACCCTGCGGCTGTGATAGCAATGCAGGGCTTGCTGGTAGCGTGTATCACGCGTAGCATCCCGGAGACGGTTCTCCTCGAGTAGCACAGCGTCGTCACGCCGGTGCTGATCTTGCGCTACTTCATCGTAGGCAAGCATTCGAGGGGACCCGTAAATGAGTACCATGGGGATAACTTCTTTTGCCCCGTAGACCAGGGAGAAGGGATTTTTCCCGGTAGCTCGGTTAGGTGTCGTTCTGAGGGACCAGAGAACTACCGGCAGCTCCTGGATCCACCGTCTGCCGTGCTTCTGTAGCGTATCAAAAGTTCTTGTCTTGAGTCCACATAGCACTTCAGCCGCCCTCTCAGCTTGTCCATTTCTCCGTGGGGTGTGCCATAGAGGCGAATGAAATCTTGCATTCAAGGGTACGAACATATTGCATGAAGGCGTGGCTCATGAACTGGATGCCGTTGTCGGTGATGATCCTTGCCGGAACTCCAAAACGACACACCAATTCTTTCAAGAACATGATAACTGACTGAGCAGTCACCTTTCTCAAGGCAGTCACTTCAGACCACTTTGTAAACTTGTTGATTGCAACAAACAAGAATTTAAAGCCCCAGATTGCTTGGGGGAAGGGGCCGAGGATATCGTGCCCCCAGAACGGAAATGGCCATGATAGAGGGATTGTTTGAAGAGCTTGGGCAGGCATGTGTGTTTTCTTGGAACGGAACTGGCAGGCGTCACATGTCGTGACGAGCTCGGCCGCATCTTGGAGGGCTGTAGGCCAATAGAATCCTTGCCGGAATGCTTTCCCAACTAATGCCCTTGATCCAATGTTTGAGCTGCGCATTCCTCTATGAATCTCAGCCAGCAGTTCCTTTCCATCCTCCCGGCAGACACACTTCAATTTCACACCGTTGGGCCTCCTTCTGTAAAGAGTGGCATCGACAAACTGATACGTACTGGCCCTTCGGGCTACTTTTTCAGCTTCATCTTGGTCGGCCGGGAGTTCTCCGGTCTGGAGGAAGTGGACAATGTGCCTTGCCCAAGTTGGAGCCTGAGGCTCGCCAAAGAGGACTGGCGGCACCTCCTCTGCTGCGGGAGCACCATCCTCGTTCGTGGGGTCCATGGGCCCGGCTGGAGGGGGTGGTCTGGCAGGCTGTGAGGAGTTGTTTCCGGCAGGGTCTCTGTTGGGAGAGGACGGCTTGACCGGGAGAGGCTTACCGTAGTCCAACTTTCTACTTTTTCGGGCCATTGTTGATGGTGATACGGAGGGCTGAGAGAGACGAAGAACAAAAGTTCCTGGTTCCACACGAAGCTTCTGCGCAGCACACTTTCACAAGTGACCAGCTATGCTGTTTTCCACATGGGGTATGTGCTCTGTTTGCAACCCATCAAAGTGCTCCTCTGATGACCCACAAGTATAGGGGATCAATTGTAGCTCTTTTCGATAAGTAAGAGTGTCGAACCCAACAAGGAGTAGAAGGAAATGACAAGTGGTTTTCAGCAAGGTAATGTCTGCAAGTGCTGAAATTGTAAGTAGCAGAGTAGTTTGATAGCAAGATAATTTGTAATGAGCAAGTAACTATAGTAGTAACAAAAGTGCAGCAAGGTAACCCAATCCTTTTGAGGCAAAGGACACGCCAAAACGGTCTCTTATGATAAGCAAACCGTTCTTGAGGGTACACGGGATTTTCATCTAGTCACTTTCATCATGTTGGTTTAATTCGTGTTCGGTACTTTGATAATTTGATATGTGGGTGGACCAGTGCTTAGGTGCTGTTCTTACTTGAACAAACCTCCTACTTATGATTAACCCTCCCGCAAGCATCCACAACTACGAGAAAAGTATTAAGAATAAATTCTAA
The DNA here is from genome assembly GCA_021605205.1 of Aegilops longissima. Lineage (NCBI taxonomy): Eukaryota > Viridiplantae > Streptophyta > Magnoliopsida > Poales > Poaceae > Aegilops > Aegilops longissima. Next base: position 386,218 of record JAHIAM010001053.1, on the reverse strand, counting down.
GCACAACACTAAACTTTTGGGTCTAATCGATCCCTTACGGAATAGCGCATAAACTGGGGTTTAAGCTTCTCTCACTCTCACAACCCATCATATAATTGCTACTCCATAATGCATTCCCTTAGGCCCAAATATGGTGAAGTGTCATGTAGTCGACGTTCACATGACACCACTAAGGGAATCACAACATACATACTATCAAAATATCGAACACATATCAAATTCATATGATTACTTGCAACATGATTTCTCCCGTGACCTCAAGAAAAAAAGTAACTACTCACAAATGATAATCATGCTCAAGATCAGAGGGGTATTAAATAGCATAATGGATCTAAACATATAATCTTCCACCAAATAAACCATATAGTAATCAACTACAAGATGTAATCAACACTACTAGTCACCCACAAGCACCAATCTATAGTTCCGGTAACAAGATTGAAGACAAGAGATGAACTAGGGTTTGAAATGAGATGGTGCTATTAAAGGTGTTGATGGAGATTGCCCTCCCCAAGATGGGAGAGTTGTTGGTGATGATGATGACGATGATTTCCCTTTCTGGGAGGGAAGTTTCTCCTGCCCAAGTTCCGCCTCAAGATGGCGGCGCTCCATCCCGAAAGTCCTCTCCTTATTTTTTTTCTAGGTCAAAATGACCTATATACCAGAAGATGGGCACCGGAGGTGGGCCTGGGGGAGCACAACCCACCAGGGCGCGCTTGGGCTCCCTGGCGCGCCCAGGTGGGTTGTGCCCATCTAATGGGCCCCCTCTGGTAATTATTTGCTCCAATATTCCATAAAAAATCTCCGTGAAGTTTCAACTTGTTTGGAGTTGTGCAGAATAGGTAGCCTGATGTAGCTTTTCCAGGTCCAGATTTCCAGCTGCCGGAATTCTCCCTCTTTGTGTATACCTTGCATATTATGAGAGAAAAGGCATTAGAATTACTCCACAAAGCATTATTATGGATAAAATCATCATAAATAACAGTAAAGAAACATGATGCAAAATGGAAGTATCAACTCCCCCAAGGTTAGACCTCGCTTGTCCTCAAGCAAAAACCGAAATCGAAAAACATGTCCACATGCTTTGAGAGAGAGGTGTCGATAAAAAGAAAATACTGACATAGCATCATGTTGATTATTATAACAACAACAAAATTAAACATCAGACTTTTATCATAGAATCTTTATCATATACTTCTCATGAATAAGTGACAATTCATCACACAATGGAAGTATAAATCAAAAACTCTATTAAAACCCAACAAACTATGTTCTCAGACAACTTTGCAACTACATTTCATCATCTATTCTGGAAGGGTCACATATCGGAGCCTTTAGGCAAGTCCACATATTCAATCATCATATAGTCTTCTATGATTTCTAACACTCACCCGTACACATGAGCAAAACATTTTTCAATCGGACACATAGAAAGGTAGGGGCTTATAGTTTCGCCTCCCAACGTATTCACCTCAAGGTTGATGTCAACAATAATATATAACTCATGCTATCTATATTCAACTGGACATATGTGCCTAGATCTTTCCTCACTACATGATGCTTGCCAAAGGAGAAAAATAAAACATGATAGAAGGAAAAACTTTGACTCTTTGCATAAAAGTAAATAGATAAAAGTAAAAGATAGGTCCTTCGCAGAGGGAAGCAGAGGTTGCCATGCGCTTATTTGTTTGTATGCTCAACCCCTTAGTGCAAAAGAACATCACGTTGCATTGCCCCTTGTGATAGCGACCTTTATTATGCAATCCGTCGCTTTTATTCTTCACCATCACAAGTTCGTGCAACACTCAATTTTCTCGTACGCTAAATGATCTCACACATTTAGAAGCTATTCATTGCCTTTTTTCACCGATGACAACTTACTTGAGGGATCTTGCTCAATCCCTAGGTAGGTATGGTGGACACTTGAAAAAAAGATTTGGGTTTAAGGGTTTTTGGATGCACAAGTAGTATCTCTACTTAGTGCGGAATTTTTGTCTAGCAAATATAGGGGGCAAGCACCAGATGTTAAAGGATCCATGACAATATGACTTCTATGTGAATATAAACAAACATAAACCATTAAGTTGTCTTCCTTGTCCAACGTCAACAATTTTGGCATATAATATTTTGATGAGGGCTCACAATCACAAAAGATTTCTAGGATAGTATATCTATATGTGAATCTTCTCTTCCCTTATTAATTCTATCATGAATTGCATCATTGACTAATGCTATGTTTCTCAATCTCTAATAAAATTTTCTACTTATAATTTTCCTTATTAAAATATCTTTCTTCTTTAATTTATTTTATTTGCAACATGGAAGTAAAGAAAGCAAAAACTCAAACTAAACTTTATTATATAACTTGCACACGATTACAAGGATAGATCACTAAGCAAAATCTCAAAGAAGGAAGGATCAAACTAAACTTTTATTCATCTAAGGAAAAAAGATCGAACTAAAATAAGTAAAGGCAAAAATATAGTGGTATGATATGAAACCGGGGCACCTCCCCCAAGCTTGGCGGAAGCCAAGGGGAGTGCCCATACCCGATACTCAATTTTCCTTTGGTGGTGAATAAGAAGGTGGTGGTGATGAAGAACAGATCTTGTCCTCGGATTTCCATGGCAGTGGTCCACCATCATTAGAGGAGGAGTGAGTCTCACAGGTCCTGCAACTAGCAGCCAAACTCATACCTTTAAACCTCGCCTCATATTCAAAGACTTGGTTTTGGAGATCATAGATCTGGTTTTGAAGGAAGTTGATTTGCTCGTTGAGGGTGAAGACAATGTCCTTCATGGGCTTGCCATCCACCTTGCGATCAAGGGAGAGGTCTGTGATCATAAGGTGATTGGTGTTGAGTCCACGCTCTACCATCCCCTTGCACCGGAAGATGTCTTGCTCCATAGCTTCAAGCCTGGCCTCCACGGTTCACGTCCCATTGGGACATGGCACATCGCGGAGGTGAAGCACGCCCTCATGCATCTAGATGACCTGAGGATGCTGCACCACCTCCCGAAGGTATGGGTTGATGATGTTCTTGAAGAACTTGTCCTTGGAGGAGCTTGAAGCAGCCATGGTAGATGGGATCTGACAGAAAATAACAAGGAAAAGAAGACAGAGGATTTCTCCTTGATACGGTGATTAATAGGTTCGGGAAGTATATATAGATTTTTTTTATCTTGGGGGACAAGAAAATTGTAGAAAAACAGAGTCTGGAAGGTGTCCCAGGTGGGTTGTGCCCACCTGGGCGCGTCAGGCAAGCCTGGCGCGCCCTGGTGTCTTGTGCCCACCAGGGTACGCTTCCTGGAAGTTTCTTTATTTCCTAATTTTCTAAATATTCCAAAACTGGTAAAAAATATTTTTGCGGATTTTTTGGAATCTGTTTACTTACCGTATCACGTACCTCCTTATTTCCATGATTCTGGAGTGTTCTGGAAGGACTCTTTTATGTGTTCTTCCGATGTAAAAGTTTGGATAATATTACTTTCAACATTAATGGGCATACTTGAGATATAGTGTTTATTCGTTGCCCGTTGACATCCTTCGGGTTAGTACCTTCGGAATTATTTATTTTGATGGCTCCAGACCGATAAACCTCCTCGATAACGTAAGGGCCTTCCCATTTTGAGAGGAGTTTTCCTGAAAAGAATCTAAAACGAGAGTTGTACAAAAGGACATATTCTCCGACCTTAAACTCACGCTTTTGGATTCTTTTGTCATGCCGTCTTTTAACTTTTTCTTTAAATAATTTTGCATTTTCATAAGCTTGGGTTCTCCATTCATCTAGTGAGCTAATGTCAAATAACTTCTTTTCACCAGCAATTTTGAAATCATAGTTGAGCTCTTTGTTGGCCCAATATGCTTTATGTTCTAACTCAAGAGGCAAATGACAAGCTTTTCCATAAACCATTTTATAAGGAGACATACCCATAGGATTGTTATATGCTGTTCTATAAGCCCAAAGTGTATCATCTAATTTCTTAGACCAATTCTTTGTGGACCTATTGACAACCTTTTGCAAAATTAATTTTATTTCTCTATTGCTAAGTTCAACTTGACCACTAGACTGAGGATGATAAGGTGATGCAGTTCTATGGTTAACATCATACTTGGCAAGCATTTTACGGAAAGCACCATGAATAAAGTGTGAACCACCATCAGTTATTAAATATCTAGGGACTCCAAACCTTGGGAAAATAACTTCCTTAAGCATTTTAATAGAGGTGTTGTGATCAACACTAGTGGTTGGAATAGCTTCTACCCATTTAGTAACATAATCAACAACAACCAAAATATGTGTATACCCATTAGAGGAAGGAAAAGGTCCCATGTAATCAAATTCCCAAACATCAAATGGTTAACCAGCAAGTGAATAATTCATAGGCATTTCTTGACGCTTACTGATACGTCTCCAACGTATCTATAATTTTTGATTGCTCCATGCTATATTATCTACTGTTTTGCACCATATTGGGCTTTATTTTCCACTTTATAATTATTTTTGGGACTAACCTATTAACCGGAGGCCCAGCCCAGAATTGCCGTTTTTGCCTATTTCAGAGTTTCGAAGAAACGGAATATCAAACGGAGTCCAAACAGAATGAAACCTTCGGGAACGTGATTTTCTCACCGAGTATGACCCAGGAGACTTGGACCCTATGCCAAGGAAGCTTCGAGGTGGGCACGAGGTAGGGGCGCCCTACCCCCCTCAGCGCCGCCCCACCCTCGTGGGGCCCATGAAGCTCCACCGACATACTTCTTCCTCCTATATATACCTCGCACCCCAAACGATCGACATCGGAAGCCAAAACCTAATTCCACCGCCGCAACTTTACAGATCCATGACATCCCATCTTGGGGCCTGTTCCGACCTCCTGGGAAGGGGAATCCACCACGGAGGGCTTCTACATCATCACCATAGCCCTCCGATGAAGTGTGAGTAGTTTACCTCAGACCTTCGGGTCCATGGTTAGTAGCTAGATGGCTTCTTCTCTCTTTTTGGATCTCAATACAATGTTCTCCCCCTCTCTCGTGGAGATCTATTCGATGTAATCTTGTTTTTGCGGTGTGTTTGTTGAGACCGATGAATTGTGGGTTTATGATCAAGATTATCTATGAACAATATTTGAATCTTCTCTGAATTCTTTTATGTATGATTGGTTATCTTTGCAAGTCTCTTCAAATTATTAGTTTGGTTTGACCTACTAGATTGGTTTTTCTTGCAATGGGAGAAGTGCTTAGCTTTGGGTTCAATCTTGCGGTGTCCTTTCCCAAAGGATGAGGGGCAGCAAGGCACGTATTGTATTGTTGCCATCGAGGATAACAAGATGGGGTTTTTATCATATTGCATGAATTTATCCCTCTACATCATGTCATCTTGCTTAAGGCGTTACTCTATTTTCTTGAACTTAATACTCTAGATGCATGCTGGATAGCGGTCAATGAGTGGAGTAATAGTAGTAGATGTAGGCAGGAGTCAGTCTACTTGTCTCGGACATGATGCCTATATACATGATTATACCTAGATATTCTCATAACTATGCTCAATTCTGTCAATTGCTCAACAGTAATTTGTTCACCCACCGTAGAATACTTATGCTCTTGAGAGAAACCACTAGTGAAATCTATGGCCCCCAGGTCTATCTTCAGCATATTAATCTTCCATCACTTTATTATTTCCTTTGCTTTTTTCCTTTGACTTTTATTTTACTTTCCATATTTATACCAAAAATACCAAAAATATTATTTATCATCTCTATGAGATCTCACTCTCGTAAGTGACTGTGAAGGGATTGACAACCCCTATTCGCGTTGGTTGCGAGGAGCTATTTGCTTTGTGTAGGTACGAGGGACTCGCGTGTAGCCTCCTACTGGATTGATACCTTGGTTCTCAAAAACTGAGGGAAATACTTACACTACTGTGCTACATCACCTTTGCTCTTGAAGGAAATCCAACGCAAGCTCAAGAGGTAGCAATAAGAATTTCTGGCGCCGTTGCCAGGGAGTCTACGCCATTGTCGGACATGAATCCCTTAGCTCTTGCATTACATTACTTGCCATTTGCCTCTCGTTTTCCTCTCCCCCACTTCACCCTTGCCGTTTTATTCGCTCTCTTTTTTCCGTTTGCCTTTTTCTTGCTTGCTTTTTGTTTGCTTGTGTTTTGGATTGCTTGCTTGTCACGATGGCTCAAGATAATACCAAACTGTGTGACTTTACCAATACCAACAATAATGATTTCCTTAGCACTCCAATTGCTCCTCTTACCAACACCGAATCTTGTGAAATCAATACTGCTTTGTTGAATCTTGTTATGAAAGATCAATTCGCCGACCTTCCTAGTGAAGATGCCGCTACTCATCTAAATAGCTTCGTGGATTTATGTGATATGCAAAAGAAGAAAGATGTTGATAATGATATTGTTAAATTGAAGCTATTCCCTTTTTCGCTTAGAGATCGTGCTAAAACTTGGTTTTCGTCTTTGCCTAAAATTAGTATTGATTCTTGGAACAAGTGCTAAGATGCTTTTATCTCTAAGTATTTTCCTCCCGCCAAGATCATCTCTCTTAGAAACGATATTATGAATTTTAAGCAACTTGATCATGAACATGTTGCACAAGCTTGGGAGAGAATGAAATTAATGATACGTAATTGCCCTACTCATGTTTGAACTTGTGGATGATTATACAAAAAATTTATGCCGGATTGAATTTCGCTTCTAGAAATCTTTTAGATTCGGCCGCGGGAGGCACTTTTATGGAAATCACTTTAGGAGATGCTACTAAACTCCTAGATAATATAATGGTTAATTATTCTCAATGGTACACTGAAAGATCTACTAATAAAAAAGTGCATGCGATAGAAGAAATTAATGTTTTGAGTGGAAAGATGGATGAACTTATGAAATTATTTCCTACTAAGAGTGTTTCTTCTGATCCTAATGATATGCCTTTGTCTACTTTGATTGAGAATAATAATGAATCTATGGATGTGAATTTTGTTGGTAGGAATAATTTTGGTAACAATGCGTATAGAGGGAACTTTAATCCTAGGCCTTATCCTAGTAATCCTTCTAATAATTATGGAAATTCCTACAACAACTCTTATGGAGATTTTAATAAGATGCCCTCTGAATTTGAGACTAGTGTTAAAGAGTTTATGAATTCACAAAAGAATTTTAATGCTTTGCTTGAAGATAAATTGCTTAAAGTTGATGAATTGGTTAGGAACGTTGATAGAATTTCTCTTGATGTTGATTCTTTAAAGCTTAGATCTATTCCTCCTAAGCATGATATCACTGAGTCTCTCAAAGCCATGAGAATTTCCATTGATGAGTGCAAGGAAAGAATCGCTAGGATGCATGCTACGAAAAATGCTTTTATTAAAGCGTGTTCTTCCAATTTCCATGAAAATAAAGATGAAGATCTAAAAGTTATTGATGTGTCCCCTATTAAATCTTTGTTTTGTAATATGAATCTTGATAATGATGAGAATGAATATGATCCACCTTTACCTAAAAGGCGTTCCAAGGATTCAGAGTTTTTAGATCTTGATGATGAAATTGATAAAAGTGGGATTGAAGGAAGCAAAACCCTAGATGTTGCTAAACCCACTATTTTGGATTTCAAGGAATTTAATTATGAAAGTTGCTCTTTAATTGATCGTATTTCCTTGTTGCAATCCGTGCTAAATTCTCCTCATGTTTATAGTCAAAATAAAGCCTTTACCAAACATATCGTTGATGCCTTAATGCAATCTTATGAAGAAAAGCTTGAGTTGGAAGTTTCTATCCCTAGAAAACTTTATGATGAGTGGGAACCAACTATTAAAATTAAGATTAAGGATCATGAATTTTATGCTTTATGTGATTTGGGTGCTAGTGTTTCCACTATTCCCAAAACTTTGTGTGATTTGCTAGATTTCCGTGATTTTGATGATTGCTCTCTAAACTTGCACCTTGCGGATTCCACTATTGTAACATCCCAAAATTTCATTTTGGAATGTTATACATTAAGTCATCATGCATATCATATTTTCTTGAAAAAAGTCCAAAATAAACCTTGAAGTTATAGACGAAAGCTAAATCACACCCCGAACTTTGAATCCCGGAAATTGGCACTCTGAACTTGCAATCCCGGTCTATTTTGGACCCTATACCTGTTTGGCAACCGAATAGTACAATCCCGGCCGGATAACCAGCTACTCTCACCGAGAAGAATTTGGGCGGCCCACTATAACACAACAAGAATTGTGAAGTTCCAAAAATGTTCGCACATTTTAAAATTGTTCGAAGTTAAAAATGTCCCTGTTTTCTATTTTTGGCTAAATTCAATTCATTTTCTGTTTTTTGAATGTTTTAAAATTCTATTCGCATTTTAAAAAACTGTTTGTGATTTTAAAAGAAAAACACATTTGTCCAAAATTTTCATAATACCAACAGTTTTTCAGATGCTATAATTGTTTTTTCAGATTTTCAAATTCTGTCACATTTTAAAAATATGTTTTTCAATTTCATAAACTATTTCGTAAATGATGTTTTTAAAAATGTTTTCAATTGTTGGCTCTTGGAATCGATCGGGACGGCCCACCAGACATGATGCGAGTTTTTTTGGTTGCTTCACACGAGACATAAAAATTCATTCTTTCTTTTTCTGAACGCGCGACGTAACAATTCCAAAACAAAAAAAAAAGCATGCCGTGGAGTCGAACTTTTTGATACACAAACTTTTCTGAGTTTGTGACATCTAGAATATACCACAAATTCTAAAAAAAGGTATGGGCCAATTCAAACAAATGTTTATACAATGTATAATAATATTCGCGTGATTCAAAAAAAAAAAGGTTTCGTACATTCAAAAAAATGTAACATTTCAAGAATGTTCACGAGTTTTAGAAAATGTGTTTGTGGCATTTTCAAAAAAGTATGCAAAATGTACGAAAATGTTTGTGTGTTGTACAAAATGTGTCATAACCTTAACAGAATATACGTGACATGTAATAGAAAATAGTGTATGCGAATTTAAAAATGTTGAACCATGTAAAAGAGTGTCCGTGTAGTTTTGTAAAGTGTGTATTGTCGTTAAGATAATGTAAAACATGTATTTCAAAAATATTACCATGTATTCAAAATGTTTTGAAAACATTTAATTTCAAAATGTCCATAAAGTATTTGAAACTATCTAAAGTTTATCAAAAAATATTTAATATCTGCGTTCAAAATGTACATTAGGTACTGAGAAAATTAGACATGTGTAAAAATAAAAAAAATGTAAAAGAAAAAAAGACTAGTGGTCGCGCACGAGCGACTGTGCTACTGGGCCGGCCCAATTCAGCAAATACCGGCCGTGTCCTCTCAAGGTTTAAAACAGACCGGGATTATGGAGTTCGGTGTGCTGATTTCAGGGATTGAGAGTTCGGGGTTTGATTTAGCTTCTGCCTACAAATTCAAGGTTTGTTTTGGACTTTTTCCTATTTTCTTGCATTTTTCTGATCCTAGAAAATTTCACGCAACTCAAGGACCCTCGGAGAGAGTTGGAGATTTCATTATTTTCATATTTGGGTTTTCTCAAATTTTGAAAATAGGATCATTTGGATTTATTTATTTTATCTTCAAATATTTTTCCAATAAAAAAATAAGAGAGGGAATAATATGACTTTCCCAAAATTTAGGAAAAAAAATGAATATTTAGTAAATAAATCAAATTTTGGGTTTTTCGAGGTTTATTTGCTTTAGGGAAAAAATGAATATTTTTTTTAAAAAAAATTATGCATTTTGGCCTCGTATTAAAGTTCATTTTGTTCGACTCATTTTTAGGAGTCGGGGAAAATTTATTTTTTTAAGTTTGGAGTTCGTTTAGATTTATTTTAATTGCTTTTGGTAAAAAAAACTCATACCCGCTTTGGGCTAAGGGCCCACTGCCCAACCGCCGCCGCCCAGCGCCTCCTCCCTCAAGGCCTCCCCCGCCAGGAGGAGTCCCGCCGCACACCACCCCGAGTCCAGCTCGCCACACGCCGCCGCCGTTGCCCCCCCCAAGCAACCCCACCCTCCCTCCTTATAAGCCGCCACGAGCCCACCCGACCTCACGGAGCCCGGAGCCCATGGCGACCTCGCGGAGGTAGCCACCGCGTCACCCCGGTCCGGTTTTGTTTAAAAACCGTCCGGTTTTCTTTCGTTGTTCGGTTTTTTAAAACCCTAGATTGGTTTATTTCTTTTCTCGGTTTAGTTAATTAGTGAACGCTCACCGATCCGTTCGTTCTAACGAACGCGTCACCGTTAGTTTCGTTAACGAACGTCCGCTCGCTTAACCGCTCGTCGTTTTTCTTTTAAATCGGATTTAATCCGTTATTTTCCGATTTCGATTTCGATCCAATTTTGAATCAGTTTATCTTCTCGCCGCTTATCGGAATCGGTGATTCAAGCGCTGAGTTTCGTTTCAAACCGCCGTTCCGACTAATCCACTTAAAAAAGTTTTGCTACTGTAAAATTTTGACCTAGTTTCAAGTTGCTAGTACCGAGTCGCTTTTCTTCGACGTTTGACTTTCGTTGTTTTATTTGATTCGATTCTTTTGCACCTGTGGTTCTTAAGTTGAATTTTCTCGTTAGATTTTCTATCCGAGATTTCCTGTGCATTAGATGAGTACTTATTGTATGCTTGTTGTTTGTCTGCGTTAGATCACCCGGAGTGCGCCGCTTGTTACTTCGAGTCTCTAGGTTTCATGGATCGTCGAGAAGGCAAGTAACACTTGATCATACCTTTTCTACTACCCAGTTTTATGCATTAGATCTATTCCTCAAACACTTGCATGATTAGGATCTAATAAAATTGTGGGATGGGAAGTAGATTGAGGTAGTACCTATTACTGTTTTACTTATGAAACCTTGGGAGTTACTTCTACGCTTGCTTATTATGCCATGCTATGCCGAGACGTGGATTGGGTGAGTGAATATCCATGACAGATGTGAGATTGTTAATTAATGGTTTATCTAAGGTGGCAACTTAAACACACATCTGGGTGGATTGAGGCACCTGGTTTCTATCAGACTTGCTTACTGTATTTCTTCTGACCGCCACCTGTGCTCAAAGGGATCATAAGATTATTCAAACTAGAAACTTCCGTGTGCAGCCACAAGCCATTATGGGCTCGCATAGCTGAGTAAGTTGTGCGAACTCTTCGGGTAGGCTAGCTGATGTAGGGGATGTAGGTTGGTACGGTCTACCCACATGTAAGGTGCTAGTGCTTCTGAAAGACTGTGTCTCGGTCATCCGTCTCTCAAACACCATGTAGTGAGAGAACCAAACGGAGGCGATCGAGTCTTGTGGGGAAAAGTGCATAAACCTCTCAGAGAGTGTATAAACTAATCATGATTAGCCGTGTCCCCGGTTATGGACGCCTTGAGTATCTAGTACTTGAATATCATGTGAATCTCATCATGTTACTTCTAATTAATGTTATTGGGTTTTAATGAGTACTTTTTAATTGGGATTGAGGATGTTGTCAACCATTCTCAATGTTTAACAACCACCATGATAGTTAAACAAAATTATTCCTTTGCGGTAGGGAAAATTAGCTTTATGCAAAACTCAGAATCAGAGAGCTTTTCCACCAGCCATATATGCATGTAGTATAGGCTTATTGCTTCATTGTTCTCTATGTGTTACATTGCCAAGATATTCCATGTGTCTTGACCGTTTTGCTGCAACTTTCATGTTGCGAGACTTTTCGCATTTACGACAGTAAGGTGTTAGGTCGTGGTTCTACACTCGGTGATGCCGATGGAGTTGATGGACTCACTTATCTTCCAAGCCTTCCGCTGTTATCGTTATTAGATGGCCTTAAGCCATATTTATTGTAATAAGTCCTCTTCGGACAATCGATGTAATAAGTGTGTGATTGCTACTCGCTATAAATCCTTCAAAGTACTGTGTGGTGTCGGACATCGATCCAGGATGACACCGAGCACGAGACTTGATCCATTTGGGTCGGTCGCTACAACTATTAAGAAACCTATGGGAAGAATTAATGATTTTATTATTGTTGCAAATAGGAATTATGTGCCCATAAATTTTATCGTTCTTGATATAGATTGCAATCCTTCTTGTCCTATTATTCTTGTTAGACCTTTCCTTAGAACGATTGGTGCAATTATTGTTATGAAGGAAGGGAATATTAGATTCCAATTTCCATTAAATTAAAGCCATAGATCACTACTCTCTTTCCATTTTCTAACTCCTCATCTTTTCTACTCTTTAGGATGAAGGACGCCAAGATCAAGTACGCCCAACCAGATGAAGGCACACCTTTTGGATTTCACCAAGGAAGTCACCAAGCACCGAACATCGGACTACCAAGTTTCACCGGACTTTCAACGCCACTCTGCAAGAGGAGCGCCGAAGATTCAAGCTCACGCTCCAGAAGGACATTCGCCCCAATCACCAAGCCTATAGATAGTGTTTTCAGTGCACCAACCTGGAGTCTGGGAAAGAGCATGGCAGCTCATATCACCATGGGACGCATTGGAGAAGTTTATCAAGAAGACCTCAAGGACACTATCTACCAGATTTGCGGACGCCGAGATGAACAATGGGAGATAGTCAGCACCAAGAAGGATAGATCCATTGCAGCTTTCATCCAGAGTTAAACCAAAGACATTCGACGCCAGGAGAACCAGATGTGCAATGATATGTTAGAGTTGAAGAATGCAAAGGGAAGGATCATCGAACTTGAAGAAGAACTAAAGACTACACGCAAGGACTACATGGACGAGATCGTAGCTCTAGCAAGACACAATAACGATCTTAAGTACGAGATCGAAGAACTCAAGAAGAAGTTGGCGCTCAAGAATGAAGACAAGCACGTCGGCTGTCCAAGCAACTACATCATCATCGACGACACCGATTCGGATCCAAGTGAATCCGATTTTGAAGACGAAGCTGGAGCAGACATCATGGAGTCTTCCACCGGTTCAAATTAGTAGAAGTCCCCCACATATTAGTAGTATTACCTCCATGTAAACATTATAGTACACGCACTTTTGCATAGTTAGATCGTTGTAAGCCCTTTGTTTGAATTGAATGGAGTGATTTTGTGTGCATTTGCTCATGTGCATTTGGGTAGTGTTTCCCCTTAGACCTCATTCTATTCTTAATTACTCATCTTTTCTAAACCCATCAGATGCCTCCGAGACGCGACCCCGAGTTTGTTTTCCGCCAGAGATCACCCATTGATTCAGCAGCAGTAACACTTTGATTCAAACATTGGTGCGTAACCAAGGCAACAACAACAACAACAACCCACCACCACCACCATGGATCACTTGACTCGCTTCTTTAGACTCAATCCGCGGTGTATTCCAAAGAGCACCGAGCCGATTGTAGCAGATAATTGGCTCCGCAAGATAGGAAGGAGTTGACCACCGAGGATGCATGATGGAGAAAAGTGAAGTTTGCTGCATACCAGCTTGAAGGACCCGCAGCAAGATGGTGGGAAAATTTTACACCACCACTTACCTCAGAGACACCGCCACATGGGATCGGTTTCAAGAAGCTTTCCAAGACCGCCCATGTTTCAAAGAGGAGCTATGGCCATGAAGAAGCGTGAGTTTCGCAACTTACGCCAAGGAGGGAGGACTGTTGGCCAGTATGTGGACGATTTTAGTAAGTTAGCACGTTATGCCCCAGATGACGTTGCTACAGATGTGGCTAAGCAGGAGAAATTTCTGGAAGGACTGAATGATGAGTTCAGCATGCAGTTGATGGTAGCAAGTTTCAATAACTACCAGGAGTTAGTAGATCGAGCCCTCATGATTGAAGGAAAGCAGCAGCAAATTGAGAACCGCAAGAGGAAGTATGGACAGGGAAAGTATAACTCTGGAGCCCAGCAGAAGCCTCGTTATACCCCTAAACAAGGAATTCAATTTCAGCATACCCATGGAGGAGGTAATTCGCACAACCATAATGGCACCAACAATGGGAACGGGAATGGAGGAAGCAATGGACAGAACCGCACCAACCCGTCAACACCATCCAAGGTAGACCTGAGTCACATCACTTGCTTTAAGTGCCGCAAAACTGGGCATTATGCAAATGACTGTCCAGAAGGCCAGAATGGAATTGGCAATGGAAGCTCTGGAAAGAAGCCAAACCCTTTCAACAGGGGACAGGTGAACCACATTGATGTGGAGGAGGTTGAAGATCAGCCCGATGCAATGAATCGGTAAGTTTTGGTTAAGTCATTTATCGCAGTTGTTCTTTTCGATACTAGTGCATCGCATTCATACATATCAAGGGATTTGTGGATAAGTACAAATTACCGACCCAAGCCCTTAGGTCACCCATGCTAGTAACCTCACCCGAGCGAATACATGGCTAGTATATGGTGTGATCGATCGCCATTAAGGATTGGACACTATGTTTTTCCCTCGGGCCTAATAGTTCGGAATCCCAAGGATTGGATGTGATATTAGGCATGGATTGGTTATCAAGTATGGAGGAACATAGATTGCACCACTAAGTCAATTTTGCTCACCACACCGTAAGGAAGAAGGATCAAACGATTACCACGACGAGCCGAGGAGAGCACAAGTAAATTGCTTATCGTGAGTTGTGCGGAAGAAGTACCAGCAGGTGAAGGATTTCTCGATGTATTTCCTAAGAGTTGCTGTGAATGCCACCGATAGATACATTGAGTTTTTGATTGAACTTTTGCCAAGAACAGGTCCAATATCAAAGCGACCATACGTGATGCCCGCACAGGATTTGGCGGAAATCAAGAAGCGATTAAGGAACTATTGGATAAAGGTTTTATACGCCCAAGTTCTTCACCTTGGGGATCACCCGTCTCGTTAGTGGAGAAGAAGGATGGATCGTTATGATGGTTGTTGATTATCGTGGATTGAATGAAGTAACAATCAAGAACATGTACCCACTACCAATGATAAATGATCTGCTTGATCGCTTGCAAGGAGCTAAAGTGTTTTCCAAGATCGATTTGCGATCGTGGTACCATCGCTTGAAGATTCGAGAGCAGGACATACCTAAGACAGCATTTACCACGAGATATGGACTGTATGAGTACACCGTTATGTCATTTGGACTGACTAACGCGCCAGCCTATTTTATGAACCTAATGAACAAAGTGTTTATGGAGTTTTTGGATAAGTTCGTCGTGGTGTTCATAGATGATATTTTGATTTTCTCAAGAATGAAGAGGAACATAAGGAACATTTATGATTGGTTTTGGAGAAACTAAGGAACACCAATTATATGCCAAGTTCAAGAAATGTGAGTTTTGGCTAAAGGAAGTTGGATTTCTTGGACATGTTATATCCGGAGAAGGAATAACAGTTGACCCCACAAAGGTTGAGACCAGAACTAAATGGGAAGCACCAACGACAGTTGAGAGATTCGAGTTTCCTTGGACTCGCAGGATACTACCAAGATTTATTGAGAATTTCTCAAGGATTGCAAAGCCTATGATGAATTGTTGAAGAAGGATACCAAGTTCATATGGACTGAGGACTGCGAGGCAAGTTTTCAGGAGTTGAAGAAAAGATTGGTTACCTCACCAGTGTTAATATTGCCGGATCAGACCAAGGATTATGAGGTGTATTGCGACGCTTCACGTCGAGGACTTGGAGCAGTGCTTATGCAGGAAGGAAGAGTTGTTTCGTATGCTTCACGACAGCTTAAGCCTCATGAGTTGAATTATGCCACACATGATTTGGAATTAGCAGCCGTTGTGCATGCATTGAAGACATGTAGACATTTTCTCATTGGAAATCATTGTGAGGTGTACACGGATCACAAGAGTTTGAAGTACATCTTCACACAGAAGGAATTAAATCTCAGACAGAGGAGATGGTTGGAGCTTATCAAGGATTATGATATGAGATTGCATTATCACCCCGGAAAGGCTAACGTTGTAGCAAACGCATTGAGCCGTAAGAGCCACGTCAATACCCTAATGATGGGAGGAATACCCAATGAGTTAGCCGAGGACCTTCGAGAGCTATGTTTGGAAATAGTTCCGAGAGGCTATGTAGCAGCATTGGAGATTCAGTCTACACTGATGGACAAAATCAGAGAAGCCCAAAAGGCAGATAAGGAAGTTGCCTCTATAAAGGAGAAAATGAGCAAAGGAAAAGCTAAAGGATTTCGTGAGGATGAGCACGATACCCTATGGTTTGAGGACCGTGTTTATGTGCCAAATAACCCGGAGATCGGAAGTTGATTTTGCAAGAAGCCCATGATTCACCCTATTCGATTCACTCAGAAATACCAAGATGTATTTGGATTTGAAGAATACTTTCGGTGGACCGAACGAAGAAGGATATTGTGGAGTATGTAGCAGTTTGCGAAGTATGTCGAGAGTAAAGGCGTAACATCGAAGCCAGCAGGATTGTTACAACCATTGCCGATACCGAATGGAACTGGATAAACTAGGCATGGATTTCATCACAGGTTTGCCAAAGACTCGCTCAGATATGACTCGATATGGGTTATAGTCGATCGCTTGATTTAAGGTAGCTCATTTCATTCCAGTCAAGACTACCTATAGCAGTGCTAAGTTGGCAAAGATATACATGACCAGAATTGTGTGTTTACACGGAGTTCCGAGGAGTATCGACGATAGAGGAACCCAATTTACCTCAAAGTTTTGGGATCGCTTGCACGAAACATTGGGAACCAGGCTGAATTCAGCACAGCTTTCCACCCACAGCATCGATGGATGATCGAGAGAGTCAATCAGATTTTGGAGGATATGCCGAGAGCTTGTGCACTAGATTATGGATCTAGTTGGGATGATAATTTGCCGTATGCAGAATTTTCTTATAACAACAGCTTACCAAACCAGCTTGAAGATGGCACCTTCGAGGCTCAGATGGAAGGAGATGCAGGACACCGTTGTCATGGGACTAAACCGAGATCGCCGCTTGTTTGGACCAGATTTGATTAAGGAGTCTGAGCGTAAGGTTGTTGATTCGCGATAGGCTCAAGGTAGCCCAGTCCGCATGTAAGAGCTATGCGGATTCAAAACGCAAGGCGATAGAATATGAAGTGGAGACAGAGTATATCTTAGAGTATCCCCGCTTCGAGGAGTTAAGCGCTTTGGAGTTAAAGGAAAATTAGCACCACGCTTCGTTGGACCGTATAAGATTTTGCAACGCATGGGAGAAGTTGCTTATAAACTGGAATTGCGGAGGGACTGTTAGGAGTTCATGATGTATTCCATATTTCTCGATTGAAGAAATGTCACGCCGAGATGGCGGAAGTACCGTTAAGAGATACAAAGCCGCTTGAAGCAATTCATTGCAGGATGATTTGACATATGAGGAAAAACCAATCAAGATTCTCGATTTTGCCAAGCAGAGTTACTCGCAGAAGGTTATCAAGTTTTGCAAGGTTCAAGGAGCCACCACACCGAGGATGAAGCCACCGGGAAAGAGAGGAAGATTTTCTCAAGGACCACCTCACCTATTTTCTAGTTAACCCGAATCTCGAGGGCTAGATTCATCTTAAGGGGTAGGTTTGTAACATCCCAAATTTTCATTTTGGAATGTTATACATTAAGTCATCATGCATATCATATTTTCTTGCATTTTCCGATCCTAGAAAATTTCACGCAACTCAAGGACCCTCGGAGAGAGTTGGAGATTTCATTATTTTCATATTTGGGTTTTCTCAAATTTTGAAATAGGATCATTTGGATTTATTTATTTTATCTTCAAATATTTTTCCAATAAAAAAAATAAGAGAGGGAATAATATGACTTTCCCAAAATTTAGGAAAAAAAATGAAGATTTAGTAAATAAATCAAATTTTGGGTTTTTCGAGGTTTATTTGCTTTAGGAAAAAATGAATATTTTTTAAAAAATTATGCATTTTGGCCCAGATTAAAGTTCATTTTGTTCACTCATTTTTAGGAGTCGGGAAAATTTATTTTTTAAGTTTGGAGTTCGTTTAGATTTATTTTAATTGCTTTTGGTTTAAAAAACCCCATACGCCCGCTTTGGGCTAAGGGCCCAGCTGCCCAACCGCCGCCGCCGCCCAGCGCCTCCTCAAGGCCCCTCCCCTGGTAGGAGTCCCGCCGCCGCCGCCACCCCCGAGTCCGGCTCGGCCACGCCACGCCGCCGCTGCCCTCCCAAGCAACCCCACCCTCCCTCCTTATAAGCCGCCGCCCGCCCGAGCCCACCCGACCACACGGAGCCCCGGAGCCCATGGCGACCTCGCCGAGGTAGCCACCGCCACACCCCGGTCCGTTTTGTTTTAAAAAACCGTCCGGTTTTCTTTGTTCGGTTTTTTAAAACCCTAGATTGGTTTATTTCTTTTCTCGGTTTAGTTAATTAGTGAACGCTCACCGATCCGTTCGTTCTAACGAACGCGTCGCGGTTAGTTTTCTGTTAACGAACGTCCGCTCGCTTAACCGCTCGTCGTTTTTCTTTTAAATCGGATTTAATCCGTTATTTTCCGATTTCGATTTCGATCCAATTTTTGAATCAGTTTATCTTCTCGCCGCTTATCGGAATCAGGTGATTCAAGCGCTGAGTTTCGCTTTGAAACCGCCGTTCCGACTAATCCACTTAAAAAAAGTTTTGCTACTGTAAAATTTTGACCTAGTTTCAAGTTGCTAGTACCGAGTCGTTTTCTTTCGACGTTTGACTTTCGTTGCTTTATTTGATTCGATTCTTTTTGCAACCAGGGTTCTTAAGTTGAATTTTCTGGTTAGATTTTCTATCCGAGATTTCCCTGTGAATTAGATGAGTACTTATTGTATGCTTGTTGTTTGTCTGCGTTAGATCACCCGGAGTGCGCCGCTTGTTACTTCGAGTCTCTAGGTTTCGCGGATCGTCAGCAAGGCAAGTAACACTTGATCATACCTTTTTCTACTACCCAGTTTTATGCATTAGATCTATTCCTCAAACACTTGAATGATTAGGATCTAATAAAATTGTGGGATGGGAAGTAGATTGAGGTAGTACCTATTACCTGTTTTACTTATGAAACCTTGGGAGTTACTTCTACGTTTGCTTATTATGCCATGCTATGCCAGTAGACGTGGATTGGGTGAGTGAATATCCATACAGATGTGAGATTGTTAATTAATGGTTTATCTAAGGTGGCAACTTAAACACACATCTGGCTGGATTGAGGCACCTGGTTTCTATCAGGACTTGCCTGTATTTTTTCGGACCGCCACCCAGGCTCAAAGGGATCATAATATTATTCAAACTAGAAACTTCCGTGTGCAGCCACAAGCCATTATGGGCTCTGGCATAGCTGAGTAAGTTGTGCGAACTCTTACGGGTAGGCTAGCTGATGTAGGGGATGTAGGTTGGTACGGTCTACCCACATGTAAGGTGCTAGTGCTTCTGAAAGACTGTGTCTCGGTCATCCGTCTCTCAAACACCATGTAGTGCGAGAACCAAACGGAGGCGATCGAGTCTTGTGGGGAAAAAGTGCGCAAACCTCTGCAGAGTGTATAAACTAATCATGATTAGCCGTGTCCCCGGTTATGGACGTCTTGAGTATCTAGTACTTGAATATCATGTGAATCTCATCATGTTACTTCTAATTAATGTTATTGGGTTTTAATGAGTACTTTTTAATTGGGATTGAGGATGTCATCAACCATTCTCAATGTTTAACAACCACCATGATAGTTAAACAAAATTATTCCTTTGCGGTAGGGAAAATTAGCTTTATGCAAAATCAGAATCAGAGAGCTTTTCCACCAGCCATATATGCATGTAGTATAGGCTTATTGCTTCATTGTTCTCTATGTGTTACATTGCCAGATATTCCATGTGTCACCTGCTGGCTGCAACTTTCATGTTGCGACTTTTCGATTTACGACAGTAAGGTGTTAGGTCGTGGTTCTATACTCAGTGATGCCGATGGAGTTGATGGACTCACTTATCTTCCAAGCCTTCCGCTGTTATCGTTATTAGATGGCCTTAAGCCATATTTATTGTAATAAGTCCTCTTCTGGACAATCGATGTAATAAGTGTGTGATTGCTACTCTGCTATAAATCCTTCAAAGTACTGTGTGGTGTCAGCATTACTGATCCAGGGATGACACTGAGCACAGAGACTTGATCCATTTGGGTCGGGTCGCTACAACTATTAAGAAACCTATGGGAAGAATTAATGATTTTATTATTGTTGCAAATAGGAATTATGTGCCCATAAATTTTATCGTTCTTGATATAGATTGCAATCCTTCTTGTCCTATTATTCTTGTTAGACCTTTCCTTAGAACGATTGGTGCAATTATTGTTATGAAGGAAGGGAATATTAGATTCCAATTTCCATTAAATAAAGACATGGAACACTTCCCAAGTAAGAAAATAAAATTACCATATGAATCTATCATGAGAGCCACTTACGGATTGCCTACCAAAGATGGCGATACCTAGATCTATCCTTGCTTGTATGTCTAGCTAGGGGCGTTAAACGATAGCGCTTGTTGGGAGGAAACCCAATTTTATTTTTAGTTTTTTTTTGCTTTTGCTTCTATTTAGGAATAAATAATCCATCTAGCTTCTGTTTAGATGTGGTTTTATGTTTTAATTAGTGTTTGTGCCAAGTTAAACCTATAGGATCTTCTTGGATGATAGTTATTTGATCTTGCTGTAATTTCCAGAAACTTTCGGTTCACGAAAACAATTGTTAAAAATCATCAGAACATGATAAAATAGTTATTCCAATTGATGCTGATCAATAAAAAAATTTCCTAGGCCGTCCTATTTTGGCTCAAGTTTTTCAGTTCCAAAAGTTTGCGTTAGTTACAGATTACTACAGACTGTTCTGTTTTTGACAAATTCTGTTTTTCGTGTGTTGTTTGCTTATTTTGGTGAATCTATGGCTAGTAAAATAGTTTATAAACCATAGAGAAGTTGGAATACAGTAGGTTTAACACCAATATAAATAAATAATGAGTTCATTACAGTACCTTGAAGTGGTCTTTTGTTTTCTTTCGCTAACGGAGCTCACGAGATTTCTGTTGAGTTTTGTGTTGTGAAGTTTTCAAGTTTTGGGTGAAATCTTTTGATGGATTATGGAACAAGGAGTGGAAAGAGCCTAATCTTGGGGATGCCCATGGCACCCCCAAGATAATCTAAGGACACCAAGAAGTCAAAGCTTGGGGATGCCCCGGAAGGCATCCCCTCTTTCGTCTACTTCCATCAGTAACTTTACTTGGAGCTATATTTTTATTCACCACATGATATGTGTTTTGCTTGGAGCGTCTTGCATGATTTGAGTCTTTAATTTTTAGTTTACCACAATCATCCTTGCTGTACACACCTTTTGAGAGAGCCATACATGATTTGGAATTTGATAGAATACTCTTTGTGCTTCACTTATATCTTTTTGAGTTATATAGTTTTGCTCTAGTGCTTCACTTATATCTTTTAGAGCACGGTGGTGGATTTGTTTTATAGAAACTATTGATCTCTCATGCTTCACTTAGATTATTTTGAGAGTCTTTAATACCTTGGTAATTTGCTTAAATAATCTTAATATGCTAGGTATACAAAAATAGTAAAAACTTTCTTATGAGTGTGTTGGATACTAAGAAAAGTTTGATGCTTGATGATTGTTTTGAGATATGGAGGTGATAATATCAAAGTTGTGCTAGTTGAGTAGTTGTGAATTTGAGAAATGCTTGTGTTGAAGTTTGCAAGTCCCATAGCATGCACGTATGGTAAACGTTATGTAACAAATTTGAAACATGAGGTGTTCTTTGATTGTCCTCCTTATGATTGGCGGTCGGGGACGAGCGATGGTCTTTTCCTACCAATCTATCCCCCTAGGAGCATGCGCGTAGTGCTTTAGTTTTTGATGGCTTGTAGATTTATGTAATAAGTATGTGAGTTCTTTATGACTAATGTTGAGTCCATGGATTATACGCACTCTCACCCTTCCATCATTGCTAGCCTCTTCGGTACCGTGCATTGCCCTTTCTCACATTGAGAGTTGGTGCAAACTTCGCCAGTGCATCCAAACCCCGTGATATGATACGCTCTTTCACACATAAACCTCCTTATATCTTCCTCAAAACAGCCACCATACCTACCTATTATGGCATTTCCATAGCCATTCCAAGATATATTGCCATGCAACTTTCCACCATTCCGTTCATCATGACACATTCATCATTGTCATATTGCTTAGCATGATCATGTAGTTGACATAGTATTTGTGGCAAAGCCACCATTCATAATTCTTTCATACATGTCACTCTTGATTCATTGCATATCCTGCACATCACGGAGGCATTCATATAGAGTCATACTTTGTTCTAGTATCGAGTTGTAATCATTGAGTTGTAAATAAATAGAAGTGTGATGATCATCATTTTCTAGAGCATTGTCCCATGTGAGGTTATCAAAAATAAAAGGGGCCAAACAAGCCCAAATAAAAAAAAGAAGAGAGAAAAAGAGAGAAGGGACAATGTTACTATCCTTTGCCACACTTGTGCTTCAAAGTAGCACCATAATCTTCATGATAGAGAGTCTCTTGTTTTGTCACTTTCATATACTAGTGGGAATTTTTCATTATAGAACTTGGCTTGTATATTCCAACAATAGGCCTCCTCAAGTGCCCTAGGTCTTCGTGAGCAAGCAAGTTGGATGCACACCCACTTAGTTTTCTTTTGTTGAGCTTTCATACATTTATGCTCTAGTGCATCCGTTGCATGGCAATCCCTACTCCTTGCATTAACATCAATCGATGGGCATCTCCATAGCTCATTGATTAGCCTCGTTGATGTGAGATCTTCTCCTTTTTGTCTTCTCCACATAACCCCCATCATCATATTCTATTCCACCCATAGTGCTATGTCCATGGCTTGTGCTCATATATTGCGTGAAAGTTTATAGGTTTGAGATTACTAAAGTATGAAACAATTGCTTGGCTTGTCATCGGGGTTGTGCATGACGAGAGCATTCTTGTGTGACGAAAATGGAGCATGACTAAACTATATGATTTTGTAGGGATGAACTTTCTTTGGCCATGCTATTTTGAGAAGACATAATTGCTTAGTTAGTATGCTTGAAGTATTATTATTTTTTATGTCAATATGAACTTTTGTCTTGAATCTTTCGAGTCTGAATATTCATACCACAATTAAGAAGAATTACATTGAAATTATGCCAAGTAGCACTCCGCGTCAAAAATTCTTTTTTATCATTTACCTACTCGAGGACGAGCAGGAATTAAGCTTAGATGCCCGATACGCTCCAACGTATCTATAATTTTGATTGCTCCATGCTATATTATCTACTGTTTTGGACCATATTGGGCTTTATTTTCCACTTTTATATTATTTTTGGGACTAACCTATTAAATGGAGGCCCAGCCCAGAATTGCTGTTTTTTGCCTATTTCAGAGTTTCGAAGAAACGGAATATCAAACGGAGTCCAAACGGAATGAAACCATCGCGAACGTGATTTTCTCACCGAATATGACCCAGGAGACTTGGACCTTACGCCAAGGAAGCTTCAAGGTGGGCACGAGGTAGGGGGGCGCGCCCTACCCCCCAGGCGCGCCCCCACCCTCGTGGGGCCCACGAAGCTCCACCGACGTACTTCTTCCTCCTATATATACCTCACGCACCCAAACGATCGATACGGAGCCAAAAACCTAATTCCACCGCCGCAACTTTCTGTATCCACGAGATCCCATCTTGGGGCCTGTTCCGGAGCTCCGCCAGAAGGGGAATCCACCATGGAGGGATTCTACATCATCACTATAGCCCCTCCGATGAAGTGTGAGTAGTTTACCTCAGACCTTTGGGTCCATAGTTAGTAGCTAGATGGCTTCTTCTCTCTTTTTGGATCTCAATACAATGTTATCCCCCTCTCTAGTGGAGATCTATTCGATGTTATCTTCTTTTTGCGGTGTGTTTGTTGAGATCGATGAATTGTGGGTTTATGACCAATATTATCTATGAACAATATTTGAATCTTCTCTGAATTCTTCTATGTATGATTGGTTATCTTTGCAAGTCTTTTCAATTACCAGTTTGGTTTGGCCTACTAGATTGGTTTTTCTTGCAATGGGAGAAGTGCTTAGCTTTGGGTTCAATCTTGCGTGTCCTTTCCCAAAGGATGAGGGGCAGCAAGGCACGTATTGTATTGTTGCCATCGAGGATAACAAGATGGTTTTTTTATCATATTGCATGAATTTATCCTCTACATCATGTCATCTTGCTTAAGGCGTTACTCTGTTTTCTTGAACTTAATACTCTAGATGCATGCTGGATAGGGGTCGATGAGTGGAGTAATAGTAGTAGATGCAGGCAGGAGTCGGTCTACTTGTCTCGGACGTGATGCCTATATACATGATCATACCTAGATATTCTCATAACTATGCTCAGTTCTGTCAATTGCTCAACAGTAATTTTTTCACCCACCGTAGAATACTTATGCTCTTGAGAGAAGCCACTAGTGAAATCTATGGCCCCCGGGTCTATCTTCATCATATTAATCTTCCATCACTTTATTATTTCCTTTGCTTTTTTCTTTGCCTTTTATTTTACTTTGCATCTTTATACCAAAAATACCTATCATCTCTATCAGATCTCACTCTCGTAAGTGACCGTGAAGGGATTGACAACCCCTATTCACGTTGGTTGCAAGGAGCTATTTTCTTTGTGTAGGTACGAGGGACTCACGCGTAGCCTCCTACTGGATTGATACCTTGGTTCTCAAAAACCGAGCGAAATACTTACGCTACTGTGCTGCATCACCTTTCCTCTTCAAGGAAATCCAACGCAAGCTCAAGAGGTAGCACTTAATGATGTTACCTATTCTTTGACATTCATCACAAGATAAGACAAACTTACGGGCATCCTTGAAGAGAGTAGGCCAATAAAATCCAGATTGAAATACCTTGTGAGCAGTTCTATCTCCAGCATGATGCCCTCCATAAGCTTTAGAGTGACATTTCCGTAGGATTTCTCCCTGTTCATGCTCAGGTACACAACATCTAGTAATGCCATCTACTCCTTATTTATAAAGATGTGGGTCATCCCAAAAGTAATGTCTTAAATCATAGAAGAAATTTTTTCCTTTGTTGGTATGTAAAGCTAGGTGGTAAATATTTGGCAACAATGTAATTAGCATAGTCAGCATACCAAGGAGTATTATGAGCAACATTTATTTCAGATAACTGCTCATCGGGAAAACTATAATCAATAGGTAGTGGGTCATCACACACATTTTCAAGCCTAGATAAATTATTAGCTACGAGGTTCTCAGCTCCTTTTCTATCAATTATATGTAAATCAAATTCTTGTAATAAGAGAACCCATCGAATAAGTCTAGGTTTAGCATATTTATTTTCCATAAGATATTTAATAGCAGCATGGTCTGTGTGAACAATTACTTTGGAATCAACAATATAAGGTCTAAATTTATCATAAGCAAACACCACTGCTAAGTATTCTTTTTCAGTAGTAGCATAATTTCGTTGAGCACTATCTAGAGTTTTACTAGCATAATGAATAACATTCAGTTTTTATCAACTCTTTGCCCTAGAACAACACCAACAGCATAATCACTAGCATCACACATAATTTCAAAAGGCAAGTTCCAATCAGGTGGTTGAACAATAGGTGCAGAAATTAAGCTTTCTTGAGTGTTTCAAAAGCTTCTAAACAATCATCATTAAAAACAAAAGGTTCCTTTTGCAAAAGACTCGTAAGAGGCCTAGAAATTTTACAAAAGTCTTTGATAAATCTCCTATAGAAACCAGCATGACCTAAGTAACAATGAATACCTTTTATATATTTAGGACATGTCATTTTCTCAATTGCATCAACCTTAGCTTTGTCCACTTCAACACCTCTTTCAGAAATTTTATGACCCAAGACAATGCCTTCATTAACCATAAAGTGGTACTTCTCCCAATTCAAGACAAGATTTGTTTGTTCACATCTCTGCAAAACTCGGTCAAGATTGCTTAAACTATCATCAAAAGACTTCCCATAAATAGAGAAGTCATCGATGAAAACCTCAACAATCTTTTCACGAAAGTCAGAGAATATAGCAGTCATACATCTTTTAAAGGTAGCAGGTGCATTACATAAACCGAAAGGCATACATCTATAAGCATAGGTTCCAAAGGGACAAGTAAAAGTGGTCTTTTCTTGATCAGGTTGAGAAACATGTATTTTTGGAAAACTAGAATATCCATCAAGGAAGCAAAAATGTGTGTGCTTAGATAATCTTTTAAGCATTTGATCAATAAAAGGCAGGGGGTAATGATCCTTTCTAGTTGCTTTGTTCAATTTTCTAAAATCAATTACCATTCTATAACCTGTAACAATTCTTTGTGGAATAAGTTCATTCTTATCATTAGGAACAACAGTTATACCTCCTTTCTTAGGGACACAATGAACAAGACTTACCCATCTACTATTAGCTATAGGATAGATTATACCTACTTCCAGAAGTTTTAAGATTTCCGTTCTTACCACTTCCTTCATTTTTGGATTTAACCGACGTTGGTGATCAACAACTAGTTTAGCATCAGGTTCCATATTAATTTTGTGCTGACATAGAGTGGGACTAATGCCTTTTAAATCATCCAGAGTATATCTAATAGCAGCGCGGTGCTTCCTTAGAACTTTCAGTAATCTTTCTTCTTCATGTTTTGAAAGGTTAGCACTAATAATAATAGGATATATCTTCTTTTCATCAAGATAAGCATATTTTTAAAGTGTTTGGCAATTGTTTTAATTCAAACACAGGATCGCCTTTAGGTGGAGGATGACCTCCTAGAGTTTCAATAGGCAAATTGTGTTTAAGCAGAGGACGTTGTTCAAAGAAAATCTTATCTATTGCGTTTCTTTCATGCATATGAAAATCATTTTCATGGTCTAGAAAATATTGTTCTAAAGGATCAGTAGGTGGTACAGCAATAGAACCAAGACCAATTAATTCATCCTTACTAGGAAATTCTTTTTCATGAAGCTTTCTACGAAACTTGGAAAAATTAAAATCATGAGACTCATCACCAAAACAAACACCAACAGTTTGTTTCTCACAGTCTATCTTAGCATTAACGGTGTTCAAGAAAGGTCTACCAAAGATAATGGGACAAAATTCATCTTGTGGGGAACCAAGAACAAGAATATCAGTAGGGTATTTTATTTTCCCACACAAGACTTCAAAATATCTAACAATCCCAATTGGTGATATAGTGTCTCTATTAGCAAGTTTAATAGTGACATCAGTGTCTTCTATCTCTGTGGGTGCTATGTCATTCATAATTTCTTGATATAAGGTGTAAGGAATAACACTCAAACTAGCACCTATGTCACATAAACCATGATATATAACAGTGATCTCCTATTTTAACTGAGATGACGGGCATGCCAACAACAGGTCTATGTTTATCCTTTTTATCAGGTTTGGCAATTCTAGCAGCTTCTTCACAGAAGTAAATAACATGCCCATCCATATCTTCTTCCAAGAGATCGTTAACCATAACAATACTAGGTTCTACTTTAATTTGTTCATCAGGTTTAGGTGTTCTAATATAGCTTTTGTTGACCACAGTTGAAACTTTAGCATGTTCCTTTATCCTAACAGGGAAAGGTGGTTTCTCAATATAAGTAGTAGGAACAACTGGATCAACATTGTAAAGTATAGTTTCTTATTTAACTAGTACCAGTTCTTTAATTTCTTATTTAATAGGTGGGTGATATTTAGACCACTTCTATTTAGAAAGATCAACATGAGTAGCAAATGATTCACAAAAGGAGGCTACTATCTCAAAGTCAAGTCCATATTTTGTGCTGAACTTTTGAAAAGCATCGGTATCCATAAAAGATTTAACACAATCATACTTAAGTTTGATACCTGACTCTTTACCTTCGTTGAGTTCCCAATCTTCAGAGTTGCGTTTAATTCTTTCCAAAGATCCCACCTGAATTCGATAGTCTTCTTCATCAAAGAACTAACACAAGAAGTATCAAGCATGGTTTGATCATTACGAGAAAGCCGAGCATAAAAGTTCTGGATAATAATTTATCATGAGAGCTCATGATTGTGGCATGAATATAACAATGACTTAAGCCTCCCCCAAGCTAAAGCAATACTTTCTCCTTCATGAGGCCAAAAATTATATATATATAATTCCGATCACGGTGAACTAGATGCATAGGATAATATTTTTGATGGAACTCCAATTTCAATCGATTCCAATTCCAAGATCCAATATCATCGCATAGCCTATACCATGCCAATGATTTTCCCTTCAAAGATAAAGGGAAAACCTTCTTCATAACTTCATCTCTGGGTAAACCTTCAAGGTTGAACAATCCACAAATTTGTTCTACATGTATCAAGTGCATATCAGGATGTTCGGTTCCATCTCTTGCATAAGGATTAGCTAGCAGTTGTTCTATCATACCCGAAGGAATTTCATATTCAATATTTTCAGTAGGTGCAGTAGGTTGAGGGGTAGCTAATTGTGGTTCCGTTCAAGGTGAAGATACCCCGAACAAACCCCTCAAAGGATTGTTTTCTATAGTAACAAGTGACAATAAATTTCAGCACACTATATAAATGTTTCCTTACCAAATTCCACTTACCAAAGGCGCTTCACTCCCCGACAACGGCACCAGAAAATGGCCTTGATGGCCCACAAGTATAGGGGATCAATTGTAGCTCTTTTCGATATGTAAGAGTGTCGAACCCAACAAGGAGCAGAAGGAAATGACAAGTGGTTTTCAGCAAGGTGATGTCTCCAAGTGCTGAAATTGTAAGTAGCAGAGTAGTTTGATAGCAAGATAATTTGTAACGAGCAAGTAACTATAGTAGGAACAAAAGTTCAGCAAGGTAACCCAATCCTTTTGATGCAAAGGACAGGCCAAAACGGTCTCTTATGATAAGCAAAGCGTTCTTGAGGGTACACGGGATTTTCATCTAGTCACTTTCATCATGTTGGTTTAATTCGTGTTCGGTACTTTGATAATTTGATATGTGGGTGGACCGGTGCTTAGGTGCTGTTCTTACTTGAACAAACCTCCTACTTATGATTAACCCTACGACAAGCATCCGCAACTACGAGAAAAGTATTAAGAATAAATTCTAACCATAGCATTAAACTTTTGGGTCCAATCAGTCCCTTACGGAATAGAGCATAAACTGGGGTTTAAGCTTCTGTCACTCTTGCAACCCATCATCTAATTTCTACTCCACAATGCATTCCCTTAGGCCCAAATATGGTGAAGTGTCATGTAGTCGACGTTCACATGACACCACTAATGGAATCACAACATACATACTATCAAAATATCAAACACATATCAAATTCACATGATTACTTGCAACATGATTTCTCTCGTGACCTCCAAAACAAAAGTAACTAATCACAAATGATAATCATGCTCAAGATCAGAGGGGTATTAAATACCATAATGGATCTGAACATATAATCTTCCACCAAATAAACCATATCGTAATCAACTACAGGATGTAATCAACACTACTGGTCACCCACAAGCACCAATCTATAGTTCCGGTAACAAGATTGAACACACGAGATGAACTAGGGTTTGAGATGACATGGTGTTGTTGAAGATGTTGATGGAGATTGCCCTCCCCAAGATGGGAGAGTTGTTGGTGATGATGTTGACGATGATTTCCTCCTCCGGGAGGGAAGTTCCCCCGGCGGAATCGCTCTGCCGGAGGGCAAAACTGCTCCTGCCCAAGTTCCGCCTCGAGATGGCAGTGCTCCGTCCCGAAAGTCCTCTCCTTAATTTTTTCTAGGTCAAAATTACCTGTATACCAGAAGATGGGCACCGGAGGTGGGCCTGGGTGAGCACAATCCACCAGGGCGCGCTTGGCCTCCCTGGCGCGCCCAGGTGGGTTGTGCCCACCTGGTGGGCCCCCTCTGGTAGTTATTTGCTCCAATATTCCTCAAATATTCCATAAAAATCTCCATGAAGTTTCAGCTTGTTTGGAGTTGTGCAGAATAGGTAGCCTGATGTAGCTTTTCTAGGTCCAGATTTCTAGCTGCCATAATTCTCCCTCTATGTGTATACCTTGCATATTATGAGAGAAAAAGCATTAGAATTATTCCAAAAAGCATTATTATGGATAAAAACATCATAAATAACAGTAAATAAACATGATGCAAAATGGATGTATCATCCTGCAATCTCCTCACTTCCTCGACATATGCTTCCATCAATGGGCTGTGATAATCTTTGTTGACTTGTCTCACCACAAGTTGTGAATCTCCTCGAATGATCAGCTTCTTGATTCCCAATTCTGCTGCAATCCTGATCCCGGCGAGGAGCCCTTCATACTCAGGTGTATTGTTGGTGGCTTCTTCCCGGGCAAAATGCATTTGGACGATGTACTTCAAGTGCTCCCCGGAGGGGGCAACAAGAAGCACGCCAGCCCCTGCACCTTGTAGGCAAAAAGCACCATCAAAGTACATAATACATTCTTGGGGTGATCCCTCGCCGGGGATAGTTGTCTCTGTTATTTCCTCATCAGGGGTTGGCGTCCATTCTGCAATAAACTCTGCCAGTGCCCTCCTCTGAATAGTTGATGTGCTCTCAAACTTCAAACCAAAGCTGGATAACTCCAAAGCCCACTCTACTATTCTGCCAGTAGTCTCAGGGTTTTGGAGTATCCTTTGCAATGGAAAACGAGTGACAACCATGATCTCGTGGGCTTGGAAGTAGTGGCGCAGTTTCCTTGAGGCC
Source organism: Aegilops longissima (assembly GCA_021605205.1). Lineage (NCBI taxonomy): Eukaryota > Viridiplantae > Streptophyta > Magnoliopsida > Poales > Poaceae > Aegilops > Aegilops longissima. The sequence continues at coordinate 355,485 of JAHIAM010001053.1, read as the reverse complement.
ATAATGAGACCAAAGATCAACTTCTACACACCAGAGTACCTCGGTGCTGCACCACTTTCTTCCTTGCCACGTCCTTGGGGTTGTTCTCATTGCCGTGCTCATTGATGTCCTGTTCCTTATCTGACTCTACTGTTTTCTACTCACTTTCTGCCTCATCCACTTCTCGCTGCGCTACCAAGGCCACACCGACCACTTGGTTGGTTGCCGCCAAGTATAGCAACAATGGTTCATGGCGTTTGGGCGCAACCAAGGTAGGCACAGACGATAGGTAGGCCTTCAAATATTGCAAAGCTGCATCTGCTTCCAGGGTCCACTTCATAGGCCCTGCCTTCTTTAGAATTTTAAAGAACTGCAGGGCATGCTCGGTAGACTTGGAGATGAATCTGCTTAGTGCGGCAACACATCCTGTTAAGCGCCTCACATCCTTAACTATCCTTGGCGCTTGGATCTGCTCAATGGCTTTGATCTTGTCGGGATTAACTTTGATCCCTTGATGGGACATGAAGAAACCAAGTAGCTTGCCGGAGGGAACAACAAACACGCACTTCTCCGGATTAAGCTTCAGATTGATCTTGCGCAGATCAGCAAATGTCTCCTCCAAATCTTGGATAAGGGTGACCATATCCTTGGTTTTGACCATAATATCATCCATATAGGCTTCTATATTTTTGTGTAATTGTGGCTCAAAACCAATCTGGACTACCCTTGCAAAAGTGGACCCGGCGCTCTTTAATCCAAATGGCATGCGGACAAAGCAGTACGTACCACATGGAGTGATAAACGACGTATTATCTTCATATTATTTGGACAAGAAGATCTGGTGATATCCGGAGTATGCATCCAGAAAGGAGAGCAAATCACAACCACAAGTGGAATCCACAATCTGGTCGATGCACGACAAGGGAAATGGGTCATTCGGGCAAGCCTTGTTGAGATCCGTGAAATCAATGCAAAGCCTCCCTTTCCCATTAGCCTTCCGGACTACCACAGGATTTGCTAACCATGTGGGATGCAGTACTCCTCCGACCAAACTAGCTGCCTCCAGTTTCTTGATCTCTTCGGCAATGAACTGCTGCCTCTCCAAGGCCTGCTTTCGGACTTTCTGCTTGATAGGTCGAGCATGTGGGAAGATGATACGTCTCCAACGTATCTATAATTTATGAAGTATTCATGCTATTATATTATCTGTTTTGTATGTTTATGGGCTTTACTAAACACTTTTATATTATTTTTGGGACTAACCTATTAACCGGAGGCCCAACCCAAATTGTTGTTTTCTTGCCTATTTCAGTGTTTTGAAGAAAAGGAATATCAAAGGAGTCCAAACGGAATGAAACCTTCGGGAGAGTTATTTTTGGAACTGAAGCAATCCAGGAGACTTGGAGTAGACGTCAGGGAAGCTTTGAGGAAGCCACGAGGCAGGGAGGCGTGCCCTACCCCCCTGGGCGCGCCCCCACCCTTGTGGGCCGCTCGTGGCTCCCCTGACCGACTTCTTTCGCCTATATATGTCCATATACCCTAAAAACATTGAGGGCACAAAAGATCGGGAGTTCCGCCGCCGCAAGCCTCTGTACCCACCAAAAACCAATCGGGACCCTGTTCCGGCACCCTGCCGGAGGGGGGATCCCTCGCCGGTGGCCATCTCCATCATCCCGGCGCTCTCCATGACGAGGAGGGAGTAGTTCACCCTCGGGGCTGAGGGTATGTACCAGTAGCTATGTGTTTGATCTCTCTCTCTCGTGTTCTTGAGGTGGTACGATCTTGATGTATCGTGAGCTTTGCTATTATAGTTGGATATTATGATGTTTCTCCCCCTCTACTCTCTTGTAATGGATTGAGTTTTCCCTTTGAAGTTATCTTATCGGATTGAGTCTTTAAGGATTTGAGAACACTTGATGTATGTCTTGCATGTGCTTATCTGTGGTGACAATGGGATATCAGGTGATCTACTTTATGTACGTTTTGGTGATCAACTTGCGGGTTCCATGACCTCGTGAACTTATGCATAGGGGTTGGCACACGTTTTCGTCTTGACTCTCCGGTAGAAACTTTGGGGCACTCTTTGAAGTTCTTTGTGTTGGTTGAATAGATGAATCTGAGATTGTGTGATGCATATCGTATAATCATACCCACGAATACTTGAGGTGACATTGGAGTATCTAGGTGACATTAGGGTTTTGGTTGATTTGTGTCTTAAGGTGTTATTCTAGTACGAACTCTATGATAGATCGAACAGAAGGAATGGCTTCGTGTTATTTTACTACGGACTCTTGAATAGATCGATCAGAAAGGATAACTTTGAGGTGATTTCGTACCCTACAATAATCTCTTCGTTTGTTCTCCGCTATTAGTGACTTTGGAGTGACTCTTTGTTGCATGTTGAGGGATAATTATATGATCCAATTATGTTATTATTGTTGAGATAACTTGCACTAGTGAAAGTATGAACCCTAGGCCTTGTTTCCTAGCATTGCAATACTGTTTACGCTCACTTTTACCACTTGTTACCTTGCTGTTTTTATATTTTCAGATTACAAAAACCTATATCTACCATCCATATTGCACTTGTATCACCATCTCTTCGCCGAACTAGTGCACCTATACAATTTACCATTGTATTGGGTGTGTTGGGTACACAAGAGACTCTTTGTTATTTGGTTGCAGGGTTGTTTGAGAGAGACCATCTTGAACCTACGCTTCCCACGGATTGATAAACCTTAGGTCATCCACTTGAGGGAAATTTGCTACTGTCCTACAAACCTCTGCACTTGGAGGCCCAACAACGTCTACAAGAAGAAGGTCGTGTAGTAGACATCAAGCTCTTTTTTGGCGCCGTTGCCGGGGAGGTGAGTGCTTGAAGGTATATCTTTAGATATTGCAATTAAATATTTTTGTTTCTTCTTTTATCACTAGTTTAGTATATAAAACAAAACTACAAAAAATGGAATTAAGGTTGCCGCATATGCTTCATCTTTTTAATGTCTTTCGTGAAAATGATGGGAATGAAAATTGTGCTCAAGTACTAGAAGAAGAATTACATAGAATGCTTGGCATAAAATATGCGAATGATGAGCATGATTGCAACGTTGTTAGTATGAATTCTTTGAATACCCATGATGCTAATGATATGCAAAGCCACAAGCTTGGGGATGCTATGTTTGATGAAGATGATATGTTTAGTCCCCCAAGTTTTGATGAGAAAATTTATTATGATGAAGGCATGCCTCCTATTTATGATGATTATTGGGATGACACGTATGCTATAAAGAATAAAGATAACCATGAAACTTGTCATCATGATTTTATTTTTCAATTGGATTATGCTTCACATGATAGTTATTTTGTTGAGTTTGCTCCCACTACTATTGATGAGAATAAATTTGCTTATGTGGAGAGTAGTAAAATTTGTATGCAAGTAGATCATGAAAAGTATGATTTATGTGCTAGTTATATGGTTGAATTCATTCATGATGCTACTGAAAATTATTATGACAGAGGATCATATGCTTTTACATATTGCAATAATATCAAGTTTCCTCTCTGTCGGTGTCAAAACCGGCGGATCTCGGGTAGGGGGTCCCGAACTATGCGTCTAGGTGGATGGTAACAGGAGACAAGGAACACGATGTTTTTACCCAGGTTCGGGCCCTCTCGATGGAGGTAAAACCCTACTCCTGCTTGATTAATATTGATGATATGGGTAGTACAAGAGTAGATCTACCACGAGATCAGAGAGGCTAAACCCTAGAAGCTAGCCTATGGTATGATTGTATGTTTATTGTTATGTCCTATGGACTAAAACCCTCCGGTTTATATAGACACCGAAGAGGGCTAGGGTTACACAGAGTCGGTTACAATGGGAGGAGATCTACATATCCGTATCGTCAAGCTTGCCTTCCACGCTAAGGAAAGTCCCATCCGGCACGGGACGAAGTCTTGAATCTTGTATCTTCATAGTCCATCAGTCCGGCCAAAGGTTATAGTCTGGCTATCCGGACACCCCCTAATCCAGGACTCCCTTAGTAGCCCCTGAACCAGGCTTCAATGACGATGAGTCCGGCGCGCAGATTGTCTTCGGCATTGCAAGGAGGGTTCTTCTCCAAATCCCGAGTACCTGTTAAATAGTGTCCGACCTCTTGTAACTGTTGCGCTCCTTGGCTTCCACACCCAATAATGGCCACCTTCCACGTGTCAAGCGAATGTGAAGAGCCAGGGTGTTTTTTACATTTACCCCCTAGCTGTGTAAATGAGTTGTCTATTAAAGAGATGAGGATTCAGATCCAACCCACACCATCCCCCCTTAGCGAGCATTCATCGGAGCGCACCCGAGAGAGATCCATTCCAGCATGGCCGATCGACGCAGCTCCTCTTCTCGCTCCCCCAGCCCCAAGCCCGGAGATTGGGAGAGATGTTCCGTTCCACACAGCCAACTAGTGAAGCTTCAGACCCAGGGGTTCCTCCCCCCAGCGTATATGGTCCCGGTTCGAGCCGGGCTCGCCACCTACAATGGCGGAGAGCAAGCGGAGAGCCTTCCCAATCCCTCTAAGGGAGAGCGGGTATGCCTTGTCCCTTACTTGATAAGAGGACTCGGATTTCCAATTCATCCGTTTCTCCGGGGGCTCCTGGAGTTCTACGGCCTCCAGTTGCACTGCCTTACGCCTGCCTCCATACTGCATATCGCGGGCTTCGTAGCACTCTGCGAGCTGTTTTTGGGCTGCGAGGCTCATTTCGCACTGTGGAAGAAGCTGTTCTGCCTTGTGCCCCGTTCTCAGAGGGGGTCAATGTATCAAGTGGGCGGAGCCGAAGTATGGCGCATCGCCGGGACCGGATATCTATCCGGAACCCCGAAGAAGACATCCGAAGACTGGCCTTCAGAATGGTTTTATATAGAAGACGTCCCCCTCCCGGATCCTATTCGGATCGGTCTTCTTGAGTTTGATAATGCTCCTTTGAAGAAGTGCCTGAGCTGGCGTCCACGGAGCCCCCAAGAGGAAGACGACAGAGACATATTTTACCTGATGGGCCGGATAAAGCTGTTGGCCCAATCAGGACTAACCATGCCCGAGGTCATGGCGGTATGCATTATGCGGGGGGTGCAGCCACTTCAATATCGAGGCCACCCCATGTGGGATTTTAACGGGGAGAATGATGCCACCCGTTGCGGTCGTAAAGGACCAGACTCTATTACCGCCCTAGCGAAGATTCTGTCCGACCTGTTCAAGGGAGAGGAAGAGGAGTTCCTCCGCGTCAAGCCACGGGATGGATTCTCCATGTACGATCCTCCGAGCTGGGTAAGTCAACGCTTTCTATGCCCACCAGTTTCATATTCCCATGATTAAGCATCAAACTTTGTGAATCCCTTGCAGGAGTTGCGTAAGGATGTAAGGGAGATCAGCAGCCCACCTCCTCAACCAGAGGATTCTGGGAGGTCCCTCGATCCGGCCTCTCAAGAGGATCCGGATATATCCGTGGAGCTGATTGATGGGGTATTCTACCAATTGAGCAGCGACGGCGCCTTGGTGGCCATTACGGCCGATTACCCTGGGCTGCTCCCGGCTTCGCGGGTAACTGAGACCGAAGTCCCAGTATTTTGAAAAGGATTCATCCCTGCGCACTTTGCTTATTGTGTGCAAATGGTGTTTTACAGGGAAGGCCCTCGAGACACCGTGCCGAACTCACGGCGACTAGCCTACAAGGGGCTCTGAGGCCGGACAGGACAAAAAGGAAAGCGGTCCGGACAGAGACGCCGGCGCGGAGGTATGATGCAACATCTCATCCCTGAATGGCGTTTATGCGAGAGACATAATGACGCCCCTGTTCCCCAGAAAGAAGAACACTTGCCGGACTATGTCCAACGAGGGCGCCAACCGCGCTTCAACAAGCCGAGCTCCAGGGCCGGACAGGGAAGCGGAAGCGGATACAAGGCGCGTGCCGGATGTTCCTCCGATAGAGGATGCAGATAGAATATCCGCTACAAATTCCGAAGTGGAGAGCGCCATGAACCACAGGCGTCGCCGAGCCGTTCTCCGTGACGCTTGCTTCTCCCAGGAGACATTTGATGCCTTCAACTCAGGAGACGCATACCTCCGTGCTGCTCACAATGGTCTAGCCCGAGCCACGGACCAGTATGTAAAGGACATACGGGTGAGAAAATTTGATGATTATATATATCAGTAGCCCCTGAGACTTGAAACAGTTAGGATAACTGATTTAAGGATCATTTGTTATGCAGGGTCTTACAGAAAAGAATACCCAATTGGCCCAGGAGCTTGAAGGGTGCAAGGCCCAACTTCAGGCTGCACTAGTCGCAGAAGAGGAGTCCAAGAAGACCCCCTCTGGTAGTGCATATTTCAAATGATAGGTACCGCATATAATGCGGCATATGTGTGAATCTGATAATAAATATTGCAGAAGACGCCGGAGGAAATCCGGATGAGCAACATCTCCGACGCCAGCTAAAGGCTGGCGAGAGCATGCTTACGAGGGTTAGGCAAGAGAAAAATAATCTCCAGGATGCCAACACTTAGCTGAGTGTGGAACTGAAGGACGTTCGTGCCCAGCTGGCGGACTCCGTAAAGGAGAATCGGTGGCTTCAACGCGGCATTTTTAGTAAGTGCTTGAACGAACTTTAAGAGGAGTTAGGCGAAGAAGCCATCTAACAAAGTTATGTCTGTAGGTATGCTGACGGGTCGTCCCGCGGATGAGATGCCCGGGTCTGTGGGTGATCTTCTACCAGAGCTGTCACAACTGCACGGACGAGTTCAGCAGGTGATGCGAGGTGTTGCCCAGGCCTTATGGCCATCCGTCCCCCTGCCCGAAGGCCCTGGAGAGCTTGCGGAGAAGCTTAAGGGAGCGCAGCGGCGCTTCCGATTATGGAAGATATCGGCCTGCCGTCAAGGTGCCAGGGAAGCCTGGGCCATGGTGAAGACGCGGTACACGAAGGCTGACCCAAACCACATGGCCGAGGTCGGACCTGTGGGGCCTGATGGGAAGGAGATCCCCGTGAGTTTAGTATACGGCCAAGTAGAGTTGGCCGCAAAGTATTCCCAATAGGACTGTAGGCTAGACAGCCTGTTGGATGGTATAGAAGAAGAATTTAGCCAGTCAAATTGACTATGTAATTTAAAGTGACATGTATAATGCCTTCTAGCCGGATTGTAGATCATTTGTCATGGCGGACCTTTTCGCTTCAACCTCGGGACCCGACAGTCCGGAGTGAATCCGAATACCCTCTCGGTTATGTAAGAATCAGGGCATGCATGGAGACCAGGCGTAGGGGTCATTACTGCTTGAACAGACAAGTGCCCAACTAGTTATGTTATATTACATGGTTAGTAAGAAACATCTTCCAGGGAGAATAGTTCCGTTAGGGGTTCCTTTCCCTGGGTACGCATGCCCTAAAGTGCATGTCAGGACTGCGAAAAGAGACGTAAAAAAAAACATCTGGGGGCACATATATATATGTAAAAAAGAAAAACATCTTTTGTTCACCGACCGAATATTCCCTTAAGAACGCTAGCTTTAGGCTTCACCCAGTCTAAGGTACACGTCTGGCTGACCCGACAGTAACAATCACAGGGGTGCTCCCCTTATGCCCTAGCCGAACTAACGGGAACGTAGGGCATAAATACAAGAGCCAGGCAACCCAGCTTGGCCAAAACTTAAGTCATATCGATGCATATAATGGTGAATAAAAGGTACATGCGGAAGGATGACACATGTGCTGGGCGTGAAGCCCGTATAGATAAATAAGCTTCTGTAAAAGAAGCCCCTAGGTATAATGAGCGTGGATAGCGCGTCAGTTGTGCGCAAACAAGGAACAAATTGGCCCTTAAAGGCTGTGATAAAGGAAAGGGAGAAGGAGAGAAATAAAGACAGATAGTGTATAAAAAATGGACAGAGGAAGGAGACGAACACAGAGTCCGGCGCTAGGCGTAGAATCTTCGGAGTCTGGCTGCGTTCCATGGGTTCAGCTCGAGTCGATTATCCGACGCATCCCGCAGACGGTACGCGCCACCGGTCAGAACTTGGTCAATAATGAAGGGACCTTCCCACTTGGGCTTGAGTTTGTCCTTTTTCTTCTCCGGCAGGCGTAGAACTAATTCGCCAACATTATAATTTTTGGCCCGTACTTCTCTGCTTTGGTATCTTCGAGGCTGCTGTTGATAGAATGCGGAACGGGCTTTTGCCACGTCGCGCTCCTCCTCCAGGGCGTCCAAACTGTCTTGCCGATCGAGCTCGGCTTCTCTTTCTTCATACATGCGCACTCGAGGTGAGTCATGAATTATGTCGCAGGGAAAACTGCCTCTGCGTCGTATACCATAAAGAATGGTGTGTATCCGGTAGTGCGATTCGGCATGGTCCGCAGCCCCCAGAGTACGGAGTCGAGCTCCTCTACCCAGTGCATGTTAGATTCCTTTAGGGACCGCACTAATTTGGGTTTGATGCCGCTCATGATAAGACCATTTGCTCGTTCGACTTGACCGTTAGTTTGCGGGTGATAGACGGAAGCATAATCGAGCTTGATGCCCATGTTTTTGCACCAGAGTTTTACCTCGTCGGCCATGAAATTCGTGCCGTTATCCGTGATGATGCTGTGGGGACACCATAACAGTGTACAACCCCAGATATAAAGTCTATCACCGGTCCGGATTTGGCCGTTTTAACAGGTTTGGCTTCTATCCATTTGGTGAATTTATCCACCATGACCGGCAAGTATTTTTTCTTGTGGGTCCCCCCTTTAAGGGGTCCAACCATGTCGAGCCCCCAGACCGCGAAGGGCCATGTAATTGGGATTGTTTGGAGGGCGGTGGGTGGCATAGGGCTTTGGTTTGCAAAAAGTTGGCATCCGACGCAGCGTTGGACTAAGTCCTGTGCGTCTGCCCGGGCCGTCGGCCAATAAAAACCTGTATGGAAGGCCTTGCTTACAAGGGCCCGGGCTGCAGCGTGGTGGCCGCCGAGTCCAACATGAATTTCTGCCAGAAGATTCCGCCCTTCCTCTTCGGAGATGCACCTTTGAAGGACCCCGGTTGTGCTTTTCTTATAAAGCTCTCCCTCATGGACCTTATAGGCTTTAGATCGCCGCACTATGCAGCGTGCCTCATTTTGGTCCTCGGGGAGTTCCTGCCTAGTTAGGCAGGCCAGGAATGGTTCTGTCCACGGGGCGATGACGGCCATTATAGCGTGCGCTGAAGATGTTATTTCGGTGGCGGAGCCTCTGATTATGTCAGAGTGTTCGGTATCGGGCAGTGCGGTTGGGACCAGGCTGTTATTGCTGGGCTCCCCTTCCCATACTACAGATGGGTTGAACAGCCTCTCCAAAAAGATGTTGGGGGGGGGGGGGGACTGCATCGCGTTTTGCGCCGATGCGTGCCAGTACATCTGCCGCCTGATTGTTTTCCCGGGCTATATGGTGAAATTCGAGCCCCTCGAACCGAGCTGACATTTTGAGGACGGCGTTGCGGTAAGCCGCCATTTTTGGATCCTTGGCATCAAAGTCCCCTTTTATTTGGGATATTGCGAGGTTCGAATCCCCGCGCACCTCCAGGCGTTGGATGCCCATGGATACTGCCATCCGAAGACCATGTAGAAGGGCCTCGTATTCGGCTGCGTTGTTGGAGTCTGTATACAATATCTGGAGTACATATTGAACTGTATCTCCGGTTGGGGATGTCAAAACGACGCCAGTCCCCAGACCAGCCAGCATTTTGGAGCCGTCGAAGTGCATGATCTAGTTGGAGTATGCGCCGTACTCATTAGGGAGTTCGGCTTCTGTCCATTCGGCGACAAAGTCAGCCAATACTTGCGACTTAATGGCTCGCCGTGGTTTGTAAGTTATGTCGAACGGGAGGAGCTCAATGGCCCATTTGGCAATCCGGCCCGTGGCGTCGCGGTTGTTTATGATATCATTAAGTGGCACTTCCGAGGCTACTGTAATTGAACACTCTTGAAAGTAGTGTCGCAGCTTCCAGGATGCCATCAAGACCGCATATGCTATCTTTTGGTAATGCGGGTACCGTGACTTGCATGGAGTGAGGACAGTTGACACATAATAGACCGGCTTTTGAAGGGGGGATTTATGTCCATCCGTTTCTCGTTCGACGACGAGCACTGCGCTTACAACTTGATGTGTTGCTGCAATGTACAACAACATTGGTTCGCCGATGCCTGGCGCGGCCAGGATTGGATTGGTTGCCAGTACGGATTTTACTTCTTCCAATCCGGCTGTGGCAGCGTCCGTCCACTCGAAGTGTTCGGTGCGCCGAAGGAGGCGATAGAGGGGTAGTGCCTTTTCTCCCAAGCGGGAGATAAAGCGGCTTAAAGCTGCCACACACCCGATTAATTTCTGGGTTTGTTTGAGGTCCGTTGGGGTAGCCAACTGTGACAGAGCTTTGATTTTGGCCGGATTTGCTTCAATTCCTCTGTTGGAGACAATGAAGCCCAAGAGCTTTCCGGATGGAACACCGAAAACACAATTTTCCGGATTAAGCTTGATGTCGTAAGTTCGGAGGTTGTCAAATGTGAGCCTCAGGTCGTCTATTAAAGAATCGACGTGTTTGGTTTTAACGACCACATCATCTACGTATGCCTCCACTGTTTTTCCGATCTGGTTTTCCAAACATGTCTGAATCATGCGCTGATAAGTTGCGCCGGTGTTTTTGAGCCCAAAAGGCATTGTGTTGAAGCAGAAGGGGCTGTATGGTGTGATAAATGATGTTGTTGCTTGGTCGGGCTCTGCCATTTTAATTTGGTGGTAGCCGGAGTATGCGTCGAGGAAACACAATGAATCGTGTCCTGCGGTAGCATCGATGATTTGATCAATGCGGGGAAGGGGAAAAGGATCCTTTGGGCAAGCCTTGTTGAGGTCCTTGAAATCGACACATAGGCGCCAGGATTTGTCCTTTTTTGGTACCATCACCAGGTTCGCCAACCAGTCCGGGTGTTTTATTTCTCTAATGAATCCGGCCTCCAATAACTTGGCTAGTTCCTCTCCCATAGCTTGTCTCTTAGGTTCAGAGCAACGCCGAAGAGCCTGCTTCACCGGCTTGAATCCTTTTAGGATATTAAGGCTGTGCTCGGCCAGCCTACGTGGGATTCCTGGCATATCTGAGGGATGCCATGCAAATATGTCCCAGTTCTCGCGCAAGAAATCTCTTAGTGCGGCGTCCACGGCGGGGTTTAACTATGCCCCGATGGTGGCTGTTTTGGTAGGGTCCGTTGGATGGACTTGGAATTTGACTATTTCATCCGCTGGTTTAAAGGAGGTGGACTTGGATCTCTTATCAAGTATCACATCGTCCCTGTCCACCATGGAGCGCAGCGCAATCAGTTCCTCGGCCGCGAGGGCTTCGGATAATGCCTCGAGGGCTAGTGCGGCTGTCTTGTTTTCGGTGCGGAGTGCTGTGTCCGGATCACTAGCAAGAGTGATGATTTCGTTGGGCCCGAGCATTTTGAGCTTCATGTACCCATAATGGGGTATGGCTTGGAAGATTGTGAACGCCTCCCGCCCTAAAAGGGCGTGGTATCCGCTATTGAACGGGGCCACTTGGAACGTAATCTCTTCGGACCTATAATTCTCCGGCGTGCCGAACACCACATCTAGTGTGATTTTTCCTGTACAGCGCGCTTCCCGACTGGGGATTATTCCCCTAAAGGTTGTGCTGCTTCGCTCGATGCGGTTCCAGTCTATTTCCATTTTTTGAAGGGTTTCCTCATAGATGAGGTTTAGTCCGCTGCCGTCGTCCATGAGCACCTTGGTGAGTCGAAAGCCGTCCACAATTGGACTGAGGACCAATGCAGCTGGTGCTCGGGCTGTTCGGAACTTAGGTTCGTCACTGGCATTGAAGGTAATAGCCGTGTCACCCTATGGGTTTATTGTTGCCACATGGTAAATTTCGGCAAGGCTGCGGAGCGTTCGCTTTCGCCTATTATTTGATGCGAAGGTCTCGAAGACTGTTAATACCGTATTGTTATCCCTGCGATGGTGCTCTGTGGCTTCGGGGATGAGAAGATCCTCGCCACTTTTGGCTACCTGCCGGAGTATCCAACATGATCGAAGGCTGTGTGTTGGTGTGGCGCCTTCCGTACTATGAATTTTGCAGGGTCCGTTGAGCCATCCCTCCAGTACGGTTCCGTGCCTTGTAGAGCTTTTTGGTAGTTGACCCGGGTGTCTTGTGATAATGCACCCTTTTATTTCAGACTGGGTTTGTATTTAGGGCCGGATTATCCCAAAAGTTTGATTCGGTTTTCCAGGCACTTTCCATCGCACAGTACTTTCGTACTATGGACGCCAAGTCGGCAAAGCGTGATAACTCACGGTGATTTATGGCATTAAGGATTCCCTTGTCCGTGCAATTATTGCAGAAGAATAAGATTGCGTCTTCCTCGCGACAGTCCTTAACCTTGTTCATCGCAAGGAGGAATCTGGCCCAATAGTGATGTACTGTTTCCTGGGGCTCTTGCCTGATGTGGGAAAGATCGCTTATGTTTGGGTGGGTGGGTGGAGTTGAATCCGAACCCTTACCCGATCTGGGATCCAGGGGCCGAGGAGTTTCCGATTTTGCAAGTTCCGGTTCCGGGGTGTTGCCCGATAATCCTGGTCCGCTGCCTGACTCTAAGTTCAGGGATTGGATGCTGTACTCCCGCAAACGGGTATCCGGCTCAGAGAGCTCGGGAATCCGGACATAGTTAGTCCTCAAAATAGAGGAGAGGTCGCCGCATTGCTCCTCCACCACTGCAACATGATGGGTGACCGGCGGAGAGTTGATCTCCCTTTGATCGGGTTTAAGCCCAATCCTATGAGTAAATGGTTGAATGATTTGAATGTCATAAATCTGAAATTATATATGTTTCATATGTCTTTCCCATGGGGAGTAATGCCTTCACATATAAGAAGTAGAGGTGGTAGTTTTTTTGAAGGTTAGCAAACATTGTATTGGTCACTTGAACAATTCATGAGAGAATATTGAAGGAAGAGAGATTTCACATATAGATATACTATCTTGGACATCTTCTATGATTGTGAGCCCCATTAATTATTTTAAAACCTGAGCAAATTAGTTGAAGTTGGACAAGGAAGACAACATAATGAGTTATGCTTGGGTATATTTGTATAGAAGTTATATTGTTATGGATCCTCTAACATGTGGTGCTTGCTATTTAGAATCCTTTGCTAGCCAAAATGTCTCTACTAAGCGGGAATACAGCTTGTGCATCCAAATTCCTTGAACCAAGTTTCTTCCATGAGTGTCCACCATATCAACCTATATGTGGTATTTACCCGCCGTTCCAAGTAAATTTGCATGTGCCAAACTCTAAACCTTCAAATAATAATCTGTTTTGTATGCCCGAATCGCTCATGTAGCGACTAGGGGCTGTCAGTATCTTCCATGCTAGGTGGGTTATTCTCACGATGAGTGGACTCCGTTCATCATTCACGAGAAAATGGCTGGTAACTGGGATGCCCAGTCCTATGATCAAAAGATCAAAAACAAAATCGCAAATAATTTAGACAAAACTCCCCCAGGATTGTTGATCGTTGGACGACACCCGTTGTTTCGGACAAGCCGTGGAGTGTGATTGTTGGTGGAGGGGGAGTAAAATCTTTACCTTTCTGTTTGGGAACTGCCTATAATGTATCTAGTATGGAAGATATTGGGAACTCTTGGTCGTTATGTTGACAATGAAAGCATACCTCTCAAAATTATTTTCATCTCTGTTTTAGCTTCGAGCTCTGGCACCTCTGCAAATCCCTGCTTCCCTCTGCGAAGGGCCTATCTTTTACTTTTATGCAAGAGTCAGTAGTATTCCTTCTCATTCCAACCTACTTTTTAGTTGGCAAGCATCATGTAGTGGAGAAAGATCTAAGCATATATGGCCATTCAAATATATTTGATCATGAATTATTATTGTTGACATTACCCTTGAGGTAAAAGGTTGGGAGGCGAAACATTAAGCCCCTATCTTTCTTTGTGTTCTAAAAATATGCTTTGAGTGGTAGCAATCATAGAAGACTATATGATAGTTGAGTGTGTGGGATTTGCTAAATCAAAGCTCTTACATAGACCCTTCCTGAAAATAATATGAATTGCAATTGTTTGATGACTGAGAACTGTTTGTTAGTTTTAAAGAAAGTTTATGATCTATACTTTAACATGTGAATAGCTTGTTACTTGATCATGAGAAGCTTTATGATATGAGCTACTGTTATGACATATAATGATGCTAGAAAAGGTGATTGAAATTATCATTGATCAAACTTGTGCACCTGCTAGCATTCACACTTCATAAATTATTTCTTTTATCATTTACCTACTCGAGGACGAGCAGGAATTAAGCTTGGGGATGCTGATACATCTCCAACGTATCTATAATTTATGAAGTATTCGTTCTATTATATTATCTGTTTTGTATGTTTATGGGCTTTACTAAACACTTTTATATTATTTTTGGGACTAACCTATTAACTGGAGGCCCAGCCCAAATTGTTGTTTTCTTGCCTATTTCAGTGTTTCGAAGAAAAGGAATATCAAACGGAGTCCAAACGGAATGAAACCTTCGGAGAGTTATTTTGGAACGGAAGCAATCCAGAGACTTGGAGTAGGCGTCGGGGAAGCTTGAGGAAGCCACGAGGCGGGAGGCGCGCCTACCCCTGGCGCCCCCCACCTCGTGGGCCCCTCGTGGCTCCCCTGACCGACTTCTTTCGCCTATATATGTCCATATACCCTAAAAACATCGAGGGCACAATAGATTAGGAGTTCCGCCGCCGCAAGCCTCTGTACCCACAAAAAACCAATCGGGACCCTGTTCCGGCACCCTGCCGGAGGGGGGATCCCTCGTCGGTGGCCATCTCCATCATCCTGGCGCTCTCCATGACGAGGAGGGAGTAGTTCACCCTCGGGGCTGAGGGTATGTACCAGTAGCTATGTGTTTGATCTCTCTCTCTCTCTCTCTCTCGTGTTCTTGAGGTGGTTCGATCTTGATGTATCGCGAGCTTTGCTATTATAGTTGGATCTTATGATGTTTATCCCCCTCTACTCTCTTGTAATGGATTGAGTTTTCCCTTTGAAGTTATCCTATCGGATTTAGTCTTTAAGGATTTGAGTACACTTGATGTATGTCTTGCATGTGCTTATCTGTGGTGACAATGGGATATCACGTGATCTACTTGATGTATGTTTTGGTGATCAACTTGCGGGTTCCATGACCTCGTGAACTTATGCATAGAGGTTGGCACACGTTTTTGTCTTGACTCTCCGGTAGAAACTTTGGGGCACTCTTCGAAGTTCTTTGTGTTGGTTGAATAGATGAATCTGAGATTGTGTGATGCATATTGTATAATCATACCCACGGATACTTGAGGTGACATTGGAGTATCTAGGTGACATTAGGGTTTTGGTTGATTTGTGTCTTAAGGTGTTATTCTAGTACGAACTCTATGATAGATCGAACGGAAAGAATAGCTTCGTGTTATTTTACTACGGACTCTTGAATAGATCGATCAGAAAGGATAACTTTGATGTGGTTTCGTACCCTACAATAATCTCTTCGTTTGTTCTCCGCTATTAGTGACTTTGGAGTGACTCTTTGTTGCATGTTGAGGGATAATTATATGATCCAATTATGTTATTATTGTTGAGAGAACTTGCACTAGTGAAAGTATGAACCCTAGGCCTTGTTTCCTAGCATTGCAATACCGTTTATGCTCACTTTTACCACTTGTTACCTTGCTGTTTTTATATTTTCAGATTACAAAAACCTATATCTACCATCCATATTGCACTTGTATCACCATCTCTTCGCCAAACTAGTGCACCTATACAATTTACCATTGTATTGGGTGTGTTGGGGACACAAGAGACTCTTTGTTATTTGGTTGCAGGGTTTGAGAGAGACCATCTTCAACCTACGCCTCCCACAGATTGATAAACCTTAGGTCATCCACTTGAGGGAAATTTTCTACTGTTCTACAAACCTCTGCACTTGGAGGCCCAACAACGTCTACAAGAAGAAGGTTGTGTAGTAGACATCAGCAAACAACAAGGTGGTGCTCGATTACCTCCATGGGAACACCGCCGGATATCATATGGTTGCCAGGCAAACACATCGATATTCGCCCGTAGGAAGGCAACGAGCGCGCTTTCCTATTTGTCATCAAGGGCGGCGCTGATAGTGAAAGTACCATCAACGCCAGCCAGCCCTGTCGGGACCTTCTTCACTTGGGGCGCAGCAACCTTGGATCCCTTGCTGTTGGAACACTCCGGCACGTCGTCAACGGGTGCCGTGCACTCGGAGGGGGCACGCTTCCCAGACTCCTTGCCGGAGGTCCTACAATCCCTCTTCTTTCCATTGCTTTCCTTGGCGGGAGCTACCACTGCCGCTGCCTCTGCTGTGGCTGCGTCCCGGTACATCTTGTCCACATAGATAATTGCATCCTTCTCATCTGATGGGATAGTAATGACTCCAACTGGCCCGGGCATCTTCAAGGTGTTGTAGGCATAGTGGGATGCCGCCATGAATTTGGCCAGGGCCGGGTGTCCAAGAATCCCATTGTACGGCAGGTGGAGATCAACCACATCAAACACAATCTTCTCAGTCTAATAGTTCAGTTCTCCCCCAAATGTCACCGGCAACGTAATCTTCCCTTTAGGATGGCTCCTACCGGGATTAACTCCTTGAAACATGCCGGTAACCTCTAGCTCTTCTTCTCCTATCTGAAGCTTGCTGATGACTGCCGGGGAAATCATATTTAGTCCGGCCCCGCCATCCAGTAGCATCTTTGTGACCTTGAGGTTGCGAATTGTTGGGGAGACCAGCAATGGCAAACATCCTACCGCAGTGGTGTGGCCAGGGTGATCCTCCTCGTCAAAGATGATGGGCATGCGGGACCATTTGAGCGGCTTCCGGGCCTCTGGCACTGGCTCCACGGCATTGATCTATAGTACTCATCGCTTGAGCTGGCGGTGGGAGGCGTGCAAAGATGCACCCACATCAATGCATAGGGCGTTAGTGGCCTTCTGAAACTCCTACTCACTTGTTTCCTCTTCATCCCCTCCATCACTCACATCATCACAGACTTCCTTCTCTTGCCCCCTGGCGGGCTTTCCTTGGTTCCAAAGGGTTTGCCGGGGTGATTTGCTTCACCGTCTCGGCCCTTACCACCAGCGGCATTGTGACCTTTTCCTTTTCACTCTTATCATATTGTGCCCTCTGTTTCTTGACAAGCTGCTCAACCTGATAACACTCTTGAAGGTCGTGGCCCTAGGTCTGATGGATCTTGCAGTATGGCCCATCACCTTTCATAGCTTTTTCGGCGGCAGCGGCTTCCCAGCAGGCAGTGCAAGCAGCGGCTTCCTTGCCAGGGGCCTCAGCCTTGGCCTTCTTGCCGGTACTAGGTGTGCCCGAACCTCCCACAGTCATCACTGCCTTATCTCTTGGCTTCTTACTGCGCTTCTTGCCCTTTCTCTAACTGGTTGATTCATCCTCATCCTCTGAATCAACATTGGTGCAATGTTCCTCTCCGGGCAACTTCCTTCCTTCCTCCATCCGAGCACACTTATCCACCAGTGTGTATAGCTCTTTCACAGTCTTGGGCAATCGCACGTTCATCTTGGAACGAATGCGACGGTTGCACCATTGGACTGGAAAGCTGCTATAATGGCTACCGGATGGATATTTGGAATATTTCTATGAACTTTACTGAATCTCTATAAATACTTACGGAGAGTTTCTCCTTCCTTCTAGTGGAGAAGTTGCAAGTCGCTAGGCTTGTCGGGCTCTTGGTGGCCATCGGTGAAGGCACCGATGAACTCGTGGCACAGGTCTGCCCATGAGGAAATGGAGTTCTCTGGCAGGTGCATCAGCCAAGACCTCACATTGGACTTGAGGGCCAAAGGGAAGCAGTTGGCGAACACCTTCTCATCTCTTCCCCCTGCAGCCTAAAAACGATGGTGTAGATGCTCAGGAACTCTACCGGGTTCACCCTCCCATCGTACTTCTCAGGTATCTCTGGCTTGAACGTGCGAATGGACGGCCAACGGACTTGCCGCAATTGTTGTGTAAAGGCAGGGCAGCCGACCTCGAAAGGTAGGCACCCGTCAACACCGAGCACAGGCTCATGGACGCTGAGGCCGTCACATCCGTAGGTCTGGCAGAGGTCATCGCGGTGTCGATCTACAATGACGCGCGCGTCTCCCCGCCGCCTGTCCCCTGGGGCTCGACATTGGCTTGGACGTGCTCAAGGGTCAGAGGCCATCGAGACATCGTTGGGGTCTTGATTCTGCTGCGCCCACGCCGGCTGCTGTGGTGGGGACTGTAGCGGGGATGGCCCCCTCCATTCGGCCAGCGGTACGGGCGGTTGTTGTCACTTTGGCAGGTTGCGGTGGCCCAACTCATCGTGAGCCCCCAGCTTCGACGAAACTGAGCAGGATTTGGATGGTTGCACGCCTTTCATCCATCTGCTCGGCTGCTGGAGGAAACCTCAATAGCAGCTGAGCTCGCGCCATGGCCTCCGTGGCTGTGCTTGGCATAGATGTTGATGACGTCGACCGCACCGCCGCCTGGCTCCTGACAGCGCCAGCGGCGGCGATGGCGTCGGTGCCGCGCCCACGCTGTTGTGGAGCGACCACCTGGGCAGCGGGGTTGCGCGGCGGTGGCGCTCGAGGGTCAGCGGCTCAATCGAGAGCAGCGATCTTGTGGGCTCGTCCGGGAGGAGGCGCATGCGCCGCGGTCGCTCCCGTGGCGGGGGTGGCAGGAGGGCGATGGCTTACCCCGGACCGAGCACCGTTGTTGCGGCTGTACCCGTCGGTGGGAGGAGGGGGTGCTGACGGAGTGACCCCTCGCTCGCACCTTGCGGAGCGTGGCCATCGTGGCGCTGCTGATGCTGTTCTCCTCCGATACCTCCTGCCCCGAGTCGGCCGCGGGGGAAGTGGTGATGGTGCCACCTGCTCCAACCACGTCCCGAGTGGCGTTCATGTCCTCCCTTGCCTCCGCATCCCCCGCGGCGTTAGAGGCCACGGGCGGTGGAGCCTTCGAGGTGGATGGATGGGCCGAAGTACCGGACTTCTTCTTGGGCGCCATGGTCGATGGCGTCATCGAAGATGAAGATGGTGATGAAAATGACGCGCTGCGCACGCTTTCAGCTTTGCGCAAGCACTCTCTCTACCTGGCGTGCCAAAGATGTCGCGGGATATCCGCGGCCACTTATGCGACCGGGAGGCCCCTTGCTGGTTCGGTAGGGGGACGTTGCGTTGCACAAAGAGCAGACCAGCGTACGGTAGCACGACAGAGAGCACACAAGCGATTTACCCAGGTTCAGGCCGCGGCGAGGCGTAAAACCCTACTCCTGCTTTGGTGGATTGATGGTGGAATGGTGGTGGTGAAGCATAGTACGCTTGCCCGACAGGGGCTGCCTTAGGGCAGTAGCGACTAC
The DNA here is from genome assembly GCA_021605205.1 of Aegilops longissima. Taxonomy (NCBI): domain Eukaryota; kingdom Viridiplantae; phylum Streptophyta; class Magnoliopsida; order Poales; family Poaceae; genus Aegilops; species Aegilops longissima. The sequence continues at coordinate 336,056 of JAHIAM010001053.1, read as the reverse complement.
GCGCGTATGTGGGTGTGGGTTCGTCAACTTTCCAACCCTTTCTACGGTTGCCATGGGCCTCCTTTTATAGACCAAGGGGTCACCACAATGGCAAAGTAGTCATTATGCACTAGTATGATAGCAAACAATGCTATCATACCTAACTCTACGGGCTGACAGGGCGCATTAAATGCACTACTTAGTGTCACATCACTGGTTGCCCGGCAAGGCTTGCCGGACTATCTTGCCAGCTCCACGCCTGTTCTCTTGACACGTCGCAGGACGGGTGTCATCTGTGGGTTTCTTCTATAGGAAATGGCTGCAATGTGGCGAATGGCTGCCACTTAATCATGTTGCGGCTTGACACCGCACTGATGGACGATGTGGGTCATGCTGGAGTGGTTGGTGATGTGGTTTTGCTTCTGTGATCCCCGGCAGACCCTACCGGGGTGATTTGGGCGCCTGCTTCTGGGGGTGGCCTTGCCCCTTGCCGGGCTCGCCTGCTCGGCAAGGGAGGCCCTTCTCTTGTCGATATTCTACTTCTCTGGCTCGATCTTGGTCCCTCTGATCTGTATGTTGGTTCTCCGAATCTCTCGATTCCTTGTATCCTGACTTGGGCTGGTGCTCCAATCTTGTTCCCGTGCATGTGCACAGTCTGGGCGACAGACCCAGGGTCTGTTGCACCGACAACATGGAAGATACCGACTACCTCCTGTCGTTCCATCAACAATCCAGGCACACAAAAATGATATTTATTTGAAGTTTTAGAGATGGCACATGCAAATTTACTTAGGACGGCAGGCAGAATAATACCGCATATAGGTAGGTATGGTGGACTCATCTGGAATAACTTGGGTTAAAGGTTTTTGATGTACAAGCAGAATTGCCACTTAGTACAGGCGAAGGCTAGCAAATAGGTTGAGAAGCGGCCAACTAGAGAGCAACAACGGTCATGAACATGCATTATGTATAAGTAACATTGGACACTAGCATGAGTAGGATATGAACACCATGAACATAAATATCATAGAGGCTATGTTGGTTTTGATTCAACTACATGCATGAACATGTGCCAAGTCAAGCCACTCGAACATTCAGAGGAGGATACCATATCATCATACTACATCACAATCATTTTAATGCAATGTTGACATCCAAGATAAATCATTATCCACTCCTAGCTACTCATGCATGGCATGAGAAACTATAATTTCTAATTTTCATTGCAAACATGTTTGATCATAATAAGCTGAATCACAGATACTAGGTTAAACATATTTACAAAAACAAAACAAGTCGAGTTCATACCCATTTCTCCCTGCCACGGCCAGTTCATCAAATATCGTCATTATTGCCTTTCACTTGCACGACCGAACGATATGAAAATAATAATAGTGCAAGAATGCCTTGGACTAAACTGGAATCTACAAACATTTTATTCAATAGGAGAAGGCAAGGTAAAATGGGCTCCTTGTTAGATCAATCAATTATGCATATGAGAGCCACTCAACATTTTCATCATGGTCTTCTCCTCGGTATGACTCAAATAAAAAGAAAAGAAATTCAGAGAAACACACTGAAATATTTTTGGAGTTTTTGGTTTTCTTGAACAAGCAAATAAAAGGGAAAAGCACAGAAAAACTATTTACACGGGAAAACTCCCAACAAGCAAAAGAAGAACAAGGAAATCTTTTTGGGTTTTCTTTTTAGTGCTACAGCTAACTACTCTAGAAAGAAAAATAAAAAAGAAGCAGGAAATATTTTTGGATTTTCTCAAAGTTTTTCAAACACACAAGAAGAAAGCAAGAAAATAAATTTAACATGGATAATACAATGAAAAAGTGTGGACACCGACAACTGGAATGAAATGTGTGAAGATGAATGTAATGTCAGTGGAAATACATACTCCCCCAAGCTTAGGCTTTTGGCCTAACTTGTTAATCAGTCAGTAGTCGAAGAAACCATGGGGTCCCATGTCGAACTGCTGAGGAGCAGGCACCTGTGCATCCCACTGCTGGGGCTCCTCCTCTGCTGCAGCATGGTTGTTCCGGTAGGCGATGATATTCGCAGGCATAATCCTGTATCCACCCCTGGCAATAGAATCAAACAAAGAAGGTGCATGCAATGGAATAATATCCCGAGTATTTTCACTAAAAAACGGATTATAAGGAATAGGAATGTTAGGGTAATCGCTTGCAATAAACTGGTGTTGTTCATGGCTGCGCGATCTAGGTAAACCTTGGGCAAAGGATAATCATGCAGGCGTATCTGAACCTTAAAGCGAGCCGCCAAACGAGTAGCATAAATACCACCATGTATTTTACCCTTGGATTTATTAATGTGAAGGCGATTTTCCACAATATCTCCCAAGCTATAAGTGTTGTCACCGTGAAGTGCGTGATATGTCTCCAACGTATCTATAATTTATGAAGTATTCATGCTATTATATTATCCATCTTGGATGTTTAATGGGCTTTACTATGCACTTTTATATTATTTTTGGAACTAACCTATTAACCTAGAGCCCAGTGCCAGTTTTTGTTTTTTTCCTTGTTTTAGTGTTTCGCAGAAAAGGAATATCAAACGGAGTCCAAACGGAATGAAACATTCGGAAAAGTTATTTTTGGAAAGAAAGCAACCCAGAAGACTTGGGGTGTACGTAAGGGAAGCAACAAGGAAGGCACGAGGCAGGGGGCGCGCCCACCCCCCTGGGCACACCCTCCACCCTCGTGGACCCCTCGTGGCTCCCCTGACGTATTTCTTCCTCCTATATATATATCAATATACCCTAAAACCATCGGGAAACAGAATAGATCGGGAGTTCCACCGCCGCAAGCCTCTGTAGCCACCAAAAACCAATCGGGACCTGTTAGGCACCTGCCGGGGGGGGGACCCTCACCGGTGGCCATCTTCATCATCCTGGCGCTCTCCATGACGAGGAGGGAGTAGTTCACCCTCGGGGTTGAGGGTATGTACCAGTAGCTATGTGTTTGATCTCTCTCTCTCTCTCTCTCTCTCTCTCTCTCTCTCGTGTTCTTGAGGTGATACAATCTTGATGTATCGCGAGCTTTGCTATTGTAGTTGGATCTTATGATATTTCTCCCCCTCTACTCTCTTGTAATGGATTGAGTTTTCCCTTTGAAGTTATCTTATCGGATTGAGTCTTTAAGGATTTGAGAACACTTGATGTATGTCTTGCGTGGGATAACCGTGGTGACAATGGGTTATTCTATTGATTCACTTGATGTATGTTTTAATCAACTTGCGGGTTCCACCCATGAACCTATGCATAGGGGTTGGCACACGTTTTCGTCTTGACTCTCCGGTAGAAACTTCGGGGCACTCTTTGAGGTTCTATGTGTTGGTTGAATAGATGAATCTGAGATTGTGTGATGCATATCGTATAATCATACCCATGGATACTTGAGGTGACATTGGAGTATCTAGGTGACATTAGGGTTTTGGTTGATGTGTGTCTTAAGGTGTTATTTTACTACGAACTCTAGGGCTGTTTGTGACACTTATAGGAATAGCCCAATGGATTGATCGGAAATAATAACTTTGAGGTGGTTTCGTACCCTACCATAATCTCTTCGTTTGTTCTCCGCTATTAGTGACTTTGGAGTGACTCTTTGTTGCACATTGAGGGATAGTTATATGATCCAATTATGTTATTATTGTTGAGAGAACTTGCACTAGTGAAAGTATGAACCCTAGGCCTTGTTTCGTAGCATTGCAATACCGTTTACGCTCACTTTTACCACTTGTTACCTTGCTGTTTTTATATTTTCAGATTACAAAAACCTATATCTACCATCCATATTGCACTTGTATCACCATCTCTTCGCTGAACTAGTGCACCTATACAATTTACCATTGTATTGGGTGTGTTGGGGACACAAGAGACTCTTTATTATTTGGTTGCAGGGTTGCTTGAGAGAGACCATCTTCATCCTATGCCTCCCACTGATTGATAAACCTTAGGTCATCCACTTGAGGGAAATTTGCTACTATCCTACAAACCTCTGCACTTGGAGGCCCAACAATGTCTACAATAAGAAGGTTGCGTAGTAGACATCAAGCAGTTTTTGGCACCGTTGCCGGGGAGTCTAGGTAAGCGGCACTCACACCCCGTCAACTAAGCTCTTTTCTGGCGCCGTTGCCGGGGAGGTGAGTGCTTGAAGGTATATCTTTCGACCTTGCAATCAAATCTTTTAGTTTCTTGTTTTATCACTAGTTTAGTCTATAAAATAAAACTACAAAAAAATGGAATTGAGTTTGCCTCATACGCTTCATCTTTTTAATATCTTTCGTGAGTATGATGGAAAGGAAAATTGTGCCAAAGTGTTAGAAGAAGAATGCATCAAAATGTTTGGCACTAAATCTTTGAATGATGAGTATGATTGCAATGTTGTTAGTATGAACTCCTTGAATATCCATGATGCTAATGATATGCAAAGCCACAAGCTTGGGGAAGCTATGTTTGATGAAGATGATATTTTTTGTCCCCCAAGTTTTGATGAGAAAATTTACTATGATGAAAGCATGCCTCCTATCTATGATGATTATTGTGATGACACGTATGCTTTAAAGAATAATGATAACCATGAAACTTGTCATCTTGATCTTAATTTTCAATCATATGATAGTTATTTTGTTGAGTTTGCTCCCACTACTATTCATGAGAAGAAATTTGCTTATGTGGAGAGTTATAAAAATTCAATGCTTGTAGATCATGAAAAGAATGCTTTAGGTGCTGCTTATATTGTTGAATTCATTCATGATGCTAATGAAAATTATTATGGGGGTGGAATATATGCTTGTAGGAATTGCAATAATATCAAGTTTCCTCTCTATGTGCTTAAAGTTTTAAAGTTATGCTTGTTTTGCCTTCCTACGCTAGTTGATTATTGTTCCCATAAGTTGTTTGCTCACAAAATCCCTATGCATAGGGAGTGAGTTAGACTTAAATGTGCTAGTCATATTCTTCATGATGCTCTCTTTATGTTTCAATTCTTATCTTTTTTGTGAGCATCATTGAAATCATCATGCCTAGCTAGGAGCGTTAAATGATAGCGCTTGTTGGGAGGCAACCCAATTTTATTTTAGTTTCTTGCCTTTTGATTCTGTTTAGTAATAAATTTTTGATCTAGCCTCTGGTTTGATGTGGTTTTATGTTTTAATTAGTGTTTGTGCCAAGTAGAACCTTTGGGAAGACTTGGGTGAAGTCTTTATGATCATGCTGTAAAAAACAGAAACTTTAGCGCTCACGAGATTAGCTAAAACCTTTTACTGGAGAGTGATATTTAGTTGATTCTTTTTGAAGATGATTACTAGAAACATTCCTTAGGTCCACCAATTTATTTAGATTTTTTGGAGTTCCAGAAGTCTGCGTTAGTTACAGATTACTACAGACTGTTCTGTTTTTGACAGATTCTGTTTTTCGTGTATTGTTTGCTTATTTTAATGAATCTAAGGCTAGTAAAATAGTTTATAAACCATAGAGAAGTTGGAATATAGTAGATTTAACACCAATAAAAATAAAGAATGAGTTCATTACAGTACCTTTAAGTGGTGTTTTGTTTTCTTTCGCTAACGGAGCTCACTAGATTTTCTGTTAAGTTTTGTGTTGTGAAGTTTTCAAGTTTTGGGTAAAGATTCGATGGACTATGGAATAAGGAGTGGAAAGAGCCTAAGCTTGGGGATGCCCAAGGCACCCCAAGGTAATATTCAAGGATAACCAGGAGCCTAAGCTTGGGGATGCCCCGGAAGGCATCCCCTCTTTCGTCTCCGTTCATCGGTAGTTTTACTTGGAGCTATATTTTTATTCACCACATGATATGTGTTTTGCTTGGAGCGTCATTTTATTTTCTTTAGCCTTGCTTGCTGTTTGAATAAAATACCAAGATCTGAAATTATTAAACGAGAGAGAGTCTTCACATAGCTACATAATTATTTAACTACTCATAGATCTTCACTTATATATTTTTGGAGTAGTTTGTCATTTACTCGTGTGCTTCACTTATATCCTATGAGTAAATGGTTGAATGATTTGAATGTCATTAATCTGAAATTATATATGCTTCTTATGTTTATCCTATGGGGAGTAATGACTTCACATATAAGAAGTAGAGGTGGTAAATTTATTGAAGGTTAGCAAACATTGTATTGGTCACTTGAACAATTCATGAAAGAATATTGAAGGAAGAGAGATTTCACATATAAATATACTATCTTGGACATCTTCTATGATTGTGAGCCCCATTAATTATTTTCAAACCTGAGCAAATTAGCTGAAGTTGGACAAGGAAGACAACATAATGAGTTATGCTTGGGTATATTTGTATAGAAGTTATATTGTTATGGATCCTCTAACATGTGGTGCTTGCTATTTAGAATCCTTTGCTAGCCAAAATATCTGTACTAAGCGGGAATACTGCTTGTGCATCCAAAATCCTTGAACCAAGTTTCTTCCATGAGTGTCCACCATATCTACCTATATGCGGTATTTACCTGCCGTTCCAAGTAAATTTGCATGTGCCAAACTCTAAACCTTAAAATAATAATCTGTTTTGTATGCCCAAATCGCTCATGTAGCGACTAGGGGCTAGCAGTATCTTCCATGCTAGGTGGGTTATTCTCACGATGAGTGGACTCCGCTCATCATTCACAAGAAAATGGCTCGTAACTGGGATGCCCAGTCCTATGATCCAAAGATCAAAAACAACTTTGCAAATAATTTAAACAAAACTCTCCCAGGATTGTTGAAAGTTGGACGGCACCCGTTGTTTTGGACAAGCCGTGGAGTGTGATCGTTGGTGGAGGGGGAGTAAAATCTTTACCTTTCTGTGTGGGAACCGCCTATGATGTATCTAGTATGGAAGATATTGGGAACTCTTGGTCGTTATGTTGACAATGAAAGCATACCTCTCAAAATTATTTTCATCTCTGTTTTTGCCTCGAGCTCTGGCACCTCTGCAAATCCCTGCTTCCCTCTGCGAAGGGCCTATATTTTAATTTTATGCAAGAGTTAGTAGTATTCCTTCTCATTCCAACCTACTCTTTAGTTGGCAAGCATCATGTGATGGAAAGATCTAAGCATATATGGCCATTCAAATATATTTGAGCATGAATTATTATTGTTGACATTACCCTTGAGGTAAAAGGTTGGGAGGCGAAACAGTAGGCCCCTATCTTTCTTTGTGTTCGATGAATACTATTTGTTCTAAAAATATGCTTTGAGTGGTAGCAATCATGGAAGACTAAATGATAGTTGAGTATGTGAAGTTTGCTGAATCAAAGCTCTGACATAGACTCTTCCTGAAAATAAGATGAATTGCAATTGTTTGATGACTGAGAACATGGTTTGTTAGTTTTCAAGAAAGTTTATGGTCTATACTTTAACATGTGAATAGTTTGTTAGTTGATCATGCAAAGTTCTATGAGTTGAGCTACTGTTATGACATATAATGATGCTAGAAAAGGTGATTGAAATTATCACTGATCAAACTTATGCACCTGCTAGCATTCACACTTCATAAATTATTTATTTTATCATTTACCTACTAGAGGACGAGCAGGAATTAAGCTTAGGGATCTTGATCGTCTCCAACGTATCTATAATTTATGAAGTATTCATGCTATTATATTATCCATCTTGGATGTTTAATGGGATTTACTATGCACTTTTATATTATTTTTGGGACTAACCTATTAACCCGAGCCCAAGGCGCTTTCTATTTTTTCCCTTGTTTCAAAGTTTATGAGAAAAGGAATATCAAACAGAGTCCAAGCGGAATGAAACCTTGGAAAAGTTATTTTTGGAAAGAAAGCAATCCAGAAGACTTGGGGTGTATGTAAGGGAAGCAACGAGGAAGGCACGAGGCAGGCGCCCACCCCAGGAGTGCCCTCCACCTCGTGGGCCGCTCGTGGCACCCCCGACGATTTCTTCCTCCTATATATATATATATATATATATATATATATATATATATATATATATATATATATATATATATATATATATATATATATATATATATATATATATATATATCAATATACCCTAAAACCATCGGAAATAGAATAGATCAGAGTTCATGCAAGCCTCGTGAGCCACCAAAACCAATGGGACCTGTTTGGCACCCTTCCTGGAGGGGGGGAACCCTCACCAATACCGTTTATGCTCACTTTTACCACTTGTTACCTTGCTGTTTTTATATTTTCAGATTACAAAAACCTATATCTACCATCCATATTGCAGTTGTATCGCCATCTCTTCACCGAACTAGTGCACCTATACAATTTACCATTGTATTGGGTGTGTTGGGGACACAAGAGACTCTTTGTTATTTGGTCGCAGGGTTGCTTGAGAGAGACCATCTTCATCCTACACCTCCCACAGATTGATAAACCTTAGGTCATCCACTTGAGGGAAATTTGCTACTGTCCTACAAACCTCTGCACTTGGAGGCCTAACAACGTCTACAAGAAGAAGGTTGCGTAGTAGACATCAGTGCGCGTCACAAAACAGCAAAATCTGGAACACTTAGTGCGCCTACCTTCTCTCTAGCAAGTAAACATTTTGCAATAAATAGAGAAAAATAGTGCACAGTAGGAAAATGCAAGCCAACGACGGTGATACTCGAAACTCCTCTCTCGTCTCCCACTGTCAGAGTACGGTAAAAACCATTAAACTCTGCGGGCCTAGGCTCTACCAAACCACCGTTAGAAGGAAGAAACCATATGTCACAAAATTCAATAAGCGGTATCTGATGGGGTTCAGCATATAAATTAAACTGCACCTCAGGGGGATTATTCCTAGGAAGAAAATTAAAACTTTGCACAAATGAGTTTATGAGGAGATGATACTGTTCACATTCAGCCGCGATGAAGTCGGTGAGGGCATTAGCAGCATATTGTGCAAACTCTTGAAGGATTCCGGCCCCTTCCATGAACGGGGTATGCGGCCATTCGTACGGCCGTACTTCCACCATTCTCCGGGTATGGAGATCATTGTCAGACGACTCCCCAATCACTCCCTTGGATTTCTTCTTGGAAGCAAACTTACTAAAGAAACTCATCTTTTTCCTACGAACAAAATTCTAAAATATTTAGTCCACAAATTTTTTCTCAACAAAACTTCACAAGATTGATAGCAACTACTCATAGGGATGCATGGAAGCCATATCAAGCATTCAAACTACTTAAAACTCTAAGAATTCAACATGCAAGCTCCTCTATAGCAGCACCAAGAGTAGCTAATTATTCAAAATATAAACCACTAAAGCAAAAACTAATTGGACAAATGAAGGAGTCACATACCAAGCAACAATCCCCCAAAACAGTTTCAGAAACGGAGCTTCGAGCAAAGAGATCGAAATCCACGAGTTTGAGAGCAAGAACACGAGAGAGAGAGAGAGAGAGAGAGAGAGAGAGAGAGAGAGCAATTGTGAATTTTTTTGGAGGTAGGTGGTGATATGGGATGAAGAGATAAGTGAGAGGGCCCACATGGGGACCACAACCCACCAGGGCGCCTGGGGGTCCTGGCGCGCCCACGTGGGTTGTGCCCACCTGGTGCACCTCCCTCTCATATTATTTGCACCACAAATTCTTAAATATTCAGAAAACAAATCATATTAAATTTTCAGAGCATTCTAAGAACTTTTATTTTCGAGTCATCTTTTATTGCACGGGAAATTCAGAAAACAGACAAAACATGGCATTTTATTTTATTTAACTAATAAAAACATAAAACAAGAGGTAGGGACAGAAGGTAGTGCCTACCAAATTCATCAACTTCATACCTCTCAAAAATGATCCATTAATAAGATTGACCAAGTCTTATTAACAACCACTTTTGATTAGCATGAAACTGAAGAACTTTCATAAATCACTAAATTACCTCAATGGGGATATGAATGTCCCAAACAATAAGTATTTCATATTTCTTTTTAACAGTAGGTAGAGGTAGTTGAAAACCTCCAATAGTGATTGTTGGAGATTTTTCAATAACATCAATACCATTCACTTGGAATTATTTCTTCGGAAAGTGCACCGTATGCTCATTACCATTGATATGAAAAGTGATCTTGCTTTTATTGCAATCAATAACAGCCCCTGTAGTATTCAGGAAGGGTCTACCAAGGATAATCGACATGTTGTCATCCTCGGGCATCTCATGTATAACAAAGTTAGTCTAAATAGTAACATTAGCAACAACAACGGGCACATCCTCACAAATACCGATAGGTATGGCAGTTGATTTGTCAGCCATTTGCAAAGATATTTCAGTAGGTCTGATTTTATTCAAATCAAGTCTTTTATATAAAGAGAAAGGCATAACACTAACACCAGCTCCCAAATCACATAAAGCAGTTTTCACATGATTTCTTTTGATGGAGCAAGGTATAGTTGATATTCCCGGATCTCCAAGTTTTTTAGGTACTCCATATTTAAAAGTATAATTAGCAAGCATGTTGGAGATTTCAGCTTCTGGTATTTTTCTCTTATTGGTGATGATGTCTTTCATGTACTTTGCATAAGGAGGCATTTTTAAGATATCTGTCAAGCGAGTACGCAAAAAGACTAGCCTCAGCATTTCAACAAAGCGTTCAAATTCTTCATCATCTTTCTTTTTTGTTGACTTAGGTGGAAAGGGCATAGGTTTTTGAACCCACGGTTCTCTTTCTTTACCGTGTTTTCTAGCAACAAAGTCTCTTTTATCATATCTTTTATTCTTGGGGTGTGGGTTATCAAGATCAACTGCAGGTTCTATCTCAACATCATTGTCTGGTTCTTTATTTTTTGTGTGAGTATCTTCATGAACCTCATCACTATCTTTTTCATTATCAGAAGGTGAGTGTTCACTGCCAGATTGAGTTTCAGCATCAGAGATAGAAACTTCATTATCATTATCAGGAGGTTTTTCTACTTCAGGTTCACTAGAGGCATGCAAAGTCCTATAATTTTTCTTCTTCCTTTTCTTTTTAGAAGGACTACGCACTACAAAAAAAATACACTTCCGTAATGATACGTGTTTGTCACAGTAGGTCACGTTTTCTGTCATGCATGTACATCCATGACAATTTTATGACAGAATCAAGATAGTCATACCTGTGCTGTCGTAGAAGTGTTCCATGACATTACCAAAAATATCATCACGGAAGTGTCCACTTCCATGACAATAAATCCCGCATCATAGAAGTGCTTTCTTCAAGGGTGACCGACACGTGGCATCCACCGCAACGGCTCGCCGTTACGCTATCGGGTCCGGTTTTGGATCCGATAACCCGTTAACAACCCCGACCAATGGGGATTTTCCACGTGTAAAATCATCATTGGCTGGAGGAAACACGTGTCGGGTCACCGTTAGGACAGATGTCATCCACTCATTGGACCGAAGGCGCCTATGATACATAGACACGTGGCAGGGCCCAATAGAGGCCCATTCCTGTGAAAAGGCCGGCCCACGGAAAGCCTGTTAATGGCCTGTTTGCATATAGCCCATTTACAGCCCGCTAACCCAGGGCCCGTTACGACCTATCCGAATTAGGCCCAGTAGCGTCATCTGGGCCGTCCAATATGATTCCAGCCCATTTTAACTTTTGGCCCATGTATAGCCCATGAAGTCTTTCGGCCCATATGAGGCCCTTTGTAACTCTTGGCCCATTAACGGCCCGAGGTGAAACTGGTCCGTAATGAATAGTGTATCACTTTATACCCATTAACGGCCCATTATACCGTTGGGCTGTTTCCAGCCCATGTTATCTTTCGGCCTTCTTAGGGCCCATTTATTCTTGGGCTCATTTCCAGCATTCGGTTACTTACGTCCCGTTACTGTTATTTTCTGCTTGTGGGCCAAATTCAGCCCGTGGTTACAGTCGGCCCGTTTGTGGCCCGTTAATACGTTGGGCCGTTTTCATAGCGTCATCAAATACGGCCGATTAATGACGGCCCATTATGGTTGGCCCATGAATGGACGATTCCAACTCTAGCCCGTTTACGGCCATAAAGCGGTATGTTATTGGCCCATGTTTGGGCAATCGATCATACGGCCCGTAGAAGGCCCATTGATGATCTGGCCCGTAGAAGGCTCATTGATGATACGCCCGTAGAAGGCCCATTGTTTCTGACCCGTAGAAGGCCCAAAGGTCACTACATAAATATGTAGCCCATGGTTATTGTGGCCTAGTTTAAAAAATAGGTTATTATGGCCACTAGCAAACCGCGAAAAAGAACAAAGACCGACTACAAGCAAACAAATAAACAAGAAAACAAGGAAATAAATAAGCAAGCAACTTACGCTAGGCTATCACGGCTATTACACATATTACATCCACTGGGCATCAAAGTTCGCCACCAAAGCAAATATAGGGAACAAAGCGACATATCATATACACTTTGGTTGTCAAAGTTGGCGACCGGTGCAAATAAACGCCAAACAAAACAAGTCCGAATCTGAAACCACTTGAAGATCTCAAGAAACAATATCACAGGCACCCATAATGTCGGCAAGATGCTTAGCAAGCTTATTAACTTTCTCTTGTTTGGCGCTTAAATCCTCCAAATTTCTTTGTTGCACCGTAAAGTATGGATCTGAATTCTGCGCAGGACTTCCTCGGTCCTTGACTTCACGTCGCAACACATCGATCGATATCTTTCAACTTGAAGTTGAGACTCAAGAAGACGAACTGATTCGCAGCGAGTTCGAAGAGCTTGTGCCAGCGATCTTGACGATGCTCGAACACTACATCAAGACAGGACTTTTGGGTTCTCTCACTGTCGTCAAGGTAGTTTTTATCAGCTTTCTTGGAGACCAACAGGGATGTCTCACTATCTTGAACCTTATCTGCATTACTCCCTTCACCATTGCATAACGGGGTACTGTTCTCCGATATTTTGTCCGCATTCTAAAAGAGAAACAAGCACACACATCACAGGTTTACCATGTTGTATATGAAACTCATTTTGGTAAATCAGTTCAGTAGTAAAGTGTAGAGGATAACAGCATGAAACAAACATATATCTACGTACCATGGTCACTTTATGGTCTATATCATTCTAGTTTTTGTTGCCAAATCAAGATAGAGACACAGTTCAAATAATATTTGTTCAAGACAAAGTAGAATAGACAGAGTATAAGTGTGGGAAACTATAGAGACACTTGTAATGTGCATGACATGAGTACATAACTGTTTATTCAATTGAAACTGAAATCAACATAGGGCAAGTTACAACAGCAAACCAGTTAAAGAAACAAGTTTAAAACATACCTGTTGCACCATTGGAGTTTCAATTCCATCCTTCAAATTTGAAAATAGTTGGTCTGAGTAAATACAGTGATGCAAGAGCAAAGGAGTATGAACCATAGCTACAGAACCTGAGCTGAGAACAATTCTTCTTCTCCTTTAAGCGTTGAGTTGGGATTCAGAGTGGTGGTCCTCGTGCTTTGGGCACTGCAGTTCCCTTACTAACTGCTCATGTTTGGGTGCTCTGTGGTGGAGACGGTGCTGTGTCAACTGGAACTGGGTTACTATCTGCTGGGGTTAGGGTTAGAAGGGGTGTAGCTGGTTCTCTGTCCAACTGGGTAGGGGTACAATCTGCGAGAGTCTGGGTTATGTGTGGTGGGGCTGGTTCTTGGGCAAGTACAGCCGTGGTTCTATCTGCATCAACTGGTAGCACTATCTTCTCTGAAGACCGTGTTGTTACTCCCTTAGATACTGCCATCACCCTCTCCAATTCAAATGGCTGATAAACAAGAAAAGTAATTGAATGTCTGTACATTGTATGATGAACAGTGCAATGGATAGTGGGGAATAAAAGAGGGCATGAAATAATTCACATTTATGTTGTCTAACCAAACATGATAGCATGACACAATTTCACATATATGATGGCTAACTAAACAGGATAGCATGATACAATTTCACATTATGATGGCTAACTAAAAAAAATGGAAAGACATAGTTCAAAATATGATGACTATGTAAACAGGATGACATGATATAACTATATAATGTGTTTATTAAATAGGTTGGCATGCCATAATTCACATACATGCCGCCTATGGAAACATGATAGCAAGATATAATTCCCGGATAGAATGACATAATTCAAAATATGATGATTGTAAACACTAAACAGGATGAGACGATATAACTGTATGATGTCTTTATTAATGGATTGCCATGCCATAATTCAAATAGATGTTGTGTATATAAACATGATGGCATGATATAATTCAAATATATGATTTATATAGTAAGCAAGTAAGCAGATGGCAATCCATATATGATGTAAAAACTAAGCAATGCAAGACAACATGCATGGCATGGGTAATATAGCCCTACCAAGTTTGAGCATAGACCTCAGGGGGGAAATAGGACTGGTCATCAGTCTCTGGATCCTCCTTTGAGGAGCTCTCTATATCCAGCAAAATGTCTGCTTCAACAGGTAGCATTGTCTGCTCTGAATACCTTGTTTTCACTCCAGATACTTCCATCACCGCTTCAAATGGCTGATGCACAGGAAGAGTAGTTGAATATACAAACGTTATCGACAAATGGAACACGTAATACAAAAAAATGATAGCATGATATAATTCACATACATGATGATTGGCTCAACAGCATGTCATTGCATAATTCACATATATAATGCCTTTGCAACAAGATAGCATTGCATAATTCACATTTATAATGTCTTGCAACAAGATGGCAATGCATAATTCACATATATGGTAATTAGACACTAAACAGGTGGCATTCACACAAAGCATGTCTAAACTAATCAAATGACATCGCAATGCAAGACACCATACACATGATATGAGCAACATAACCCTGCCAAGTTAATTAGAGCATACACCTCGGGGGGGGGGGGGGATAGGACTGGTCATCTGTCTCTGAATCCTCCTCCGAGGAGCTATCCGTAACCAGCGAGATATGCGCTTCGTCAGATATCATAGTCTGCTCTGAAGACCTTGTTTTCACTCCAGAATTTTCCACAATCGTGTCAAATGGCTGATGCACACGAAGAGTAGTTGAATGTACTAACATTGTTGACAAATGTAATATGTAACAGAAAAAAAGGATGGCCTGATATAATTCACATATAAGATGACTGGCTAAGCAGGATGGCATTGCAAAATTCACATATATGATGCCTGGCTAAACAAGATGACATTGCATAATTCACATAAACGATGAATAAACTAAATAGATGGCATTCACACAAAGCATGTCTAAACTAAGCAGTTGACATATTTGATGTATAAAGTAAGCAATGCAAGGCACCATATGCATGATATAACCAACATCAGCATGCCAAGTTAGAGTGAAGACCTCATGGGGTAAATATGAGTGCTCTTCTGCTTCTGAATCCCCCTCAGAACAGTTATCTTCCTCTTGATTACAATCCGAAATGGGTGGAGGGGGTGCTGCCTTTGCGCCCACCATGGAGCGATGTCTGCATGAATTTTTTTGCCACACAAGGCTCGTCTTCTTTTGCTCTACATGTTCAGTTCCATTGTGTACAATAACTGACATGCATAGGAATAAAACATAGTGAGATTATGTAAGGAGTGCATGCACAAATCCAGAGTGATGGTAGCAAACTGTGGATAGACCCAAAACCAATGATAGCAGTAAGATAATAGCTTTAGTTAAAAAATAAAGATAATGGCTCCTTTAATGTTAGTTTGCACCCAACATGAAACTCATAGTAGACACCCGAGATTAACCAGATAGTAGACATATAGTACTGATTGCTGCCCCAATATGTACCCCACAACCATTTAAAAACTCAAGTTTCAGCATAAGTTTGGACTTGACTCGAAGTCTAATAGGTGAACACGATGATAAAGTAGCATGTCATCATATTAAGCGATGCATAACGTGGCGGAACGGAAGAGTGCGACCTCTCTTGCGGACCGTGTAGTCCTCAAGGTCATGTGCTCGATTGATGATGGTAATGCAGTTTATCGTGGCTGCGGCGGGGGAAGAAGATCTGAGGCGGAGAAAGACAGTCTGGAGAGCGGATCTGTGCTGTGGTGAACCCTTCCATCGTTGGAGCAGCTGAGCTGGGGTGGAACACAACACCGCAGGAGCAGGACAAACCACACAAGGTTTTATTTGACACATATCTGTAACAAAAGTAATTATGTAAGGGCTTGTTTGAATTTGAGGATTCTAACAATGCAGGGATAGGAAATAGACAGAAATAGGATAGGAATGCACGTGCAAAACAGAGAATTTAAAAACACAAGATTTCTGCCAATCTGGGTGTTTGGTTCACAAGAATTGGAAGATCACAGGATGCAAAGAAGCATGGTGTGATTAAGTCAAACCACAAGAAAATGTATGGTTATAATGCTATTAAGCTACTATCTCTTAGTCTTGTGCTTCATGAATAGGAATTTGAAAAGGAAGACAAGTGGAAATTAAAATTCCTACGGTTTTTCTTTCAAGGAGACACTAAAGGAACAAATCCTACAGTTTTCCTTTGCTCCATTCCTTTGCAACAAATTCATGAAAAGTAGTACCATACGAAACTTTCCAATTCCTATGTTTTTCATTCACTTTTCCTTTCAAGCACTGGCGATTCTAGTAGGCAGGCTTGAGCAAGGAAAAGCCTACACTAAAAAAATGTTTTTGTTCTACTTCTATTACTTTGGACCCAGGCCACTGCCCTACTAGCTCAACTCCCAGGGCCATCGACAAATGCACAGCTCAAACGCCCAGAGATAAATAATGATGGCGTTCAAGAGAGTCCATCACGGATAGCTAAGTTGCCTGGTACCTCACTGCTTGTCATATAGTAGGATAAAATAATTGTATTTCCCGTTACTCCGTGTGCTCAGTGGAAAATATATATAACATGTAGAGTAAAAAATATATGCAACAAGTGTATAACCTCTTTGGCGAAGCCATGTCGATCTCAGCGTGATTGGGTTAGCCGGTGAGGATGCTCCGGCTGACTTGGCTGTCGGAGGAGGGGAAGAAGATCTTAGGCATCTGGAGATGGAGCCCGAGCTATTGCTTCGCCGTGATGGAGGGTTTCGTTGTTGGAGCAGCTCTGGTGAGTTGTACGACGCCGAGGCTGAAGCAGGACAAGAGAGACAACGTTAACCTGAGGGGAATTCTAATAGCATCTCCAATAGATGACGTAAAATACATAACCACAAAGTGCTAGATGTATACATCAGCCGCTCATCTCTGAACTTAACTGTCGAAACTGAATTTAACTGTTGAAACTGAACTTAATTGTCGAAACTGAATTTTGCTAAAACTGAATTTTACTGTCGAAATTGAATTTTACTGTCGAAACTGAACGCACTAGAGGTGAGGCTACACGTCAGTCGACTGACTTTTTCATCTCTGGTCAGTCGATTTTGCAGCCGTTGGATAGGAAATCAAGGGCCTGCAGTTCATCTTCAACCTCCACCCCCCCTGAGCCGCCAGCCACCTCCGGCCAAACAGCTGCCCCCTGCCGCCCGCGGCCGGCGGTGCGCCGCCCCGCCCGCCCCGAAAACACTCCCCACCGCCAATCCAATCGATCGTCTCCAACGTATCCATAATTTTTTATTGTTCCATGCTATATTATATTCTATTTTGGATGTTTAATGGTCTTTATTATACACTTTTATATTATTTTGGGACTAACCTATTAACCGGAGGCCCAGCCCAGAATTGCTGGCTTTTGCCTATTTTCAGAGTTTCACAGAAAAGGAATATCAAACGGAGTCCAAACAGAATGAAACCTTCGGGAACGTGATTTTTGGAACAAACGTGATCCAGAGGACTTGGACCCTATGTCAAGAAAGCAATCAGGAGGGCACGAGGTAGGGAGGCGCGCCTACCCCCCTGGGCGCGCCCTCCACCCTCGTGGGGCCCACGTAGCTCCACCGACGTACTTCTTCCTCCTATATATACCTACGTACCCCCAAACTACCAGATACAGAGCCAAAAACCTAATTCCACGCCGCAACCTTCTGTACTCGTGAGATCCCATCTTGGGGCCTTTTCTGGAGCTCCGTCGGAGGGGTCATTGATCATGGAGGGCTTCTACATCAACACCATAGCCTCTCTGATGATGTGTGAGTAGTTTACCTCAGACCTTCGGGTCCATAGTTATTAGCTAGATGACTTCTTCTCTCTCTTTGGTTCTCAATACAAAGTTCTCCACGTTTCTCGTGGAGATCTATTCGATGTAATCTTCTTTTGCGGTGTGTTTGTTGAGACCGATGAATTGTGGGTTTATGATCAAGTTTATCTATGAACAATATTTCAATCTTCTCTGAATTCTTTTATGTATGATTGGTTATCTTTGCAAGTCTCTTCGAATTATCAGTTTGGTTTGGCCTATTAGATTGATCTTTCTCGCAATGGGAGAAGTGCTTAGCTTTGGGTTCAATCTTGCGGTGTCCTTTCCCAAAGGATGTTAGGGGGCAGCAAGGCACGTATTGTATTGTTGCCATCGAGGATTACAAGATGGGGTTTATATCATATTGCATGAGTTTATCCCTCTACATCATGTCATCTTACTTAAAGTGTTACTCTGTTCTTTGAACTTAATACTCTAGATGCATGCTGGATAGCGGTCGATGTGTGGAGTAATAGTAGTAGATGCAGGCAGGAGTCGGTCTACTTGTCGCGGACGTGATGCCTATATACATGATCATACCTAGATATTCTCATAACTATGCTCAATTATGTCAATTGCTCAACAGTAATTTGTTCACCCAACGTAATACTTATGCTCTCGAGAGAAGCCACTAGTGAAACCTATGGCCCCCGGGTCTATTTTCCATCATATTAATCTTCCAACACTTAGCTATTTTTATTGCCTTTTATTTTACTTTGCATCTTTATCATAAAATTACCAAAAAATATCTTATCATATCTATCAGATCTCACTTTCGTAAGTGACCGTGAAGGGATTGACAACCCCTTTATTGCGTTGGTTGCGAGGATCTTATTTGTTTGTGTAGGTGCGAGGGACTCATGCGTGGCCTCCTACTGGATTGATACCTTGGTTCTCAAAACTGAGGGAAATACTTACGCTGCTTTACTGCATCACCCGTTCCTCTTCAAGGGAAAACCAACACAGTGCTCAAGAGGTAGCAAGAAGGATCTCTGGCGCCGTTGCCGGGGAGTCTACGCAAAAGTCAACATACCAAGTACCATCACAAACCCTTATCTCCCGCATTACATTATTTGCCATTTGCCTCCCGTTTTCCTCTCCCCCACTTCACCCTTGCCGTTTTATTCGCCCTCTCTTTTCCGTTCGCCTCTTTTTCTTTGCTTGCTTCTTGTTTGCGCGTGTGTTGGATTGCTTGCTTGTCACTATGGCTCTACCTAGATCTGGTGATCTTCACCTTAAAAGGTTAGAAGAGATCAAAAACAACGTCAGGAGTTTTATGGTTTTACAATTTGAGCATAATAATTTCTTTAGGAACGAGCTTAAGGAACAAAAAAGCTTTATGGGTTACATGAATAAAGAGCTCGATGATATGTCTAAAGAATTTTATGGTTAGAAATCTCGGATTGCTCATCTAGAGAAGTTAATAGCTAAAGTTTCGGATAAGCGGGCCACCTTAGTTAATAAGATAGCTGTTAAGCCAGAAATTTTTGTGAAAATAAAGATGAAGATCTAAAAGTTATTGATGTGTCCCCTATTAAATCTTTGTTTTGCAATATGAATCTTGATAATCATGGAACTGAATATGATCCACCTTTATCTAGAAGGCGTTCCAAAAATTCGGAGTTTTTAGATCTTGATGCAAAAATTGGTAAAAGTGGGATTGAAGAGATCAAAACTCTAGATATTAATGAACCCACTATCTTGGATTTCAAGGAATTTAATTATAATAATTGCTCTTTGATAGATTGTATTTCCTTGTTGCAATATGTGCTAAATTCTCCACATGCTTATAGTCAAAATAAATCCTTTACCAAACATATCGTTGATGCTTTGATGCAATCTTATGAAGAAAAACTTGATTTGGAAGTTTCTATCCCTAGAAAACTTTATGATGAGTGGGAACCTTCTATTAAAATTAAAATTAAAGATCATGAGTGCTAGTGTTTCCACGATTCCAAAGACTTTGTGTGATTTGCTAGGTTTCCGTGATTTTGATGATTGTTCTTTAAAATTGCATATTGCGGATTCCACTATTAAGAAACCTATGGGAAGAATTAATGATGTTCTTATTGTTGCAAATAGGAACTATGTGCCCGTAGATTTTATTGTTCTTGATATAGATTGCAATCCTTCATGTCCTATTATTCTTGGTAGACCTTTCCTTAGAACGATTGTTGCAATTATTGATATTAAGGAAGGAAATATTAGATTCCAATTTTAAAGAAAGGCATGGAACACTTCCCTAGAAAGAAAATATAATTACCTTATGAATCTATTATGAGAGCCACTTATGGATTGCCTATCAAATATGGCAATACCTAGACTTATCCTTGCTATTATGCCTAGCTAGGGGCGTTAAACGATAGCGCTTGTTGGGAGGCAACCCAATTTTATTTTTAGTTTTTTGATTTTTGCTTCTGTTTAGGAATAAATATTTGATCTAGCCTATGGTTATATTTGTTTTTCTGTTTCAATTAGTGTTTGTGCTAAGTTTAACCTATACGATCTTTTTGGATGATAGTTATTTGATCTTGTTGAAAATTCCAGAAACTTTCTGTTTACGAAAAAAATGTTAAAAATCACCAGAACGTAATAAAATATTGATTCCAATTACAGATGATCGATAAACAAATTTTCTATGTCATCCTATTTTGGTAGATTTTTTGGAGTTCCAGAAGTTTGCGCTAGTTACAGATTACTACAGACTGTTCTGTTTTTGACAGATTCTGTTTTTCGTGTGTTGTTTGCTTATTTTGATGAATCTATGGCTAGTAAAATAGTTTATAAACCATAGAGAAGTTGGAATACATTAGTTTTAACACCAATATAAATAAATAATGATTTCATTACAGTACCTTGAAGTGGTGTTTTGTTTTCTTTCGCTAACGGAGCTCACGAGATTTTCTGCTGAGTTTTGTGTTGTGAAGTTTTCAAGTTTTGGGTGAAAGATTTGATGGATTATGGAACAAGGAGTGGCAAGATCCTAAGCTTGGGGATGCCCATGGCACCCCAAGATAATATAAGGACACCAAAAAGCCAAAGCTTGGGGATGCCCCGGAAGGCATCCCCTCTTTCGTCTACTTCCATCGGTAACTTTATTTGGAGCTATATTTTTATTCACCACATGATATGTGTTTTGCTTGGAGCGTCTTGTATTATTGAGTCTTTGTTTTTTAGTTTACCACAATCATCCTTGCTGCACACACCTTTTGAGAGAGTCACACATAAATTGTAACTTATTAGAATACTCTATGTGCTTCACTTATATTTTTTGAGCTATATAGTTTTGCTTTAGTGCTTCACTTATATCTTTTAGAGCAAGGCGGTGGATTTGTTTTATAGAAACTATTGATCTCTCATGCTTCACTTATATTATTTTGAGAGTCTTAAAATAGCATGGCAATTTGCTTTAATTATAATATCATTAGAAATTTGATGCTTGATAATTTGTTTGAGAAATAAAGGTGGTAATATCATAGTTGTGCTAGTTGAGTAATTGTGGAATTGAAAAATACTTGTGTTGGAGTTTGTGATTCCTGTAACATGCACGTATGGTGAACCGTTATGTAACAAAGTCGGAGCATGAGGTATTTATTGATTTTCATCCTTTTTGTGGCGGTCGGGATCGCGCGATGGTTAACTCCTACCAACCCTTCCCCTAGGAGCATGCGTATTAGTACTTTGCTTTGAGGGCTAATAAATTTTTGCAATAAGTATATGAGTTCTTTATGACTAATGTGAGTCCATGGATTATATGCACACTTACCTTTCCGCAATTTTCTAGCCTCTTCGGTACCGTGCATTGCCCTTTCTCACCTTGAGAGTTGGTGCAAACTTCGCCGGTGCATCCAAACCCCGTGATATGATACGCTCTATCACACATAAACCTCCTTATATCTTCCTCAAAACAGCCACCATACCTACCTATTATGGCATTTCCATAGCCATTCCAAGATATATTGCCATGCAACTTTCCATCGTTTCGTTTATCATGACACGCTCCATCATTGTCATATTGCTTTGCATGATCATGTAGTTGACATTGTATTTGTGGCAAAGCCACCATTCATAATTCTTTCATACATGTCGCTCTTGATTCATTGCATATCCCGGTACACCGCCGGAGGAATCCACATAGAGTCATATTTTGTTCTAAGTATTGAGTTGTAATTCATGAGTTGTAAGTAAATAAAAGTGTGATGATCATCATTATTAGAGCATTGTCCCAAGTGAGGAAAGGATGATGGAGACTATGATCCCCCCACAAGTCGGGATGAGACTCCGGACTAAAGAAATTAAAAAAAGAGGCCATAAAAAAAGAGAAAAGGCCCAAATAAAAAAATGAGACAAAAAGAGAGAAGGGACAATGTTACTATCCTTTTACCACACTTGTGCTTCAAAGTAGCACCGTGATCTTCATGATAGAGAGTCTCTCATTTTGTCGCCTTCATATACTAGTGGGAAATTTCATTATAGAACTTGGATTGTATATTCCAATGATGGGCTTCCTCAAATGCCCGAGGTCTTCGTGAGCAAGCAAGTTGAATGCACAGCCACTTAGTTTCTTTTGTTTGAGCTTTCATACACTTATAGCTCTAGTGCATCCGTTGCATGGCAATCCCTACTCCTTGCATTGACATCAATTGATGGGCATCTCCATAGCCCGTTGATTAGCCTCGTTGATGTGAGACTTTCTCTTTTTTTGTCTTCCCACATAACCCCTATCATTATACCTTATTCCACCATAGTGCTATATCCATGGCTTGCACTCATGTATTGCGTAAGAGTTGAAAAGGCTGAAGTGCGTTAAAAAGTATGAACCAATTGCTTGGATAAAACCGGGGTTGTACATGATATGAATATTTTGTGTGGGGAAGATGGAGCATAGCCAGACTATATGATTTTGTAGGGATAAGTTGCTTTGGCTATGTTATTTTGATAAGACATAATTGCTTGGTTAGCATGCTTGAAGTATTATTGTTTTTATGTCAACATTAAACTTTTATCTTGAATCATATCAAATTTAAACATTCGTGCCACAATAAGAAGAATTACATTTAAATTATGCTAAGTAGCATTCCACATCAAAAATTCTATTTTTATAATTTACCTACTCGAGGACGAGCAGGAATTAAGCTTGCGGATGCTTGATACATCTCCAACGTATCTATATTTTTTTATTCTTCCATGCTATATTATATTCTGTTTTGGATGTTTAATGGGCTTTATTATACAATTCTATATTATTTTGGGACTAACCTATTAACCGGAGGCCCAGCCCAGAATTGCTATTTTTTTGCCTATTTTAGAGTTTCGCAGAAAAATAATATCAACCGGAGTACAAACAGAATGAAACCTTCGGGAACGTGATTTTTGGAACAAACGTGATCCAGAGGACTTGGACCCTACGTCAACAAAGCAATCAGGAGGGCACGAGGTAGGGGGGCGCGCCCTCCACCCTCATGGGGCCCATGTTGCTCCACCAACATACTTCTTCCTCCTATATATACCTACGTACCCCCAAACTACCAGATACAGAGCCAAAAACCTAATTCCACCACCGCAACCTTCTGTACTCGTGAGATCCCTTCTTGGGGCCTTTTCCGGAGCTCCGCTGGAGGGGGCATTGATCACGGAGGGCTTCTACATCAACATCACAGCCTCTCCGATGATGTGTGAGTAGTTTACCTCAGACCTTCGGGTCCATAGTTATTAGCTAGATGGCTTCTTCTCTCTCTTTGGTTCTCAATACAAAGTTCTCCACATTTCTCGTGGAGATCTATTCGATGTATTCTTCTTTTGCGGTGTGTCTGTTGAGATCGATGAGGGGTTTATGATCAAGTTTATCTTTGAGCAATATTTGAATCTTCTCTGAATTCTTCTATGTATGATTGGTTATCTTTGCAAGTCTCTTCGAATTATCAGTTTGGTTTGGCCAATTAGATTGATCTTTCTTGCAATGGGAGAAGTTCTTAGCTTTGGGTTCAATCTTGCAATGTCCTTTCCCAGTGACAGTAGGGGCAGCAAGGCACGTATTGTATTCTTGCCATCGAGGATAACAAGATGGGGTTTATATCATATTGCATGAGTTTATCCCTCTACATCATGTCATCTTACTTAAAGTGTTACTCTGTTCTTTTGAACTTAATACTCTAGATGCATGCTGGATAGCGGTCGATGTGTGGAGTAATAGTAGTAGATGCAGACATGAGTCGGTCTACTTGTCGTGGACGTGATGCCTATATACATGATCATACCTAGATATTCTCATAACTATGCTCAATTCTGTCAATTGCTCAACAGTAATTTGTTCACCCAACGTAATACTTATGCTCTCGAGAGAAGCCACTAGTGAAACCTATGGCCCCCGGGTTTATTTTCCATCATATTAATCTTCCAACACTTAGCTATTTTTATTGCCTTATTTTACTTTGAATCTTTATCATAAAAAACCAAAAGTATTATCTTATCATATCTATCAGATCTCACTTTCGTAAGTGACCGTGAAGGGATTGACAACCGCTTTATTGTGTTGGTTGCGAGGATCTTATTTGTTTGTGTAGGTGCGAGGGACTCGTGCGTGGCCTCCTACTGGATTGATACCTTGGTTCTCAAAAACTGAGGGAAATACTTACACTGCTTTACTGCATCACCCTTTCCTCTTCAAGGGAAAACCAACGCAGTGCTCAAGAGGTAGCATCCGCCGCCGCCCCGGCCATCCCTCTAGGCCCCCCGTGCCGAGCATTTTCTCCAGCAATCCCCACGCCACCGCCCCACCACCGCCGGCAACCACCGCCCCCACGCTGAACCCTAAGATAGATAGTGGGGTACCTCTCTGACGAGCCCCCCTCCCCGCTGCGGCTGGTTCTTCCTTAACTCCGGCGAGCCCCCACCCCCTGGAAATCGACTAACCCAAAAGGCGATTCAGTCGACTGAAGTGTAGCTGAATCGGAGCAGCATCGCAAGCAAGAGCAAGAGCGAGAGCAGCAGCGCGAGCAAGAGCAAGAGCAGACCAGGCAGGGGACCGAGAGCAAGAGCAAATCAGTAGCACGAGTGAGAGCTAAAGCAGCAGTAGCTCCTATTGATGTGGATATCGCCGCCGAGGGAGTGACGACGTGGAGGAAGTGGCCCTCGACACTGCTGTGGATGGAGCCGCGCCATGTCGGCTCGGGACCGAGCACCCGCAGCACCGTGAGATCGAATCAAGAAGAAAATGTGGCGATTAGTGTACAACCTCTTTGGTGGCGCCGATTAGGCCGCAGCTTCATCTGAGGAAATAGTGGTGATGATGCTCTTCCAGTGGTGCACGTGAAGACGATGGTGTGGGAATGGAGGTGGCGCGAAAGACGAGGGGAACATTGGGGCAGCTCCTTGGAGGTGGAGGACGGGGTGGCTGAACCGGCGGGACGACCAGATCGACGACGGATCCTCATCCGGTACGGTGGATGAGGGACGTCGAGGTGTTGATGTGGATGACGTCGTCGGGGAAGAGGCTCCGGCTGGGTGGCGGACGGAGGAGGGTGTGGGGCTTCGCGGGTTTTCCCGGCCTCGATGTACGAATGGGTGGGCCCAATGGGATGGGAGTGGGGAACCATGGCTTAGGGACGCACTTGTCCGAAATGTGGGGTAAGTTACGAAAGTACCCCCACCGAATTGAGGCGGTTCTTTCAGTTCAGGGGTATCACGGGCATTTCGCGTGTCGGGATTTCACAGGAGGTGGGAGTTTTCGCGCACGTTGTAATTTTGGAATAGCAAGGCGCGGGTTGAGATGGAGGGTGTTGTCGGAGCACAACGAGACAAAGATATATCTTAAATATTTTGGGCTAACAAGGCGCCGGTTGAAATTTTCGGACAAGCCTAACGTGTACTGTACCAAATCAATTCGCACTACAAATGTCATTTGAAACTTTGAATTCATGTTATGTTCAATTAAAATATTTCGCTACGTGTATAATGCATGCAACCTACTACTCAAATGAGCGTTTTAGTGCATTCCAAACGTATATACTACCGCTTCAATATGAACTAAATTTGTATTCATTTCTCTACTTGAATAAGATCTACAATAATGATTGTTGTGAAGTCAACACATTTGAATTCATTTCTCTGTTTTAATAAGATCTACAATCATCATTATTGTCAAGTTAAACCATCGTTTGTGTATTATCTTCACAGCACACCACATGATTAGTCTTGAGTTACATATGAACTATGTGTACTATATGAACTCGAACTCGATTTTTTGAATCCACTTTATGTTGATTTCAAATCACAGTACATTTCAAGCTCTAGCTAGATCTTCATAATCTAAACCATGTCTCATATGTATAATGTGTTTATCACGTTATGTATGGTGCCCCGCCCCCTATGCCTACAAGTATTTAGATGTGAGTTGCAAACACCACACATTACCACAAATTCAAATAAAATGTGAGAATGTTCGATATATAGTATTGTTTAGATTGTTCGATATTTAGTTGTAAGCTGCAAACGCCACACATTATCACAAATTCAAAAAGAACGTGAGATTGTTCAATGTATAGTATGCTTTAGATTGTTCGACATTTAGCTGTGAGTTGCAAACGCCATGCATTATCACATTATGGTATAACATGTGCAAAACCACAACACGCGTATCACCGCTATATTCATGCATGCATATGTTT
This sequence comes from Aegilops longissima, assembly GCA_021605205.1. Classification (NCBI taxonomy): domain Eukaryota; kingdom Viridiplantae; phylum Streptophyta; class Magnoliopsida; order Poales; family Poaceae; genus Aegilops; species Aegilops longissima. Next base: position 309,267 of record JAHIAM010001053.1, on the reverse strand, counting down.
AAAACACTATGATCTCCTATTCAAATATATGAATCCACTTTCATATCAAATTATGATCTTTGTTAGTCTCTTACACCCACACAATCCTCTAACCTTGGTAGCTACCACTAACTTTCTCTCGTGCATGCACACGCCCTCCTCGCCCTCCCCCTCCCTCAACATTCTATCTATCGCGCACATTCATTTTTTTCTTTAGGTCATTCTCCCACAGTCTCCACAACTTTTTTCCGACACACACCAATCGATAAACCTCTCTAGTGATGTCTGCCTACAACATACACACACACACCTTCAATCTCCTCCTTTATGTGTCCTTGCCTCGTGTCTCTCATACGATCCCACAAACGTGTAAACTCTCACCCCTCTTTTCATCGATCTCACAATCGCACACTCCTCCCCCTATCTAGCTAGTAGCTGGGCCTCTCGCACCACCTCCTAGCTCCATTCTCTTTGTCTATCCGTCTCGCCGGGCCTTATTTGCCTCTAACAAATGGACGTACACCGACCGATCTCCCGCTATACATATAGCTAGCTAGGTCCTTATAACTCATTTTCCCCACGCATCGATCGATCTACCTCATTAGTTATGTCTCTCCCTTCCTCCGACAAACAACAATTGATCTACCGATCTAGTTAGGTTTGCTTACCAAACACATGGTTCCCCTTCATCATCCATGGATGCGTCCCGCAGATCTATCACGCATGCAGCACACACAGAAACACATCCCCACTCTTATTGATAATATTGCAGTTCCACCCTTAGTTTGTCTAGTAGGCCTCTCCCACCATCTTCGAGAAGCAACTCCATCACCCATCCAACACTCTACCCCTCTCCCTCCCTCCCTCTCTCTCCTCTCTCTCTCTGTCCCATCCTATTTCCTGTCCTTCAGTTATGTATGGATGTCGACCGATCTCCCTCAAGACATAGCTGGGTCTCTCCTTCTCAACACATATACGAGTCATTCTACCTCTATAGTTAGGCATCTGCCTACCCCTCCCCCACCCCCTCCCACACACACACCCCGATACATCAAGCGCTCTAGACATGTCTTCCTGCCACACACAAACTTGACCTGTGCCCTCTGATGTTCCGGTAGGTTAGTCGCCCTATATCTTTGACTTGCACACACACACAATTTCGATGGCTCTCTTCATCGATCTCGCACCCACCCACTTGATCCTCTCTTCGACTCTATTGATATCTATGACCCCTCCCTCTCTTCTCGTAGATCGCTCGGTCCTCTATATATGATATGGATAGGCCTCCATTTCACAGACGACATTGCATGCAAAATTTTGTTTGAGATGTCATCGACACATACTCCCACAAATACATTCATGAAATCCCCCACCCCCAAAAAAACACTCACGAACGCACAAGCCATTTGTCTAGGTTTGTATCTCTCACACACACCCACGTAGGTGGGGGACGTGCACGAAGAGAAGAGGCGCACGCACGACGCATGTACTCCCATCTCTTTCCTAACCACACCCGCGCGGGTACATGGTGGAGCTCATTTCTGTACGAAAAGGCAGCCCACGTGGTAATTTGACACGTGTACTGGTTGTCCACTTGATGGAGGGAGGATCGTCTACCACGGATGAACAAACAAATTGCGACTTGACGCGTTATGTTAAAAAAGAGGCAAACCATGTGGGGCCTACCTTAGAGGCTAGGCTCTATACACTAGAGTACTTTTGATGTGTCCTGTCAACTCGCAGAACGAGGAGAAGCTTGCTTAGTACGCCGTCTCCCCCACCCACGGGCGCGGTGGCTCGCAGGATGAGGTGAAGTTTGCTTACTAGTAGTAGTACTGTACGCCTTACGCCCGCTCCCTCTCCCACGCGCGCGGTGGCTCGTAGGACGAGGTGAAAATTTTACTACTCCCTCCGTTTACTCCTCGTCCCTACTACCTTGGCTAGAGAGATTATCATATTGTTTGGAATACATATGTCCTTTATTAGATTTCAATATGAACTACTAGTACATACTCCAAACACTGATGTATATAGACGTATTTTAGAGTGTAGATTCACTCGTTTTGCTCCGTATGTAGTCCATATTGAGCATAAAGTTGAGACACTTATTTTGGAACGGAGGGAGTACATATTTGCTATGATCTTTTTGAGGAACCGATATTTGCTATGATCTGTCAATCATTGAGATGGAATAGCATGCATGTTAGTCTCCTTTGTATTTGATGAAATGTTGCAACGGGCAACCTTGGACGCAAGATACATGTAATGTGTCGGAAGCTTCATAGCATTATACTATCTTGCGATAAATTACAAGATCGTACTATACAAGTACTTCCCCCATTCCTAAATATAAGTCTTTGTAGATATTTCACCATGAACCACATACGGATGTATATAGATGCATTTTCAGTGTAGATTCATTCATTTTGTTCCGTATGTAGTCCACCTAGTGCAATCTCTACAAAGACTTATATTTAGGAACAGAGGGAGTACTATGTAAAGAGTTAGGTGTCGCACGGTGTCCAAAAAATATGGTGATAGTGTGAGGTGGGCCATGTAATCACTGAGCCTGCGTGTTTTCACTGCTCTTGCACTCCTCCGCCGTAAGAATGGAGAAAATTGTAATCTAGTAGTACCTCCTTTCGCCGAAAGCGTGGGACATCCAGCAATCCTACCACCTTAGTAATAATGACCAATGAGCCGTCAAATCACATAGACCCAACAGTAAGTTGGACGGACGAAGCAACCATCACTCTTGAATCCGCTTCTCCCTTCAACGTAGGTGCCAGTGAGAGGTCGCGTCCGCTCTGCCCGGGCATGAATGCGGCACCAATTCTTTGGAGCGGCGCTGACTGTTTCGGGCGGGAAGCGCGCGGGGGTGATGGAGGGGCTTTGGGTGGGCCAGGCTGGTCAAGAGCGGGCGTGGCAGCTGTCCGCCTGTCCCTACCGGGCGCCCGGAAACAAGAGGATGCACCAACTCTCACGGCTAAAATCGTACACTACACACCATCTCTCTGTAGGAGTAGGTCGATCTGTCGCTCTCTCTAACACACACATGCTGTTAAACACACACACACGCACACACAGGTTCATAGAATAGGAAAATCGTGCGAGTGCGAAGCCACAGGAAGTGAGATACAAATGGAGTACGTACAAGAAGAGAAGAGGTGACGAATATTCCATCAAACCTGGACTGAGGAGTAGTACTCCCTCCGTCTAGGTGTTAAGTCATCCTACGGAAATCAGATTTCCCAAATGTTTAAGCGTCGTCCATTAACTTTGCATCTCAATCCCCTCCTGGCCTCATTGCTAGCGAGCGTTTTTACTTAGGGGGCATTTGGATCCTTAGCAAGAACAGCTTATAGCATAGCCAGGCAAGGTTAGGCTTTTGGAACTGTTAAAATATGTTAGCTTTGGTGGGCCAGCTAGCTTGGGTGGGCTAGAAAACCTTGCTAACTCAGGAGAGCCAGATCGGCTAGCTTCCGACGGCAAACTTCACGTAGTAGTAACATAGACTAGTAACATATGCATGTTACTAGTCCAAGTTACTCACCACTATGACTAGCCTAAGCAATGTAACCAAACGCTCCTTACTCTCCCTTGTTATCTCCCCCGGAAACCCAATGCAAGGAGCGCAACTATGCTTTGATCAGTCAAGAAATCAAAGTCGGCTTGCATGCGAGTTAATACGTGGCCCTGCATGGTAGCTAAAACGGAATCTCTTAGTTGTTTGGATTAATTGTTGCGTTTAGAGACAGAAATTAGGGCTTTGATTGGAGGAATGAACGGTCAAGTTTCTCCTTCTCCTCCAATCTACTTGCACCTTGGTCCCGCTGCACCTTCTAACGTGACTTATTAAACCTAGACGGAGGGAGTCGTACGAGATACGATGGCACACTGACTTAGGTTGAATACAATTGCCCAAAATTGTGTACATGTTATAATAAGGATTCACTTAGAATAGTACATGAGCGAACAGAGGGATCAATTGGACAGTGTTCCCAAGCAGTAGCGAGATGTGTGAGGTAAGATACACCACTGACGCTATTAATTTTTCTTATTAATTTGTTTGTTTCACCCTCTGACTGGTGGGACCCAACGTACTACGTGGAGAGAGGTAAGGTGACTAAGGCTGCATTATTTCTGCACCACTGTGGGTAGTCTTACCACCAAAGCCACATGACACGATTATGATTTAAATCCCAATGACTCCCACACACACAAAAAAACACGGCATGCTTGTCACATGAATGCAGGAATGTATAAAAGGTTATTTTCCTCTCGTTGAACATAACGGGTGGGTTGTGTAGCTGGTTAGCCTGTTAGCTCATCAAACCTGAGGTCTCGGGTTCGATAACTACACTTGAGCATAATTCGTGCTAGGAGGATTCTTTGACTGGTCAAAATGGATGGATACAGAGCTATACGATCTCGTAGTGACCGTATAATCACCTCATCAGCCTCGGCGCTTGTTTTCTAGGTTTTGCACTCTTCACACTCTCTCTAGTATTTATATACATGTTGGAGCCTCAGCACTTGTAGTTGCTCTCTTCACACTCTCTCACCCTCTCCAGATCTAAAGAAGACTTCGTTGGCCTCTCTCTCTCCCCTCACTGCTAGTCTGCTTGTAGTTGCTCTCTTCACACTCTCTCACCCTATCCAGATCTAGACAAGACTTCATTGGCCTCTCTCTCCCCTCACTGTTGGTCTGCTTGTAGTTGCTCTCTTCACACTCTCTCACCCTCTCCAGATCTAAACAAGACTTCGTTGGCCTCTCTCTCTCCCCTCACTACTGGTCAAAGAGCCGGCATGATCCGTCCGCCGGGAAGAGAAGGAGGCTTAACGTTTCGTCATCGGCGAGGGAGGGAATCCACTACCGGCACAGCTGTTCATTTTCACTCAGCGGCGGCGCGAGAGGGCCTCCGACCCCTTCTTCTTCGCCGCCGTACATAGTGTGGGTCGAACGGCCTCCGGTCACCCACCGAACCACACCCCAAGAACCTTAAGGTATAATTTACTTATTCCACATGCATTGCTCTAGCTGCATGTGGGATTTTTCCGCTTCTGCACTCGAATCTAGGTGTTGGATCAAACAGGAAAGTAGTGGGGAAAGTTGTATACCATGAATCTAGGACGTGGTTCAAAGAGGAAAGGAATGGGGGAAAGTAGTGGGAAAAGTTGTATAGCATGAATCTAGGACATGGTTCAAAAAGGAAAGGAAGGGGGAAAGTAGTGGGGAAAGTTGTATCGCATGAATCTAAGACGTGGTTCAAAGAGGACAGGAATGGGGGAAAGTAGTGGGGAAAGTTGTATAGCATAAATCTAGGACGTGGTTCAAAGAGGAAAGGAAGTGGGGAAAGTACAAGTACAGACTGGCTATCCAGCACCTACGTTGGTCAAAAAGGGAAAACAATGACAAACGCAGTACGCACATCTGTAACAAACTGATCTTTTGTTTTGGGGGACAAGGCTATAGAGTTTGAGCAGGACTAGATTTGCTGCGCTCACATAGGGAAAGGTGTCTAAAGATAACAAAACTGGGACCAACACAAATATGCTCCTTGGTTGTTTGTTCTTTGTTGCAACAGATCATGCATAACCCCAGTACATCGGTAGATGCACATGGTGCTGGTGCGTCCACTGTCCCGTGCAACTCTTTAGTTGTTGTTAATCTAAGGCCTTGTTTGGTTAAAAACTCCCTAGTCCCTACATGCTCGGTTCCAGGGACTAAACATGGACTAGAGGTTATTAAATGACATGCTAAAAGACCATGTTACCCCTAGTAATGAACTAATAGAGACAAGGTGCGATGCGTGGCAGGGGTAACTGTTGGAAAAAGTCCCAAAAAGACTCTCCCCCGGGGTTGTAACATCCCAAATTTTCAATTTGGAATGTTATATATTAAGTCATCATGCATATCATATTTTCTCGCATTTTTCCGATCCTAGAAAATTTCACGCAACTCAAGGACCCTCGGAGAGAGTTGGAGATTTCATTATTTTCATATTTGAGATTTCTCAAATTTTGAAAATATAGGATCATTGGATTTATTTAATTATCTTCATAAGTTTTTCCTACAAAAAAAAATAAGAGAGTGAATAATATGACTTTCCCAACATTTAGGAAAAATGAAGATTTAATAAATAAATCAATTTTGGTTTTGAAAGTTTATTTGCTTTAGGGAAAAATGAGTATTTTAAAATATGCATTTTGCCCGTTTTAAAGTTCATTTTGTTCACTCATTTTTAGGAGTCGGGAAAATTAATTTTATTTAATTTGGAGTTTGTTGGTTTTATTTTTAATTGTTTCGTTTTGTTTTTTTATAAAAAAACCGCGCCGCCCTTTGGGCCAAGGGCCCAGCCCACCGCCGCCCAACTCCCCCTCCTCCCCTCAAGCTCCCTTGGAGTCCCGCCGCCGCCATGCCGAGTCCGGCTCGGCCACGCCCCCCGCCGTGCCCCCTCCCCAAGGCACGGACCCCCTCCCCTTATAACCCGAGAACCCCCCTCTCTCCTCCTCACCCAGCCGCCGCGCCGCCCCTAACCCGAGCCGCCGCCGCCCGAAGACGCCGCCGCCGCCGCCCGTCGCCAGCCCGCCCGTCGCCCGACCCGCCGACCCGCCGCCACCCGCCGACCCAGCAAAGCCCGCGAGCCCGAGCCCGCCGTCGACTCGCGGAGGTAGCCACCGCGCCGCGCCACCCCGGTCCGGTTTTGTTCCAAAAAAACCGTTCCGGTTTTTCTTTCGTTGTTCGGTTTTAAAAAAAAACCTAGATTGGTTTATTTTTTTCGGTTTTATTAACTAGTGAACGTTCACCGACCCGTTCGTTTTAATGAACGTGTTCGTCGGTTAGTTTCTGTTAACGAACGTCCGTTCGGTTAACCGTTCGTCGTTTTTCTTTTAATCGGATTTAATCCGTTATTTTTTTCGGATTCGATTTCCGATTCAATTTTCAAATCAGTTTGTTTTCTCGCTCGTTTATCGGAATCAGGTGATTCAAGCGCCTGGAGTTTCGTTTCGAAACCCCGTTCCGACTAACCTACTTAAACAAAGTTTTGCTACTGTAGAATTTGACCAAGTTTTTAATTGCTAAAACCGAGTCGTTCTCTCTCGACTTTCGACTTTCGAGGCTTTGTTTGATTCGATTCTTTTGCAACCAGGGTTCTTAAGTTGAACTCTCGGTTAGATCTTTTATTTGAGATTTCCTGTGCATTAGATGAGTACTTATTGTATGCTTGTTGTTTGTCTGCGTTAGATCACCCGGAGTCGCCGCTTGTTACTTGAATCCCTAGGTCTCATGGATCATCGACAAGGCAAGTAACATTTGATCATACCTTTTCTACTACCCAGTTTTTATGCATTAGCCCTATTCCTCAAACACTTGCATGTTTAGGATCAACTTAAATTGTGGGATGGGAAGTAGATTGAGGTAGTACCCATTACTGTTTTACTTATGAAACCTTGGGAGTTACTTCTAGGTTGCTTATTATGCCATGCTATGCTAGTAGGCGTGGATTGGGTGAGTGAATATCCATGACGGATGTGAGATTGTTAATTAATGGTTTATCTAAGGTGGCAACCTAAACACACATCTGGGTGGATTGAGGCACTGGTTTCTATCAGACTTGCTGTATTTCTTGGACCGCCACCTGTGCTCTAAGGGATCATAAGATTATTCAAACTAGAAACTTCCGTGTGCAGCCACAAGCCAATATGGGCTTTGGCATAGTTGAGTAAGTTGTGCGAACTCTTACGGGTAGGCTAGCTGATGTAGGGGATGTAGGTTGGTACGGTCTACCCACATGTAAGGTGCTAGTGCTTCGAAGACTGTGTCTCGGTCATCCGTTTCTCAAACACCATGTAGTCACGAGAACCAAGCGGAGGCGATCGAGTCTTGTGGGGAAAAGTCATAAACCTCTGAGAGTGTATAAACTAATCATGATTAGCCGTGTCCCCGGTTATGGATGTCTTGAGTATCTAGTAATTGAATATCATGTGAATCTCAACATGTTACTTCTAATAAATGTTATTGGGATTTGATGAGTACTTTTAATTGGGATTGAGGATGCTGTCAACCATTCTCAATGTTTAACAACCACCATGATAGTTAAATAAAATTATTCCTTTGTTGTAGGGAAAAACTAGCTTTATGCAAAATGTAATCAGAGAGCTTTACCACCAGCCATATATGCATGTAGTATAGGCTTATTCCTTCATTACTCTCTATGTGTTACATTGCGGCATATTCCATGTCTTGACCCGTTTTGGGCTGCAACTTTCATGTTGCTGAGACTTTTCGAATTTACAGTAAGGTGTTAGGTCGTGGTTCTATACTCGATGATGCCGATGGAGTTGATGGACTCACTTATCTTCCAAGCCTTCCGCTGTTATTATTAGATGGCCTTAAGCCATATTATTGTAATAAGTTCCCTTGTGGACAATGTTGTATTAAGTGTGTGATTGCTACTCGCTATAAATCCTTGAAATCTTGTGTGGTGTCGGCATTCTTGATCCGAGGATGACACCGAGCACGAGACTTGATCCATTCGGGTCCGGTCGCTCTGAGAGATGGTATCGAGCACACACCGATCGTAGGACACGACCACTAAGTTAAAGCCATAGATCACTACTCTCTTCCCATTTTCTAACTCCTCATCTTTTCTACTCTTTAGGATGACGGACGCCAAGATCAAGTACGCCCAACCAGATGAAGGCACACCTTTTGGATTTCACTGAAGGAAGTCACCAAGTACACGAACATTGGATTACCAAGCTTCACCGGAACTTTCAACGCCACTCTGCCTGAAGAGGAGCGCTGGAAGATTCAAGCTCACGTTCCAGGAAGGACATTCGCCCCAATCACCAAGCCTATAGATAGTGTTTTCAGTGCACCAACTTGGAGTCTGGGAAAGAGCATGGAAGCTCATATCACCATGGGACGCATTGGAGAAGTTTATCAAGAAGACCTCAAGGACACTATCTACCAGATTTGCGGATGTCGAGATGAACTATGGGAGATAGTCAGCACCAAGAAGGATAGATCCATTGCAGCTTTCATCCAGGAGTTAAACCAGCACATTTGACGCCAGGAGAACCAGATGTGCAATGATATGCTGGAGTTGCAGAATGCAAAGGGAAGGATCATCGCACTTGAAGAAGAACTAAAGACTACACGCAAGGACTACATGGACGAGATCGTAGCTCTAGCAAGACACAATAACGATCTTAAGTACGAGATCGAAGAACTCAAGAAGAAGTTGGCGCTCAAAAATGAAGACAAGTACGTCGGCTGTCCAAGCAACTACATCATCATCGACGACACCGATTCGGATCCAAGTGAACCCGACTTTGAAGACGAAGCTGGAGCAGACATCATGGAGTCTTCCACCGGTTCAAATTAGTAGAAGTCCCCCACATATTAGTAGTATTACCTCCATGTAAACATTATAGTACACGCACTTTTGCGATAGTTAGATCGTTGTAAGCCCTTTGTTTGATTGAATGAAGTGATTTTGTGTGCATTTGCTCATGTGCATTTGGGTAGTGATTCCCCTTAGACCTCATTCTATTCTTAATTTCTCGCCTCTTCTAAACCCATCAGATGCCTCCGAGACGCGACACGGGTTTGTTTTCCCTTGAGAGATCACCCAATTGATTCAGCAGCAGAACACCTTGATTCAAACATTGGTGCGTAACTAGGGCAACAACAACAACAACAACCCACCACCACCACCACCATGGATCACTTGACTCGTTTCCTTAGGCTGAATCCACGGTGTATTCCAAAGAGCACCGAGCCGATTGTAGCAGATGATTGGCTCCATAAGATAGGAAGGAGTTGACCATGCAGGATGCACAGATGGAGAAAGAGTGAAGTTTGCTGCACACCAGCTTGAAGGACCCGCAGCAGATGGTGGGAGAATTTTACAGCCACTTACCCGTGAGACACCATCACATGGGATCGGTTTCACAAGCTTTTCAGACTTGCCCATGTTTTAGCAGGAGCCATGGCCATGAAGAAGCGTGAGTTTAGCAACTTACGCCAAGGAGGACGGATTGTTGGCGAGATGTGGATGATTTTAGTAAGTTAGAGCGTTATGCCCCGGATGACGTTACTACGGATCTTGCTAAGCGGGAGAAGTTTCGGAAGGACTGAGCGATGAGTTCACATGCCGTTGATGGTAGCAAGTTTCAACAACTACCGGGAGTTGGTAGACCGAGCCCTCATGATTGAAGGAAGCAAAGACAAATTGAGAACCGCAAGTGGAAGTATGGACATGGAAAGTATAACTCGGAGCTCGGCAGAAGCCTCGTTATACCCTAAATCAGGAATTCAGTTTCAGCATACCCATGGAGGAGGTAATTCGCATAACCATAATGGCACTAAGAATGGGAGCGGGAATGGAGGAAGCAATGGATAGAATCGCACCAACCCGTCAACACCATCCAAGGTAGACTGAGTCACATCACTTGTTTTAAGTGCCGCAAGATCGGGCATTATGCAAATGACTATCCCGAAGGCGAGAATGGAAATGGCAATGGAAGCTCGGAAAGAAGCCCAACCCTTTCAGCAGGGGACGGTGAACCACATTGATGTGGAGGAGGTTGAAGATCAGCCCGATCAAGAATCGGTAAGTTTTTGGTTAAGTCATTTACTGCAGTTGTTCTTTTCGATCTTGGTGCATCACATTCATACATATCAAAGGGATTTGTGGATAAGTACAAATTACCGACCCAAGCCCTTAGGTCACCCATGCTAGTAACCTCACCCGAGCAGAATACATGGCTAGTAAATGGTGTGATCGATGCCATTAAGGATTGGACACTATGTTTTCCCTCGGACCTAATAGTTCGGAATCCCAAGGATTGGATGTGATATTAGGCATGGATTGGTTATCAAAGTATGGAGGGAACATAGATTGCACCACAAAGTCAATTTTGCTCACCACACTAGAAGGAAGAAGGATCAAGTATGTATCACGGCACGAGCGAGGAGAGCGCAAGTAAATTGCTTATCGAGAGTGGTGCGGGAAGAAGTACCGATGGTGAAGGATTATCTGATGTATTTCCTAAGAGTTGCCGGGAATGCCACCGGATAGAGACATTGAGTTTTGATTGAGCTGTTACGAGAACAGGCCCGATATCGGCGACCATACGGGATGCCCGCACGAGATTTGGCGGAAATCAAGAAACAGATTAAGGAACTATTGGATAAAGGTTTTATTCGCGCAAGTTCTTCACCTTGGGGATCACCCGTACTGTTAGTGGAGAAGAAGGATGGATCGTTAAGGATGGTTGTTGATTATCGTGGATTGAATGAAGTAACAATCAAGAACAAGTACCCACTACCAATGATAAATGATTTGTTTGACCGTTTGCAAGGAGCTAAAGTGTTTTCCAAGATCGATTTACGATCAGGGTACCATCAGTTGAAGATTCGGGAGCAGGATATACCCAAGACAGCGTTTACCACGAGATATGGACTGTATGAGTATACCGTTATGTCATTTGGACTGACTAACGCACCAGCCTATTTCATGAACCTGATGAACAAAGTGTTTATGGAGTTTTGGATAAGTTAAATCGTGGTGTTCATTGATGACATTTTGATTTTCTCGAAGGATGAAGAGGAACACAAGGAACATTTGCGATTGGTTTTGGAGAAACCGAGGAACACCGCTTATATGCCAAGTTCAGCAAATGTGAGTTTTGGCTAAAGGAAGTTGGATTTCTTGGAGATGTTATATCCGGAGAAGGAATAGCAGTTGACCCCACAAAGGTTGAGACCGTAACCAAATGGGAAGCACCAACGACAGTTGGAGAGATTCGAGTTTCCTTGGACTCGCAGGATACTACGAAGATTCATTGAGAATTTCTCAAGGATTGCAAAGCCTATGACAGAATTGTTGAAGAAGGATAACAAATTCATATGGATGAGGACTGCGAGGCAAGTTTTCGGAGTGAAGAAAAGATTGGTTACCTCACCAGGTTTTAATATTGCTGGATCAAACCAAGGATTATGAGGTGTATTACGGCGCTTCACGTCGAGGACTTGGAGCGATGCTTATGCAGGAAGGAAGAGTTGTTTCAGTATGCTTCACGACAACTTAAGCCTCATGAGTTGAATTATGCCACACATGATTTGGAGTTAGCAGCCGTAGTGCATGCGTTGAAGACATGGATACATTTTCTCATAGGAAATCATTGTGAAGTGTACACGGATCACAAGAGTTTGAAGTACATCTTCACACGTATGAATTAAATCTCAGGCGAGGAGATGGTTAGAGCTTATCAAGGATTATGATATGAGATTGCATTATCACCCGGAAAGGCTAACGTTGTAGCAGGCGCATTGAGTCGTAAGAGCCACGTCAATACCCTAATGATGGGAGGAATACCCAATGAGTTAGCGAGGACCTTGAGAGCTATGTTTGGAAATAGTTCCGAGAGGCTATGTAGCAGCATTGGAGATTCAGTCTACAGCGATGGACAAAATCGGAGAAGCCCAAAAGGCGATAAGGAAGTTGCCTCTATAAAGGAGAAAATGAGCAAAGGAAAAGCTAAAGGATTTCGTGAGGATGAGCACGATACCCTATGGTTTGAAGACCGTGTTTATGTGCCCAATAACCCGTAGATCGGAAGTTGATTTTGCAAGAAGCTCATGATTCACCCTATTCGATTCACCCAGAAATACCAAGATGTATTTGGATTTGAAGAATACTTTACGGTGGATCGGAATGAAGAAGGATATTGCGGAGTATGTAGCAGTTTGCGATGTATGTCGAGAGTAAAGGCGAACATCGAAGCCAGCGAGGATTGTTACAACCATTGCCGATACCGAATGGAAGTGGGATAAACTAGGCATGGATTTCATCACAGGTTTGCCAAAGACTCGTTCGGGATATGACTCGATTTGGGTTATAGTCGATCGCTTGACGAAGGTAGCTCATTTCATTCAAGTCAAGACTACCTATAGCGATGCTAAGTTGGCAAAGATATACATGACCAGAATTGTGTGTTTACACGAGTTCGAGGAGCATCGTATCGGATAGAGGAACCCAATTTACCTCAAGTTTTGGAACCGGTTGCACGAAACATTAGGAACGGACTGGAATTGATGACAGCTTTCCACCCACGAGACCGATGGGCGGTGAGAGAGTCAATCGGATTTTGGAGGATATCTTGAGAGCTTGTGCACTAGATTATGGATCTAGTTGGGATGATAATTTGCCGTATGCAGAATTTTCTTATAACAACAGTTACCAAACCAGTTTGAAGATGGCACCTTTCGAGGCTCTGTATGGAAGGAGATGCAGGACACCGTTGTCATGGGACGAAATGGGAGATCGTCAATTGTTTGGACCAGATTTGATTAAGGAGTCTGAACAGAAGGTTAAGTTGATTCGAGATAGGCTCAAGGTAGCCCAGTCCAGACAGAAGAGCTATGCGGATTCAAAATGCAAGGCGACTGAATATGAAGTTGGAGACAGAGTATATCTTAGAGTATCCCCGCTTCGAGGAGTTAAGCGTTTTGGAGTTAAAGGAAAATTAGCACCACGTTTTGTTGGACCGTATAAGATTTTGCAATGCATGGGGGAAGTTGCTTATAAGCTGGAATTGCCAGAAGGACTGTCAGGAGTTCATGATGTATTCCATGTTTCCCAGTTGAAGAAATGTCATTCCGAGATAGCAGAGATACCGTTAAGAGACACAGTGCCACTGGAAGCAATTCAGTTGAAGGATGACTTAACTTATGAGGAAAAACCAGTCAAGATTCTCGATTATGCCAGCAGAGTTACTCGCAGCAAGGTTATCAAATTTTGCAAGATTCGATTGGAGCCACCACATCAAGATGAAGCCACACAGGAAAGAGAGGAAGTTTTGCTCAAGGACCACCTCACCTATTTTCTAGCCAACCCGAATCTCGAGGGAGATTCATCTTAAGGGGTAGGTTTGTAACACCCCAAATTTTCAATTTGGAATGTTATATATTAAGTCATCATGCATATCATATTTTCTCGCATTTTCCGATCCTAGAAAATTTCACTCAACTCAAGGACCCTCGAGAGAGTTGGAATTTCATTATTTTCATATTTGAGATTTCTCAAATTTTGAAAATATAGGATCATTGGATTTATTTAATTATCTTCATAAGTTTTTCCTACAAAAAAAATAAGAGAGGGAATAATATGACTTTCCCAACATTTAGGAAAAATGAAGATTTAATAAATAAATCAATTTTGGTTTTGAAAGTTTATTTGCTTTAGGGAAAAAATGAGTATTTTAAAAATATGCATTTTGCCCGTTTTAAAGTTCATTTTGTTCGACTCATTTTTAGGAGTCGGGAAAATTAATTTTATTTAATTTGGAGTTTGTTGGTTTTATTTTTAATTAGTTTAGTTTTTTTTTAAAAAAAACGCGCCGCCCGCCCACCACCGTGCCCCCTCCCCAAGGCACCGGACCCCCCCCCCTTTATAACCCGAGAACCCCCTCTCTCCTCCTCACCCCTTGACCGCCGCCCCCCCAACCCGAGCCGCCGCCGCTTGAAGGACGCCGCCGCCGCCTCTTGCCGCCGCCGCCGCCCGTCGCCCAACCCCGCCGACCCGCGCCACCCCGCCGACCCGCCGACCCGCCGAAGCCCCGCCGGAGCCCCGGAGCCCGCCGGCGACTCGCCGGAGGTAGCCACGGCGCCGCGCCACCCTGGTCCGGTTTTGTTCCAAAAAAACCGTTCCGGTTTTTCTTTCGTTGTTCGGTTTTTTTTTAAAACCTAGATTGGTTTATTTTTTTCGGTTTTATTAACTAGTGAACGTTCACCGACCCGTTCGTTTTAATGAACGTGTTCGTCAGTTAGTTTCTGTTAACGAACGTCCGTTCGGTTAACCGTTCGTCGTTTTTCTTTTAATCGGATTTAATCCGTTATTTTTTTTGGATTCGATTTCCGATTCAATTTTCAAATCAGTTTATTTTCTCGCTCGTTTATCGGAATCAGGTGATTCAAGCGCCTGGAGTTTCGTTTCGAAACCGCCGTTTCGACTAACCTACTTAAACAAAGTTTTGCTACTGTAGAATTTGACCAAGTTTTTAATTGCTAAAACCGAGTCGTTCTCTCTCGACTTTCGACTTTCGAGGCTTTGTTTGATTCGATTCTTTTGCAACCAGGGTTCTTAAGTTGAACTCTCTGGTTAGATCTTTTATTTGAGATTTCCCTGTGCATTAGATGAGTACTTATTGTATGCTTGTTGTTTGTCTGCGTTAGATCACCCGGAGTGCGCCGCTTGTTACTTCGAATCCCTAGGTCTCGCGGATCATCAGCAAGGCAAGTAACATTTGATCATACCTTTTCTACTACCCAGTTTTTATGCATTAGCCCTATTCCTCAAACACTTGCATGTTTAGGATCAACTTAAATTGTGGGATGGGAAGTAGATTGAGGTAGTACCCATTACCTGTTTTACTTATGAAACCTTGGGAGTTACTTCTCGTTTGCTTATTATGCCATGCTATGCTAGTAGGCGTGGATTGGGTGAGTGAATATCCATGACAGATGTGAGAATGTTAATTAATGGTTTATCTAAGGTGGCAACCTAAACACACATCTGGGTGGATTGAGGCACTGGTTTCTATCAGACTTGCTGTATTTCTTCTGGACCGCCACCTGGCTCTAAGGGATCATAAGATTATTCAAACTAGAAACTTCCGTGTGCAGCCACAAGCCAATATGGGCTCTGGCATAGTTGAGTAAGTTGTGCGAACTCTTACGGGCAGGCTAGCTGATGTAGGGGATGTAGGTGGGTACGGTCTACCCACATGTAAGGTGCTAGTTCTTACGAAAGACTGTGTCTCGGTCATCCGTTTCTCAAACACCATGTAGTCACGAGAACCAAGCGGAGGCGATCGAGTCTTGTGGGGAAAAGTGCAAAACCTCTGCAGAGTGTATAAACTAATCATGATTAGCCGTGTCCCCGGTTATGGATGTCTTGAGTATCTAGTAATTGAATATCATGTGAATCTCAACATGTTACTTATAATAAATGTTATTGGGATTTGATGAGTACTTTTTAATTGGGATTGAGGATGCTGTCAACCATTCTCAATGTTTAACAACCACCATGATAGTTAAATAAAATTATTCCTTTGTTGTAGGGAAAAACTAGCTTTATGAAAAAATTTAACTGTAGAGCTTTACCACCAGCCATATATGCATGTAGTATAGGCTTATTCCTTCATTACTCTCTATGTGTTACATTGCGAGCATATTCCATGTGCTGACCCGTTTTCGGGCTGCAACTTTCATGTTGCGAGACTTTTCGAATTTACAGTAAGGTGTTAGGTCGTGGTTCTATACTCGGTGATGCCGATGGAGTTGATGGACTCACTTATCTTCCAAGCCTTCATTGTTATTATTAGATGGCCTTAAGCCATATTATTGTAATAAGTTCCCTTGTGGACAACGTTGTATTAAGTGTGTGATTGCTACTCGCTATAAATCCTTGAAGCTCTGTGTGGTGTCGATTCTTGATCCGGGGATGACACTCGAGCACGAGACTTGATCCATTCGGTCCGGTTGCTCTGGGGTCTTCTTTCTTTAGTCCCAAATGCCCACTTTTAGTCCCTAAAAGTCCCTCTGCTTGATTTAGATGGGGTGACACGCAGTTTTTTAGTCCCTCCACCAAAATGTCCCTGTAAACAAACACCCTCTAATAATGCCGCTGGAAAATTGATGCAATGCCACAGTTAAAAGAAAATTACATGTTTAACGAATTTTATTGTTAATATAATCTCTCTGTTAATATAAATCAAGGCCACCGTTTGAGAAATGCTACTATCTTGCTTTCATTCCCATTTAGATAAGGTAGATGCTTCTTTTTGTTGGCTTCTGTTCATCCACCGTTATTGACCACTAGTTGTTTCCTTTGCACCTTTGTGTAAACAGGGTTATCTACTTCACCTTGTTGCCATTGTGACCTTTTGTTGCACTGCACAAAACACTTTTATTTTAAGAGTGTTTTGTGCAGTTCAACCAAAATGTCACACCGACAATGTTGCTTGATTGCTTGATCTTAGTGGAGCTACACAAGAGGAGATCCTACTTCCTATCCGTGTTGGCAAATTTGGTTCAGATCTTCTTCTTGTGAGTGGTTTGAATTCTGTGTCATGAGAGGTCAGTACTAGCCTTCTTTCACATGATTCTGCAGTGTGCTTTCATATGTTGTGCTACTTGTATGGTAATGTTGCTTGATTTTAGTGAACTGCACAAATGGAGACAAGACTTCCAATCTGTATGTGCACCATAATATCCCATTGAGGTAAGATAAGGATATTTCACAACTGTTGGCCTGTATTTTGCCACTTTCATTAGAAAATTAATGTCATTGTTTAGTGCTATACTTGTGCAACCTAATTGACATGCCAAATCTTACATTGAAGGTGAAGCTTGTCTGTTATTGAACCAAGTGATGAAGGGGAAGAACAAGCGGAAGAAAAACCAAAATCAACTCCCGGTGCTGTAATGAAGCACTAGAACTGTGATGACACAAGTAATGATATAGTTTTGCATCTTAATTTATTGCTATGACTGTAACGAGCAATTATTTTGCCACTGATTCGATGCCACTCTTAATGTAATACGTAATTATATCTACTTGTGCAAACAGGGATCTTCTTTGAAGATACCATATATTTTAGTGGAACTGCACAAGAAGATGTTGGAAACATTAAACTAATCGAGGAGTATATAGTAAGCATGTCCACCACAGTAGATAGCAACAGATGGTTCCGGAGAAGTGCTTCATCTGTATGCTCTACACAAAAAGCCTCCTGACAAAGGTTGGTACTCGCCCACTGATTTCATCCATATGATTGAGCTTTGTCATCTCTATTGGTGTTGTGCTACTGTTTAGATACTGTCATAAAAAAGTGGTATTGTCCTTCAGAAGTGCTTTATCTGTGCTGTTTTAAATATTTCATTTCCTTTTTTTCGAGCAAACAGGGATGCTAGCATTTAGTTTTCCTCTTGTCTTTGCACAACAGGATCATCCTCCTCTGAAGAAGAATATGGAGTACGTGAAGTGACTAGTTCCGATTATGCCAGGATGAAGAATCCATGTTTATCTTCTCATCAGAAGGAGCAGTTGAAGGATGGTTACATTACTCCCCACAAGACCAAACTAACTTCAGCTCAGAAGGACTAACAAATCTCTGTTTTCTTGCTGTGATGCGCGAGTACAATGTTGTTCTAGGATTCTTTCCGGTGAGTTCCATTTTTCTAAAAGTGCGCTCTACATGGACCATGTAGGTGCCTGTTTAAACTGTCAATTCATAGTATAGTTTGCTTTATACTAATCACTTTTTTTTGTATTTCTGCAAACAGGGGTGCTCAGCTTGATTTCAATGGGAACTGCACAAAATGTTCATGAATACATCGAATCATTCATTTCCACCACAAGAAAGGAGGTGCCGATAAGTTCAGGGCATTGCAACATATAAGGGCGAAATCATACAAGCTATGCGCGATTTTGGTTGATTTTGGTGGAACTGCACAAAAATAACAACTGGTTTATTTAGTACGAGGTGCCATGTCAATGTCAGAACTGATGGCAAACCCTGCCCATTCCACAATCGTAGGCATTTGATATTTTGGAATGGGAAAACCTTGTCAAATTTTGCTCATTGATTTTAGCAAGAAGACATCGTTTGATATTTTGAATGGGGCGCCCTTTCCGTCGTGAGCGTCGATCCATTTTTCTTTATTCTTTAATTGTGAAGTAAATATTGGCTCGACATGTGAATCGCTGAGATGCATAATCATCGATTGTTTTGAATGTTCTCTATGAATTGCCGTGCTGTGTGTTTGATTGCAATGTACAGAATGCTAAAAGCTGCTCAAACTCTTTGTACTCCTTCTGCTCCTTTTACTTCGCACATTGTGAAAGTGCATACTTTTTCTATAAGATTGGTCAAAGTAGAGATACTTTGACCGCAGAATAAAACTTGTATGCAGACTAGAAAGGACCGGAGGGAGTACATGTGAAACTGCTACAAACAAGGTGATCACCCAGGGAATAATGCTAGTACGTATTGTTTTGCTTGTTCATCCAATGCCAGTGATACAAGAATTCGAACTGATCGAAAGAAATTCATTCATACACGGTTGGATTTCATATAAACATGCCGGATTTCATTACATTTCATACATTCTTCAACTAAAAAGGGGTGCGTTGGAGGTATAATTAATTAACAGAAGCTACCCACCTGTGTCCGGCTGAGCCGAACAGAAGCTTCAGTGACTTAACTACAGGTGCAGTTGCATAACTGACATGTGGCCCAGATGCCTGTTGGGCCCACGTGTTAGTCAGCCAACTGCTCCAGCAGTTAAGTAGAAGCAGCGTCCTTCTCCAACATAGCTCTCCGACTCCACGTCACCGCCAAGAAACTAACCATCCGTTAATGGTCAACCCGCCTAGCTTGGCTTCAACCGGAGGGTAGCAGCGGTGGCCTTACTTGGACTCGAGCGTCAGCGACCTACCGTGTTCCTCTTCCTCGTTTTCCGTGTGGCGCGGCCTCGTTGGCAGCGGGGCGGGGCATCGGCGGAGCCGGCGATGTCCTCTGTCTCGTTGCCGGCGGGCGGCGCCTCGGTGGAGCGGGGGAAATCCTCCCCCTCGTTGCCGGCAGGGTGGGGCCTCAGCAGAGCCGACGGTGTCCTCTGCCTCGTTGTTGGCGCCGTGGGGCCTCGGCGGAGCAGGGCCTCGTCGACGCCAGCGGAGCGGGGACTCGTCGGAGCTGGCATTGTCCTCTGCCTCGTCCTCGGTCTCGCCAAACATCGCCGCCCGCTTCATCACCCTCTTTGTAGGCGGCGCAGCCTCCGCCACCGCATGCGGTACCGCCCGGCCTTCGGCGGCCCTCGCGGGCGGAGCGGTACGAGTCGAGCAGCGCCTCCTACTCCGCCCGCTCCGCGGCGATCTGCTCCTCTGCCTGCAGGTGCTCCTGGAGAAGATGATGGTCATAGGCGGCGTCGGCCTGCACCTCCCGGAACTGCTCCTCACGCTTCTGCCTCACCGTGTCCATATATTGGGCACGGGCCTCGCCGATGGTCATGGTGCAATGCACCGGCAAGGATAGCGCGGAGGAGGGGGTTGGCACCGGATCGTCGACTACCATGTTCTCCGTTGCGATGTTGTCGTCCCCCGGCTGCCTGCCGGCCAGCCAGTCGGCAGCAATGGCTGCCATCTCCTTGTCGTCCGTCGTCCGCGCGTCCCGAAGAGTGCTGGAGCGCAAGGAAGCCATGGTGGGCAGTAGTGGTGTGGACAGGAGAAAGGGAACAGATGCGGATGATTCCGGTTATGGCCGGCGCAACAGTTTATATAGCAATGGTGGGCGGCGGAGGGACGGACGTGTGGCGCCGGAGTAGCCGCCTCGGCAACCGCGTATCATTAATGTGGGCGGCAGAAGGACGGACGGATGACACTTGTGTCGTTTGAAGGCAGAGCAATCGCCTGCACCCAGAAGCGGGGCGGGCGGCGCTGACCGTTTCGGGCGAAAAGCGCGCGCGGGCGAGGAAGGTGGTCTGGGTGGGCCAGGGCAGTCAGACTCGTGCTTGGCAACGGGTTGGTCCAGCAGCTGGAGATGCTGGCTCGCCAGCTAGCACGCCGAGCTGAGCGACGATAATCAGACGATGGACGTAGCTTCCGACCAGGAGCCGGCGCCACTGTCAAGCGGTTCATGCCGTGTTCACCATAGAACAGGTGCGGCCGCACTTCGATGCCCTAATGGCGGAAGAGCTACCAGCGCTGGAGGACCTGTGCTGCAACCTCCGTCTCCTCAACGAGCACCGGTGAACAAGTGAACGACGATGCCGTCGCGGACATGTGGCCCTATGATCCTGGCTTCCCGAATGAGCAGCGGGCGCTATATCAGACCATCCGTAGGGCCCACGAGGCCCTCTCCGTCGTCCTTCGAGTTGTTGCGCTCGCCGTGGCGCCGCCGTCTCGCGTTGTCAACATGGTCAACGGACATGAGGATGAGGAGATGACTTTACTTGGAGAGGATGACAGTGGGGCCCACCAGGGCCATAGCCGCACGTACGCAAGTGCCTTATTAGTATATAAAACTATAATTATTTTGCTTCCTCCTGGTTTCCTGACATCACGGTCCCACACCATTGTCAACCTATGTAATCAATAAACGAGAGAATTGCACAAGAAGCGGCTGACAGCTGGGATCAAGCAGCTCGAGCAGTATTTGTGTTTTGAGGTGTGAGCACTGCAGAGTTTTTCTTGAGCAATGTTTAGCCCAGATATTAATTTTTCTCCTCGGAACAATAACGAAAACATTGCTGCAGGTATTAACTGGGTGGGCTGTGGCCTATCTAGCCCAGGCCAGATATTAATTTTTTTCAAGCTGAAAATGGCTAGCCCAGCTATACTTTTTTTAGGAATACGCAGACCAGGTCAAGTTGTTATTCTCCGCCCCGCTGGGCTGCAAATCTTTCCTAGGAGGGATGCATTAGGCTTAACAAGAAAATGGGATTTAAGAAATAATAAATGGGATGTAATTACAAAAACTGGGCAGTAACTATAAAAAATGCACCAAACACGCAATTACTTTATAAAATATTATTTTTGGATATTGAAAATTTTAATTTCATTAATTGTGGCAAGCGCAATGTTTCGTTGGATTTTCATGTAATATAAATTTATATTGAAATTGTATTTAATATGACTAGAAATTTCGGGATAAAAATATTTCGGATCCCATCGAAATGTGGGAAATTTTATTGAATTCTGTTTTGAACGGTTGGTTGAAATGGGCTGTACTTTTAACAAACTGTAAATGGGCTGTAGTAAATTCCATTAGAATTCAAAAGTTGGCTGCACATTCTTACAAATCTCAAATGGGCTATAAGTTCTCTGCCACACACTTGTGGCCTTAGTAAGTTGACGCGTCCCCTAAAAAAAGAGAGTTGACGCGTATGCAAGGCTTTATCAACTTATAGTCAACACACGGTTCTAACAGCAGTGGCCGTTGGATGTCCATCCAACGGATGCCGTGCTTCTTCTTCAATGTCGGATATTCTAGCTTCACCCGCCCAAAAAAATGATTCCTCCCCGACATCCGGGCGCCTTTTTTCGAAGTCGACCTATGGGCCTACTAAGTTGACGCCTACCAAGGGCTTTGTCAACTTAGTCAATATAAATGATTCTAGCTGCAGTAACCGTACGGTGTCCATCCAACGACCGTCGTGCTTCTTCAACCTCTGCCCTTCTTGCTCCAGCCGCCCAAAGCAGCGCCGGTCGTGCGGCCTGCTCCTGCCTCCCGTGGCCGGCTGTGCTACCGCGCAGGCCTCACTGCCCCCTACTACTCCCACCGCTGGCCAGGGCATACCTCTACTCACCCACATCCCCTGTTATTCTGCGGCGACAGCAGCCTCACACCGCAGCCGAACCAGTGAAACCTCGTACTCCTCTCCGCGTGGGCATCCACTGCCGCGTCTTCCCGGCTCCGCGTCGTCCGCTTCCTAGGCCTCGCCGTCGTCCACCGCCCTGGTGCTCTCGGCACGGCGTGGTCAACGTGGTCAAGGATCGACTTCCATTGGAAGAGTACTGTATGTGGAGACGCTGACAGCTGGGTCCACGGCGGCCGCAAGGAAGTGCCTCCTTATTACGCGCAAAATAATTATTCCTCCACCTGACAGCAGGGACCCAGGACGACGGCAACCGATTTCGCGAAAAAACGTTTCCCCATCGCTGGGACCTACCACTACATCTTCACACGCAAGGAAGTGCGTCCCGCAAAAAAACGATTAAGCCCCTGCTGGGACCCACCAGCTACATCTTGTGATCAAGGAAGTGTCGGCGGTCGGGACCCACCGGTCGAAGCGCACCTAGCACCGCTCATTCTGTCGCGAATGTATGCGTACATACCGGTCGATGTAGAGACGCCGCGACGTGTCGTAGTAGAGGCGCGCGACGTAGCATCATGTACAAGCACGCGTAGCGCGGCGAGTGCAGAGAAAATAAATCGCCCACATACGTACATACGGGCGGGGTCTCAAACGCCTACTCGCGCGTACGTACGGCCAGGGCTCATGTACATGGCTGGGTCGGAATGGAGAAACTGCACCGTCTCGTGTTCATGGGGAGGCAACGAAATGCGTCGTGTTCATCGGGAGGCAATGGAACGCGTGGGAGCCAACCGACTTGGACGGAACAGCCGATGGAAACGAGGACTGGCGTACCACAGAACGGAGGAAACGGCCTTGTGTTCGACCGGCCACGGTCGAAACGGGATCATGTTCATCGGGAGGGGTCTGGCGTATGATACGTCCATTTTGCATCATGCTTTTATATCGATATTTATTGCATTATGGGCTGTGATTACACATTATGTCACAATACTTATGCATATTCTCTCTTATTTTACAAGGTTTACATAAGGAGGGAGAATGCCGACAGCTGGAATTCTGGGCTGGAAAAGGAGCAAATATTAGAGACCTATTCTGCACAACTCCAAAAGTCCTGAAACTCCACGAAAGTTATTTTTGGAAATAATAAAAAATACTGGAAGAAGAATCTACGTGAGGGGGGCCTCCACCTGTCCACGAGGGTGGGGGGCGCGCCCCCTGCCTCGTGGGCCCCCTGTTGGCCCTCCGGTGCCCATCTTATGCTATATGAAGTGTTTCGTCCGAAGAAAAATAATAAGCAAGCTTTCAGGACGAGACTCCACCGCCACGAGGCGGAACCTTGGCGGAACCAATCTAGGGCTCCGGCAGAGCTGTTCTGCCGAGGACACTTCCCTCCGGGGAATCATCGCCATCGTCATCACCAACGCTCCTCTCATCGGGAGAGGGAAATCTCCATCAAAATCTTCACCAGCACCATCTCCTCTCAAACCCTAGTTCATCTCTTGTATCCAATTCTTGTCTCCAAGTCTGGGATTGGTACCTGTAGGTTGCTAGTAGTGTTGATTACTCCTTGTAGTTGATGCTAGTTGGTTTATTTGGTGGAAGATCATATATTCAGATCCTATATGCATATTAATACTCCTCTGATTATGAACATGAATATGCTTTGTGAGTAGTTACGTTTGTTCCTGAGGACATGGGAGAAGTCTTGCTATTAGTAGTCATGTGAATTTGGTATTCGTTCGATATTTTGATGAGATGTATGTTGTCTATCCTCTAGTGGTGTTATGTGAACATCGACTACATGACACTTCACCATTATTCGGGCCTAGAGGAAGGCATTGGGAAGTAATAAGTAGATGATGGGTTGCTAGAGTGACAGAAGCTTGAACCCTAGTTTATGCGTTGCTTCGTAAGGGGTTGATTTGGATCCATATGTTTCATGCTATGGTTAGGTTTACCTTAATACTTTTGTTGTAGTTGCGGATGCTTGCAATAGAGGTTAATCATAAGTGGGATGCTTGTCCAAGTAAGGGCAGCACCCAAGCTCCGGTCCACCCACATATCAAATTATCAAAGTACCGAACGCGAATCATATGAACGTGATGAAAACTAGCTTGACGATAATTCCCATGTGTCCTCGGGAGCGCTTTTCTCTATATAAGAGTTCGTCCAGGCTATTCCTTTGCTACAAAAAGGATTGGGCCACCTTGCTGCACTTTATTTACTTTTGTTACTTGTTGCTCGTTACCAATTATCCTATCACAATACTATGTGTTACCTATTATTTCAGTGCTTGCAGAGAATACCTTGCTGAAAATCGCTTATCATTTCCTTCTGCTCCTCGTTGGGTTCGACACTTTTTCTTATCAAAAGGACTACGATAGATCCCCTATACTTGTGGGTCATCAGCGTGCCGCAAAACGGAGGAAACGGACCTCGTACGATTGAAACGGGGGTCCTGTTGATCGGGAGGGTGTGGCGGCCGCAAAACGGAGGAAGCGGACTTGTGTTGGGCGCCACGGTCAAACGGGGTCCTGTTCGCCGGGAGGGCGTGGCATACCGCAAAACGGACTCCACGGATATTGTTCGTCTCCACCGTCGACCCCTCCAGCCTCCACGGCTATTGTTCATCCACCGTCGACCTCCTCCACCTCCACCGCGATCGCTCATCCACGGGCTCTGCTCATCCAGCCTCCAACGCGCGCTACTCCACCGGCTACTATTCAACCAGCCCTCTCCACGGGCTACTGTTCAACCACCCCTCCACCGTCTACTGTTCATCCAGCCCTCCATGGGGTGGTCCTGTTCATCCAGCCCTCCACGGGGTCCTGTTCATTCAGCCCCAACCGGCTCGATCGATCGGGGTCCTGTTCATCCAAAGGCAACACCACGGGGTCATGTTCATCCACCCCCACCGGGAACTGTTCATCCAAACCCCCCAGCAATGCTCACTGTTCATCCAGAGGCAGCATCGATCGGCTTCAGTTAGCAGCAGTAGCAAAGGAATCGCTCGATCGGGTTCAGTTAACAGCCATCGATCTCTCGGTTCGATACCGCGTAGCTCGCAATTACTAATCGCTCGGGTTCGTAGAGCCCAACGCCGCACGCACCGCAGCAGCGTGCGTGTCACGAGAAACGTGCATCGCTCGTCCCCGACCACCCACCGTAACCGGGAACACCCCGATATTTTTATCGCCCTCGCTTCTACCATTGTTTTTTCCGTCATGGACGGCCCAAAGAATGTGATGCAGCTGCGTCTCCGGCCCGCCCAGGACGAAAAGCTCATTTTCTGTCATGATTTTTTGTCATAGAAGTAGGATCCCACCACATCTATGATGATACCGGGTTTTGTCACAATTATCGTCATAGAAGTGTCATAAGTATGACCGATTTTTTTTCGTTCGGCCCAAAATGTCACGGATGTGTCTTTTTTTTTGTAGTGACGTGCATTAGTGTTAACTCTTTGAGAGTCTTGTTCAATTCTTTTTGGGTGTCCCTCAGGATAAAGTGGTTCCTGAGTCATTCTACCTCCTCTAGTCATTACTCTAACAACATGATCATTTATATTATTATTATTCATTTCATCTAGCAACTCTCTTTGAGTTTTAGCAACTTGTTCTAACTAGGTTTGAACCATAGAAGCCTGCTTCCCCACACCTCTAACATTATTTGAGATTCTAAATAAAAAGTCACTCAAGCAAGCAATCATATCAGAATTGTATTTCAATTGTTCATAACATTTGCATTGAAGTGATCTTGCTTTCTAATGTAATTTTCAAACTCATAAAGGCATTGGCTACGGTGCATATTGTGAGGATTGTCCTTATCATTGAATTTCATTAGAGAATTTACCTCTACCACCTTAGGTGGTGGTGGTGTGTCAAGCCCATGTATTTCTTCAATGGGAGGTAAAAATTTGACATCCTTAGCTTTAATACGTCACTACTGCAGGATGCTGCTAACGCGACACTACGATCAGAGACCCTTCGACGAAACTATGTGCGATGCAATAATCGCAAATGGTGGTGTAAAAAACCATAAAAAGGTGCAAAACATTTGCGATGACGGATGCATCGAACATGGTTCGGATTTTAGTTGCGTGTCCGATGCAGGGCATACGGTTCAGTTCAATTAACTGTTTGTGATGAGGAGGAAGAAAAGAAACGGTCAGCCAGATGAAGGTATGCGCGATATACATCATACAGTTCACTCGGATGAACTGTTTGTGATTATGGAACACAAAAGAAACGGTTAGCCAAATCAAGGTGTGTGTGATATACGGCATGCGGTTCACTTGGATGAACTGTTTGCGTTGAGACAAGAGAACACAAACGGTTCAACTTAACAAGATGTGTGTGATACATGGCAAACAGGTCTGTAATCGGAAACGTGTGAGAAGACCGATAACAACACAGACGATTGCTGCTAAGAAGCCGTGTGTATTGTGAGCAAACGATTGCCGGTTTACAATTATGAGTGACTGATGAAAATATAACCGATGGGTTCCATTGTTTAGTCCGTGTGCGTTGTGATTTTCTTTGTCCGCAAAACATCTACGCTCTGTCTACAGAGCATCAACATATATACTTAAAAAGATAGCATTGCATAACCAAATTAAGCATACAATTACACAAGTGACTACACACATAACATTTCCACACACCAAAGTAAGCACTCACATGCATACTAAACTAGGAGAAACGAGGATCTAATCATCTACTTATTGTTGCGATAATGCTTGCCATTGCTCTGCTTCCGGCTGGATCCCTGGCCGTTTAGGGGAAGGAGGCACTTCCTCATGTCACGATCCGCCTGTACATGTCGTAGCTCGTGTACGCTGTCGGTGTACTAGAGTAGGGGTCCCCTAGTATCCCGAACTCGTGCACGGGCAGTTGCAGCACCCCACGGCAAGGCTTGCCAGGTGACCGCCAAGGTCCTCCGTGGTTCCTTTGGAGCCATTCAAGAACAAAGTATTTATGCCAAGGAGACAAGGCCCCGGCAAGAGGAGCTTGTCGGGAAGGCCACTCAAGGCACCTAGAAGACAAGGCCCCGGCAAGAGGAGCTTGCCGGGAAGGCCCGGTGAGCGACAAGCTTCCGGACGCGACGAGGCAACAACCGCGGCAAGGCACTTGTCGCGGCAGACTACTACTCTGCTCTGCGCTCAAAGACATCCACCAACATGTCGCCATGGGACCTTTCTGTGCACGCGTGGCAAGAGGTCAGGCGGCCAGCCGGAGCGCGTGGCAAGCGGTGTCGACAAGATTGCCATCGTGGCAGCGGGGCGCCCCGACGGTCCCTTTCGCCCGTTTTGTCGACTTAGACGGGCATTTAATGCCTTTGTCCCCTGCCGCCGTGGTTAGGTAGGATACACCGCACAAGTAGCTGTACCAACCACGAGTCCTTTTACGCTTTTGCCCTTGTCTCGTTGCCACCTGTCGGAGACCCTTTAGCATATAAAAGGAGGCCCATGCGCAACGTAGAAGGGGTTCGCCTCATTCGAAACCGAGAGAACACGCTGCTAGGTCTTGTAGCTCTCAGCGCCCCCTAGCAAGAACACAATACAATCGCACAAGTAGCGGTAGGAGTATTATCTCCGGAGAGCTCCGGTTGGGTAAATTGCTCGTGTGCTTCGCCTCGATCTGCTCTTCGTGCGACCTCCGCCCCCCACCGAACCGGAAGGGGCTCGGTCCGCCGGTCCCATAGGTGTTCGTGGGTCCGATCAGCTTCCCCGACATCTTTGGCGCGCCAGGTAGGGGGCGTCGAGGCTGTGTGAACCTGATCCGGCGTTCACACGAGCTACATCTTCATCATCTTCATCGACATGCCACCGAAGAAGAAGGCTTCGGCGGCAGCCGAGCCATCCACGTCGATCCCACCACCACCGGAGCAAATGGGTGGTGGAGTAGACGCCGGCGGAAGAACGGGCGTCGACGAGGGAGCCCACGATGCTGCCAATTCCAAGGACAAGGCTACGCAGACCTCGGCATCCGTACATGCACCGCGTCCATCTCAGGAGGCGCGGGACCGACAGCGTCATGGTATTCACAATACCATACGCTCGTTGGATCAAGATCGAGCTGGTGGATCCCGGGGCCCTCAAGACCAGCGCGCACGCCAACACGCTGGCACGGGCGAGGCACGGTCGCCTGGACGAGATACTGCTCCTTCTAACATAGTTAGAAGTCCGAGCATATCCCGCTCCTCGCACCGTTCGCCACTGCCACCAACCACTCCATCAGAAGCTTTGGCGAGAGCTCAACTGCTCCTAGATTACCCTCCAACAGCCTACAAGGTCGATGAATGGAGGGCCGCCATCCAGAGTCTCATCGGCTTTGCCAACGGCGACACTCCGCGACAACCGACTACATCGTTGCCGCGGCAAGACGGCAAGGCACGAGCCGGTGGTGACGAAACCTGTGGGGGTGCAACCACCATGCACTCTCCACCCCGAAGGCCAAGATCGCCAACTCGTCGGATCCACCCCGACAGCGACTCCACCGCGTCGCCGACCCACGAGCTCGTCGCGATCAGCGCCAAGTTCTTCACGAACGACAAGAAGAAGACGCCGAACTCGCGATCGAAGCGCCAAGAGAAGCGCGCGTCAATCCGACCAGCGCTGCTGGGCCCTCTGTCGACATGCATGCGCCAGGGAACCAGCGACTTGCCGTGACGCGTAGGCTGCCCCGCGTTCACTCGTGAGCTGCGGCAAGTCCAAGGCCCAAAGAAGAAGAATTTCTGCCGACGTGCGGAGAAGTACGACGGCAAGACGATCCGTCGGAGTTCCTCAAAGATCTACACCATTGCGTGCAAGCTGCGGGGCGAGACGACAAGATCTTGGCCAACTACTTCCCGCCGGTACTCAAGCCCAATGTCGATCTTGGCTCATGCACTTGCCGGACAACTCCATATCCTCTTGGCAGATCTGTGCCATCGGTTTGTCGGCGCTTTCACAGCGGCCACAAGCCCCATGGCTAAGAGAGCGACCTTCATCTCGCTAGCCTGAAGGAAGGAGAACCCCTAGCAAGTACATTCAGAGATTCAGCCGTGTCAAAGACAACATCCCGTATGTCCACCCCGCCGGTGATCGGTGCATTCCATCGAGCGTGTGAAACCGCAGGATGCGGGAGGAGATGGCGATGTGCAAGATCAGAGATGTCGATGAGCTATATGCCCTGGCCGACAAGTGTGCACATGCTGAGGAAGGGAGGAGACTCCCCGGAGAGAATGCAGAAGCAACAGGATCTGACAGTGAGGAGGCCGCCCCGCAAAGAAAAGCCGACGGCGGAATAACAGGAAAAAGAAAGGCAAAGAAGTGCTAGTTGTCGAGCAGTCCGGCAATGGAGGTGGCGCCAAGAAGGCCAAAGTTGGTAACTCCGCAAGGAGGTTGCCGCGGCACCAATGCCGGTGTGGCGGTCGCCGACAAGCGTGACGGCTCCAATAAGCAGATTGCAAGATCCACCGCACCAAGGGTCATGACCTCCAGAGCTGCAAGAAGGTCGAGCAGCTTGTCGAGCAGCAGAAGGCTGAGTACGAGCGGCGCGACAAGGAGAAGGCTCAGGAGGGAGCTGGAGGAGCCAGCAAGAAACATCCAGGCCGAGGAGGACGCCGCGGCAAGGCCAAGCAGCGGCAAGGAGACAGACCTCCTCGCGGCCGCGACAAGGATGAAGATGACGACGACGATGAAGACATGGAAGATGATGAGACCGACGAGCAGGAGTTCCAGAAAGCCACAGAGGTCCTGTGCGTTGACGGTGGTGCTTCTTTGCATACTTCACACCGCCAACTCAAGCAGTGGATGCGGGAAGTCAATGCGGCAGAATCATCCATCGAGTCACGCAAGCCTTTGAAATGGTCCAGCACGCCTATCATCTTTGATATTGAGGACCACCCTGATCGCATCACTGCGGTCGGGTGCTTGCCGATGTTGGTTTCACCAACTATCCGCAACCTCAAGGTCACTAAGATGCTAGTCGACGGCGGGGCCGGCTTGAACCTGATCTCCTCCGCGGTAGTCCAGAAGCTTCAGATCCCTGATGGCGAGCTTGAAGAGACCGGCACATTCCAAGGAATCAATCCGGGAAGGAGCAAGCTGAAGGGAAAGATCACGTTGCTGGTGACATTTGGCAGCGAGTTAAACTTCAGGACTGAGAGGGTCACTTTTGACGTTGCTGATTTTCCATTGCCTTACAATGGGATACTTGGTCAGACAAAGACTCGCCAAGTTCATGGCGGCCTCTCACTATGCATACAACTTGCTCAAGATGCCAGCCCGATAAGTGTCATTTCGTCCTGGCGACAAGAAGGATGCTCTTATCTGCGCCGACAAAATCTACCGGAAGCAGCAGCCGCAGCAGATCACAAGTCACTTGCGGCACCGAAGCTCCCCGGAGGATGAAGAAGACCAGGTCCGGCAAGAGCTCTGATGCCCACTCTGGCAAGCGCACCTCTTCGGAGTGCTGCGCTACCGTCGAGGACGCACCATCGAGCTCCACCGACAAGTACAAGAAGACGATGGCAGCTCCGCCAGAGACCAAGAAGGTGTCCGCCAAGGAGGACGGCACTGGTGGTACCTTCACCATCAGTGCCACTCTCGACCCTAAATAGGAAGGCGCGCGCGTTATTTTCAGGCTTAACGTCGACGTGTTTGCATGGCAACCGTCTGACATCCCTGGTGTTCCCAGGAAAGTAATTGAGCACCACCTAGCTGTCTGTCCTCATGCGGGACCCGTCAAGCAGAAAGTCAGGAAGCAGGCGGTGGAGCGCCAAGAGTTCATCGCAGAAGAGATCAAGAAATTGGAAGCAGCAGGCCTTGTCAGAGGAGTGCTCCATCCTCGTGGTTGGCCAATCTCGTAGTCGTGCGTAAAGGCAAACGGAAAATGGAGGCTTTGTATCGACTTTACCGATGTTAATAAAGCTTGTCCCAAAGACCCATTTCCTTGCCGCGCATCGATCGATTGTTGACTCCACGGCGGATGTGATTTGCTTTCATTTCTTGATGCATACTCAGGATATCATCAGATCTTCATGGCAGAAAAGGATGAGGAGAAAACCGCATTCATCACCCCATGTGGCACATACTGTTTCATACGGATGCCTTTCGGTTTAAAGAATGCTGGTTCAACATTTGCAAGAGTAGTCCATGACGCTTTTGAGCCGCAAATGCACAGAAATGTAGAAGCCTACATGGATGACATAGTGGTCAAAAGCAAGGACAGGGCAATTCTGGTTCGAGATTTAGACGAAACCTTTGCAAATCTGCGCAAGATCAACCTCAATCTCAACCTCGAGAAGTGTGTGTTTGGAGTCCCTTCCGGCAAGCTTCTCGGGTTCTTCGTGTCGCAGCGGGGAATTGAAGCCAATCCCGACAAGATCAAGGCCATTGAGCAGATTGAAGCACCAAAGCACGCCAAGGATGTACGAAGACTTGCGGTTATGTAGCTGCTCTCAAAGAGGTTTATCTCTAGGTTCTGCTTGAAGGCCTGCCATTTTTCAAAATATTGAAAAGGCAGGTCCAATGAAATGGACTCCTGAAGCGGAGGCTGCGCTGCAGGACTTAAAGAGATACCTGTCCTCCACTCAATACTTGTCGCACCTAAGCCACAAGAGAAGTTGCTGCTATATATAGCGGCAACCAATCAAGTGGTTAGTGCTGCGTTAGTAGCGGAGAGGGAGGCGGATGATGAGTCGGCAACCACGGCAGAGGCATCCAAATGACAAGCGGGGGCTTCACCGGCAAGCTCTGGTCCCGACAAGGATAGATCCGCGCAGAGCATGAGAAGACGCAGAAAAGGATGGTGCAGCGCCAGTTTACTTTGTCGGCCCCTTCTGCAGGAGCTAGGTCAAGGTATTCGGTGTGCGTAAATTGCTTTTCGCCTTCTCATGGCCTCGAGAAAGCTGCGCCAATACTTTCAAGCACATGAGATCACAGATCGCCACTCGCTTTCAATAAGAGGATAACGCAAAATCCAGAAGCAACTGGCAGGATTGTCGAGTGGGCACTGGAACTGTCAAGCTTTGGTCTCAAGTTTGAGAGCACTTCAACTATCCAAAGCAGAGCACTCGCAGAGTTCATAGCGGAATGGACGCCAACACAAGACGAAGAAATTCCAGAAACGGGCATCCCCGTCAAGGAAGCAAGCAAAGAGTGGCTAATGTACTTTGATGGTGCCTTCTCGCTGCAAGCGCCGGTGTCATGCGCGTCTGCTTGTAGCACCCACCGGAGAGCACCTCAAGTATATAGTCCAAATGCATTTTCCCAAGGAGCAAGCAACAAACAACACTGAAGAGTATGAAGGTTTGCTTGCCGGTCTCAGGATCGCAGTAGACCTTGGGATCAAGAAGCTCATTGTCAGGGGTGACTCACAGCTTGTCGTCCGCCAAGTGAACAAAGATTATCAGAGTCCGTTGATGGAAGCCTATGTTGATGAAGTGAGAAAGCTAGAAGAGCACTTTGACGGCCTGCAGATGGAACATGTTCCAAGAGCTCAGAACGATATTGCCGATGGCTTCGTCAAAGTGCGCCAGACTCAAGTTACTCGTGGAACCAGGGATTTTTGTGCTCAAGCTGACTCAATCGACTATAACGCCATCAACTGGACAGAACAAGAAGAGGAAGTTGATTTCTGGTGACTATTTTCCGGCAGAGCTTCCCGAAGCCGCCGCCAAGAAGGCCCCCAAGATCAACACCAAGAGTGCTGAGGAGCAGTCTGCTCCGACAAGTCCTAGGGTTTGTTTCGTTGAAGCGACGCCCCGACAAGTTTTGCTCCGTAAGCTTGTCGGGAACATCAAGCTCCGGCTGAGCCGCAGGTTCTGCCGAGAAGCGGATGTTCCCGCAGCAGCAGATGTGCCTTTAGTCTTTGTTGTCGAGCCACAAGCTCCAAAGATGGGCACAAAGAGATTGTTCATTTCCTTCAGACGGAGAACTTCCCAAAGAGCAAGAATAAGCGTAAAGAGTAGCCCGGCAGTCAAGTATGTACCAGTTTGTCGACAAAGACACTGCATGTAAGAAGACTCAACGGTGTGAAATTGAAGTGTATTCACCGAAGATGGATGAAGCTGTTGGCGAGATACATGGAGGCATATGTGGTCACCACATTGGCGTAAGAGCACTTGCAAGCAAAGCTTTCCAAGAAGGTTTCTTTTGGCCGACAGCCCTCCACGATGCAACCGCACAAGTAACCAAGTGTGAAGCGCATGGCCCATTCCAAGCAGATACACCAGCCAGCTCAAGCTCTCCATACGATCCCTTTATCCTCGCCATTTTCGATCCGGGGCTCGACATCCTCGGCCCTTCCCCGTAGCTGTCGGGGCTTTGAGTACGCTTACGCTGTAATCGACAAGTTCACAAAGTGGCCGGAAGTGGAAGCATGAGGAAGGTGACAGCACAACAAGCAATCAAGTTCTTCAGTCGATTGTTTGCCGCTTCGATTCCTAACAGATCATCACCGACAACGGCACACATTCACGAGTCGCACCTTCATGCAAGACGCCCAAGATCTTGGCGCCAAGATCTGCTTCGCTTCGCTGCTCATCCGAGAAGTAACGGCGGAGCGGCAAGGGCAATGCCGGTGCGCGCAGCTCAAG
The DNA here is from genome assembly GCA_021605205.1 of Aegilops longissima. NCBI lineage: Eukaryota > Viridiplantae > Streptophyta > Magnoliopsida > Poales > Poaceae > Aegilops > Aegilops longissima. Next base: position 275,309 of record JAHIAM010001053.1, on the reverse strand, counting down.
ACCGGGACTTTCGACGGGCTACACAAGTGCGGAAGAAACTGGATTGAGGAGCTGCCGGTGGTTCTTGGTCGATCAGACGACGCCAAATCGAGCCACCGCCGACACCTTTCGCCTAGTCTATGGAGCAGAGGCAGTTCTCCCCACGGAACTCGTATTCGGGTCACCCCGACCGCCGCTTATGATGAGTTTGAGCAAGATCAGCTGCGACAAGATGACGCTGCTCCTTGAGGAGGACCGTCTTGAGCGCCAGACGAGCTGCTCGATATCGGCAAGCTTTGCGCCGCTACCATAGCCGCAGTTAATGCCGAAGTCTCGAGGAAGGCGACCTTGTTCTTCGCGCGTTCAGTCCGCCAAGAATTCCAACAAGTTGACGCCAAAGTGGGAAGGCCCTTATCGGGTGAAACAAGTCACTAGGCTCCGGCGCTGTCCGCTTTGAGACCGAAGATGGCATTCCGTGAGCAACTCCCGAACATCGAGCATCTTCGTAAGTTTTACTCAGAGGGCGGTTGCCGAACTGTTCCAAGAACCACCTTTTGTACAAGTCTTGCCGATGTTGCATGTAATCCTTTGTACAAAGCCGGGCGCAGATCCCGTGCATAAGTAAAGCTCACGTGCTCCGCACATCTTGTCAATTTCAAGCTTTCATCATTTTATTGCATGTGTTATCTGACACTTTGTGCAGCACCTACACCCGTAAGCAATAACGAGCACGAGGCTCCATAACTTTATTTCTCTCTTCTTTCTCTTTCTCAAAGAAAGGAAGGTTCCTCGCCCACAAGTTAGCCGGGGAAGGAGAAGATAATGGTGTGGGCCACCAAGCGCCGTCAAGAAGTTTCGCCTTACCGAAGCAAACGATGTAAAAGCTGTTGTCAAAATTTGAGCAACCAGCTTTTAAATTTTAAGTTATCTCCTCGAACGACCGTATTTTGTATGGAAAACCTGTGCGCCAAGGAACCAAATCGTGGCTAGCTGCGCCTTACTTTGTTTCGAGTCCGCCAACAACTTAAGTGAGCTGCAACTGGTTGCATAAAGTTGTTTGTCGAAGCGGCACCGCCAAAGAAGTGCCGACGTTCAAGACTCAGCGTCATGCAAAGGTGCTCATACGACAAGTTCCCTAAAAGCGAGGGCAAAACATACAAAGGAAGGGATCAAGTAAAGGAAATAACATAGCAATTACTACCCAAAATAGAGCTATATTACAAGATAGCTTGTCGCAACTCTAATAGATCGTTCTCCTAACATGACCAGCATCGACAAGGAAAAGATAAAATTGGCGGCCTAATCTACGCGGTCGCCATCAACCCTCTTAATCTTGCCCACCTTGTCCACAATGGGTGCGACAAGGGCCTTGAGCGCTTCCACAACAGCATCCGGCGGCAAGGACTTGAGGACGCCGGTGAGGTTGAGGCCTGGATTGTCAAGGCCACCTTCATCGGCACCTTCGAGAGCTCCTCACAGATCCGCGCGACTCGGCCAGCTGCTTTGGAATCTCTTCCGAGTCGCTGGAGAGCCGCCACCACGCCTTTGAAGAACAAGCTGAGCTTGGCGCTGGGTTGAGGTGCTCGTCGAGGAATATCCAAGATCCACCATCCCCAGCCCGCCACCTCCCGTCGATGGCGGCGGCAACATTCACGAGACCCTCGGTCCAAGGCTCCACATTCTCTCTCAAGGTGTTCGGCGGCAACAAGACTCGCCAGCAGCGCCTGCTCGCTTTTGATCTTCTCCAACAAGGCCACCTCCCGCCTCCTGGCGCCTTCCAAATGTCTCGAAGTCAAGGTGGTCACCACCGAGATCTGCTTGGAGTCCTTGGCGGTGCCGAGCCTTGCTCCTCTCAACGAGACGGCCCCGCAGCTCACCAAGAGTGTAGGCGCCCTTATTTCGCCATGCTTGAGTGCAACAAGCTCCTCACCGCCTCTTCTTCAGACTGGCCTCCAGCTGCGCCACCTTCGCTTCCAACTCCTTCTTGGCGGCCTCGGCAGCTGCGGCGGCGCCCTTTGCTTCCTTGAGGGCTCCGCCAAATGTTTGCTTTCATGCAAGCTCCTCCTCATGGCTGTCAAGATTGATCTTCCGCTGCGCCACCGCCTTCTTGTGCAGACAGCCTCTCGGCGACAAGCCGTTGTTGCTCTACCTCAGCCTTTTCGAGGATGAAGGCTTTGCGCGCCTCAATGATTTGCTCCCGCTCCTCTGCCAAGGACCGGAGAGCTTCCTGATTGATGCCCCGGAGCTCCTCCGCTTCGATATCTGCTCCCGCCTTGATACAAGCGCTTCCGGGATTCCAGCTTGGCTTGTCGGGCGCGGTAGAGCGACAGCAGCTTCTTCAGCAGCTGCTCCTCCTCGACTTCGCCACGCTGCTGCTGCTTGGCGCGTCGACCAGCGCCAGCCAATGAGGCGAGCAGCTCTTCGTCAAAGGTCTCTCTTCGACCGGGCGCCTCGAGCTCGACGCCTGTGGAAGCTTGATGAAGACGCCATCGCCGCCTTCGATAGGCGCCAGTTGAGGTTTCGAGTCTGGCGCCGCGGCAGCGGCAGAGGGATCGGCGGTCGGTGTAGCGCCTGGCGCCTGCGCGCCTCGGGGCCGCTGGCGATCGCTGACCCTCGCCCGGCTTCTGCGGGCGGCAGCCTTGGCGGCCTCTTCGCCGCAGGGTCATCAGCGCGCTTCTTCCTCGGCAACGACGACGTCGTCGGTGTTGCTGCTGTTTCTCCTCGCCGGCGACCTCGGTCTCCATCAGCTCAAGGGCGGATGGATCTCGACGACCAGAAAATGAAGAAAATCAAGCAGATATTCAAAGAGAAAATCAGAAGAAGAAGAACACAAGGGAAGTTTTTAAGCAAGGGGGTTACCTGTGCCAGGATCTGCAGCCGTGGTCTCCACCACCGGAGGGTCGCTGGCGCTATCCCTTGCCGGAGAACTGCCCTTGTCGGAGAAGCCTCCTTGCCGGAGAACGCTCCCTTGCCGGGGGATCCTCCCTTGGCGGTGTAGTTGAAGCAGATGGCATGTCAGGAGCGGCTTGTGGCACTCTGATGGGGCTGCTCTGCTCCTACACAAACCAACAATGATATCAAGAAAGAAAGGGCACCCATGCACGCCCGACAAGAAAAAGTAAACCATATACTTACTGGGGGCTGTCTTTGGGGCTGCTTTAGAAGAGTTGCAGCGTCCGGCAAGGTGGTCTCGGACACGCCTCCGCTGCCGTGGGGGATCATCCTCGATGACAACCACCGGGTCTTAGCTCTTCGACGCCTTCGGGCCAGCGTCCCGAAAAGGAAAGGGTTCGTAATGAAGCAAATCAGATACAAGACAAAGCAACAAAATTGAAGAAATACAAGTACAACACAAGCCTACTCTTCTTCTTCCTCGCCGAGCTGAGCGCGAGAGATCACCTGCTCACCTCCGCACGACGAGGCGGAGGAGTGGGTTCCTTGACCGCTTGGCGGGAGTTGCAGCGTGGCTCGGGAGGGCCCTGCCCAGCTTGTCGCAGCAGCGTGAGGTGCTTGCCGCGGTGGAGCGCGCGCCGGGCGCGACGGCTGTTGGCCTGCCTCGCCGCCCCATTTCGCTCTCCACCTTGCGAAGACGCCTTCTTGGTGGAGCTGGGGCTCCGCCATGTAAGCTGCTAGATGGTGGGGAGGAGGCGCTCGGCGGGCTCGCCGACTTGGCTTCAGGTTCGCAAGCTCCTCCTCGCCAAAGAAACTCCCTTCGCCGACAAGGCTTGCTGCTCTCGCTTCTCCACGGTGAACCCGACCGCCAATGGCAGCAGCTGCCGCCGCTTCTTCCAGCTGGTGGCGCGCCGCATCTCGCCGTCGCTGGTGTCGCGGTGAGGCCCTTCGCTCATCGGGCGGATCGGCACTTCTTCCAAGCTGTCGAAGAACACCCGACGACGCCATTTGCGTGCTCTTGCCAGTTGGAACAATTCCATGCGAAGTCGCTGCAACGACATCATTGCACGGATGCGGTCGAGCGAGGAATTGTTGCACAATGGAATGACTCCCTCGCAACCTGAACCATTCGGGATGATCGTGGTCGTGCTTGAACAACTCCAGAGCATCGTGATCCAACTCCAAGACGGTGAAATTGAAGTTGAGGCCCGGCACAGCCTCATGATATCCGCCGATTCGAAATCCCAAGCAGGTCTCCTCCTCTCCTACAAGGGGCGTCTTGGCGAAGGAAATCTGCGCCAACGGCGCCTACAAAGGAGTCCGGCAAGCCCGAGGCGCAGGATCCGGTGACAAAGAATCTTCAATCTAGCATCTTCCGCGCCAAGTTGCTCCAATCGCTGCCGCGCACTATTGGGGTTTGGCGCCACGGTAAGGGCTGCGGGTTCTCCTCTACAATCCAACACCAATCTGCCCTCCACTCCTCCCACTTGTCATGGAGCTCTCCTTCCAGATAGGCTTCCTTCTTGCCGATCCTTGAGATCCAAGCGATTCCTCCGTGAGTGGCTCTCCTCTCGACTGGGCATGAAGAAATGGCGAAGAGGGCTACATTTGGTGGATTCGACAAAGTTTTCGCAGAAGATGTGCGAAACTGCCATGGTCGACAGCATTGGGGTGAAGTCAAGGAGGCGGAACCCGAGGTGTTCATGATATCGCAGAAAAATTAGAGAAGGCGGGCAGAGCCCGCAATAGAAGAACAAAGGCTGAAGAAAGGGTACCCAGCTGGGGCTAGTTCAAGCAGCGGCTGGGAGTACCTTCAGGCGCTGGATGCGCAGCCTCCGCCGACCAAGAGGTAGTAGTTCTCCCTCAGCTCCCTTGGCGGCGAGCCGGGAGGGAAGATGGCCCGCCTTTCGCAGCGCCACGAGCCGCTGCGCCGGCCGACTTCACGCCCTTCCCCTTGTCAGCTTTCGGAGCCATGGTGGGGGTGGTGGAGGAGATCGGCGGTGTTGATGGTGCTGGTGGCGATGGGGGGCGGAGCGCTGCTCTCTTCAGCCTTGGGAGGAGGAGGGAGCAGCGGTGGTTTTTCGAGATTGGACAACAAATGGCGAGGTGGGCGAACTGCCCCTGTTTCCCCTGTTTATAAGGAGGGAGAGGGGGCAGACGTTCCGCTTTTCCCAATAAAGAAACCCCCACGATCTCTCCCACGACGCTGCTCGACGCTGCGGCTGTTCGTGGGGGACGTGGTGGGTCCGGAGCATGTTACGGCGTGACTTAGGCCAGCGTGCTGTGCCTGCTTTGGGCCCGGCCCAACAGCCGACACCGCTTGTGGCCCAGCCCGGGGCTCTGTTGGTGTACTAGAGTAGGGGTCCCCTAGTATCCCGAACTCGTGCACGGGCAGTTGCAGACTCAATGGCAAGGCTTGCCAGTGACCGCCAAGGTCCTCCGTGGTTCCTTTGGAGCCATTCAAGAACAAAGTATTTATGCCAAGGAGACAAGGCCCCGCAAGAGGAGCTTGCCGGAAGGCCACTCAAGGCACCTAGAAGACAAGGCCCGGCAAGAGGAGCTTGTCGGAAGGCCCGTGAGCGACAAGCTTCCGGACGCGACGAGGCAACAACCGCTGCAAGGCACTTGTCGCGCAGACTACTACTCCGCTCCTCGCGCTCCAAGACATCCACCAACATGTCGCCATGGGACCTTTCTGCACGCGTGGCAAGAGGTCAGGCGCGCCAGCCGAGCGCGGTGGCAAGCGGTGTCGACAAGATTGCCATCGTGGCAGCGGTGGCGCCCCGACGGTCCCTTTCGCCTGCTTTTGTCGACTTAGACGGGCATTTAATGCCTTTGTCCCCGCCGCCGTGGTTAGGTAGGATACACCGCATAAGTAGCTGTACCAACCACGAGTCCTTTTACGCTTTTGCCCTTGTCTACGTTGCCACCTGTCGGAGACCCCTTTAGCATATAAAAGGAGGCCCATGCGCAACGTAGAAGGGGTTCGACTCATTCGGAAACCAGAGAACACGCGCGCAATGGAACGCGTGGGAGCCAACCGACTTGGACGGAACAGCCGATGGAAACGAGGACTGGCGTACCACAGAACGGAGGAAACGGCCTTGTGTTCTACCGGCCCCGGTCGAAACGGGATCATGTTCATCGGGAGGGGTCTGGCGTATGATACGTCCATTTTGCATCATGCTTTTATATCAATATTTATTGCATTATGGGCTGTGATTACACATTATGTCACAATACTTATGCCTATTCTCTTATTTTACAAGGTTTACATAAGGAGGAGAATGCCGACACCGGAATTCGGCTGAAAAGGAGCAAATATTAGAGACCTATTCGCACAACTCCAAAAGTCCCAAACTCCACGAAAGTTATTTTTGGAAATAATAAAAATACTGGAAGAAGAATCTACGTGAGGGGTTTCCACCGCCCACGAGGGTGGGGGCGCCCTACCCACCTGGCGCGCCTCGCCTCGTGGCCCCTGGCCCTCCAAAGGCCCATCTTATGCTATATGAAGTGTTTCGTCCGAACAAAAATAATAAGCAAGCTTTCAGGACGAGACTCCACCGCCACGAGGCGGAACCAATCTAGGGCTCCGCCAGAGCTGTTCTGCCGAGGACACTTCCCTCGGGGGGGGGGGGATCATCGCCATCGTCATCACCAACGCTCCTCTCATCGGGAGAGGGAAATCTCCATCAAAATCTTCACCAGCACCATCTCCTCTCAAACCCTAGTTCATCTCTTGTATCCAATTCTTGTCTCCAAGTCAGATTGGTACCGAGGTTGCTAGTAGTGTTGATTACTCCTTGTAGTTGATGCTAGTTGGTTTATTTGGTGGAAGATCATATATTCAGATCCTATATGCATATTAATACTCCTCGATTATGAACATGAATATGCTTTGTGAGTAGTTACGCTTTGTTCCCGAGGACATGGGAGAAGTCTTGCTATTAGTAGTTATGTGAATTTGGTATTCGCTCGATATTTTGATGAGATGTATGTTGTCTATCCTCTAGTGGTGTTATGTGAACATCGACTACATGACACTTCACCATTATTCGGCCTAGAGGAAGGCATTGGGAAGTAATAAGTAGATGATGGGTTGCTAGAGTGATGTAAGCTTGAACCCTAGTTTATGCGCTGTTTCGTAAGGGTTGATTTGGATCCATATGTTTCATGCTATGGTTAGGTTTACCTTAATACTTTTGTTGTAGTTGCGGATGCTTGCAATAGAGGTTAATCATAAGTGGGATGCTTGTCCAAGTAAGGGCAGCACCCAAGCTCCGTCCACCCACATATCAAATTATCAAAGTACCGAACGCTAATCATATGAACGTGATGAAAACTAGCTTGACGATAATTCCCATGTGTCCTCGGGCGCTTTTTCTATATAAGAGTTCGTCCAGGCTAGTCCTTTGCTACAAAAAGGATTGGGCCACCTTGCTGCACTTTATTTACTTTTGTTACTTGTTGCTCGTTACCAATTATCCTATCACAAAACTATGTGTTACCTATTATTTCAGTGCTTGCAGAGAATACCTTGCTGAAAATCGCTTATCATTTCCTTCTGCTCCTCGTTGGGTTCGACACTCTTTCTTATCAAAAGGACTACGATAGATCCCCTATACTTGTGGGTCATCAGCGTGCCGCAAAACGGAGGAAACGGACCTCGTACGATTGAAACGGGGGTCCTGTTGATCGGGAGGGGTGTGGCGTGCCGCAAAACGGAGGAAACGGACTTGTGTTGGAGCGCTACGGCCGAAACGGGGGTCCTGTTCATCGGGAGGGGCGTGGCGTACCGCAAAACGGGACTCCACGGGATATTGTTCGTCTCCACCGTCGACCCCCTCCAGCCTCCACGGGCTATTGTTCATCCACCGTCGACCTCCTCCAGCCTCCACCTGCGACTGTTCATCCACGGGCTCCTGCTCATCCAGCCTCCACCGCCGCTTACTCCACCGGCCATCGCTCAACCAGCCCTCTCCACGGGCTACCGCTCAACCACCCTCCACCGCTCACTGCTCATACAGCCTCCATGGGTGGTCCTGTTCATCCAGCCTCCACGGGTCCTGTTCATTCAGCCCCAACCGCTCGACCGATCGGGTCCTGCTCATCCAAAGGCAACACCACGGGTCATGTTGATCCACCCCACCGGAACTGCTCATCCAAACCCCCCAGCAATGCTCACTGTTCATCCAGAGGCAGCATCGATCGGCTTCAGTTAGCAGCAGTAGCAAAGGAATCGCTCGATCGGGTTCAGTTAACAGCCATCGATCTCTCGGGTTCGGTACCGCGTAGCCTGTAGTGCAATCGCTCGGGTTCAGGTAGAGCCCAACGCCTCGCACCCACGCGCGTGCGTGTACGAGAGAAACGTGCATCGCTCGTCCCCGACCACCCACCGTAACCGGGAACACCCCGATATTTTTATCGCCCTCGCTTCTACCATGGTTTTTTCCGTCATGGACGGCCCAAAGAATGTGATGCAGCTGCGCCTCCGCCCGCCCAGACTAAAAGCTCATTTTCTCGTCATGATTTTTGTCATAGAAGTAGAATCCCACCACATCTATGATGATACCGGTTTTGTCACAATTATCGCCATAGAAGTGTCATAAGTATGACCGAATTTTTTTCGCTCGCCCAAAATGTCACGGATGTGTCTTTTTTTTTTGTAGTGACGTGCATTAGTGTTAACTCTTTGAGAGTCTTGTTCAATTCTTTTTGGGTGTCCCTCAGGATAAAGTGGTTCCTGAGTCATTCTACCTCCTCTAGTCATTACTCTAACAACATGATCATTTATATTATTATTATTCATTTCATCTAGCAACTCTCTTTGAGTTTTAGCAACTTGTTCTAACTAGGTTTGAACCATAGAAGCCTGCTTCCCCACACCTCTAACATTATTTGAGATTCTAAATAAAAAGTCACTCAAGCAAGCAATCATATCAGAATTGTATTTCAATTGTTCATAACATTTGCATTGAAGTGATCTTGCTTTCTAATGTAATTTTCAAACTCATAAAGGCATTGGCTACGGTGCATATTGTGAGGATTGTCCTTATCATTGAATTTCATTAGAGAATTTACCTCTACCACCTTAGGTGGTGGTGGTGTCAAGCCCATGTATTTCTTCAATGGGAGGTAAAAATTTGACATCCTTAGCTTTAATACCTCACTATCACAGGATGTCGCTAACGCGACACTACGATCGAGAGACCCTTCGACGAAACTATAGCGATGCAATAATCGCAAATGGTGGTGTAAAAAACCATAAAAAGGTGCAAAACATTTGCGATGACGGATGCATCGAACATGGTTCGGATTTTAGTTGCGTGTCCGATGCAGGGCATACGGTTCAGTTCAATTAACTATTTGTGATGAGGAGGAAGAAAAGAAACGGTCAGCCAGATGAAGGTATGCGCGATATACATCATACAGTTCACTCGGATGAACTGTTTGTGATTATGGAACACAAAAGAAACGGTTAGCCAAATCAAGGTGTGTGTGATATACGGCATGCGGTTCACTTGGATGAACTGTTTGCGTTGAGACAAGAGAACACAAACGGTTCAACTTAACAAGATGTGTGTGATACATGGCAAACAGGTCTGTAATCGGAAACGTGTGAGAAGACCGATAACAACACAGACGATTGCTGCTAAGAAGCCGTGTGTGTTGTGAGCAAACGATTGCCGGTTTACAATTATGAGTGATTGATGAAAATATAACCGATGGGTTCCATTGTTTAGTCCGTGTGCGTTGTGATTTTCTTTGTCCGCAAAACATCTACGCTCTGTCTACAGAGCATCAACATATATACTTAAAAAGATAGCATTGCATAACCAAATTAAGCATACAACTACACAAGTGACTACACACATAACATTTCCACACACCAAAGTAAGCACTCACATGCATACTAAACTAGGAGAAACGAGGATCTAATCATCTACTTATTGTTGCGATAATGCTTACCATTGCTCTGCTTCCGGCTGGATCCCTGGCCGTTTAGGGGAAGGAGGCACTTCCTCATGTCACGATCCGCTCAGACATAAATGAGCTCAGGTATGCGATGTCGGTGTACTAGAGTAGGGGTCCCCTAGTATCCCGAACTCGTGCACGGGCAGTTGCAGCACCACGCGGCAAGTCTTGCCAGGTGACCGCCAAGGTCCTCCGTGGTTCCTTTGGAGCCATTCAAGAACAAAGTATTTATGCCAAGGAGACAAGGCCCCGGCAAGAGGAGCTTGCCGGGAAGGCCACTCAAGGCACCTAGAAGACAAGGCCCCGGCAAGAGGAGCTTGCCGGGAAGGCCCGGTGAGCGACAAGCTTCCGGACGCGACGAGGCAACAACCGCTGCAAGGCACTTGTCGCGTAGACTACTATCCGCTCCGCGCTCCAACACATCCACCAACGTGTCGCCATGGGACCTTTCCAGGCACGCATGGCAAGAGGCTGTGCGGCCAGCGGAGCGCGGTGGCAAGCGGTGCTGACAAGATTGCCATCGTGGCAAGCGGTGGCGTCCCTGACGGTCCCTTTCTGCACTGTTTTGTCGACTTAGACGGGCATTTAATGCCTTTGTCCCCTGCCGCCGTGGTTAGGTAGGATACATCGCATAAGTAGTTGTACCAACCACGAGTCCTTTTACATTTTTGCCCTTGTCTACGCTTGCCACCGTCGGAGACCCCTTTAGCATATAAAAGGAGGCCCATGCGCAACGAGAAGGGGTTCGCTCATTCGAAACCAGAGAACACGCTAGGTCTTGTAGCTCTCAGCGCTCCCTAGCAAGAACACAATACAATCGCATAAGCAGCAATAGGAGCATTATCTCACCGGAGAGCTCCGCCGGGTAAATTGCTCGTGTGCTTCGCCGATCCGCTTCTTCGGCGACCTCCGCCCCACACCGAACCGAAAGGGGCTCGGTCCGCCGGTCCCATAGGTGTTCGTGGGTCCGATCAGCTTCCCCGACATACGCCACCTTGGCCGCGTACACGACGTGAGCTTTATCGAGTTTCTCCATCCTGGCCGAGTGCCAAGCACGCTTATCCTTGTTGCTTGATTCCTTCATGTCTCTATAGTAGGGGTCGATGATGGCCTCGGCGAGGTGAACCAGTGAGTCCTTCTCATGCTCCTTGCTGCCCCATATCTTGTATCGGCCCTGGATGTCGACAAGATTCTGGCAGGCGATGCCTGAATTCTCGAGCACCTTTTGAAAGTGCAACTAATCCCTGGGTGGTTTTGGTAATTCTTAACAACATATAGCTCATTGGACTAATATTCTTTCAAGATAATCATTTCAGAAAGTGGACCCCTCAAAATGCTAAGGACACATATTGGCTCAAGATCAAGACTCTACATCTTCATTTTAGTGATCCAAGATCACATTGAGTCCATAGGAAAAGCCAATAGTATTAAAAGGGGATGAGGTATTGCTTAATGGCTTGCTTGCTCAAAATGCTTAGTGATATGCTCCAAAAGCCCTCAACCACTTTCTCATATCCACATATGTCCCAAACCAAAAGTCAAACTCGGCCCCACCAATTTGATCTATCCGGCACCACCGAGTTCATTTGACATAGCCATAGCCAGAAACCCTAATCAGTTCAGTCTCACCGATAGGGACCTCGGTCTCACTGAGATGGGATAGCAAACTCTCTGTTTCCCTTTGTAACGTTTTGGTCTAACCGAGATGAGCGATCGGTCCACCGACTTTGCAATGCAAACTCTCTGCTTCCTTTTCGTAATGTTTCGGTCTCACCGAAATGAGCGATCGGTCCCACCGAGTTTTCCTGACCAACTCTTGGTTTGCCTATTACAGAAATCGGTCTCACCGAGAATACGTTATGACCTAACCCTAATGAAATCGGTCCCACCGAGTTGACATGCCGGTCCCACCGAAAAGCCTAACGTTCACATTTTGAACTAAATCGGTCTGACCGAGTTTCAGTATTCAATCCCACTGAGTTTGGTAAATTGTGTGTAACGGTTAGAATTTGTGTGGAGGCTATATATACCCCTCCACCCTTCCTCCATTCGTGGAGAGAGCCAACAGAACGTGTCTACACTTTCATCATTCATTTTCCGAGAGAGCCCCACCTACTCATGTGTTGAGACCAAGATATTCCAATCCAACCACAAGAATCTTGATCTCTAGCCTTCCCCAAGTTGCTTTCCACTCAAATCATCTTTCCACCAAATCCAAATCTGTGAGAGAGAGAGAGAGTTGAGTGTTGGGAAGACAATCATTTGAAGCACAAGAGCAAGGAGTTCATCATCAACATACCATCTATTACCTTTTGGAGAGTGGTGTCTCCTAGATTGGTTAGGTGTTACTTGGGAGCCTCTGTCCAGATTGTGAAGTTGAACCAAGGAGTTTGTAAGGGCAAGGAGATCGCCTACTCATGAATATCTACCCAAGTGAGGCAAGTCCTTCGTGGGTGATGGCCATGGTGGGATAAACAAGGTTGCTTCTTCGTGGACCTTTCATGGGTGGAGCCCTCCGTGGACTCGCGCAACCGTTACCCTTCATGGGTTGAAGTCTCCATCAACTTGGATGTATGACAACACCACCTATCGGAACCACGCCAAAAATCTCTGTGTCTCCAATTGTTTTTGCACACTCCAATCCCATCCATTTACTTTCTTGCAAGTTGCATGCTTTACTTTCCGCTGCTCATATACTCTTGCCATGCCTGCTTGAAATGTATTATGAATGTTTAAACTTATGCTAAAACTCCACCTTAACTTGTAGAACTTAAAAACTGCTACTTTTCTTTGTTGAGGGTCTAATCACCCCCCTCTAAACACCTCTTCTCGATCCTACAATTGGTATCAGAGTATTGGTCTCCATTGCTTTGATTTAATCACCATTGGAGGAAGATGGATGAGTCTACGTTGGGGAGTCTTAGACGTAGAGTGCCTATACTTGATGGAGAGTTCTTTCATGAATGGAAAAATGAGATGCTTGAGATTTTCAATGAATATCAATTGAACAAGTACATTACTAGCCCTTGTGCACCCCTTGTTGATCCTTTGCATCCTACCCTTGATGAGTCTATTGACAAGTTGCGCAACCTTAGAACTGTCAATCTTATTACTAGAGGTTTGCCTAGATATTTGTTTGGTTGCTTGCCTACTCTTGATTGTGCCTACACTATATGGAGATTTCTTGAGGAACGATTTCCAAACTATTCCTTGCAAAACTTAGATGAGATTCTTCACAAGTCTATTGCTTTGAGTAAGATGAATTCCAATGATCCTAAGTTTGGTGATTGTCAGTTTGAGCTTAGTGACCTTATGCATGCCAAAGGAGATGTTGGAATCATTAGCAATATCATCCGCGAAGCCATTAGAATTCACAAAGATGAACACTGTGATGATCATTTATCTAATGAATCACTCTCTCTAGGAATTGATCAATCACAAGACAACGTTGAACATGGATACTATGATGAGGATGACGATAGTGACTTTGATCTCGATGAGTCTATGAGACACTTTGGTCTTGTGGCTAATCTTCGCGGCTACATGGCTGGAGGAAAGGAATGGGTTCTTGATAGTTGATGTACCGATCACATGACAGGAGACAAGGATATGTTTCGTAAGCTTGCTGAAAACAACGACCCTTGAAAGTATGTCACCTTTGGTGATTACTCAAAGGGTAAGGTGGTTGGCCTTGGTAAGGTGGCCATCTCACATGATAGCTCCATACAAAATGTTATGCTCGTTGAATCTCTTGGCTATAATTTACTTTCCATATCTAGACTTGCTGACTTCGGTTTCAATGTCCTATTTACTGAAGTAGATTGCCAAGTGTTTCGTAGAGATAATCATAAAATGGTCTTTACCGGTATACGTAGAGGTGATTTATACATTGTTGATTTCACTAAAAAGGCTCAACCTAGAACTTGCTTAATTGCTAAGTCTTCTAAAGGTTGGTTGTGGCATAGAAGGTTAGGCCATGTGGGCATGCGAAATCTTGATAAGCTTATTAAAGGTGATCATATCCTTGGAGTAAAAGATGTTATATTTAACAAGGATAGATTGTGCAGTGCTTGTCAAGCAGGAAAACAAGTTGGAGGAACTCACCCTGTGAATAACATCATGACCACAAGGAGACCGCTCGAGCTACTTCATATGGATCTCTTTGGTCCCAACGCCTATGAAAGTCTCGGTGGAAACTCATTTGGTCTAGTCATAGTCGATGATTTTTAAAGGTTTACGTGGGTGTTCTTTCCTGATGATAATCCGCAGGTCCAAAAGATCTTCAAGAACTTCGCTAGGAAGGCCCAAAATCAATTTGAAGTGAAGATCAAGAAGGTTCGCAGTGACAACAGAACGGAGTTCAAGAACGCAAATGTGGATACCTTTCTTGATGAAGAAGGGATTTCACACGAATTCTCGGCTACGTACATGCCTCAACAAAATGGAATTGTTGAGAGGAAGAACCAGACTCTTATTGAGATGGCGAGAACGATGCTTGATGAGTACAAGATGCCAAAACACTTTTGGGCGGAAGCGGTTTAGACAGCTTGTCATGCAAAAAATTGCTAATATCTTCACAAGCTACTCGGCAAGACGGCATACGAGCTTCTCACCGGTAACAAACCCAAGTTGGATGCTTTCAAGTATTCGGCTCAAAGTGTTACATTCTTGATAAGCATTGTCGTTCTCAATTTTCTCCTAAATCTCATGAGGGTTTCCTACTCGGTTATGGCTCAAGCTCTCACACATACCGTGTCTACAACAATTTTACCCGAAAGGTTGAAGAAACGGTAGATGTGAAGTTTGATGAATCTAACGGCTCGCAAGTAGAGCAATTGCCAATTGATGTAGGAGACAAGACCCTTCGGAAGCAATCCAAGACTTGTCTATTGGCAAGATACACCCAACGGAGGTGAAGGAGAGTACCTCGCCAGTCCAAGTGGAAGCTTCTAACTCACTGTGATGCCCCCGATTCAATTGTACACTAATCATGCACACAAACGTGTACGATCAAGATCAGGGACTCACGGGAAGATATCACAACACAACTCTAAAAACATAAATAAGTCATACAAGCATCATGATACAAGCCAGGGGCCTCGAGAGCTCGAATACAAGTGCTCGTTCATAGACGAGTCAGCGTAAGCAACCATATCTGAGTACAGACATAAGTTAAATAAGTTGCCATAAGATGGCTAGCACAAACTGGGATACAGATCGAAAGAGGCGCAGGCCTCCTGCCTGGGATCCTCCTAAACTACTCCCGCTCGCCATCGCCGCCCGCACGTAGTAGTAGGCACCTCCGTAGTAGGAGTCGCCGCCAACGGTGGCGCCTTGCTCCTGGCTCCAAAGATCTGTTGCGACAACCGAGAGGAAAGGAACGGGGGAAAAGAGGGAGAAAACAAACCGTGAGTAATCATCGAAAGTACTCGCAAGCAAGGATCTACACTACATATGGATGGGTATCCGTAAAAGGGCAATATCGGTGGACCGAACTACGTAATGCCGTAATAAGAGGGGATAGCTAGTCCCGTCAAGACTACGCTCGGCAGCCTCCATCTTGCAGCATGTAGAAGAGAGTAGATGGTAAGTTCACCAAGTAGCATCGCATAGCATAATCCTACGCGGTGATCCTCTCCTCGTCACCCTGTGTGAGAGCGATCACCGGGTTATATCTGGCACTTGGAAGGGTGTGTTTTATTAAGTATCTGGTTCTAGTTGTCATAAGGTCAAGGTACAACTCTAGGTCATCCTGTTACCGAGGATCACGGCTATTCGAATAGATAAACTTCCTTGCAGGGGTGCACCACATTACCCAACACACTCGATCCCCTTTGGCTGGACACACTTCCCTGGGTCATGCCCGGCCTTGGAAGATCAACACGTTGCAGCCCTACCTAGGCACAACAAAGAGGTCAGCACACCGGTCTAAATACTATGCGCGCAGGGGTCTGGGCCCATCGCCCATTGCACACCTGCACGTTGCGTAGGTGGCCGGAAGCATACCTATCCCCCTTAATACAAGCGCAGGCTTACGGTCCAATCCGGCGCGCGTAGCTCAGTCGCTGACGTCAAGAAGGCTTCAGGTGATACGACGACGTCGAGTGCCCATAACTGTTCCCGCGTAGTTGGTTAGTGCGTATAGGCCAGTGGCCAGACTTAGATCAAATACCAAGATCTCGTTAAACGTGTTAATTGATGTAACCACGAATGCCGACCAGGGCCAGGCCCACCTCTCACCTAGGTGGTCTCAACCTGCCCTATCGCTCCGCCACAAAGATCCACCCAGAGGGCCGTCGGGAAAAAGGTCCTTTCAGCCACCAATCCATGAATCACTCGCGGGTAATCTACGAGCCGACCCGACTTTAGTCACCACATGTATCATATATTATGTATATAAGTATATACCCGTGATCAGCTCCCGAGTGATCACGGCCCGATAGTATAGCATGGCAGACGGACAAGATTGTAGGGCCACTGATGGAATACTAGCATCCTATACTAAGCATTTAGGATTGCAGGTAAAGGTAACAACAGTAGTAGCAAAGACAGGCTATGCAGCAGAATAGGATGAACCGAAAGCAGTAACATGCTACACTAATCTAATGCAAGCAGTAGAGAGAAGGAATAGGCGATATCTGGTGATCAAGGGAGGGGGCTTGCCTGGAAGCTCAGCCGAGAAGGAGGGGTCGTCAACACCGTAGTCGTACTGCATAGCAGCGGCGTCGGTCTCGGTGTCTAACGAGAGAAGAGGGGGAAGAAACAATAAATATAATGCAAACATAAGCATGATGATGCATGACATGGCAATGAGCGGTACTAGGTGTGCCCTAACACAGTAGTAGGTGATACCGGCGAAGGTGGGAACATCCAGGAAAGTATTCCCGGTGTTTCGCGTTTTCGGACAGATGAACCGTAGGGGAAAAGTTGCGTGTTCGCTATGCTAGGGATCTGTGGTGGACGAACGGGCTACGTATTCGGATTCGTCTCGTCCTTCTGAGCAACTTTCATGCACAAAGTATTTTCATCCGAGTTACGAATTATTTTATATTAATTTTTAAAGTTTTAAATCATTTTCTAAACTATTATTACTAAATTAATTCAAAATTAGCATTACTGCATCAGCATGATGTCATCATGACATCATCAGTCAACAGAGGTGTTGACTGGGTCAAACTGACATGTGGGGTCCGCATGTCAATGACTGATCAGGCTAATCAAGGTTTAATTAAGTTAACTAGTGACTAGGTTAATGTAATCATGATTAATTAAGTTAATTAATTCTTTAATTAATTAATTATTAATATTTTAATTATTAATATTTTAATTATTAATATTTTAATTATTATTTTTAATTCTTTTTTTATAAAAACGTTCTGGGGCGGGGCCCTCTTGTCATAGGCCCCGAGGGGCCTTAGCGGGTTTCGGGCGCCAACGGGTGCGTGGGCGTAGGGGCGCAACCCGCCCGGTGCGGGACGAGGTTGCCGGTGAAGGGGAGCCCGCCCAGGGAGGGCGCAGCCGTGGTGGCGGGCGCCGGCCGTCGGGATGGCGCGGGGCCGTGGGATAGTAGAACGGCCACCACGGGGCGGAAGCGGGGCGACGGCGCGAGGAGCCGAGGCGGCAACAGCGGGTGGAGCACGTAGCTGCGGCGGCAACTGCAGTGGAGCAAGGAGCAGTGGGATGGTGCGCGGCGTGAGCGGGCCGCGAAGGAGAGGGTGGCGGAGAGCGGCGTCAGCAGCGGCAAGGCCGCAACCGCAGTAGCTGCAGCAAGCCGAGGCGGAGAAGAGGATGGCTAGCAGGCGGTGACAGGCCGATGCAGAGCAGCGGCAGGGGCACGCCTGTGTGCGGACGCGGCCGTCGCGGGACTCAAGGGGGTAGGGCGCGAGCTAGCAGGGCGACGTGCGGTGAGCTCGCAGAGGAGGCAAAGGCGCTGGGCGAAGTGGCGGGCGATGCAAATATGGCCAATGTGGCCGTGGCGAGCGGGGGCTAGCGCGGTGGCGTCGCGGCAAGGCCACGATGACGTGTTGTCGCAGCCCATGGCGGGTGCGCGCGAGGAGCGGAGAGGAAGAGAGGCCGGGCTCACTGGGGCCGTAGGGAATGGGCAGTGGGGCGCGGGGAGGAGGTCGGGGACGACGTGCGGCGGGGAGGCAGTCCGGCGGGGAGGTCCGTTCCAATGAGGCAGCTCTGACAGGGTCTGGGCGGCGGCGGCATGGTTCGTTCCCCGATCCAGATCTGGATCCGGGAGGGAGAGAGAGCGATGTGGGGGGATGAGTGGGAGGAGAGTGTGGGGTCGGGTGTCGGTTAGGGTTTCGGGACAGGGGGTTTATGGGGAGTGTGGGGTGGCCGGCTGGGCTAGCTGGGCCGAATGGCCCAGTGGGGTGGTTTGCTTTTCTTTTCTTTTTTATCTTTGTTAGTTTTGTTTTTCTTTTTTTATTCTTTTCCCTTTTTCTGTTTTATTTATTTTAGAGCATCTTAGCATTTTCTAAACATGTGTTTTCTTCACTATAATTACCTATGTGATATTTGGCATCATCCGAACATTTTATTTTCAATGTTTGAAAACTTTTGTTGTTTGCCCTATTGTGAATTTGATTTTTGGACTGGTTTTTGAACTAACGAGAGATTAGCAACAATAACGGAGGTGATGTGGCATTATTAGCAGAGTTTCACTCTAGCTTAATTATCCGGGTGTTACAATTCTCCTCCACTACAAGAAATCTCGCCCCAGATTTAGGAGGTAGAAGGAAACAAGCGGGTATTCATCATGCAAAGCGATCCTCACGCTCCCAAGTGGCTTCGCCTTCGAGTGATGCGACCATCGACCTTGAGGAACTTGATCGCCTTTCCGACGCAGCGGCGCTCAGCTTGGTCGAGAATGCGGACCGGATGCTCTTTATAGGAGAGGTCCTGTTGCAATTCGAGCACTTCATGATCCACTTCTCGGATTGGGTCCTTGAAGGAGCGGCGGAGTTGTGACACGTGGAACACATCGTGAACCTGAGAAAGGTTTGGCGGAAGCTCCAGTTGATATGCTACTTTTCCACGCCTTTCCGTAATAGTGAATGGACCAAGATAGCGAGGAGCTAGCTTGCCTTGATCCCGGCGGTGAGCACCCTTCATTGGTGTGAATCAAGATAAGCCTTTTCGCCAAAGTTGATAGACCCCGTCTTTATGATGACGGTCATATCGACTTTTCCGACGCCGATCGAGCAGTCTTGAGATTCTCGGAATAATGCGGACTTGTTCTTCGGCATGTTGGATAATATCTGGACCGAAGAGTGGACGTTCCCCAGTTTCTGACCAGTTCAGAGGGGTTCGGCACTTTCGTCCATATAATACTTCGAATGGGGCCATCTTCAGACTAGCTTGATAGCTATTGTTATAGGAGAACTCAGCATACGGGAGAGATTCCTCCCATTTCTTGCCGAAGGAAATAACACAAGCTCGAAGCATGTCTTCGAGAACTTGGTTGACACGTTCAACTTTCCCTTGCGACCGAGGATGAAATGCAATACTGAATGACAGATGAGTTCCCATAGCTTCTTAGAAATTTGCCCAGAATCTTGAAGTGAATAAGCTGCCACGGTCTGAGCTGATAACCAATGGAATACCGTGGAGTGAAACAATCTTGGACATATAGAGAGTTGCCAGCTAACTAGCAGTGATCGTTTCTTTGACGGCCAGAAAGTGTGCAACTTTAGAAAGCCGGTCAATGACAACAAGAATAGCATCATTACCTTTCTGCGATTTGGGAAATCTAGTGACGACGTCCATTTCAACATGGTCCCATTTCCATTCAGGAATAGAGATGGGTTGCAGAGTTCCAGCGGGCCTTTGATGTTCTACTTTGATACGACGACAAACATCACATTCAGCAACATAGCGAGCAATGTCTTGCTTCATATTTGACCACCAGAATCTTTGACGAATGTCTTGGTACATCTTGGTGCTATGAATAGACAACGGATTGTCATGAGCTTCTTCCATAACTTCCTTGGTCATATCCAGGTTTTTCTCCTTACACGGCACCACTAGGCGGCCTTTGAAGTATAAAGTGCCATCATCAACAACAGTGAAGAATGAGGGCTTTCCTTCTACGAGGTAGCGTTTAATCTTCTCAACTTGAGAGTCATATCCCTGAATTCTCTTGATGGAGTCCAAGAGATCTGGTTCGACAGCCAGGGTATTGAGGGAATCCTGGGAAACAACACGGAGGTTCATCTTGCGAAACTCCTTAGGAGGGGGAGCGAGTGCACCCGGAGGAACAATATGGAGGTTCAGCTTTCTGAATTCTTGAACAAGTGAGGGCTGAACTTTGTGAACCTCGAGATGGTTGCAGTAAGGATTGTAGCTCAAAGCATCAGCCATTACATTAGCCTTGCCTGGTGTATAGGAAATACCCAAGTCAAAGTTCTGCAATGCTCCATCCATCTCTCTCTACGACGGAGGTTCAGTGTCTGGCTGAGTAAACAGATACTTCAGACTTTGGTGGTCGGTGAAGATCTCGCAACGATTACCAAGAAGGTAATGTCGCCAGTGCTTCAGTGCATGATTGACAGCAGCAAGCTCGAGGTCGTGAACTGGGTAGTTCTCTTCATGAGGGCGCAATTGATGAGAGGCATAAGCAATCACTTTGCGCTCTTGCATTAGGACACAGCCTAATACTTGACGAGAAGCGTCGCAGTAAATGACGAAGTCCTTCTTAGTATCAGGTGGAGCAAGCACTGGGGCAGAAGTCAACTTGTCTTTGAGTGCCTGGAAACTTTCCTGACATTTTTCTATCCATTGGAACTTGACGCCCTTATGCAACAGGTTTGTCAGAGGCCTAGCAATCTCGTAGAAGTTCTCGACGAATCGACAGCAAAAGCTGGCGAGACCGAGAAAACTTCTGACTTGCTTGACATTCTTCGAAGGAGTCCATTCGAGAATAGCATGGAGTCATTCAGTGTTGACGGCAATACCGTCCTTAGAGATGACATGCCCAAGATAGGTTACTTCGGGTAGCCAGAATTCACATTTGGAGAACTTGGCATATAGTTGATGCTCTCGTAGCTTTTCCAGCACAAGACGAAGATGTTCAACATGTTCTTCTTTGTTCTTGGAAAATACCAGGATATCATCCAGATAAACCACGACAAACTTGTCGAGGTAATCCATGAATATATAGTTCATCAGACGAGAGAAGGTGGCTGGAGCATTGGTTAAGCCGAAAGACATGACGATTGTCGGCGTTCTGGGAATGGGGTCCCTGACCGCTCGCTCGCCTGCCTGCGGGCGTAGCTTAAAGGGGGCCCAAAGACGCCCATCTTCATCAACACAGACTCCAAGACCTCGCGAGGGGCCAAGCTCTCACGGGCGGACGACGCTGAGCTTCCTCAGCGCAATTTCATCAGCTGGCTCACGAGGAGGCGGAGAGATCAAGGCGGGCACCTCACGAAAGTGCCCATGACGCAAGCCATGACGACTAAGGGTGCCAGCGGTGCTGGGGGCGCCAGCCCGCAAGTGTCCTCCTTTCCTCTTTGGTGCAAAGGGGGAAGCGCAGTAGAGGATCAAGCAAAGGCATCCATTTCGTGCAACGAGACCAAGACCAGTCCAACGGTGGGGAGGAGGTCATCGGGAGCCTGTGACGGCGCCACCACAGTAGCCTTTGGCAAGCGAGGACCAACTTTAGTCAGATAAGTGTACCAGATGTTCCCTTCAAATGGCTAATTGTTGGCGCCTTCCCGCCAATAGTTGGGAAGAGGCCCAGGCCTTTGCCTATAATAGGACTAGCCACCCCTGTGGTAGGGGGAGGCGGGTTAGCAATCGTGGCAATCCGTAACCTGGGCAAGCAGAGAATCAAGAAGAGAGAGAGAGAGAAGGGCGGCTGAACTCCTCTTAGCAGTTCATCCCCCCAGCCAAGAGCAGATCCTCGCGAGGCTGTTCTTCCTTGTATTGTTCATCATCATCAGCCCAAGAGGCAATCCACCACACCCCAAACTAGAGTAGGGTATTACACCACAATGGTGGCCCTAACTAGTATAAACCTTTGTGTCTCTTGTGCTGTTCTTTCAAGAGTTTAGATCTCTGCGAGACGGAGAGGTAGAGGGCGAATCTCCGCCACACCCCAGTAGTTCGAACTCAAGGGTCCGTCTGAACCCGAATCCGACATTTGGCGCACTGTAGGTGCGCGCTGAATCCACCTTCTACCACTTTGCGCCCCTGCTGTATCGTCATCACCATGTCCGCGATCAAAGCGGGCAACCAAGAAGAGCCGCCGCCAGGCGACCCCGCTACCCCTGTGCAGCTCATGGTCCGCAGGGCGCAAGGGTCGCCGAACTGAGGGTCACACCACGGTGGCCCGAGAGCTGTTGCAGTTTAGGCTGCTGGAAGGCGGCCGCGACGTGCTGCTAGAGCGGGTCGCCGAGCTCCTAGGCTTTGCCGCTTTGGGGGCTCACCCCTTCTGAATCCAGCTCCCGTCTCAAGCCCAAGGCGACACGCTGGGCTCCCTGCAAGACGCCAAGGGCCCCAAGGCTACTCCAACGCCTGAAGTTGCCGGCGCGGGTCAAGGTGGCGCTACCCCGCCCGCAGACGAGAAGGAGAGGGACTTGGCATGGCCCACGGCCCCAGCGGGCAGCCGCGCTACCACCCCACGGTGGGCACGTCAAGCAGAGCTGCATGGCACACGGAGCACTATGGCGAGCCTTCGGGATGACGGGCGCCAAGAATACGTGCTCCACATGATGGACCAAGGCACGCCACGAGGGCGCACAAGGCTCGCTTCCTCAGCCCGAGCCGGGGAACGAGACACCGTGTTTAGCTCTTCCAGAGCTCCCGGACGGTTCCACCGGCCACGCTGGAGGCGACGATTATCGGCTACCGCTAATTCTTCATGAGCAGGTGTACGCTAATCATGGATCGCAGGAGGTGCAGGTCGCCACAGCGAGCAGCTGCCCCACTCCCACAGTCTTCTACCCTCGGGAGGAGGGCGCAGGGGCTGCAGGAGAGGGGCAGATCCCACATCACCACCGCGCGCTCGAGCAAGGCGTTTAGGAGGTAGGCCTCCGGCCGGGAGGTGCCTAAGGCCTCGCGGCGGAGGACCCATGGTCGCCGGGGAACCGGCCACCGCCTACCCCATCGGGCGTGTCCTGGTTTCCGCTGCCGTTGGTTGCACTAGAGTGTGGCGCAAGGCGGGCCTTGTCTGGGCGATATGAAGCAAAGCCGGTACTGAAGAAGGCCCAAGGCTCGTGAAGCTCGCCGCCTGTGACACTCTCACCTAATAATGAGTGGGGTACACGCCGGAGTCTCAGGGTGCCGCCTCAGCCCCCGGCTCCTCCCACGCCCAAAGGACAGCACTTAGCTCCGCTACCGGTGAGAAGACGCCCAAGACTAGATTAGGTGCCGGACGCGCCTTTGTCTGCCATTGCCTTTTCCTTTGGTTGTAACTTTTCCCTCATGGATTTAAGTTGATTCAAATTTGAGATTTGCGTGTTCGGGAAGGGGTGCTTAGTCTCGCTCGAGCCATTTCGCTCGTTACCGCTTCACCACGCCTGCCTCCTCGCGAGCCCCTCGCGAGTCGGGTCAGCCTAGCTCGTGGCACAACTCAAACTGCTGCTGTCGCGCCCCTCTCGAGGATTTTCCGTGCTCGTGAAGTTGTCGCTAGGAAAAGGCCCAGAGCTCGTGAAGAAGGCGATCCCGTGAAGCTGCCGATTTAGGAAAAGGCCTAGAGCTCAGGAAGAAGGCGATCGCTTATGAAGCTGCCGTGATTTAGGAAAAGGCCCAGAGCTCGTGGAAGAAGGCGATCACTGCGGAAGCTGCTGCATAGGAAAAGGCCCAGCTCTGTGAAGAAGGCGATCACCGTGAAGCTGCTGCTTAGGAAAAGGCCAGAGCTCAGAAGAAGGCGATCGCCCGTGAAGCTGCCGCTTAGGAAAGGCCCAGAGCTCGTGGAAGAAGGCGATCGCCTCGGAAGCCGCTGCTGCAGAAAAGGCCCAGAGCTCGGAAGAAGGCGGTTGCCTCGGCTGCCGCTAGGAAAAGGCCCAGAGCTCAGGAAGAAGGCGATCGCCCGTGAAGCCGCCTGCTTCATGAAAAGGCCTGTGAGCTCGTGAAGAAGGCAAATGCCTGTGAAGCCGCCGCGTTCATGAAAAGGCCCGGAGCCTGTGAAGAAGGCCAACGCCTGTGAAGCTCCCCGCCAGCGACACTCTCGCATCCTACGGATTCCACTGGAGAACACCCAAGACATCACGTCCTCCCACAAAGGCGCCCTGGGCCTGCGCTAAACAAAGGAAAACCAGCCAACCATCAGCGCGGGCGCCACAAGAATGTAACAATTACTAATACGATGGACACAAATTTACATGAGGGGCTCCTCCCAAAATGCTCTCATACCATCAGTGCCAAAACCTGAGTTCTATTCATGCAGGTAAAAAAATAGGAGCGACATATACCCCGGACAAATCCCCATGCGCCCTCGAGCACCCCTAAGCCGCTGTCGGGCGCCGCTGAACTCGCCATCGCTGTCTGACGCCACCAGCGGCGCCAGGTTGCTTCACCACACCGCTTCGCCAAGAGCCACGATCACGCCGTTGCCGTCCGGCGGCGGCCCCGACAAGCGCGTTTCACGTTGTCTTCCACTCAAGGCGCCAGTCGCCTCACGCACGCCCGGGGACTAGGGCGATAGCGGCGTCAAAGTCGAAGTGGGGATCCATGTTCCGGAGATGGCTGAAGACACGGGAAAAGGCGCGCCCGAGCAGGGCGCGGCTCCTCTCCACCAACCTGTCGGCCCTGACCGACCAAGGCCCAAAGCGCCACCACGGCGGTGAAGAACTGAAGGTTGCCGGCATAGTTGATTGTGTGCGGCTCACCAACAGCCGCCTCGCAGATGTTGCCCAAGCTGTGTTGGCTCTCTCCCGGAGCGTGGCGAGCATGGGGCCATGCACATGCTCTAGGACCTGCCGCTGACGTATCTCATCCGCGTTCTGGCGTGCGACGGCCTCGGCCTCTTCCATTCGCTGGCGAAGACGGAGCATCTCGGCCTGGGAGGCGGCTAACTCCCCTTGCGCTACCTCAAGGGCGGCCCGAGAAGCGCCGCCCGCACGCCGCCTCCTCCCGCTTGGCCCTCAAGGTCATGGGTCCTTCCTTCACCTCACCCGGATCAACTCCAGCCTCGAACTCGCGGCCGAGGTCTTGGCGCGCCATCGCCACCCGACGTCCAACCTCCTCCAGACACGAAGCTTCCGTGCAGCGACATCGCCCTCCGCCATGCCACCAAGCGCCTCGCCTCCAAATACCAGATTGCGGTGCGTTTCGGGCGGCTTCCAGCCAAACGCCTCACGCTCGAGCTCAGCCTGGTCGCCAGAGGCCACCTTCATCGACGCAAGGGCCGCCAGCTCCACTTGCTCCTCCAAAGGAGTGGCACTGTGCCAGAGCCCCCGAGCCCGCCTCCGCCCGCCGCCGCCGCCGGGTCAGCTCCCGGCCTCCTCGGCAGCCTCGATCGGGCCACCCGAGAGGCCTCTAGCGACACCTTCGCCATCATCAAGATCACGCTGATGGTGCGCGAGGGCGGCGCGGCCTCAGCCAAGGCCTCGCAGCCAGCGCAGCCTCGGCCTCCAGCGCCTTCATCAAGAAGCTCCTTCCAAGCAGGTTCACCGCTGGCGCTCTTCAAGGAACTTGGCGGCGAGCGCAGACTCCTGTGGCGTGCTCGAGCACGCCCTCCACACCATCATCCGCCTAAGCAAGCGCCGGGGCCACGAATCATCGCTCCTCCGGCAGGGGCTCATTGCACTGCTGATGGGCGGCCACACGCCAGAGCCCGACTGAGCCAGCCTGCCTCTGCATGAAGGGCGAGGGGCGCCAGCCAGTCGCAATCCATGACCAGACGAGAAGCTCACGGCAGGCTGGCTATGCCACGAGAGAGCCCGTGAAGGAAGATCGCGGGGAGTGAAGGGCCGCAGGCGCCGGACAGTCGCCTTCAATCGCCTCACCACAAGAGCAAAGGTTTCGAGCACTTGGGGACGGTGGAGGCGGGCGGTTAAAGGAGGCGGCACTCAGCCACTTTCATGAGCTCTGCAAGGCTCATGGAGCAGGTGTCAAGAAAAGCAACAAGAAGGTCCGTGTTGGAAAAGGAGAAGACTTACTCATCGCTGGCGGCATTTCAAGGCGCTTCACAGACGACAAGGGAAGTCATCACCAGTATTCCCTTTTTCTCCGAGGGCCTCAAAGTCCACGCGAAGCGCCCAAGAGAAGAGCGCAAGGATCAACTCCGCGACGAAGACGGAGCGCCGGCGATCCGCTGGGCGCCGCCTCGGACGCGGCATACCAATCGCCGCCAGAAGTCGCGGGCCTCAGGGGCCTCACCTCAAAGGCCGAGCAGCTTGCCACCCTCAGCCTCAACAGCACAGTCCCGGAGCTGCTCCTTCGAGAGCATCACCCGGCGCTCCCACCTCATCAGAAGCCCCCTCGGCCTCTGGCGCCTCATGCCTCCCTGCTCCGCCACTTGAGGAAGAGTCGCCTTGGCCGACTGGAAGGGCAGTCACCACCACTGGGTTCTCGCGAGACCCCTGGAGGCCAGCAGGGCACAACCCCCATTCATCAAAGATAGGCATCTGCTTCAAAAAATCGTCCCTGTTCTGGCAGAGGTACAACAGGGGCCCTCCCCGCTGGATGCTATCCGGTTGGGGGTCACCAACAGATCAAGAGCACTGCCCTCAAAGACTCTGCATCGTGTCCTCTTCCCGAGCTCATGCGATCACCACGCCCACTGAAGGCCCACATCCGGCGGGAGTGGCGTTGGAGAGGGGCAATGCGACGCAACAGGAACTCCTTCACTACTTTGGGTGCTGTCACGCCGATCGATTTCAAGAACGCGAAGCGGCGCCAGACGAAGGCGAGCCGGGGGCTCTCGAGCGTCTCATGGCCCCAACCCAAATTAGGGACAGCGGGCGAGGTTGGCTTCGACAGCAGGGGGCTGGGCACCTCCACATCAACATACAACCACTGCTCGCGGAACCCAGCCGAAGGCGAAGGAAGCCCGAAGTCGATCCCTGAGGCCGCAGTCTCAGGCGCGGCGACGAAGTTCACACATGCCGAGCATTGGGTAGGGTCGACAAGGTGCAGAGAGAAGAAGTGGCGCAACAAGGCAACAGAAGGGGGGATGCCCATCATTGCCTCGCAAACAAAAGCGGAGACCGAAAGAAGGGTGATGGATTCAGGACCCAGATGCATCATATGGATCTGGTAATGGGAAAGAACGGCCTTGAAGAAATCTCGTAGTTGGGGAACCGACTTGCCACTGTGGCGCCAAGAAAATAATGGACCTCAAAGTGATTATCCCGCTGGGGGAAGTGAGACGTAGGCCAGGCCGTCGTCCTCCCACACTCGTTGAAGATGGTAGCCAGAGCCGAGCTGACCTTGCCCAGGCACTCCCGATTGATTATGATCGACCGGCCGACGGCAGGGGCCACCGATGGCGGCGGGCAAGACGGAAGCATGGGTTTCTTCCCTCTCTCCTTCTTCGTCGGAGCCATGGCGATGGGAAGGAGGGGGAAGATTCGAGATTGGATTGGAGGCAGGAGCTGGCGCTCGAGGGGAGGAAGAACAGAGGCGCCGAGCAGCGTGAAGGGGAGCGCTGTGTAACTACGAGTCCGCTTAGCAGGGCGCAAATAAGGGGCGTAGGCAACAAAGGCGACACGCCCAATCAACCGCCACGCTGGCGCCCGAGGCAAGGGCTTTTTAGGCCCAAGGGCGCCGCTTCTTGCCCTTTCGCTTTTCTCGCACGCCAAGTCCGGGCGCGCTTTGGGCCCGGGGCTACTGCCGGCGTTTCCGGGAATGGGGTCCTTAGACTTGCCTCGCCGCGGCCTCGCGGGCATGGCTTAAAGGGGGCCCAAAGACGCCCATCTTCATCAACACAGACCTAAGACCTCGCGAGGGGCCAAGGGGCAGACGACGCGAGCTTCTCAGCGCAGCCTCATCAGCCGGGCTCACGAGGAGGCGGAGAGATCAAGGCGGGCACCTCACGAGTGCCCATGACGCAGCCATGACAACTAAGGGTGCCAGGGCGCCAGCTCGCAAGGTGTCCTCCTTTCCTCTTTGGTGCAAGGGCAAGCGCAGCAGAGGATCAATCAAAGGCATCCATTTCGTGCAACGAGACTAAGACCAGTCCAACGGTGGGGAGGAGGTCATCGTGGAGCCCAGACAGCACACCACAGAGCCTTTGGCAAGCGAGGACCAACTTTAGTCAGGATAAGTGTACCGATGTTCCCTTCAAATGGCCAATTGTTGGCGCCCTTCCCGCTCAATATTTGGGAAGAGGCCCAGGGCCTTTGCCTATAAATAGGACTAGCCACCTCCAGGGTAGGGGGGGGGGAGGCAGAAGTTAGCAATCGTGCAATCCAGAACCTGGGCAAGAAGAGAATCAGTAAGAGAGAGAGAGAGAGAGAGAAGGGCGGCTGAACTCCTCTTAGCAGTTCATCCCCCCAGCCAAGAGCAGACCCTCGCGAGGCTGTTCTTCCTTGTATTGTTCATCATCATCAGCCCAAGAGGCAATCCACCACACCCCAAACTAGAGTAGGGTATTACACCACAATGGTGGCCCGAACTAGTATAAACCTTGTGTCTCTTTGTGCTGTTCTTTTCAAGAGTTTAGATCTCGCGAGACGGAGAGGTAGAGGGCGAATCTCCGCACACTTGAGAGTTCGAACTCAAGGGTCTGCCGGAACCCAAACCGATAACGGTGTAATCGGTATGAACCATATCGAGTCATTTAAGGCGTCTTTGGGATATCCTTCGTGAACATGGATCTGGTGGTAACCCAACCTCAAGTCGAGTTTAGAGAACACTGATGAACCAGCCAGTTGATCATACATATCATTGATCCGAGGGAGAGGATATTTATTCTGAATGGTAGCTTGGTTTATAGGACGGTAGTCTTGGACTAATCGGTATGTCCCATCCTTCTTCTTGACAAAGAGAGAAGGTGCTCCCCAAGGAGAGCAACTTGGGCGAATGAAACCTTTGCGAAGAGATTTGTCGATTTCCTCCTTAAGCTCAATGAGTTCATGCCGCGGCATCTTGTAGGGTCGTTTGGCTATAAGAGTGGTGCCTGGTTTTAAGTTGATGATGAATTCGACACCTCTAGCAGGGGGAATCCCTGGAAGTTCTTCAGGAAAGACGTCGAGGAATTCGTGCATGACGGGAATGTTTTCAATGCCCTCGAGTGGTGCAGCGTTCAATGCATTCAACGCATAAATTCGTGCCTCAACATTTTGCACCAGATGAGCACGGTAACTAACTATTTCATCAGAAGGATGTAGCAGATGGACAGTCTTAGTGGTGCAAACTATGGAAGCAGTATGCATTTTCAACCAATCCATCCCCAAAATGAGGTTGATGTTAGACGACTTTAGGATAATGGGAGATGCATAGAATTCCAGCCCTTCGATTTCCACAGGGACGTCGATGCCAACCATGGAGGTTTGACATTGTCCCACGGGGGTTTTTACCACTACCGAAGTGTTCATCTCCTCACATTTAACGTCGTGCTTGTATGCAAAATCTTCTAACATGAATGAATGCTATGCTCCTGAATCGAATAAAATAGATGCAGGTACTGAATTAACGAGAAGGGTACCCATGACAGTAGCAGGCTGGTCTTGAGCTTCATTCCGATCAACGTGGTTGGCATGAACACGACCATAAGACTTGGTATTATTGTTGCGGGGCTGGTTGTTTCCACGGCCAATTGCGGGAAAGGCCAGTTGATTCTGATTCTGATTGCAGTCCCTGGCACGGTGACCTGGTTGACCACACTTGTAGCACATGCCATTATTGGGAGTGGGAACAACAGCTCGGGGTGGTGGAGCTGGAAGTCTTGGCTGCCTAGATGGTGGAGGAGGCAGACGCGGCAAAGATAGGACTGCCTTTGGGTGCAGGTGCAGCTATTGGTACATGCTGTTGGGAATCCATATCTTACGCTTCGCAAGGGCGGCCCAAGATGAGCCTCGTGTCGCGTTGCGCCTGTGAGAGCTCTGGTGTTCCTGCAGACCAGTTTCGACATTGATGGCCTTGTTCACCAAGGTGGCAAAGTCGGCAAAGTCATGCACTAGTAGTGCGAGCTTGATGCCAGCTTGTAGTCCATCACGGAACTTCTCTTGTTTGCGAGCATCAGTTGGAATGTCCTCTTCAGCATAGTGGGACAAGTCCAGAAACTCCCGCTAATAAGCTTCCACAGATTTGTTGCCCTGGGTGAGGTTGCAGAACCCACGCTTCCTCCGATCCATGACTCCCTGAGGAATGAAGTAGGCACGGAAAGCAGCTTGGAAATCTGGCCAGGAGATGATTGTTCCAACCGGCAGAGTACGCCTGTGGCTATCCCACCATTGAGTAGCGGGCCCCTTCAGAAAGAAGGAAGCAAAGGTGACATAGCGGGCAGGGGCTACATCAGCAGACTCCATCTCATAGGTGATGTCACGGAGCTAGTCATCAGCATCTAGAGGCTGAGTTGAGTTGCGGTACACAGTTGGGTTGAGGGGCATGAAATTGTGCAGATTCACTTGGGCTAGCTGCTGGTTCATATTGGGGCGAGGGAACTGAGCCATCATATTCTCCATGAACTGGCGAATCATCTCGAGCTGTTGGATCATACCAGCCATGTACTCAAAGTGGTGGGCATTGCCACCACGACCACGACCACCGGTCTAACCATCCTCGCTAATATTTAACAGGTAGTTCAGCATTGAGAAATTTGCAAAGACAAGAATCATTCATGATGAAACATGCATAAGGAAAGGAGCACGATAGATACTACATAGTAGTTGGTGTCGTGGAAATACACCTATGGGATCACAAGAATCCCTCCCACGGGGTTGCGGGTGCAGGGTTGCAAGAAGAGCAGGCTAGTAGACAAGACAAGAATCGCTTACCTGTGTTCGGGCCGCGAGGATGCGTGAAACCCTAGTCCTGCTTTTGGTGGGTGTATTTCAGAGAGTTCTTGAGCTCCCTAACTAGCTGTGGTGAGTGCGTGGTTCGAAGAGTCAATCCTTCTCCAAGATGCTATGGGCCCCTTTATAGCTCAAGGGGCTACCATAGTGGCACAGGAGGTGGAAAGGCGATAAAGGCCCTGAGCTTATCGCCAGATACAGGACAAGACGATTTAATGCGTAGCTTACGTGTTCCCTTGCTTTATTGGGGACGGGCGGCCTGCCCATCCGCCGCCGCCTCGCTTGACACGCGCCGGCTGGAGGCATGTGGTGCCATGTAGGCAGGTAGGCAGCTGAGGTGGCACGGTGGTGGAGCCTTCACAAAGATCTGCATGCCGCCACGCAGGCACTCGATGAGTTGGCCTGGGAGGTCCATGTTGCCATGCAGGTGCCCGCCCACCTGGTTAATGCCGGGCAGCCGCAAGGGAACGGTGGAAGCTTGGTTGGCGCGGCCGGTGGTGGCCCCGCCTGCATCCTGGTGAGGGCCTTGCTGGGTGGCCCGGCAAGGGTCTTGTCAGGTGGCCCGGCAAGGGTCTTGCCATGGCTGGCACACATCCTGCAAGGGCCTTGCCGGGGTCTCTGTGGCTTTCCTCGCAAGGATCTTGCCGAGGACCGCTGCCTTCTAATCCTCATTTGATCCTGAATATGTCTTCACAAAGATCTGCATGCCACCACGGAGGTGGTCTCCCAGCCCCGCCCCACGTGGATGATGGCGCTAGACCGTGGGCTCAAGGGTGGCTCGCCTATTGGTGTGGGGCGAAGGGTCCTGCAAGGGTCTTGCCGGGAACCTGCTTCATCCTCTCCGCTTCTTGTGGTCTTGGCCTGGCGCTGTTTTATTGTCTTGGGCTTCGTTTTACCTTGGCTCACCTCCCCGCTTTGCTTGGCGTGACTGCATGCCGTCCATCGCCTGCGACAGGTATAGGGGTACAAAACGCACCCTCCTTTTTTACACCGACAGAGCCCCGGCCTGGGCCACACATAAGCGCGACACGTTGTTGGGCCAGGCTCCAAACGGTGCGCTGGCAGCGGGGCGTTTTTACCATGTAAGACTTCTCAAGCTGGGCTTCCCATGACCCGCTGCAGGGCGGGCGTGAGGGGGTGTGTATGACGGGCGGCATGCATAGGGCGGTATCCACACGCATGCGCCACATCACAAGATAAGGGGCACCTGGCGGCTTCCCATAAAGGGATAATCATGGGCCATGTTCCTTTTACCCTTCGCGCAACCCCAATCTTGGAAACCTCCACATTGCTTCCTCTTCTTCTTCAAGCTTGCCTCAGCTCGCCAAGGTTCTTCTCGCCGCTCTTTGTCCCGCTCCTCCCCCAGCCACCATGGCGCCAAAATCCACCAAGGGCAAGGGAGTCGCCAAGGACGCCGGAGCGGCGGAGCCGCCAGAGAGCGCGCTGGCGGTGCAGCGGACACAGTCCGCCTTCTTCCCCTCGATAGTTGATGTGTTCAGCTCGACTCTTTTCAGCCCCCGGGAGTGAAGACGAGGGGGGGAATTCGGGGCATATAGCCACGCCATCCCTGGCCGACCGCGTGCCGAGGCAGCCCCAAATCGGCACTTTTCTTTGTCGATTTTTTCCTCCGGGCTCGTCCCTCCCTTCTCCGATTTCTTCAGCGACGCCATGCATACCTTGGCTTCCGCTCGGATTTTACTCAATGCGGTGGCCTGCATGGCCTTTTTTCACAGATCTTCGCGAGGGCTTCGCCGGGTGCACCCTAACACGACGCTTCGCCATTACTTCTCCCTCAGATCCAACTGAGGGGCGCCATCTCCGGCTGCATTGCCCGGTCTCAAGATCCAAGAGGGCGATCCGAGGGTGCCATGAAGGAGAGGTGGGAAGAATGGTGGGGCCGGTGGTGCTGACCAAGGAGGAGGACTTCCGCCTGGCGTTTCATGGTTCGCCGGGCGCCGCCGTCCGCAGGTTGATTGAGCAACGTTGATGCCGATGACGAGAAGCTCAAGGTCGCCACCACCAGGATCCTTCGGCTCACCGAGGCTGGCCTCACCCTTGAGATGATCGGGGCGGACTTCATCCGCCGCCGGATCGCTCCGCTGCATAACAAGGGGAGGCCAGCCTGGCTCTTCACGAACCCCACCGACATCATGCGGCTTCGTCCCGGCCTCGACCACAACTTCACAGTGATGGGGCACACCCATTTCTGCCAGCGGCTTTTCCAGCTTGACGTGGGCTGCGACGGCGAGGTCGAGCGGATTGGCAGGTCGCGAGGGCCGCCACAAGGCCGCAAGGTCCTCAAGGGGCCTCTCTGCTCGCTGCCGACGGGTGGTCCCACAGTAACAACTCGTGCCGGTCCGATATCATTGCTATGATGCCGGACTGCAACGCGCATGGGCCCGACCCGAACTAGAAGGCGCCAGAGGATGCCGAGGTGCAGCAGTTCTTGACACCCCGCACGAGGGGTACGCTAACGCTGGCGTCAAGCGGCCGCTTGTTCAGACACCACCCAAAGGAGCTGGACTACATCGCCACCAGGGTGAGGGAGGCACAACTTGTTAGGGGGCCGGGCAGCGCGACGGTGTGGAGGACAAGGCCGACGGCCGCTGAGGAGGAGCTCGGCTGGGCGGCGGCTGCCGGGGAGCCAACAAAGGCTGCACCGAGGCTCCTCCTGTTGAAGATGTGACCGGCGAGTCGTTCTGGAGGAGGACACCGAGACCAAGGACCTGACGCCGCCACGGGGAGAGGGCGAGTCCTGCGGGCGGGCTGGGGCCTGCCAGCCGTCCTGCCCGCAGGGCTGCGCTGCCACACTGACCTTGAGGGTCTGGCACCACACGAGGGCCGCGGCGGCAAAGAAGCCGACGAAGGCCATGGTGAAGAAGAAGACAGCCGCCCCTTCTTCGTCCATGAGTGCCCAGACACCACCTCCTTCTCCTCCTCTGGTGGGTGTTGACACAGAGGTTACCTTTGATTATGGATCCCTCAGCCCGAGGAGGAAGAGGAAAACAGCAGAGGAGGAGGCGGACGACGAGTAAGTATCTGGTTCCTTCTCGTTATCTCTGCCTCCTTAATCTGTGTTGCCTGCCTTGACTTGTCTTCATCTTTGCAGGACGGGAGACGCTTGGCCCAGAGAGTGAAGAGGACCAAGGTCTCGGCTGGTGGCCAACCCCTGGTACTTCTGGGCGCGGTGGTGTTGAGCAGCCAGACAAAGAGCCCCCGCATAGCCCCAGCAGAAGTTCACCACTCTTCCCTGGCCGACATGTGTCCTGGGCACGACACTTTGGTGCTGACCTTGCTGTGTATGCAGGAGGAGAGCAGCAGCAGCAGAGCCACTGAGGGCTACTCCCAACACGCCCCCATCGACCACGCCGCCTGAGGGGCATCCCCAGGCAAGGGCACCAAGGCCCAGCCCACGACATGGAGGAGGAGGAGGAGAACTTGGTGCCGGTGGTTTTGCCTCGACGCCAAATGTTGGCGGGAGGGACTTCTGCTTTCAGCCTGGCACTCGCATAGGTAAGTCGCTCAGCAGTCTCGCTTTTCTTTCTTTTTCCGGCCTGGTCTGGCCTTGCCTCACCCCCTTCTTCGGTGTCCAGATTCCTCCTCGGTGAACCCAGAGGACGTGGACACCGTCATCGAGGGCGTCGCCAAGGCCGCCGAGAAGATTTCCGCCGAGGAGGTTGCCAAGGGCGCTGCCGAGGACGCCGCCGAGGGGCCTACCGGGGGGGCCGGCAACGCTGCCGCTGAGGAGGCCGGCAAAGGGCCTGCCGGAGAGGCTGGCGGGGCTGCCGCCGAGGAGGAGGAGGAGGTGGCCGATGACCAGCCCTCCTCTTCCGTTGCTTCCAGCTCCCGCAAGTACCTGAGGGTGAGCGACGACTTGTTCGTCCTCCTTCCAGGCGCGTCAAGCACCAGGACACCCATCGAGGGAGAGGTGTTCGACGATGAAGTGCTTGCCGCTGCCGGGCTTGAAGTCGTCGACGAGCCGATAGTTGGCGGCGCACGGGTTCGCAGGGAAGAGCGGCCTTCCACGCCATGAGCGCCACCTTTCCGGAAGTTTCAGCGCTTCACCACGCCGACCGACAAGGCTAAGTCCAGACGGCGTGGTGGAGAAGTCGAGGCGGACTCTCCAGTGAACGCTGTCGAGACGCAGGACTGGTTCCGCTGAGGCCCACAAGGAGCTCATGTTGCCTGTGGCTTAGCTGGCCAAGTGTGACTTGAGCTCACCATGAAGCTCACCGACGCCGAGAAAGCTCAAGAGACAGCGAGGAACTTGGCTGCTGCCGCCGGGTTGCCCCGACTCAAAGACGAGGTCCGCTGAACTCCTGTGAGGAGGACTCTCACCGCACGCAAGGCGGAGCTCACGCCATGCTTCCCCACAAGGATGCAGAGGTGGAGAAGCTTGTCTTGTAGCGACTGCGAGCTGGAGTAGAGGCACGAAGAGGCACTCAATGCCCAGGCCTGTGTTCACGCCAAAGAAGGTGGAGGAGCTGGAGGCGGAGCGCGACGGGCTGTAGGAGCAGGCCCCAAGCTGTCCTAGGAGAGGGACACGCTTACAAAGGTTCCTCGACGGAGGCGCAGGACGCGGTCGTCAGCAAGGCTAGGGAGCGCTCCAAGGCCAACAACTCATCAAAGACCTCCAAATCAAGCTGGAGGGTCTGAGAAGGTGTTGTTGGAGGCCAAAACCCGAGAGGGGATCCTCGCCAAGGAGCCGGAGGCCGAGAAGCAGCTGCGACTAACGAGGGCCTCAAACTTCGCGGATCACGTGGCTGGTGAGAACTGCTAGGTTCGACCGCCTGTCCGTCCGCCAACCAAGCCGCCACGCAGCTGGCCATCATGGGGATGCCGGACGTGAGGTACGCCCCGGAGCGGAGGTGAGCACCAATTGCAGCTCGACCATGTTCTTTGAGAAGGTCGCTGGTGCCTCGAGCGGCTCCACGCCAACCGGGCGGCCTCACCGGGCCGACGAGTCCCGGAGGCTTTGCTAGGGTGCTATGACCAAGGTGGCGACTGCACTCCGACCTCGATTTCTTTGACTTCTACTGAGAGCTTGCCGGAGGGTACGACCAATCACCACCAGTGGGAGCGATCAAGCCCATCACCGAGCCTGTGAAATCCAGAGGGTGGAGGGTCAAACGGATTAGGCATCCCTGTCTTTATCGCTCACATGTGTTCACAACCAAGACAATCAAGCTATCTCTAGTTAGAACCGCAGCAACAATTGATGTAATATAACTCTACAGCACTTTCAAGATTATGCATGTTATTTTCCCTGTTTGATTTTCCTTTGTATGTCCACCCCACGTTATCGGTAGGCTCACCGGGCGCTTAAACCTAAGGCGCGTATTGACGGATCCCCATTGGACCTGCACGGTGTGCTTGCTGTCGAAGCGATCCATCTTGCCGCCTCTTAAAGCAGCAAATGCCTGAACTGGCCGAGCTTGACTCGAGTCAGAGTCGGAGTGTTGCTAAGTGCGGAAGGCTACCTCAAGAACTCTTGATGCGACCGCTTTGAGCTGTTGAGCGGACTCAAAATGTAACAAGGGCGCCACCAATCGCTGGAGGGCCCTTTATGCGCAGGTGTTCTCATACATAGGCGAGATCTCGATGACGATAACCTTACATATAGGAGGAAATAACTCAAAGCTCTGAATGACTTAGCTTTTCTATCGCCGAAGCCAAGCGCCGTTTCCGCCGCTTCTCTTAGGAGCCATGGCGAATAAGAACTGCCAGCTAACTACTAGACCAGATTCTCAATTGCGCTTCTACCGGCGCTGCCAAGGATGTTGTGTGAACGCCACCTATGGGATCACAAGAATCCTCCCCACGGTAGCCGGGCGCAGGGTTGCAAGAAGAGCAGGGCTAGTAGACAGCACAAGAATCGCTTACCCAGGTTCGGGCCGCAAGGATGCGAAACCCTAGTCCCAGCTTTGGTGGGTGTATTTCAGAGAGTTCTTGAGCTCCCTAACTAGCTATGGTGAGTGCGTGGTTCAAAGAGCCAATCCTTCTCCCAGTATGCTATGGGCCTCCTTTATAGCTCGGAAGGGGCTGCCACAAAGGGCACACAGGAGGTGGAAAGGCGTAGCAGGCCCCGAGCTTATCGCCAGATATAGGACAAGACGATTAACGCGTGAGCTTAGGTGTCCCTTGAGCTTATTAGGGACGGGCGGCCCGCCCCTGGCCCATCGCTGCCCCTCGTCACTTTGACACGCGCCGGCCTGAGGCACGTGGTGCCATGTAGGCGTGTGCAGCCGAGGTGGCGCAGCAGGAGCCTCACGAAGATTTGCATGCCGCCACGCAGCGCCGGCGAGTTGGCCCGAGCAGATGTTGTTACGCAGGTGCCTGCCCAGCTGGTTGGGCTGGCAACCGCATGGGAATGGTGGTGAAGCTGGCTGGCTGGCCTCGTGGTGGCCCCCGGCCGGGCCCCAGGAGAGGGCCTTGCCGGTGGCCCGCAAGGGTCTTTGTCAGGTGGCCCGCAAGGGTCTTGCTGGGCGCTGCTGTCGTCTCCCCGATAAGGGCCTTGCCGGGGTCCGTGGCTCTTGCCGAGGACCGTCTGCCTTCTAATCCTCATCCGATCTTGAATATGTCTTCGTAAAGATCTGCGATGCCACCACGTGAGGTGCCTCCCAGCCCTGCCCGACGTGGATGATGGCGCTGTGGGCAAGGGGCTCAAGGGTGGCTCGCCTATTGGTGTGGGGGCGAGCTGCCCTCGGCAAGGGTCTTGCTGGGGAACCTGCTTCGCCCCTCTCGGCTTTGTGGTCTTGGCTCATGCTGTTTTATTGTCTTGGGCTTCGGTTTTACTCTTGGCTCACCTCCCTGCTCTTGGCTATGGACTGCACATGCAGCTCCCGCCTGCACAGTGCATAGGGGTATAGTACAAAACGCACCCTCCTTTTTGGTACAATCCGCTGGCATATCTTACAAAAGGGATCATGCATAGAGTTCAGTACACAGATTTCAGTACATAGACTAAAGACATCATAGGCAGCTCGCAGTCTCACGGAGATTGCATCTAATACTAATAAGCAATACTACATCAGTCCTAGGAGGAACTGTGGAGGTAGGTGTAGCCTGATAGCTAGTAGTGACGCAACGGGAAGTCCTCCACGTCAGTAGCCTGCGGTACGCGGATACTCTGGTGCAGAACCCGACGCTCAAGTGGCAGAAGAGGACCAAGTGCGGGAGAGTAGCCTCCCACATCTGGCCAGCCGACACCCTAGGGCATCACGATCCTGGCTGGGTAGATCATAGATCGCGACAGATCACCAGATTGGATAAGGGGGTGCAATAGCTTCAGAGCACGGTAAAGGTGCTGACGGGTGGTGTACAACTCGTGGCGAAGAGCTCGGTTAGCTCGATCCAGCCCATCAAAGATGCGTAACCGTGTCTCGATGGTAGAAGAGCTCGTGGGTGACAGTGGACTAGGCAGCAGTGTAGTACCCCTCCGCACCAACATCAGATGCGATAGCAATGTGCCTGAAAGGGGAAGTTTCCAATGCCCGATACTCTCCACGAAGACATGTCAGAGGAGCATAAGCAGCATCGTGGA
Organism: Aegilops longissima; assembly: GCA_021605205.1. Lineage (NCBI taxonomy): Eukaryota > Viridiplantae > Streptophyta > Magnoliopsida > Poales > Poaceae > Aegilops > Aegilops longissima. The sequence continues at coordinate 237,005 of JAHIAM010001053.1, read as the reverse complement.
CTGCCATATCGATGGTCACTCCAACACCATGAGCAGCAGCAAACACAGAGTGGAGCCATATTCCTAGAGTAGAGGTGGACGATGGCACGGTACTGGTCCTGGTTAAAGTCCTGGTACTCCTCGTAGACGGTGTACTTAGAGTGCCAGCGATAACCCAGATAGGTCATTATCTCAGCTAGCACAGCAGGTGATCCCGAGGCACCAATGGCCATTGTGTGGCGCACGACCTACCTCATGGGTTCCATCTGAAAGCAAAGATGTTTCAAAGGAGTCAAATGACAGTGTGGGTATTGTTCAAAATACTATTCTAAGGAATAAATATGGCTTATCCAACTTTGTGGTGAATCTGGTCACGGGATCCTAATGTTAGAGTTAGTAAATTTGTTTAACCCGAGTAGAAGAGAGTTCAGAGTCCCGGAGTAAAGGTCAAGGAGTAAAAGATCCTAATACCACCCAAATGGCGACGTGGGCCCGTAAGACATACAACCATGTTAGTAAAAGTTTTGTAATGTCTAGACTCGACTTCGCCAAGGAGTGTGGAAGGGGATTCTACAGCAATGGGCTCTAATACTAACTTGTGACGCCTCGATTCAATCAGACACTAATCATGCATGCAAACATGTACTATCAAGATCAAGGACTCACGGAAGATATCACAACACAACTCTAAAAACATAAATAAGTCATACAAGCATCATAATACAAGTCAGGGCCCCGAGGGCTCGAATACAAGTGCTCGATCACAGACGAAGTCAAATAAAGAAACCATATCTGAGTACTGTATATAAGTTAAACAAGTTGCTATAAGATCGCTAGCACAAACCGGGATACAATCGAAGAGGCGCAAGCCCCCGGCTCGATCGCCCTAAACTACTCCGGTCGCTGTCAGCGCCTACACGTAGTAGTAGGCACCTCTGTAGTAAGAGTCACATCGACGGTGGTAGTCTGCCCTGGCTCCAAAGATCTGGTTGCGACAACCGGGAGGAAAGGAAAGGGAGAAAAGACGGAGAAAAGCAACCGTGAGTACTCATCCAAAGAACTCTCAAGAAAGGATCTACACTACATATGCATGGGTATCTGTGTAAAGGGGCAATATCGGTGGACTGAACTGCAGAATGCTAGAATAAGAGGGGGTTATCTAGTCCTGTCGAAGAATACGCTTCTGGCAGCCTCCATCTTGCATCATGTAGAAGAGAGTAGATGGTAACAAGTAGCATCGCATAGCATAATCCTACCCGACGATCCTCTCCTCGTCGCCCTGTGTGAGAGCGATCACCGGGTTATATCTGGCACTTGGAAGGGTGTGTTTTATTAAGTATCTGGTTCTAGTTGTCATAAGGTCAAGGTACAACTCTGGGTCATCCTGTTACCGAGGATCATGACTATTCGAATAGATAAACTTTCCTTTGGCTGGACACACTTTCCTCTGGGTGCACCATATTACCCAACACGCTCGATCCCCTTTGGCTGGACACACTTTCCTGGGTCATGCTGTCGGTACGGAACGACACATATGGGATCACAAGAATCCCAACTACGGTTGCCGGGGCGTAGGGTTGCGAGGACAGCAGGGCTAGTAGACAACACAAGGATGGTTTACCCAGGTTCGGGCCGCGAGGATGCGTGAAACCCTAGTCCCGCTTTTGGTTGGTGTATTTCGAGAGTTCTTGAGCTTGGACTAGCTGTGGTCAGCGATGGTTCGAAGAGTCAATCCTTCCCTAGTATGCCATGGGCCTCCTTTTATAGTCAAGGGGCTGCCACAAAGGGCACAGGAGGTGGAAAGGCGTGACAGGCCCTGAGCTTATCGTCAGATACAGGACAAGACACATTTAATGCGTAGCTTAGGTGCTCCCTTGCTTTATCGGGACGGGCGAGGCTCGCCCCGTCTGGCCGCCTTCCTCGCCTCGCTCGGCACGCCGCCGGCCAGGATGCATGCGCGTGGCATATAGGCAAAGCGTGCAGTTGTTGGCGCGTGGTTTAGCCTTCACGAAGATCTGCATGCCGCCACGCAGCGCCGGCGAGTTGGCCCGAAGCTGATGTTGCCACGCGAGTGCCCGCCACTGGTTGGGCTGGCAGCTGCATGTGAACGATGGTGGAAGCTTGGTTGATGCGGGCCTCGCGTGGTCCCGCTGGCGCCCCAGGAGGGCCTTGCCGGTGGCCCGCAAGGGTCTTTGCTGCGGGCTCGCAAGGGTCTTGCCGTATGCTGTTGTCGCCCTCGCAAGGCCCTTGCCGGGCTCCAGTGGCCTTCCTCGCAAGGATCCTGCCGAGGATCGCCGCCTTCTAATCTTATCTCGATCTTGAATATGTCTTCACAAAGATCTGCATGCCACCGAGAGGTGTCTCAGCCCTCGCCCCACGCCGATGATGGCGCCGGGGCCGTGGGCTAGGGTGGCTCGCTCGCTGGTGCAGGCGAGCTGTCCCAAGAAGGGTCTTGTCGGGTCAGCCGAGGTCTGTCCTTAAGCAAGGGTCTTGCCGGGGAACCCGCTTCATCCTCTCGCTTTTGTGGTCTTGTTCTTGGCATTGCTTTGATTGTCTTGGGCTTCAATCTTACCTTGGCTCACCTCCTCTTTCTCGCTGCGTGGCTGTATGCTGCTATGACTGCCTGCAGCATTGTAAAAGGGTACAAAAGCGCCCCCTCTTTTGTACACCGACAGAGCCCCCTGGCCCGGCCACATAAGAGCGACACGTTGTTGGGTCAGGCCTGTAACGGTGCGCGCTGGCAAAAGCGGGGCGGTTTTACCATGGTAAGACTTCTTTTCGTGCTCCACTTCCCATGACCCGCACGAGGTGCGACGGGGAGGGGTCTGCGGACGGGCGGCATGCGGGGCGGTTTTCACACGCATGCGCCACATCACAGAAAGAGGTGGCTCGCTTCCTCGTAAAAAGAGGGAGGCGGAGGCGCGACCATTTATCGACCGGGCTGGGGCGCGGTCTTCATACGGCCCACTCCCCACGATCACGGGTGGGGAGAGGTCGCTCGCCTGCCCTCGGCCTCCACGCGCCCCCCATGCACTTGGGGTAGCAAGCGCCATGCGGGGGGAAACCGGGCCATCGCTGGTTGGGGCAGCGGATCGGTCCTCGATTCCGCCGCCTGTGGTCGGATTGGCCGAACGGGAGGCCGAGCCCCACCCCGCCTTTATAAGGAGGGGAAGGGGATGGTGTCACGACTCTTCTATCATCTATCTCCTTTGCTTCGCTTCTTCTTTCACTCGCCATGGAGAAAGGGAATCCTGGTCCTTCGACGGGTGGCGGCGAGGGTCGCTGCCGACAACGGCCCCTTCTCTCCGAGCCCGGGGGGTTGGAGCCGCCGCGAGGGGAAGGGGAGGGGCGAGGCTGCGGGCGAGGCTGGGCAGAGGTCGCAGTGCTCGGGAAGAGGAGGAGGGCGGGCCGCCAGCTTCGCCAATGATGCCTTTCCGATGGAAGGCCATGTCGGAGACCAGCCCCATGAAGTTTTTCATCAGCTGCGCCGCCTCCGCCGCCTTCGCCTTCCCGCCTGCTTGCTCAGAGATGGAGGTGACCGACCCCAATCCCTCGATTGCACATGAGGGTTATGGGAATGGGGCACGCTGGTCGACGCCAACTTCCCTGCCTCGAAGTCATGTACTCCGCCGTGGATGGAAGACGTTGCTTGCATCCACACTGACGGGCGGGCTCTGGCCCTCTACTTCAAATTAATGGAGGACGGCCTACTCTCCGTCAAGGTCTTCGGAGAGGTCGAGACTCGCCTAAGGTGCTGCGTGGAGAGCTCCTCCGATGGAGATTCTGACGATGGAAGCTCTTCCTCGAGCGAAAGTGATCAGTCCGACTAGGCGTCGGACACCCCGCCCTGGGCGGGTGTGGCAGCAGCAGCATCTGCACCTGGCCGCTCCTCCGTAAGAGGTTTGCCAGGGGCAGGGCCAGCTCCTTGAACTTCTCGGGGCCGTCTCCTTGGGCGGCTGGCATCGGGAGGCTGCGGAAGAGGAAGAGAGCGGGCGGCAAGGCCGTCAACTCAGAGTATGCAGGCACCGACGCCTTTCATCGCCAGACAAGCCGGTCCCGCCGCCTGCCTTCCAGCTCCTCCTTTCCCGCACCGCTATCACTGCCCGCCTGCGGGCAGCCACCGAGGTGTTCTCTTGGTGCTTTTTGCTGCTCAGAGCTCCGCCTAGGCGCTTCCTTTTGCCCTTTCGGCTCTTGACCTGCCTCCCAGGAGAGGGACAAGAAAGGGTTTACGGGCATCTTATCTCTTTTTAGTTTGTAAATCATGGCCTTTGTTAAATTTTAAACTTGTAATCCCCTTGCTCATGTTTTTCATCTCGCATCAAACTGTATTTCTATATGGGATGTTTTTAATGAAAAAGGGATGCTTGCAAGAGCTGCTCAAGGGTAAATCCCGCGATAGGGAGTTTAATCCTTGTTATTGCTTAAGGTAAATGTTTTTCACCAAAGAACAGCTCTTGCCATCCCCCCACTCCACTGACTGCTGGGCGCCTTGGCGGAGGCAGGGATGAAGTGGGCTTCGTGCTCCCTCATCCCACCTCCTGCCGCCATGCCACGCACTCAAATCCGCCCCAGTGAAATAATCCTTGGGTATAGGAAAAGTGGAGTACGGCAGCCTAGAGATAAAAACGAGGTTTCACATACCCCAGTCCGTTCAAATGCATGACAGAGGATAAAGACTTATCTCGATTCGCAGCCCCGCAATCTCATCTTGCCGTGGTTGATCCTTGTGTGTTGCAGCCCCTGCAACTCTGGTTTGCCGGTCGGGTCGCCGGGTCCGCTTCTTCTTTCCGAGTAGCTCAGCCAGAAGTGCTCATGTGCCTCATGTAACCAAAGGAGGATAGAAAAGGAACAAATAGACGCCAAGACTGAATTCTAGGCTAGGGGTTGGTCACCGCTAAGCACTATCAACCCTAACCAAGGAAGAGACTCGACCTAGCATGCATGCTATAACTTAGGGCACCAGGCTCATTTATTTATGCTCGTGGTTCCGCATACCGCTTTGTAATAAAGGGTCACATGCCTTGCCGGCAAAGCTTGTACGAAAGGTGGCTTGTCAGAGAAACCCGCAAGATGTCACCACGTGGTAAAACTAGCTAAGATGCTTGATGTTCCAGTGAGTTGCTCATCGGTACGACATCCTCGGTTCTCCAGTGGATCGCGCCAGCCAGTGACTCAGATTACCCAATAAGGGCCTTCCCACTTTGGCGCCAACTTGTTGGAATTTCTGCCGACCGAACGCTACTTAAGAACAAGGTCGCTTTCCTCAAAGCTTCGCATGAACTCTTGCGGTTATGGTAGCGGCGCAAGGTTTGCCGGTAGCGCGCAGCCTCACAGCCGCTCAAGACGATCTTTCCTCAAGGAGCGTCACACATCTTGGCGCAACGGTTTTGCTCAAGCTCATCATAAGCGAAAGCACCGAGGTGACCCAGATATGAGTTCCGTGGGAGAACTGCTTCGCCCCATATAGCAGGCAAAAGGTGTCTCGCCGGTGGCTCGACGGCATCGCCCCGATCGACCAAAGAACCGCCGCAACTCATTAATCCAGCGCTTTCCACTTGTGCATCTTGTCAAAGGTCTTCGCTTCAAGCCTCGCAATATATTAACATTTGCCCTCTCCGCTATCGTTGTTCGTGGATGTGCCACTTTAAGCAAAATGACGCTATTGCCGAGGTCTTAGATGTACTGCATGAAGGTGTGGCTTGTGAACTACGTGCCTTTGTCGGTGATGACTCTATTTGGCACACCAAAACGGCAGACCGGTCCTTTGAAGAACTTGACGGCTGACTAAGCAGTCACCTTCCTCACTGCTTCCACTTCCGGCCACTTTGTGAACTTGTCGATTGCAACGTACAAGTACTCAAAGACCCTGACAGCGCATGGGAAAGGGCCCAGTATATCGAGCCCCTAGACCGAGAATGGCCAAGAGAGAGGGATTGTTTGAAGGGCTTGGGCTGGTTGATGAAGCTTCTTTGAATGGAACTGGCACGCTTCACACTTGGTTACTAGCGCCGTCACATCCTGGAGGGCGGTGGTCCAGAAGAAACCTTGCCGGAACGCCTTCCCGGCAAGGGCCCTCGACCCTATGTGGGAGCCACATATGCTCCATGTATCTCCGCCAACAACTCAAATTCTTCCTCCCGGGGATGCACTTGAGTTTCACACCGCTCGGCCTTCTCCTCCGCACAGACGCCATCGACAAACTGCACAGGTAGACCGATGGGCTACTTTCTCCGCTTCTTCCTGCTCCTTAGGAAGCTCCCCTGTTTGGAGGAATTGGACGGTATGTTGCGCCCATGCCGGAGCCTGGGGCTCGACGGCAAGGACCAAAGGCATCTCTTCCATCATGGGAGCGGCTGTCTCTATGGCTGGCTTGACGCCCCGCCGAGCCGCTGTTTTGGGCAGGCTCAGCATCCGCAAAGACTTTGCCGTAGCCCTAGGGGGCCCGGGTAGGAGTACTTGTCGACCTGATTTTCTCCGCTTGCTCTGCTTCTGCACCGATGGTTCGAATGGATGGTTGAGTTAACCGGAGCAAAAGGTACCGGTTCCATGTGTAGCTTGAATGCGGCACGCTGGACAAGTAAACGGCGATGGCGCCTTTCGCTGGGGTACGCGGTTCGCCGATACCATCAAAGCGCTCCTCCAGCTTCCTCACCTCATCTATGTAAGCTTCCATCAATGGGCTCCGATAATCCTTGTTGACCTGCCTGATAAGGAGCTGCGAGTCACCCCTGACGATGAGCTTCTTAACCACGAGGTCTGCCACGATCCTGAGACCGGCAAGCAATCCATTGTACTCAGTGGTGTTGTTGGTGGACATCTCCCTGGGGAAGTGTTTTTGGATCACGTACTTGAGGTGTTCTCCGGTGGGTGCGACGAGCAGCACACCGGCTTCTGGGGTCCACTCTATTGGGCCTGCCTCTTCAAGATTTTGAAGAAGGGAAGGGCGCTGCCGGGCGGACTTGGAGATGAATCGCTCATGGCGGCAACGAGCCGTGAGCCACACACATCGTTGATCCCCGGGCGCCTAGATCTGCTCAATAGCCTTGATCTTGTCTGGTTTGCCTAGATCCCAGGTTGCACACAAAGAACCCGAAGCTTGCCGGACGGAACGCCAAGACGCCGCTTCTTCGTGGTTCAGCTTGAGGTTGATCTTCGCGCAGTTAGCAAATGTCTCTTCCAGATCTTGCACAAGATTTGGCCCGCCCTGGTTTTGACCACTATGTCATCCATGTAGGCCTCCATATTTCTATGGAGCTGAGGTTCAAACCAATTTGACTGCTTCTTGCAAACGTTGAGCCAGCACTCTTCAACCTCGAAGGCATCCGTAAAAAGCAACACGCACTACATGGGGTGATGAATGTTGTCTTCTTCATCATCTCTTGTCATGAAGATTTGGTGGTAGCCTGAGTAGGCGCCGAGGAATGATAACAGATCACACCCGGCCGTGGAGTCAACAATCTGGTCGATGCGCGACAACGGAAGGGGTCCTTAGGACAAGCCTTTTAATATCTCGGTAATCAATACACAGCCTCCACTTCCCATTCGCTTTGGCGCACTACTACCGGATTGGCAACCACGCCGGGTGGAGCACCCTCTCACCAAACCTGCCGCCTTCCAACTTCCCGATCTCCTCCGTGATGAACTCCGCCTTTCCGTGAGCCTGCTCGTCGACCTTCTCGCTGACGGCCGCCAAGCATGCGGGCAGACAGCCAGGTGGTGCTCAATCACCTCCCCGGGAACACCGGGATGTCTGACGCTGCCATGCAAACACATCGACATTTGCCCGCAAGAAGGTGACGAGCGCATCTTCCTATTTGTCTGCCGAGGGTGGAGCCTATGATGAAGGCCCTCCTGCCATCCTCCCCGATGGGCACCTTCTGGTCCGCGCGCTCGGCTCGATCTCTTGTTTGTCGGTAGAGCCCTCCGGCATGTCCTCAATGGTAGCACAACACCCTGTGAGGTGTGATTGCCGAGTGGGTGCAGAGGTCTTGCTGGCTCCTTCTTCCTTCCCTGCCTTCAAATGGCAGGAGCAGGTGCCTTGATGGCAGCTGCTGCAATCGCTTCCGTGAGAGTTGGTCGGCGCAGATCAGGCTAAGGCCCTTCTTGTCGGAGGGGACGGAGCGATGGTCAACGCCCGGCATCTTTAGCATGTTGTAGGCGAGGTGACGCCGCCATGAACTTGGCTAGTGCCGGGCGCATCGAGGATCCTGCTGTAGGGCAAGGATCTCGCCACGTCAAGACGCATCCTCTCCGTCCCCTGTAGTTCAACTCTCTCCAAATGTCACAGTAGGTGACCTTTCCTTCTGGCTGGCTCCTCCTCGATTGACCCCTTGAAACGCGTCTGCTTCTCGTGGTTCCATCAGGATTTGCAACCTTTTGATCACGACAGTAGATCAGTTCAGTGCCGGCCCCGCCATCAACCAACATCTTGTTCACCCTAAGGTTGCATATCGCTGGCGAGACCAACAATGGCAAACACCGACCGCTGTAGTGCGGCCGTGGTGGTCCTCTCGCCAAAGATGAGGGGCATGCTGACCACTTCAGCGGCTTCGAGTGTCGAACGACTCTCAGCTGGCTAGAATCTCACGCTACCAACGCTTGAGCTGGCGGTGAGAGGTATGCAGCGAGGCGCCGCTTATCGACGCACGTGGCCTCCGTGAGCCTTCTCGAACCCTTGCTCACCAGACTGGCCGCCCTCTTGTTTCTTGTTGCGGCCTCGGCCGGCCTCTTCATCTGGTTGTCCTTGCTGGGCGGCCTCCTTGGCAGCCACGCTTCTTGCCGATCCTCAAAGACCATCCTGGTCCTTCTTGTCCCGCTTTTCAGATTTCAGCCTTTTTGCTTCTCAAAGAAGCAGCTCGACTTGTCGGCAGTTCTGGAGGTCGGGCCCTTGGTGTGGTGGATCTTGCAGATTGCTTGCCGGAGCTTCCTCGGCTTGTCGGTAGCCTCCAGGTCGGCAAGCGGCGCACCCGCAATCTCCTTGTCGGGGCGCTCCGCTTTGACCTTCTTGCCGACACCGTATCGCCGATCCTCAACGGCTAGCACGGCCTTGCCTTTGTGTTTCCTTGCTGACGCCGCTCTTCTTCGTTAGGGTGGCGGCTCTTCATCGCTTGAGTCGGTTTCATACCGGCGCCTTCGCCGGGTACTTCCTTCCTCTTCAGCCCGAGCGCACTCTATCGCCGTAATGTAGAGCTCGCCACATCCTTAACCTTGGTCATCGCCAGCCTCGCCAAGATCTTGTAATTGGCGCTGCTTTAGTGGAACGCGCTAATCACAGCGGCGTGGATGAACGCCGGGATGTTGTATCGCACCGGCTGAATCTCTCGGATGTACTTGGCGCTCGGTCTCCCTTCCTTCTCGGGATTGATATGCAGATCATCGCCTCGCCATGAGCTTGTGGCCTTCGTGAAGGCGCCAATGAACTCATGGCACAGATCTCGACTAAGAAGAAATGGAATCCACCGGCAAGTGCATCAACCAAGACATCACATTGGGCTTGAGCGGCAGCGAAAATAGTTGGCAGCACCTTGTCGCCGCAGCCCCAGCCGCTCGCATCGCGATGGTGTAGATGCCGAGGAATTTCGGACGGATGGGTCTTGCCAGCGGTACTTCCGACTTCGGGCTTGAACGCGGTGGACGGCCACCGAACCGCCTCACCACGGGTAAAGCCGGGCAGCCCACTCGTGGTACGCCACGGGCCCCCGGTGCCGGGTGGTCCATAGCGGTCCCGCCCGCTTGTCCGACCGGGCGGCACGCCACGCCGGCCGGAAGGTGGTGAGCGGCTTTCGTGAGCTCGCCTCAAGAACTCGGTGCTGGTCGCGAGGGTCCGCGGGTCGGACGATGCTATGGAGATGTTATCACAAGCGCCGCCACGACGGGCCGATGCCCGGCAGCCGGGCGAGGAGGAGGAGAGTGCACCGTGGCCGCAGCTCCTCGGGTCCTCCTGCGCAAAGATGTGGTGGCTCGTGGAGCGCCGACCAGGGCCCCGCCAACAAGGACCGTTTTTGTTTGGCGACGCGACAAGGTTCGGATGGTGGCTCCACTGCCGAAGCTTCCCGCAGCAGAGGGAAGTCGGGAGCAGCCGTGGCGGCCTAAAGCTCTCCGGCATGGGCGGGCGGCGACACCGATGGATCGCGCGCGGCTTCGACTTCTAACTATGTTAGAAGGAGTCTACACGCACCCAGCCGTTGCTTGCCATTTTCACCAGCGGTTCGGGCGAAGCGTGGTTGAACCCTTCATCTTGCCGATGACGACAGGCTTTTCCCACGGCGTGCATGTGGTCACCAACGTAGACGCTGCTCGGCGACACACCATGGGAAGAATGCGCTGTGGTCGCCTGTAGGCGTCTCGAGGTCGCCAAGGCCGCCTGAGTCGGCAAAACGACGCCCTTGAGGGCCTCGCCGCCTACGGGGCCCAGTCCGCTTTTTTGATTCGCGACGTAGTAGCCGGGTCGCCTAGCTGCGGAACGACGCTGCTCGCTAAGCTCGACCGCCTGGGCGATGTTGGTTCTCCTGCCACGGCTCGGTCCTGCCCGCGACCGTCCGCTGCTCGTCTGCAGACTGCATGGGTCGCTCGCCCCAACGAGTCGACCGCCATGGCCGCTTTCTTCTTAGGGGCCATGGCGACGTAAGAACTTCTAGGCTGACTACTAGACAAGATTCACACCATTGCGCCCCTACCGGCGCGCCAAAGATGTCGGCAGGAATGACACCTATGGGATCACAAGAATCCCTACTACGGGTTGCCGGGCGCAGGGTTGCGCGAGGAGAGTAGGCTAGTAGACAGCACAAGGATCGCTTACCTGTGTTCGGGCCGTGAGGATGCGAAACCCTAGTCCTGCTTTTGTGGGTGTATTTCGAGAGTTCTTGAGCTCTCGAACTAGCCGTGGTCAGCGCGTGGTTCGAAGAGTCATCTTTCTCCAAGATGCCATGGGCCTCCTTTTATAGTCAAAAGGCTGCCACAATGGCACACAGAGGTGGAAAGGCGTGATAAAGCCCCGAGCTTATCGTCAGACATGTGACAAGACACATTTAATGCGTAGCTTAGGTGTCCCTTGCTTTATCAGGACGGGGCGAGGCCTGCCCCGTCTGCCGCCGCCTTCTCTCTTGCTTCGACACGCCGCCGCCGTGGATGCGCGTACCATGTGGGCAGGCAGCTAAGGTGGCGCGGTGGTGGAGCCTTCACGAAGATCTGCATGCCGCCACGCAGCGCCTGGAGTTGGCTTGGGAGCTACATGTTGCCACGCAGTGCCCACCACTGGTTGGGCCGGCAGCGCATGTTTACGGCTGTCGGTGTCAAAACCGGCGGATCTCGGGTAGGGGGTCCCGAGCTGTGCGTCTAGGCGGATGGTAACAGGAGAAAAGGGACACAATGTTTTACCTAGGTTCAGGCTCTCTCGATGGAGGTAAAACCCTACTCCTGCTTGATTAATATTGATGATATGGGTAGTACAAGAGTAGATCTACCACGAGATCAGAGAGGCTAAACCCTAGAAGCTAGCCTATGGTATGATTGTTATTCTTATGTCCTACGGACTAAAACCCTCCAGTTTATATAGACACCGGAGAGGGCTAGGGTTACACAGAGTCGGTTACAATGGGAGGAGATCTACATATCCGTATTGCCAAGCTTGCCTTCCACGCCAAGGAAAGTCCCATCCGGACACGGGACAAAGTCTTCAATCTTGTATCTTCATAGTCCAAGAGTCCGCCAAAGGTTATAGTCCGCTATCCGACACCCCTAATCCAGACTCCTCAAGAGCTCCCCGAACGAGGCTTCAATGACGACGAGTCCGGGCGCAGATTGTCTTCGCATTGCAAGGCGGGTTCCTCCTAATACTTCATAGAAGATTTTGAACACAAGGATAGTGTCCGCTCGCAAAATAAGTTCCACATACTGCCAGAGAGAGAATAATATTTACACAAATCTAATCTGGCGATGTATTCTGCAGCTGACATCACACCACAACCAAGCCTTCATTCAATTGTTTTACCGTCCCCACCTTAGCGCTGCTTTTGCGAGGCGGTTTCTTTGGCACGCCTTGTCGGCAGTAGATCGTGGTCCCTTATCACGGGATTCTCATCAATACGGGCATGGGTAACCTAACCGCGCTTTATCGACACGGCGCTTGGGGAATAAGCGAAGTTTTACCAGTTGGTGGGGACGCATAGTTTCGTCCGCCCATAAAAGGGGATAAGGATCCACCTTTTCATCCACGCCTTCTTCCTCCTTCGCTCATCCATTTTCGCACACTCGAGCTCTAGCACCCAAGTACGCATTCCCCACCTCAACCTTCTCCAACCATGTCTGGAGCGGGAGGCAGGTGGATGGTCTCCTCCGTCACGGAGGGAAACGTCAAAAATCTGAGGAGAGCCAGATACTTGTGCGACGACATCGCGCACCGGCTCCCAGACGAGGGGCAACTCATATCCACCCCCAGGCCCCATGAGAGGGTGGTGTTCCTCACCCATTTCCTCCGCTGACTAGGCTTCCTCTCCACCCATTCGTCCTGGGGCTCATGTTCTACTACGGCCTGGACTTCCACGATCCGCCCCAACTTCATCCTCAATATCTCGGCGCTTATCATCGTAGGCGTAGGCCTTCCTTCCGTGATCCAGCCCCACTTCGCTTATGGTCAAGACCTTCAATGTCAAGTCAAGGTAGTGCGGCCGCCAAAGGAGTGCGGAGGCGCCATGGTGGGAAAGATGCCCAACGCCCTATGGCTCAAGGCTCCTTCGTGGAGACCATAAAGGGGTGGCAATCGGGTGGTTCTACATCATCGAGCCAAGGTGGACTCGAAAGTGGGTCGCAGCCCCCGAGTTCCGATCCGGAATCCCTACACGGCTCACCTCCTGGAAAGAGAAGGGCCTGTCGTGGGGTAGTTTGGGAGAGCTGACCGGACTCTAAACATGCGTCCAAACCTAGTGAGCAAGAAGCTCAAACTTGTCAACATAGTCCAGGTCAAGCTCATCCGCCGGATCCTCCCATGCCAACAACGGGCTTTTAGCTTGTGGGAGCTCGACCCGGCCCAGCACCGAACTCTGAACAGGCTCTTCAACACAATGTACGAAGATGCCTGGAAGGTGCTATTCAAGGGCGCCGAGGCTCCCTTCCGCCACCGAGGATCGCAGATTCAGCGCGCAGCTTCAGGCCAGGGCCGTAAGCTATTTTACCTCTTACAGGATATTTGTCTTTCATAGTTTGAATCTATGCGGGATCTAAGCCCCCATGCCTTTGACAGGACTGGCAGAAGAAGGCCGGACAAATCGACTGTCCGGATCTCTTGCCCGAAGACCCAGCAGACGCCCTCTTGGCGAAGCTGCTGGTTCCGGCACCTTACGTGGTGCCGGAGAAGAAGGCCACGGGAACCCGTAAGAGTTCCCGGCGCCCGGTGGAGTCAGACTCGTCGTCCGATGACTCCGAGGCGCACTCCTCCCACGAAGACGAGGAGGAGGAAAAAGAAGCTTCTCCCCCTCCAGCAAGGGGGGGGGGAAGAAAAGGAAGGCCACCCCAACTGGGGAGGCTGGAGGGTCCAAGAATGGGAGAATCCTTCCTCCGGACTACTCCACCAACGCCGCCGACAGCGAGGAAGAGTGGCCGCCCAGGGCCAAGCCCCTGGTAAAATCGTAAGTATTCGGACACCAGAGTGGCTCGTAGTTATCCTTTATTGCACAGCTTCCCCTAACGCCGAATAATCTTGCAGTCCACCCCGAGCCCAAGTCGACATATCGTCGAGTGGCTCCTTGGATTCGGCAGATGTGAATAGCTTTTCACTTTCGACCGCTACCTCCCCCCGCCCTACGGATGACGACGGGGTGTTGTCCCAAAAGGCTCCAAACCAAGGGGAGGTGGTCCTGGAGGCGCCGCAAGGCACCTCCTGACTGGTAGGCACAAAGGAGCAAAGCTCCCAGGGCCCAGTCCGCCTTGGGCCGATGACCGCACCGAACCTTCAGCTGTTCCGACTTCGCAGCGGCTCCCTACTAAGAAGGGCAAGTTTATCAGACCGTGACTCCGCCCAACCGGAGGTACCGATAACTTGTTGGAGGTGCTTAACGTCATTTATCATCGAGGAGCACCGCATCGAATGAGTACGGTGATCCAGAGGTTCACCCGCCAAGAGCGGAGTGATCAAGCTCAGGCCGCCTTCTAACAGCTTTGAGGTAAGTAAAAATATGTGAAAATATTACTGCATAGACAGAGCCCCTGATGCTCTGCTTACGCTCGCAAAGAAAAGCCAATAGAGGATCTAATAATATTCGCAGGAGTCTAACATAATTATGTCGATATATGATGCAAAGCCACGCCGGCCTCGCCACACCGGGACCATGGAGGTGGACACGCAAGGTAACCTCGAGTGGTCCAAGCGAGAGCTCGGCCTTTCCAAGAAGCAGCTCGAGGAGAGCCAAGGTACGTAATGCCTTGTGTAATTATATAAAAGATGCAGTTGCAAAAAATAACAGGATCGCTGTTCGTGTCCTAGGGGCCACGACTGAGGTGGTGACCCTGAGGCAAGCACTTTCCGAGGCCGAAAAGAAGGCGGCCACAGAGCATACTGAGCGGGAGAAACATGAGGCACGAGTTGGCGAGGTACAGCAAGAGCTCCAGGCTCTCATGAAGAAACACGAGAGTTTGGAGCTTGACTCAAAGATGCGAGAGTCCGAGCTTGCGGTGGCCCTCGAAAGCGCCAAGTCTGCCAAGGACGAAGCCCAGAAAGCCCTCCAGGAAGTTGAGGCGATGAAGAATATAGCTGCGGGTAAGGCATTCTTTATGCAAAGCAAGCATGTGAAAGTGAATTACTTGTTACTTACCCGAGTCCGGAGCTCTCCGGGAGCATTCGCAGATTTGCCCCGTAGCGTATCAGACGCCGCCGCCTTCTATCGGGCTGAAGAGGGGAGCTCGACGGAGAAGGTGTTCTGGTCTCAGTATGCTGAGGCCGGACACCCTGTGCCCTTGAGCGATCAGCTCAAGCAGCTGGTCGAGCTCCATAAGGTGGCCGAGCAGGCCATGAAGTGTCTCATAGTACGGCTGTGGCCTGAGGAGGCCGTGCCTGGGAGCTACTTCGGGCTGGTGAGGCGGCTGGTGGATGCATGTCCACGGCTTGAATTCACTGCCGCCTCGCTGATCGAGGGTTCCTCAGGTGCTTGCCCGTGCTAAAGTGCACTGGGGCAAGATGGATGCTGAGAAGCTTGTGAAGGACGGGCCACCGCATGGTAAGGGGCATCGCCACCCCGAGATGTATTACGAGGGCGTCCTGAAGGGTGCCCGCCTTGTGGCGGACGAATGTTCCAAGGATGTAATATTTGAGTAAACTTGTTTGTTATATCCTGTGCGCTGAAAACTTGTTCATATGCGCTATGCAACGCTTGTTTTAATTTAAAATATTACCTTCTATGCGGCCATTTATTAAATCTGAGTGATGGCTAGTCGTCGGCTTCTGCCCCCATGCCACTAGTGCTGGGGTGTTCGGGATAACCCTGAGCACTCTTTTTCTCATTATTGGGTCCTTCGAGGGAGGTGCTCAGCACAACGAACAAGGCAATCAGACTATAGTGCGTTATCACTCTCACTTAGCCAGAGAATTCTATAATTTTAAATTTCGGCGAAGCCTCTAGTGTTCGAAGACCGAAGTTCGGGCGCTATACACGCTTAGGCCGGACATAGCCGACCTCGCCTAAGCGCATAAGTCTTAGGGACTTGAAACCTCTCGAATCAGCCGACCAGCTCTCACCTTATCATGATAGTCAGTTTTAGCTTTCTCTACTGAGGTGCTTAGCCCAGCTCAATAGGGGCACAATCACAGTAGTTCTCCCAGCGCTACCTTAGCCGATATAGCGGAACGTAAGGTACCAAAACATGGGAGCCGGGCAAACCCAACTATTGACCAAAGACATGATTCGGAGCCGATGCATATAATGCTATATCGCTCGAGGGCCGACTTGAAAGTGTTCGACTTCTCACGCCAGACATGGGGTGCTTATGCCCTCGCGACGACCGCACTCAAAGTGCACGGTGCTAAATGTCATAACCGAACATGTATATGAAAAAGGGAATGAATAGAGAATGCAATAATAAGCTGAAGCTAAGCATTGTTTATACGAAAAAGGTTGCGGTAAAAGCAGAACGATACAAATAGTGCGATAAGAAAGAGATGGGGCTATTTGGCATGTCCCCCTCTAGGGGCGAGCTGCGGGACGATATGTAAGACAGGTATTTTGCTCATTATAGAGACCACCTGGTAATTCGACGTAGCTTTCTGCCTCCTTGGTTGTTGCATCGTGTGTTCAGCGATTGTACTGCCGGACAGGTCTTCCGGAGAGTGGATTCCTGTAAGTAAGAAAAAAAATGACGAAATTGGGAGCCCCCAAAAGCGGTTGAGTCAAGATTTTGTGTGCCGTGGTCGTGCCCCTCCCCTATGCCCATGGTATTTTCAGAGCGAATTATGTACGCCAGTAGTACTGATTTCGCAGCCATGAGGGGCTGGGGCCAGCGATTGCTACGCTTTTGCTCAAACGCGCCAGCGGTCTTGTTGTAGGTTACTCGGGCGCGCTTGACGGTGTCCAAATGTTTTATCGCTGGATCGGAGAATTGCCTTGAGAGGCTGCTTTGTACTTCCGCCGTGAGGGTCGCCAGATGCTCCTCCGCTCGGAGAGAGCGCTCGTGTTTCCATTGACCGAATGACTCGAGGTCCCGGCATCTTGAGCTTGAGGTATGCAAAGCGGCACCGCATTGAACTTTGGCGTAATGCAGTTCGTCCAAGCAAAGGCGTGATAGCCATCGCGAACGGGACTATGTCAAAGATTAACCTCGCTCGAAATTATCCGGGATCCAAGACCACTTCAAGTGTAACCGAGCCTGCGCAGTTGGCCTCTACTCCCGGGTATGACGCCTCGAACGCTATTTTTGTGGGTTTAGTCCTTGAGGGTCTATGCCCATTTCTCGTGACCGTATCCCGATAAAGCAGGTTCAGTTGCCGCCGCCGTCCATAAGGACTCGAGTGAGGTGAACCACAATGATTGGGTCTAGAACCATCGCGCGAATCCGCCATGGCGATGTTAGTGGGTGGTCCCATCGATCTAAAGTGATCGGGCAGGAGGACCACGGGTTGAACTTTGGGGCGACTGGCTCCAACGCCAGATACGCCCCTTTAGCGCATGCTTCCGCTCCTCTGGGGATGTGGGTTATGATATCATGTTCACCGTCCGCACTTGTGGGGGAAGCCCTTCGTCCACTATTGTTTACGGCAAGGGCTCCTCCGTCGCTGCTATGTAGCCCCTTGTCTCTGCTTTTCGCATTTAACTTGCCGACTGCTTGAACACCCAACAATCCCTTGGTGTGGATTGGCTGGTTTTTCGGGGTGCCATGTATCCGCACGAGCGATCGAGTATACGGTCCAAACCGGATGGGCCCGGAGTGTTTCTTTTGAATGGCTTTTTCCACGACCGGTTTAGAGCCTCGAATCCGCATTAACTGCCGAATTTCAGCATTGTTGCTTAACGCGGCGCTTTGTGCTTGTTGCGACGCCGACCGCCATTGCTGTCCTTGGTATCCGAAGTTACCGGGGCTCTTGGTCATGTTATTGCTATGAGCCAGCCAGCTGTCTTCTCCCGCGCAAAAGCGGGTCATGAGTGTCGTGAGGGATGCCATGGATCTCGGCTTTTCCTGTCCAAGGTGCCGGGCAAGCAATTCGTCACGGATGTTATGCTTGAAGGCTGCTAGGGCCTTCGCGTCCCGACAGTCGACAATTTGATTTTTTCTTGGTTAGGAACCGTGTCCAATTGTCCGCAGATTCTTCTCGCCGCTGAATTATGTGGCTCAGTCATCGGCGTCGGTGGTCGCACATAGGTGCCCTGGAAATTGTCGAGGAATGCGGCTTCCGTGTCCTCCCAACAACCAATTGATTCTGCCGGGCAAGCTGTTAAGCCAATGTCGAGCTGGTCCTTTAAGCTTGAGTGGGAGGTATTTGATGGCGTGTAGATCATCGCCACGGGCCATGTGGATATGAAGGAGATAGTCCTCGATCCATACCGCAGGATCTATTGTGCCATCGTATGACTCAATTTTTACGGGTTTGAAACCCTCTGGGATTTGATGATCCATTACTTCGTCTGTGAAGCATAGTGGGTGCGCGACACCTCTGTACTGGGCTATATCACGGCGTAGCTCAAATGAACTTTGTCTGTTGTGTTCGGCCCGGCCGGATTTACTGTATCCGGTGTGACGGTTATCGTCTCGTGTCGTGGGGCGCTTGCGCAATCCGTAGATCGATCTTGTTTGCCTTGCCTTGTCCTCCAACATATCTCGCAGGTCTAGCGCATTTCCTCGTGCCTTGGCATTTTTTGAGCGACGCCGGGGTGCGGCTTGAGTGGAGGGCCGAGAGGCCTCTCTGTCGTGGCCGCGAGGTGGCCGGTCAGCCGCATCATGCGCTGGTGATTTAGGTGCTTCCTCCTCTAATTGGGGTAGCAACCTGCGCTTTGGGTAGCTCTTGGAGGGGCGTTCGAGTTCGTACTCCTCGGCCGCAAGGACTTCAGTCCATCTGTCGGCTAGCAAGTCTTGATCAGCTCTAAGCTGTTGCTGTTTTTTCTTAAGGTTACTCGCCGTGGCCATAAGCCTGCGCTTAAAGCTCTCTTGTTCGACGGGATCCTCAGGCACGACAAATTCGTTGTCGCCGAGGTTTGCCTCGTCTTCGGAGGGAGGCATGTAATTATCATCCTCCTCATCCTTGTCTGCCGCCCACTCACGGGGGCTGGCTTATCCATCCTCGTGCGCTGAATCTTGCTGGAGGGAGTTGTCTTCGGCACTGTCCAGGGTGTTATTATCTCCCGTGCTGGTATCGCCGTTTTTGCTATGGCGGGACTTAGAGCGGCGCCGCTGACGCCGGCACTTAGGTTGCTTCTTTGAGGGGTCATCCCCCGCTGTCCCGTCGCCATTGCCTTCTTTGGGTGTATCCACCATGTATATGTCATATGACGAGGTGGCTTTCTAGTGCCCTATAGGCGCTGGTTCTTGTTCGTCTCCTACATCGTCGTCCATACCGTCGATATCTTCGGAGTCGAAGTCTAGCTTGTCGGTTAAATCATCGACAATGGCTACAAAGTGGGTGGTGGGTGGGCGCCGAATTTCTTAGTCGTCTGCATCCCAATCCTGCCGGTCATAATCCGGCCAGGACTCTCCTGACAAAGAGAGAGACCTTAATGAATTCAGAATGTCGCCGAAGGGCGAGCGCTGAAAGATATCCGCGGTGGTGAATTCCATGATCGGCGCCCAATCGGATTCGATTGGCAGGGGCGCGGAGGGCTCGGAGTCCGGAGAAGAGTCCGGCACCTTGGAGTCACGGGCTTCGCAGAGGATAAGGCTGGTGTTCGGCTCGATCGCCGTAGAGACTGCGCCCCCTGAGGCGGGGTCTAACCACCCGTCCTCGATCGGCGTGGTTGGCTCCGAGCTAAGGGTCGGAGTGGATGCGGGTGTGGCCTCTAGGGCACTGTTCGGCGGCAGAGCTAAATCGTGCCCATCGTGATAGTGCGGCGCGCCCGGCTGCGGCTCGAATCCGTCGAAGATCAAGTCTCCGCGGATGTCGGTCGTATAGTTCAAACTTCCAAATCTGACCTGATGGCCAGGGCGTAGCTTTCAATCTGCTCCAGATGGCCAAGCAAATTAGCCCGCAGGGCAAAGCCGCCGAATACGAAGATCTGTCCGGGGAGAGAAGTCTCACCCTGGACCGCATCGTTGTTGATGATCGGAGGAGCCATCGAGCCTAATGATGACGACACATAGGAACTCTCAATGAAAGCACCAATGTCGGTGTCAAAACCGGCGGATCTCGGGTAGGGAGTCCCGAACTGTGCGTCTAGGAGGATGGTAACAGGAGACAAGGGACACAATGTTTTACCTGTGTTCGGGCCCTCTCGATGGAGGTAAAACCCTACTCCGCTTGATTAATACCGATGATATGGGTAGTACAAGAGTAGATCTACCACGAGATCGTGAGAGGCTAAACCTAGAAGCTAGCCTATGGTATGATTGTTATTCTTACGCCCTATGGACTAAAACCCTCCGTTTATATAGACACAGGAGAGGGCTAGGGTTACAGTAGTCGGTTACAATGGGAGGAGATCTACATATCCGTATTGCCAAGCTTGCCTTCCACGCCAAGGAAAGTCCCATCCGGACACGGGACGAAGTCTTCAATCTTGTATCTTCATAGTCCAAGAGTCCGGCCAAAGGTTATAGTCCGGCTATCCGGACACCCCCTAATCAACGGCGGTGGAAGCTTGGTTGATGCGGTCCTGGCGGTGGTCCCGCTGGCGTCCTTGGTGAGGGCTCTTGTTGCAGGCCCGGCAAGGGTCTTGCCGTGGCGCTGTTGTCGTCCCCGCAAGGGCCTTGCCGGGTCTCGTGGCCTTCCTCGGCAAGGATCCCGCCGAGGATCGCTGCCTTCCGATCCTTATCCGATCTTGAATATGTCTTCACAAAGATCTGCATGCCACCACAGAGGTGCTCTTCCAGCCCGCCCCACGCCATGATGGTGTCTGGGGCCGTGAGCTCAAGGGTGGCTCGCTCTGTTGGTGCAGGGCGAGCTGTCCCGGCAAGTGTCTTGCCAGGGGAACCTGCTTCGTCCCTCTACGCTAGACATGGCCATGGGCAGCCCGGCCCGGCCGGCCCGGCCCGACCCGTCCTGAAAAAGCCCGACCCGGCCTGGCCCGACGCTGCTCCCGGGCCGGGCTCGGGCCTAGATTTTGAGCCCGGTGCTGGCGGGCGGGCCCGGCCTCGTCATTTTGCGAGCGTGAAGGGCCCGCCCGAGGCCCGAGGCCCGGCGGGCTTTTGCATGTTTGGGCCGGGCTTGGGCCCAAAAACTAGGCCCGATGGCCGAGCCGGGCCGGGCTCGGGCCCAGGCTTTTTGGCTCGGGCTTGGCTAGGCCCGGCCTGAAACCCGGCCCGGCCCGAGGTTTGGCCAGGTATACTCTGCGCTTTGTGGTCTTGGTCTTGGCGTTGGTTTGATTGTATTGGGCTTCGATCTTACCTTGGCTCACCTCCCTCTCGCTTTGGTGTGGTCGTATGCCTATGACCGCCGTGCACAGAAAAAGGGTACAAAGCGCGCCCTCTTTTTGTACATCGACACATGCCCGCCTCGGAAGATCAACACGCCGCAACCCTACCTAGGCACAACAGAGAGGTCAAGACGCCGCCTAAATCCTATGCGCACAGGGTCCGGCTCATCTCCCATTGCACACCGCACGCTATGCGTGCGTGGACGGAAGCGCATCTAGCCCCCTTAATACAAGCGCAGTTTACGGTCCAATCCGTGCTGCCACGAAGTCGCCGACGCCAAGAAGGCTTCGCCGATACCACGACGCCGAAAGTGCCCATAATCGTTGCCGCAGTAGTTGGTTAGTGCGATAGGCCAAGGCGGACTCAAATCAAATACCAAGATCTCGTTAAACTTGTTAATTGATGTAACCGCGAACGCCGACCAGGGCTAGGCCCACCTCTCACCTAGGTGGTCTCAACCTGCCCTATCGCTCCGCCACAAAGATCCACCCCGAGGGCCATCGGGACAAATGTCCTTTCAACCCCTAATCCGTGAATCACTCGCGGGTACTCTACGAGCCAACCCAACTTTAGTCCCCACATGTATCATATGTTATGTATATAATTATATACCCGTGATCACCTCCCGAATGATCACGGCCTGATAGTATAGCTTGGCAGACGGACAAGAATGTAGGGCCACTGATGGAATACTAGCATCCTATACTAAGCATTTAGGATTGCAGGTAAAGGTAACAACAGTAGTAGCAAAGACAGGCTATGCAGCAAAATACGATGAACCGAAAGCATTAACATGCTACACTACTCTAACACAAGCAGTAGAGAGAAGGAATAGGCGATATCTGGTGATCAAGGGGGGGGGCTTGCATGGAAGCTCAGCCGAAAAGGAGGGGTCGTCAACACCGTAGTCGTACTGGGTAGCAGCGGCGTCGATCTCGGTGTCTAACGAGAGAAGATGGGGAAGAAACAATAAATATAATGCAAACATAAGCATGACAATGCATGACATGTCAATGAGCGGTACTAGGTGTGCCCTAACGCAGTAGTAGGTGATACCGGCGAAGGGGGGAAACATCCGGGAAAGTATTCCCAGTGTTTCGCATTTTCAGACAGATGAACCGAAGGGGAAAAGTTGCGTGTTCGCTATGCTAGGGATGTGTGGGGGACGAATGGGCTGCGTATTCGGATTCATCTCGCCGTTTTGAGCAAATTTCATGTACAACGTATTTTCATGTGAGTTACGGATTATTTTATATTAATTTTTAAAGTTTTAAATCATTTTCTAAACTATTATTACTATATAAATTTGAAATTAGCATTACTGCATCAGCATGACGTCAGCATGACATCAGCAGTCAACAGAGGTGTTGACTGGGTCAAACTAACATGTGGGGTTCGCATGTCAATGAGTGATCAGGCTTATCAAGGTTTAGTTAAGTTAACTAGTGACTAGGTTAATCTAATCAGGATTAATTAAGTTAATTAATTCTTTAATTAATTAATTATTTTAATTATTGTTTTAATTATTATTTTCTAATTCTTTTTTTATAAAAACGTTCTCGGGCGGGGCCCTCTTGTCATGGGCCCCGAGGGGTCTTAGCGGGTTTCGGGCGCTAACGGGTGCATGGGCGCAGGGGCGCAACCCGCCCGGCGCGGGGTGAGGTTGCCGGCGACGGGGAGCCTGCCCAGGGAGGGCGCAACCATGGTGGCGGGCGTCCCATCGGGACGGCAAGGGCCGTAAGGGCAGGTGGGGAGCCACCGCGGGCGGAAGTGGGCGATCACACAGGAGCCGAGGCGGCAGCAGCGGGTGGAGCAAGCAGCTGCGGCGGCAACTGCAGTGGAGCAAGGAGCAGTGGGATGGTGCGCGGCACGAGCAGGCCGCAAAGCAGAGGGAGGCGGAGAGCGGCGCCAGCAGCGGCAAGGCCGCAGCCGCAGTAGCTGCAACGAGCCGAGGTGGAGAAGAGGATGGCTAGCAGGCGGTGATGGGCCGATGCAGAGCAGCGGCAGGGGCACGCCTGTGCACGGACGCGACCGTCACGGGGCTCAAGGGGGCAGTGCGCAAGCGAGCAGGGTGACATGCGGTGAGCTCTAGCAGGAGGCAGGCGGGCGCTGTGGCGAGCGTGGCCGGGCGATGCAGCGTGTGGCCAATGTGGCCGTGACAAGCAGGGGCGGGCGCGGTGGCGCCGCAGCAAGGCCACGGCGACGTGTGGTCGCAACCCATGGCGGGTGCGCGCGAGGAGCAGAGACAAAGAGAGGCAGGGCTCACTCGGGCCGTAGGGAATGGGCAGTGGGGCACGGGGAGGAGGTTGGGGACGACGTGCAACGGGGAGGCAGTCCGACGGGGAGGTCCGTTTCGACGAGGCTGCTCTGACGGGGTCCGGACGGCGGTGGCGTGGTTCGTTCTGTCGGATTTCGGGTTTCGGAAGACCCTTGAGGTTTGAACTCTGGGTTGCACGCGGAGATTACGCCCTCTACCTCTCCGTCTCGCAAAGATCTAAAACTACTGAAAGAACAGCACAAGAGACACAGGGTTTATACTAGTTCGGGCCACCATTGTGGTGTAATACCCTACTCTAGTTTGTGGTGGGTGGATTGCCTCTTGGGCTGATGATGATGAACAATACAAGGAAGAACAGCCTCGCGGGGGGTCTGTTCTTGGCTGGGGGGATGAACTGCTAGGAGGAGTTCAACCACCCTTCTCTCTGGCTCTCACTTGTTCTCTGCTTGCCCAAGTTCTAGATGCTAGATGCTCGATGCCCTCCTACCCTGGAGGTGGCTAGTCCTATTTATAGGCAAAGGCCCTGGGCCTCTTCCCAAATATTGAGCGGGAAGGATGCCAACAATTGGCCAATTTGAAGGGGAACATCTGGTACACTTATCCTGACTAAAGTTGGTCCTCGCCTGCCAAAGGCCCTGTGGTGACGCTGCTCGGGCTCCACGATGACCTCCTTCCCACCGTTGGACTGGTCTTGGTCTCGTTGCAATCAAATGGGTGCCTTTGTTGATCCTCTCGCTGCGCTAGCCCCTTTGCACCAAAGGGAAAGGGAGATACCATGCTGGCTGGCGCCCGCCTTTGCACCCTTGGTCATCATGGCTATGCGCCATGGGCACCTCGTGAGGTACCCTCGCTTGATCTCTCCGCCTCGTGAGCCAGCCTGATGAGGCCGCGCCCGAGGAAGCCCGTGCGTCGCCTCATGAGGCTTGCCCTCGCGAGGGTCTTGAGTCTTGTGTTGATGAAGATGGGCCGTGCTGGGCCCCTTTTTGAGCCACGCCGCAGGCCGCAGGCAGGCAAGTCTGGGGACCCCCGTTCCCAGAACGCCGACACGTTCCCCGATCCAGATCTGGATCAGGGAGGGAGAGAGAGCGACGTGGGGGGATGAGTGGGAGGAGAGAGTGGGGTGGGGTGTCGGTTAGGGTTTCGGCGCAGGGGGGTTATGGGGAGTGTGGGGTGGCCGGCTGGGCCAGCGGGCTGGCCTGACTGCCAGCTGGGTCGAATGATCCATTGGGGTGGTTTGCTTTTCTTTTCTTTTTTTTTATCTTTGTTAGTTTTGTTTTTCTGTTTTTATTATTTTCCCTTTTTCTATTTTATTTATTTTAGAGCATCTTAGCATTATCTAAACATGTGTTTTCTTCACTATAATTACCTATGTAATATTTGGCACCATCCGAACTATTTTGTTTTAATGTTTGAAAACTTCTATTGTTTGCCATATTTTGAATTTGACTTTTGGACCGGTTTTTGATCTAACGAGAGATTAGAAACAGTAATGGAGGTGACATGGCATCATTAGGAGAGTTTCACTTTAGCTTAATTATCCGGGTGTTACACTCACGACAAGGTGAACCAAGAGTTGACACGGAGGCATCCACAAGTGGGACACACCAAGATGAAGAAATCGAGGAAGTACACCAAGATGAACCTCATCAATCTCCTTCACCACCTCGACAAGAGAACGACAATGTCAACAACGAAGAAGGCCAAGAGGAAGAACAATATGATGAAGAAGATATTCCACCCCGACCCAAACAAAAGCTCTCACGAGTTTGAGCAAGAGTTTACGAGACCATCCCGTTGAACAAATCTTCAATGATATCCAAACCGGGAGAATCACTCGCTCTAAAACTCATTTGGCTAATTTTTGTGAACACTATTCATTCATCTTTAGCATTGAACCTATGAAGGTTGAAGAAGCATTGGAAGATCCGGATTGGATAAATGCCATGCACGAAGATCTACACAACTTTGAGAGGAACCAAGTGTGGACATTGGTCGAGAAGCCCGACAACAACCACAACATCATCCGTACCAAATGGGTGTTTCGCAACAAGCAAGACGAAGATGGACAAGTCACTCGCAACAAAGCACGTCACGTCGCCCAAGGCTACACTCAAGCCGAAGGTATGGACTATGGTGAGACATATGCCCCCGTTGCTAGACTTGAGTCCATCCACATCTTACTTGCCTATGCTAATCACCATGATATTACCTTGTACCAAATGGACATTAAAAGTGCTTTTCTAAATGGTGAAATTGAGGAGGAAGTTTATGTTAAACAACCTCCCAGCTTTGTTAATCCTAAGAAACCCGACCATGTTTACAAACTTCACAAAGCTCTTTATGGTCTTAACCAAGCTCCTAGAGCGTGGTATAAATGCTTGACCAAGTTCCTTATTGAAAAAGGCTTTGAGATTGGAAAAATTGATTCCACTCTTTCTACTAAAATGGTTAATGGTGAATTATTTGTGTGCCAAATTTATGTTGATGATATCATTTTTGGTTTGACTAACCCTGATTTTAGTGAAAAGTTTGGAAAGCTAATGTTGGAGAAGTTTGAGATGTCTATGATGAGTGAACTCAAGTTCTTTCTTGGTTTGCAAATAAAGCAAACTAAGGAGGGTACCTTTGTTTCTCAAACAAAGTATACCAAGGACTTATTCAAGAATTTCAACATGCAAGAATGCAAAGGTATGAATACACCCATGCCTACTAGTGGACATCTTGACTTGACTAAGGATGGCAAATCATTTGACCAAAAGGTTTACCGCTCTATGATTGGTTCATTGTTATATCTATGTGCCTCCCGTCCCGATATTATGCTAAGTGTGTGCATGTGTGCACGATATCAAGCGGCTCCTAAAGAGTGTCATCTTAAGGTTGTGAAAAGGATAGTGAGGTACTTAATTCATACGCCAAATTTGGCATTTGGTATCCTAAGAGGTCTTGTTTTGATCTTGTTGGCTACTCTGACTCGGACTATGCCGGTGACAAGGTTGATAGAAAGCCCACTTCGGGTACTTGACAATTTCTTAGTAGATCTCTTGTGTCTTGTCCCACCAAGAAACAAAACTGGGTATCCTTATCCACCGCCGAAGTGGAATACATTGCCACCGGTTCATGTTGTGCTCAATTACTTTGGATGACCCAAACTCGTAAACATTATGGGATCTATGTGAAACCTGTTCCATTGCTTTGTGACAATGAGAGTGCTATTAAGATTGCTCACAATCCCGTGTAACATTCTTGAACTAAGCATATTAAAGTTCATCAACATTTCATTCGAGATCATGTTGCTAAAGGGGACATTGATCTTAAGCATGTTCGTACCAATAAGCAATTGGCGGATATATTCAGCAAACCGCTTGATGAGAAAGTATTTTGCTGTTTGAGAGGTGAATTGAACAGCATTGATACCTCAAACTTGGAGTAGAAACTCCATTTGGATACATGCAAGGCATGAGCCTTTGACTAATCCTTTATATTTCTCTTATGATGATGATCATATGTCTTGGATATATACTTGCACCCTTGCATGCTATGTAACCCTTGTAGGTTCTTGGATGAATCTAAATATATGAGATTGCAAATCACTCACATCTTGAGCAATCTCTACATCACTAAGTCTCTACAATATGGTGGTTGAAGACAAGGAAGCATGAAACCTTTCAACATATCCTTTGACAATTTCTTTATATCAAATTTCATTTGGTATCAAATTTCATGATTGTCATTTTGGATACACAAGTGCTCTTCCTTGCAAAACTAACCCACGTAGGTAGATGAACTCAAACTACAAGCGGTGCTCCCAACCATCGATGAGCTACATCAACCTTGAGCATCCTACACAAGTTCAACTACATGATCAAGTTCAACACCACCACCCAAGGTATGGCATTCCATCTTAGAGAAGCTTTACCCCAAGACATGGGTCAAAGCAGCTCAACAAGATGTGAATACATCAGAATGCTTAAACGAAAAATGGTAACCCCATTTTGAGCTTAAACGATGAGTATGAACTACGATCAAGTGTTCTCACTTGACTCCTAAGTCAATATACTCTAACATAGGTGAATTTGTCGCTGACCAATTCTAGATGAAGTTCTCTAGTGTTTTTCTGAGTTATTGCATTTGTCTCTTGCATGTTTGTTCCCCTTCATTAATAAAAAAACTTCAACTAGATTTCTTTATTTTCTCTGTTATGTTCTGCATTCCCATCATCCAATTCATTGCAAATCTTTCAGTTAATTCCTTACAAATCATTGTGAGATCTTATTTGCCTAAGTGAGCTAAGATGACAATTGTTTTCTCTCTGTGTTGAACTCGGACTCACCAGTTTCTTTCTTTTGCCTAAACCGAACCTCCTCGGTGCCACCGAAGAAAACAACTCGGTGTTACCGATTTCAATGCTGAGAAGACACTTTGCCATTTGCATCCTGCATACTTATTCCAGCTCCACTCAATGATTCTTGTCCTCTACCTGCATCACATTCTACATGTTGCTTTGTAATGTGACTCAAGGACCAAACCTACTTGACTCATGCTCTAGAAGTTTCCTTCTTGGAAATTGATGTCAAAGGGGGAGAGAGAGATCACATCAAAGCTTAATCACATCAAAGGGAGAGAGAGGCCCTATGGGAAGGAAAGATTTCTTAGTCTTCCTAGATGCCTGGTATTGAAAGAGGAGAGAAGTCACATGTCTTTAAGAGGGGAAAAGATATGTATGTGTTATGATTGTTTTGCTTTGATTTTATTTCACCCTATCTTCTCCCATCCAATATAAGATTCAGGGGGAGAAATACATCTAAGGGAAGGAAATCTTTGAATTCATTGCATATCTTTACTCTGTGGAGACATGTCTATATCCAATAGAGTAGCTAGTACTCACTCACTACATGTCATACCAATCTTGGTACTCTTGTGGTCTGCTAATTGCTTTGTTTAGTAGATGGTTTTGTGTTATGTGACCTTGTTTACTCAGGTTCATCTCTTCCAAAGCCAGATCAAGACCACAAGTTAAGTATATGCATCACACTCATGTGCATGATGATCTCTTGCTGATGTACATATTGTTTGCAAGAGAGACCCATGAACTTGAAGGTATATTTCCTGTATCTATATCACTTGCTCTTATGCATATAGCCAAGATACATGTAACTCATCGCTTGCTCTATCATGCTTATGCATTCACATGCTCTTCTATTCCATATTCACATGATTGCATACATTTAGGGGGAGCTCTTGCTTATCACATACTTCTCAAAGCGACGATGTATTTCATTCTTATTATCATTTGTCAAAGCTTTGATCTATATGTTGTCATCAATTACCAAAAAGGGGGAGATTGAAAGTGCAACTAATCCCTGGGTGGTTTTGGTAATTCTTAACAACATATAGATCATTGGACTAATATTCTTTCAAGATAATCATTTCAGAAAGTTCAATGATTGGCATGGACTAGAGATGTGGACCCCTCAAAATGCTAAGGACACATATTGGCTCAAGCTCAAGACTCTACATTTTCATTTTAGTGATCCAAGATCACATTAGTCCATAGGAAAAGCCAATACTATTAAAAGGGGATGAGGTGTTGCTTAATGGCTTGCTTTCTCAAAATGCTTAGTGATATACTCCAAAAGCCCGCAACCACTTTCTCATATCCATATATGTCCCAAACCAAAAGTCAAACTCTGCCCCACCGATTTGATGTCAGGACCCCAATCCCAAGTCACATCGATCTAGCCGGTAACACATCATATCACTTTGCGGCCTCACGCACGGTATTCCCACGGGTGTCGCCTTACCATGGCCCGGGACCGTTTGCGCCTTTTGGCTCACGTATATGATACTGTCGCTAGCATCCATATGGCAAAGAACCCGAGCCAACATGGCTAGTCGTGAACCCAAAGCGGCACTAACCCATGGGGACAGGCATACATGAATCACATCGAGCATGTCGGTCATCAACGATGAATTCGGCCAGTAGCATCTGGCTAACAGACTCCGTATCCCGGCTGTAGCAGGCTAGGCAGGACTCAACATCACCGCAAGTGACATTTCCCGGGATGTATATAGGAACGAAGTGAATCACATGCCGCCGATCAAGTGTCCAAGCAGTAGTGTGGGCTAGCAGGACTCGTGAACCGGCTATAGCGGACTACTATCGCCGTAAGCACGAGACTACATTTCCCCATATGAGAGGCTGCCAAGGATAAACAACTAGTTTGTCGGATCCCACACATACCAAGCATTTCAAACATACACACAATATGCTCAATATGTGTAAATACAACATGGCATCACAACATAACTCTACGACTCAAATATTATTCATTAGGCTCCGAGGAGCGAGATATTACAAACATGGGTCTCATGACCCAACACTCAGAGCATACAAGTCAAAGCACAAGCGGAAGCTAAACATGTCCGAGTACGCATAACTATAAATGAAAAAGGCCGAGAAGCCCGACTATCTACCGATCTTGCCGAGGGCACAAAATCGTAGCTGAGGTAACAAGCTAAACGTCAAAGTCCAAGCGGAACTACTAGCGAGACCGACGTCTCTTTGCAAAACATAAAATAGGCAAACGTGAGTACAATTGTACTCAGCAAGACTTACATCAGAACTAACTACATATGCATCATTATCAAAAGGGGGTGGTGGAGTTTGACCGCAGCAAGCCAGCTTTGACTCGTGGCTATCCTAAACTACGATCGCAAGTAACTCTTTTGAGGTGGCGCACACGAGTCCACATATTCACCATATCAATACACCACTATGGATCCGCTCCGCCTCCCTACAAGAACGCCATCCATAGCACTCACGCTTATCTTGCGCATTTTAGAGTATCCACTTTCACTTGTCTATGAACCGATATAGGCAACCCGAAGTCCTTTTCATGGACACGGCTATTCAATAGATCATATTGACCCTGCAGGGTGTACTTCTTCACACATGCTCTCACCACTTACCGCCATTTACACGACATGTACTGAAACCTTCAGCGGAAGCCCAACGTGGTGTCGGCCACAGCCTACCTAAACACTCAAGTCCCTAGTCCAGTTTATCGCCTATTCAGGTTCCATCCGCAGGAGTCCGCCGAGGTTTCCCATACAGCCCGAACGATGTGTGCAGGGTTCCCGAGATACCAAACGGGCATTCGCACACCGGCCACGGTGTATCTACCGCTTCATAGCTCACCCCTAGGGTCAGCGCCACGCACGGCCTCCAACACATATCCTACAAACACCGTAAACTAGTTGCAACTCCCGGACAGAGAACAAGGGTGGTTAAGAAGTCGAGAGGGTCCATTGGTTTCGGGCCCAATGCGTGGTAGTAACTGTTTCATGGATCACAAACACGTAACTCAGTTCCTCGAGGACGGCTGCAATGAGACAACCCACCATGTACTCCTACATGGCCTCTCACCGCTACCTTTACCAAATCGTGTTCACACACTTAGCTCACACACGTGAGGACATGTTTACACAACCATTCCAATTCATTCCCGATGAATCAGACCTGACTCAACTCTAAGCAAGAGCAGCATGACAAACAAGCATGAATGAGTAGGCACAACAGGCTCAAACAACTCCTACTCATGCTAGTGGGTTTCATCTAATTCTTGTGGAATGACAGTAATGCAGAGGGTAAGGGGTTCAGCTACCGCAGCAAGTAACACATGAGTCGTTGTTGTCCTAATGCAGTAAAATAGAGCAGGAGCGAGAGAGTGGGATTATATCGGAATGAACAAGGGGGTTTTGCTTGCCTGACACTTCTGAAGATAATATAGTTCTTCATCGGTGTCATCGATTCATCGCCGATCGTCCGCTCACCGAGAGGGACAATTACCGGCAAACAAGAGAGAACACAATCAATGCAATGCACATTCACATGAATGACATGTCATGTTAAGGTACTGAATTCACCTAATTCAATATCTAGCCAAGTTAATTGAAGTGGAACTCAACAAGGTTAAACTCCAACTCCAAATGCTAGTTCATAGATTGCCCTAATCATGATTCATCCTATTCAGTGAGGTTAACTTGTTCAAACATCCATGATCATGGCATAAACAGATTCTTCATATTTTTCTGATCATTTTTCATATATAACTTATTTCCATTGGAGTTACTATTGAATTTATATGATTTTTAGAAATTTAGAGTATTTTCTGAAATTTCCTGAATTATAATAAATCCGAAAAGGTATTATCACATACCGACGTCGCAGACGTCAATGGGTCAACGGGACACGGTCCGGTCAAACCTCGACAGTGGGTCCCGTGTCAATATAATTAGTTTAACTAAATTTAATTAAAACTAATCCTAAATAGTTAACAGGGCTGGGCCCCACCCGTCATTGACTCAGGAGAGTCAACCAGGGCCCACCCGTGGTCAAATGAGAGGTTAGCGGGGTCAACTCGCCGGCGTTTAGCCGCCGGCGAGGCCGAACGCGGCGGTGAGAGTGGTTTAGCCGCCCGGCGACCAAATGGGCCGCGACGGCATCTAGGTGGAGCTCGAACGAGCCAAGCTCTTGGTGGAGTCGGGCTGAGCTCGGGCGGCGGAATCGGTGCCGCGATTTACCTAGGCGGCCGCGGAGTTCGCCGAGGTCGAACACGGCGCTAGGGAGCACGCCGAGGCGCTGGGGTGGCGTTTGCGCTCCTGCGAAAAGCGGTGAGGGGGTGGTGTGCTCGGAAGCGAAGCTTGCGGTTGTGGCTACGGCCACGCCATGGTCGGGCGGCGAGGAGCAATCTGCCCGGTGATTAGGGCGGCTAGAGGGTGTGTTCCAGCGAGAAGAGAGGGAAAGACGGCAAGGCTCACGAGATCACGGCGATGCTCGGGTAGCCGGGCGTCTTGAGGATGACGAATCGCCGAGGCGATCGCCGACGACCAAGCTTGAAGACGGAGTCGAGGCGGTCGCCTTGGGGCGCCCGGCGCCGGGCTTGCTCCAGGAGGTGTAATGGATGGTGGCGGAGCTTTGCGACACGGGAGGCGAGGGAGCACGGTAGGCGTGGCTACGGCGGCGGTGGCGACAGCCCGCCGGTGGTGAGTGAGAGAGCCAGAGAAGGGGAGAGGCCACGCCAGGGAGAGAGGGGTCGAGGTGCGTGGCGCCTGGGAGGCGCCCAGAGCGTGGGAGGAGAGCGGCAAGCGGAGGTGGCTCGGCGCTGCCGCCAGGCGGTGGCTACACGCCTCGGCCCTTCTCGCGAGGTGGGAGACGGTGGCGGTTCGGTGGGCTGGGCACTGAATTGGGCAGTGGGCTGAGAGGTGAGCGCCAGGTAGTCCTTCTCTCTCTCTCTCTCTCTCTCTTTTATTTTCTGTTTTCTATTTTTCTGCAGATGTTTGGCTTTATTAAAAATACCAGAACCTATTCAAAAATCATGTAACTGCTTGAGAGCACTGTTTGGAATATTTCCAACAGCCATCATTTCAGTTCATGATTATTTGGACATTTAAAATAATTTATAGCATTTAAATGTCCAAGTACAAATACTGTTTGATTTAATTCAATAACCCATAGTGTCCTAGAAAAGTGTGCACCATTTTTGGCAGAGGTTCTGGACCAAAACAAAAATGATGAAAATTTATGAAGGGCATATCAGGTTCATTGAAAATATTTTAGGTTGAACCTATTTGAAT
Source organism: Aegilops longissima (assembly GCA_021605205.1). Classification (NCBI taxonomy): domain Eukaryota; kingdom Viridiplantae; phylum Streptophyta; class Magnoliopsida; order Poales; family Poaceae; genus Aegilops; species Aegilops longissima. The sequence continues at coordinate 204,073 of JAHIAM010001053.1, read as the reverse complement.
TCCATTTGGTGCTAGGGTTTTGGACATCCCCATTTCAAGTTTAAATGAAGTTTAAACATGATGCATGGATGCAATGCCACTAGTTACAAGCAAGCTCTAGGGCTGTGATATTTGATCTATCCGGCGCCACCGAGTTCATCTGACATAGCCATAGCCAGAAACCCTAATCATTTCAGTCTCACCGATAGGGATCATGGTCTCACCGAGATGGGATTGCAAACTCTCTATTTCCCTTTGTAACGTTTCAGTCTAACCGAGATGAGCGATCGGTCCCACCGAGTTCGCAATGCAAACTCTCTGTTTACTTTTCATAATTTTTCGGTCTCGCCGAAATGGGCGACCGGTCCCACTGAGTTTGCCTGACCAACTCTCGGTTTGCCTATTACATAAATCGGTCTCACCGAGTTCATGTGATCGGTCTCACCGAGATTACGTTATGCCCTAGCCCTAAATAAATCGGTCCCACCGAGTTGACATGTGAGTCCCATCGAAAAGCCTAACGTTCACATTTTGAACTAAATCAGTCTGACCGAGTTTCAGTATCCGGTCCCACTAAGTTTGGTAAATTGTGTGTAAGAGTTAGATTTTTTATGGAGGCTATATATACCCCTCCACCCTTCCTCCATTTGTGGAGAGAGCCATCAGAACGTGCCTACACTTCCAGCATTCATTTTCTGAGAGAGAACCACCTACTCATGTGTTGAGACCAAGATATTCTAATCCAACCACAAGAATCTTGATCTCTAGCCTTCCCCAAGTTGCTTTCAACTCAAATCATCTTTCCACCAAGTCCAAATCTGTGAGAGAGAGTTGAGTGTTGGGGAGACAATCATTTGAAGCACAAGAGCAAGGAGTTCATCATCAACACACCATCTATTACCTTTTGGAGAGTGGTGTCTCTAGATTGGTTAGGTGTTACTTGGGAGCCTCCATCAAGATTGTGGAGTTGAACCAAGGAGTTTGTAAGGGCAAGGAGATCGCCTACTTCATGAAGATCTACCCAAGTGAGGCAAGTCCATCGTGGGCGATGGCCATGGTGGGATACACAAGGTTGCTTCTTCGTGGACCCTTCATGGGTGGAGCCCTCCGTGGACTCGCGCAACCGTTACCCTTCGTGGGTTGAAGTCTCCATCAACGTGGATGTACGATCGCACCACCTATCAGAACCACGCCAAAAATCTCCATGTCTCTAATTGTGTTTGCACACTCCAATCCCATCCCTTTACTTTCTTGCAAGTTGCATGCTTTACTTTCCGCTGCTCGTATACTCTTGCCATGCTTGCTTGAAATGCATTGTGAATGTTTAAACTTGTGCTAAAACTCCACCTTAACTTGAAGAGCGTAAAAACTGCTACTTTTCTTTGTTGAGGGTCTAATCACCCCCCTCTAGACACCTCTTCTCGATCCTACACCTTTACATCGTTGGTGATGTCCACCGTAGTGAACATGTAGTGGGGGCCGTTGACGAACCTGGCGAAACGCTCACAAGGCCTTGTAGCCAGGTAGTAGTGGTAGACGAGGACGTGGTGGCGCACGCACATCTGGGCGATGACGACCACCTTGTACTTCTCCTCGGCAAGGAACAACACCATGATGTGGATGGAGTGCTCCACCCAGACCGGGTCGTTGGTGTACACCATCGAGAGGTTCATGAACCTTCTATGGGTGTCCACCACGACATGCATGGTGAACTGTTGCTCGTCGTCGACAGGCGCTCGGAGCACCATTGGAGCCGTGCAGGATACCCTCTAAGAATTTATCGTGGTGGGTGTGCTTTTTGCAATGGTAGGGCACGATCGGAAGGTTGAAGAGACACAAGGGTTAAATGGCCGCTGTAATAAATGGGGGCTGGCCGGCCTGTAATCGTCACGTCTTGTCACGGAGTTCATAGCGGAGGATTCTAGTGCAGGCTTGACAACACCGCACCACACGCGTGGGCTCTAAGAGGTGCCAAATGTATCGTCGGTGTCTGTTCCCATGCTACCGTGCAGTTTACTGCGCAAGCTTCCCGCCCGGCTAGTTTGGCCACGCGTCGGCGAGAAGAGGGACAAATCATGGGCGTTTATTGGCAAAAAGCTTCGTAAAAACGAAGTGTGTGTAATGACTTCGGTCATAAGTTTACCCATGGGTGATGAGGTCAAAGATACACAGAAGGGTGATGATGGACACTCGAGTGCGATAGTTAATTCTGCGCTCTACAAGGCACATGGTGGAAGAAACCAACTGTGTGCAATAATGTTGAAGATCATAGTCGAGTTAGCTATATAGATCGTGTGATGTGAGATCGACAAGGTAAACAGATTCGAGACTGGTTAATAAAATCTAAGACCATTGCATATTAAGGTCAAAATAGTGCTACCAATATACGAGTCTCATACGGTGCCATTTCAACGATTGTACCACAAAAGCTCGAAATATTACAAGGTTCAAATTCCAGAGTTATATGGCTCAAGTTCGAAGATTACAATGTTCATACTGATATTATAAATAAAATTCAGCTCATCAGCTGCAAACGCTCACGCTGATCCACTGAACATGGATATCAGAGAGGTTCAAACTAATATTATCACTTCTAAGTCTGGTTTCAAAACATCACATTTTTTGCAAAGGGGTCAGCTAGTGAGAAGTCATGTATGGGGTTGACACGATGACTTCTGATTACTCTTTCATCTAAAGTTCCAAAATGAAATTCAGCATATTTGGAGCCTATTCCATTCTGCCGCAGGCGCCGGCGCTGATCAACAAGCCATTCATTTTTGCGAAATAAATGTAGGGCAAACTCATTTCCTTCAGCACCCTTGCTCTAAGAACAAAGAACCTGGCGAACATAATCTCCGGTAAGGTCCCTCAGTAGGAGTTCAAAGTAATTTCTGGGAGAAGCAGATCTAGTCATTCGACGTGATTGTCATATTGCATCACATTATCCACCACTGGGCCTAATCTTATCTGCCAAAGAAGAAAACATGTTAGTGCCTACATGCAGTTTTGAACATTACTACATGCCTATTTGGTTTGCAAGATTTGTAAAATGCACTAACATGCCATCTTCGATCTGACATGATTAACATGGGCATTTGATTACATTCTAGAAAAATGTAGCCTTCTTCACAAGAGGTTGGAGTGGATGAAAAGTTCCCTAAGAAAACTAGTACAGATGAATCCAAAGGAGAAATGCTTATTGATTGTAACCATATGGATCAAGCAACCAATATGGGGGGACATGTATGTACTGAAATCCTCCAAAAGAATCCTTGAGAAATTATAGTACATTGTCAATGTAAACTTGGAAAAAGGTGTCACAAATTGAACTCCATTATGGTTAACATTTAACAGGAAAGGAACATCACCTCGATATATACCTTCTCCAGGCACGGAAAGCATCTCAGGAAACTGACAACTTACTCCAGGTTGGGGCCGATAGATTCTAGTGCCAAGACCTTCACTGTGCGTAGTTTCGGGGTCAAGCTTGTCGGAATCATTTTTTGAATGACAAACGAACAAACATCTTCAAAATTAGAAATAATATTAATTTGTAGAAGGAGAGGTAGAAGGCGGCTGTTGTACCTGAATGGGTGTGGATCCAATAACAAGTTCGGAGTATTTGTCAGACGAGTAGCCCACCACTGTCAATTTCGGCACATAAATGACATTGATTCTTGTTGAACCTTCTTGATCAACTACAAGTAATCTCTCAAGTGCAGGTTTGTCCTCAATGACCATACCATGGTACACATCTTGTGATGTCTTCCTGAAACACCAACAACACACATAAATAGTCCGGAGAGTCATGGAGGTGATGTGGAAGGTACTCAACCCATTGATCGCCTGAAGATGAAGGTACTCGAGTGCAGTACAGCCACGGAGCAGGCGCTCCATCTCACCATTTGAGAGGTAGACGGCGACGAGCTCGAGGTGTTTCAGTCGTGGTAGAATAAGAGTGGGCGCGTCATTAAGAGGGGGGAATGGCAGTTCCTGAACTTGGCGACGCGCAGCGTGGGCGCGAGGCGGAGTGCGGACGTTGGCAGCGACCACATATGCCCATAATCAAAAGTGAGATCCTCGAGTTGATTTAGGGCGGGGGATCAGAACCAGTCGTCAAGCTTGGCTCGGTCCTGGCCGTTGGAACGGAACTTGCCCATTCTAAGGCCTCTGGTTGGGCCAATGTGACTACTGAGGATCATGGATAATGCATCCAAGCTTTTGCGATAGCCATGGCAGAGCTCGTGGATGTCGATGAGGTCGAGAGGGCTGGAGTTCCATAGGGGGCGCCACCACCAGGAAAGGACGGTTGTCCGCGCCCCATATTTGATTGGGAGGAGGGAGATGATGACTGTCAACATATCATCGGGGAGGCTGCTGATGAAGTCTAGGCCTGCTGGAGTCGCTTGCGATTCTAGCTTGCCCCGCCTCCGCTTGTTGGCAGACCCGTTCTCCACCTCCGGAGTCTCCTTGTCAGTGGCGCTTTCTAATAGATATGGGAGTACAGGGAATATTTAGTTAAAACAGGGCAATAGAAAAGTGTATTGGTAACTAGAAGTTATTAGGTAGGAATATAGTAAGAAAATGGAATAATAGTTGGTTGCTTAAATACTACACAATTCATTTGATATTGTTGGGTAAGTCAACATGTGGATAGTTGAAAAGAAAACTTACTTCGAACAAAGTCTGGATGGATGATATCATCGGGGAAGTTACCATATATCTCATGACCAGGCCCTTTTATGTGATGTGCAATTCTAGTGCCATCTTTCAGTTCATAAAACTTAGAAATTTCTTTCCAAAAGCCAGTGCCAAAATAGGAGTCACCACGTTCATCAAGTCTTACAATAGCAACGATTGTAAATCCATGGTTTGTGTGCAGTATGACATCCCTGCAGTCTTGATTTATGTAAAGGGAAAGATTGTGCACTACAGACTCTGTTGCATAGCAAGGGACACGCTACAGAAAATGGTAGGATTGTTAAAGAAAATATGATAACATGCAAATATGGCCTAAATTGAAAGAATTGTACAACAGTCGAAATCGAAGGACAAAAATCTATACCTACTAATAAAGCAAGGTGCGTTTCTCCAATTTTTTCATCCGTTCACCACTAAAATATTTTTTGTTTCTATTCAAGGTGGTACTATACTTTTGTACTCCGTATGTTACCAAAGGAAAAACGATTTGTGGAGAAATTCATACGTGGGCAAGGCCTTATGGCCCAAAAAGTCAGCCCTTTTTCCTGCCCACGCAGCAATAAAAAATCCTATTTTCCGCTCAATGCGCATATAATTTTAGCTACGCATTGTAGGCGACCAAGACATGGCGGCCCATTTTCGCTTGTGTTTTGTTTCAAATTTTCTTTTTCTGTTTCTTTCTCTTTTTATTTCCTGTTTCTTTTATTTTTCCCAATGCAAGTATATTTTTAATTGTTTTCTGAAATTCCACAATTTTCAAAAATGTTTACAGTTTCAATTTTATTCACAATTTCGTAAAAGTTACTTAATTACAAAAATGTGTTCAAAATTTAAAAATATTCCCAGTTTTAGTAAAATGTTCCAATTTCAAAAGATATTCTTGATTAACATATAGGTTTAAAATTGAAAAGATTGTTTGCATTAAAGAAACACATTTTCTAAAATTCTTTGGCATGTTTAACACATCTTCCCATTTCAAAAATTGTTCACAACGTAAAACATTCATATTTTTATAAGAATGTTCATGTATTTAAGAAATGTATGTGAATTTCAGGAAATGTTCTTTTCAAACTTTTGTTCTTGCTTTGTCCAAAAATGTATGAAATTTTCAAAAATGTTCAAAAATTGGAAAATTGTTCACGCTACAAGTATATTTGGTAGTTCATGTTATGAATTCAAAATTACGCTCCTATTTAAAAACATGTCCTCGCTACAAAAATTGTTCACAACTTGAAAAAACCCGTATTTTTTATAAAACGTTCATGCTTTTAAGAAAATTTTGTGAATTTCAACAAATGTTCCGTTCAAAATTTTTTTTCGTCTTTTTAAAATGTGTGGAATTTAAAAAAAAATCGTAATTTGGAAAATTGTTCACGCTACAAGTATATTTGAATTTCATAAATTATTGACAGTGGTAACTTCCGTAAGGCCAATAAAAGAGAATATGCTGGTTAATTATAATTGAAACAAATTATGGGCACGTGCCAAAAAAAAGAATATATTGGTTTGGCTTTAATTAAAGGGTGCCATGTTGAACTAGAGAATACGGACATGTGGGGGTCTTGATCCATTCTTATATTAAGCTAGAGGCATGTAATTTTATCCTCCCGTTGCAACGCACGGGCATGTGTGCTAGTCTATAATTAAACAGATAGGGTAAACATGATGTCATGGAAATATGAGAGTAATCGAAAGAACAATAGATCATTAATTTGCCTAATATAGAAAGAAGAGGGGAAAATCCCCTTTGACATATATGGTGCATGTGGAACCTTTTATCCAAATGTAGTAATATTTAGAATATGTTCAGGAAAGTAGGCCATGCCAGCCGATTTAGGGTGAGTTTGAACATACTGCGCGCATCCTCAAGTCATCTGGTATGCTGAGATGGAATGTCTGGCGGAGGTCGCAAGGTCCTGATGTGTCTGCGCTGTACACTCTATGAACGGAAGAAAACCCTCAAATGAACTCGAATAAAAATGAATTCACGACGATTTCGGCCTGGTGATTAAAGGAGGCAGATGAACTGGGATCAGAGATGAGATAATATCTCATTAAATTAGTTAACTTGTTGTCAATGAGAAAGGACCCTCAGTACAACAGATTCCCCAACCGAGAGGAGCTGGGTCGATCACGAGCAGCATCGAGAAAGTCGATTGTGATAGGTGGCGGCAATCGGAAATGGCGAAATGCAGTGGGCTTTATCGGCAGCCTGGCGGCGGCGGCAGGCGTCGAGCTAAGTCGTTACCGCCACGATAGGCAGTGCCATGCATAGATGCGGAGGAGCTTGTGCAGGTGTGAATGGGGACCGGAGGGGGTGGCAGGCGGGTGAGGGTTTTTGTGACGTGGGGATGGTGAGGTTTTTTTTTAATTGGGTGGTGAGGTTTTTCTGTCCCACAAAGAATTTTGGAGGCGATGGTTTTCTAGAGCCAACCATGTGTGATTGACGCAACAGGCAAAATGAAAGTCATTGCACACTGTTCAAATTTTGGGAACCGTGTGTGATTGACATGCTACCTCCGTCCTGGTTTATTGGTCCCCTTTGTAATTTTTACCAAAATTTGACCAAATATTTAACTAAGAAATGTTTATGCATGTCACCAAAAATTATATCATTGAACACTATGCTCAAATACCCATCCAATGATATATTTTTTGCTGACCTGCACTAACATTTTGTCAGTTAAACTTTTGGTCAAAATTTAACACAAATTACAAAGGGGACCAATAAACCAAGACGGAGGTAGATTCCATCAATCGAACTGATTGCATCCATATCCCACAGTTAGACATAAGTAAGCATAGATTAAACATACTCAAACATAGATAATAAGCATACATGTACACAAGCATAGTTCAGCCATAAGTACATAGTTCAAACGTCATTAAGCATACTCAAGCATACATAGTCCGATCCCACATCTCTCTCACATGCCGGCACGATCTTGAAGCCTCTCCAGGTACTCGGCGTACGCGTCGTGCGCCACCCTACGAGAATACTTCTGCTTGAAGGTGCCAACGGCCCGTCCTCTTGCATGCGCCAGAACTGTCGGTGTTCTGGGAACGGGGGTCCCCAGAATTGCCTTCCTGCGGCCCATGGTGTGGCTCTGCAAGCGGGCCCGTACGGCCCTTCTTCACCGACAAGAACTCAAGACCCTCGCGAGGGGCCAAGCCTCGCGAGGCGGACAGCGCAAGACCCCTTCGGGAGCGGTCTCACCAGGCTGGCTCGCGAGGGGCGGAGAGATCAAGGCAAGGCAAACCTCGCGAGGTTCTCGTGACATGAGCCATGACAATCGAAACCAGGCGGGCGCCAACGCGCACAGTGTACGTGTTTCCTCTTTGGTGCTAAGGAGGCAAGCGCAGGCGCGGAGTACCGAGGCGTCAAGCAAAGGTTTTCATATCAGTGCAACAAGACCAAGACCAGCAGGAGGGCAAGACGGAGGTCACCATGGAGCCCAAGGCGGCATCACCACCAGAGCCTTTTGCAGGCGAAGACTACTTTTGTCAGGATAAGATGTACTAGCTGCCCCCTTTCAAATTGGCCGTTGTTGGCTTCCTTCCCGCTCAATATTTGGGGAGAGGACCAGGGCCTCTATAAATAGGACTAGCCACCACCATAGACGGGGAAGGATCACTCAGATCATCCTCAACCACACAAGTTCACCAGGCACAAGAACACCCCTCCTCAGGAGGCTGTTCTTCCCCTTGTATTGTTCATCCTCAGCCCAAGAGGCAATCCACACCACCACATTGGAGTAGGGTATTACACCACAACGGTGGCCCGAACCAGTATAAATCTTGTGTCCCTTGTGTTGCGAGTTCGTGGAGTTAGCCCTTGAGATTTTTGAGAAGCTAGGACGTGGATTGGTAGGGGGAGATCTTCGTGCACACCCCAGTGTTCGAACCTTGAGGGTTTTGACGGAACCCGTGATCCGACATTTGGCGCACCAGGTAGGGGGTGCGCCGTAGCTTTCCTTTCGTCGGTCTGCGCTTCGCCACCATCACGATCCGCTCTCATGACGACGGGGCCAGGGGGCTCCGAGCCCTGGCCCCCGCCTTGCGGCTGGTGCAGTCATCGCCCAAGTTCAAGCCGGAGATGCCGCCGCGCTATGACGGCGCGGCGGACCCATCAGCTTTCCTGCTGGCATATGAGGAGGCCGTCGTCGAGGCCGGGGATGACGACAAGGTCATGGCCAACTAGTTTCCCATGGCCCGCACCAGCGCGCCACGTGCCTGGCTGCTCAACCTCCCCGGATCCACGGTGGCATCTTGGGAGGAGCTGCGCGGCCTCTTCACTGCACGCTACGCGGCACCGGCGCACCACGCGGTCACGACCCTACTAGGCGGCTCTCAAGCACCGCCTTTAGATCGCCACATCAAGCCATTCTTTCGCCAAATCGGCACTGCTTCCAAGCGCTCGGGGGCTCCGCCGGGCTGGGCTGCGCCCGAGGCCAACCTCACCTTCGTCTCGGAAGACCACCCCATCACCACCGCTGGCTCGGGTATGCTCCCAATGCTTTGCACGCCCACTATTTGCAACATGGCCGTCACCAATACCCTCATCGACGGCGGCGCTGGCCTCAACGTGCTCTCCGTGGAGGCCTTCAGCCTTCTTCACATACCGCTCGAGCGGCTCAGCTTCAGCAAGCCTTTCTCAGGGGTTGGCGGCGGCGCCGCCCACTCCCTGGGGCAGATTCGCCTCCCTGTCACCTTTGGCACACGCGACAACTACCGCACCGAGCTGGTCGACTTTGACATCGCCCGCATCGGCCTCCCGTACAACGCCATCCTCGGGTACCCAGCTCTGCCCTAATTCATGGCAGCGACCCATCCGGCCTACAACCTCATGAAGATGCCTGGAAGCAAGGGCGTCCTCACCATCAAGGTGGACACCAAGGAGTCCCTGGCGGCGCTCAAGCTTGCCCTCAAGACCACTGCGGTGGCATAGCCTGCTGGTGCGGGCACCTCCGAGGCCAAGGGAGCCGCACCAACCAAGAAGAAGCAGTTGTTCACCCAAGACAAGGCGGAAACCAAGCAAGTGCCGGTCGACGAGGACGGGTCCTCAGGAGCCACCTTTACCATAGGTGCCGACCTCGACCAAAGCCAAGAGGAAGCATTGGTGAAGTTCTTGTGCGCAAACAAGGAGATATTCGCATGGGAACCCAAGCAGCTGGTGGGGGTCCCGAGAGAGGTGATTCAGCATCACTTAAGGGTGTGTCCCAATGTACGCCCTGTGAAGCAGCGAGTGAGATGACAGTCCACGGAGAAGCAGGCCTTCATCGTCCAAGAAATCCGCAAATTAGAGGTGGCAGGTGCCATTCGCTTGGTTCAGTACCCTGAATGGCTGGCAAACCCAGTCGTCGTGCCGAAGAAAGGCAAGAAGGAGCGAATGTGCGTCGACTTCACCAACCTCAACAAGGCCTGTCCCCAAGATCTGTTCCCACTTCCATGCATTGACCAGATCGTCGACTCCACTGCTGAGTGCGACCTGCTGTGCTTCCTGGATGCGTTCTCGGGGTATCACCAGATCAAGATGGCGGTGGAGGATGTAGAGAAGACTGCCTTCTTGACCCCGTGCGGGGTGTACTGCTACACTTGTATGCCTTTCGGACTACGTAATGCGGGCGCGACCTTTCAACGGTTGATGCACATCGCCTTAGGGAGGCAGCTCGGGAGAAACACAGAGGCCTATGTCGACGACATTGTGGTGAAGTCTCGGGAGGACAGAACCTTGATCCAAGATCTGGAGGAGACTTTCGAGAGCCTACGCCAGGTGAACTCGAGACTTAACCTGGAGAAGTGTGTGTTTGGTGTCCCTTCCGGCAAGCTGATGTGTTTCCTCGTGTCCCACAGAGGGATCGAGGCGAACCTAGAAAAGATCAAGGACATTGAAGACATGAGCCCACCGCAGACCCTCAAGGAAATGCAGAAGCTGGCTGGTCGGGTGACTGCGTTGGGGTGCTTCATCTCCAAGCTGGAGAGCATGCCGTACCCTTCTTCAAGCTGATGAAGAAGAAGGGCCCCTTCGAGTAGACCTCGGAGGCCGACCGAGCATTTCAAGACCTCAAGAGATACCTGACCAGCCCTCCATTAATGGTGGCTCCACTGCCCCTCGAGCCCCTAGTGCTTTATCTTGCCGCCACCCCGTACTCTGCCAGCGCGGCTCTGGTGGCGGTTCAGGAAGAGCGCCAAGCCAAAGGCGTGTCGCGCTGAGTTACGCCGCCAGCCGAGATGACGCAAGGTCAGGAAGGTGCCCCAAGAGCCGTAGCAGCATCAACAGAGGACCAAGCTCAGCAGGACGATGCCGCCAAGATCCCGACAAGCGATCAAGCGTCGGGGGTTCCACTACCTCAGGAGACGCCCCAACTTCCGCAAGACACGAGCCTCACCAACGCGCCGGCTCTCGTCGAGCACCCGGTGTATTTCGTCAGCACGGTGTTGCGGGACGCAAGGGCATGATATCCCATGCCTCAGAAGCTCTTACTCGCGCTTTTGGTGGCCTCGCGTAAGTTGCGGCAATACTTCCAGGGCCACCCCATCAAGGTCGTCTCAGCCTACCCATTGGAGAGAGTGCTCAGAAGCCCCAATTCTACCGGAAGGGTCGCCGAGTGGAACATCTAGCTGCAGGAATTCCAGTTGGAGTTCAGCACCACCAGGGTCATCAAGGGAGCCACACTCGCTGATTTCGTGGCAGAATGGACGGATGCCCCAATGCTTGAAGTAGGCGAGGACCAGTCCACCTCGCCGGGAAGTGAGGCGCCTGACGGCTGGGTCATGTATTTCGATGGCGCCTTCGTGCACCAGGGCGCAGGGGTTGGAGCAGTACTTATCTCGCCCACTCAAGACAAGCTCTACTATGCCGTGCAGCTCTGCTTTGAGCGGGGCGAGAAGGTCTCCAACAACATTGCAGAATACAAAGGCCTCATAGATGGCCTGAAAGTTGCGGCAGCCTTGGGGGTGAAGCGTCTCACCGTTAGGGGTGACTCGCAACTTCTCATCAATTTCTCCAACAAGGTATACGAGCCGAAGGACGAGCACATGGAGGCATACCTCGCTGAGGTGCGCAAGATGGAGAAGCAGTTCCTGGGCCTGGAGTTGCAGCACGTGCCCCGTGGCACCAACAAGGAAGTTGACGACATCGCCATGAGGGCATCCAAGCGGCAGCCCCAAGAGCTTGGTGTCTTCGAGGAGCGGCTCTTAAAGCCATCAGCGACACCATCACTTTCAAGGACAACTCAGCCTCGGGAGGAACTCCCGCAGCCGCCTGCCACAGGAGCCCCAGCATGTGGCCCGACTTCGGGGGCATGCCTACTCTTGGCACTCGAGCCCCAAGAGGGAAGCTGGACCAAGGAATTTAAGGAATACCTGATGCAAGGGACACTGCCAAAGAAGGAGGAGGACGCGGAGCGCGTGGCCAGGCAGGCCACGGCATACTGCATCCGGGATGGTGAGTTATACAGGAAGCGACCAATTGACGTTTCGCTGCGTTGCATCTCCAGAGACCAGGGGAAGGAGTTGCTATTTGACATACATGGTGGAGACTGTGGGCACCACTCGTCATCGCGGACCCTCGTCGGCAAGGCATACCGCAGCGGATTCTATTGGCCCACGGCTCTCAACGACGCAGCCGAGCTAGTGAAGTCCTGTGAAGCCTGCCAGTTCCACGCCAAGCAGATCCATCAGCCGGCTCAGGGCCTCTAGACCATCGCACTCACATGGCCGTTCGCGGTCTGGGGGCTGGATATCTTGGGCCCGTTCCCTCGAGCGCCTGGGGGCTACCGCTATCTCTACATCGCCATCGACAAGTTCACCAAGTGGGCGGAGGTGGAAGTCGTCCACACCATCCCAGCTAATCCGCGGTCAAGTTCATCAAGGGTCTCGTGAGCCGTTTCGGGGTCCCCAACCGCATCATCACTGATAACGGCTCGCAGTTCACTAGTAATCTCTTCCAGACATACTGTGCTAACCTTAGAATGCAGATCTGCTACGCTTCGGTGGCGCACTCTATGAGCAATGGTCAGGCCGAATGCGCCAATGCAGAGGTCCTGAGGGGCCTCAAGACCAGGACTTTCAAGAAGAAGCTCGAGGCCTGCGGCAGGGGATGGTACGACGAGCTCCAGTCCGTGTTGTGGTCCATCCGCACCACTGCCACCAAGCCAACGGGCGAGACCCCGTTCTTCCTCGTCTACGGAGCAGAAGCGGTTCTCCCTCACGAGGTCAAGCATCGCTCCGAACGGGTCCTGGCGCTTGATGAAACGCAACAGGACGCCACGCGGGGGATGGACCTCGTGCTGGGGGAGGAACACCGCCGTGAAGCCGCACTTTGGGCGGCAAGGTATCAGCAGGCGCTGCGGCGATACCACTGCCGCAACGTCCGCTCCAGGACGCTCAAGGCGGGTGACCTCGTCCTGAGGCGGGTCCTCTCCAGGGAAGGGATGCATAAGTTCTCACCCATGTGGGATGGCCCTTTCAAGGTCGTCCATGTCTCGAGCTCGCGCCACGCTACCGAGACACAGGATGGGGTACCATCCGTAACGCTGGAACATCCAAAGACCTCGTAAAGTTCTACCCATGAAGAAAGGCCCAGTGCCTGTGAAGAAGGCCCAGTGCCTGTGAAGATCGCCTCCCGTGACACTCAGGTAATAACAAGTGGGGTTGTACATGCCCCGGAGTCTCTGGAGTTTCGCCCTCGGGCCTTGGGGGCTCCCTCCCACGTCCTATTGGCAGCACTTAGCTCCGCGCTGGTGAGAAGACTTGAAGACTAGACTAGGTGTCGGACGCGGCTTTTCATTTTCTTTCCGTAGTTGGCTCGCCTCCTTTTAATTGAAGTTTGCTTCTGGTGTTCCTTGCTGGTTTGGTACTGTCGCCTTTTGTCGCTCTTTCCAGCTCTAGTTTTAACCTGTTCTGTCTCTCTCGCATACATCGCGAGGGGGCTAGGCAGGTGCCCTCACGTGCGTTTTTACTTTCCTCTGCCCTTCGTCTTTTTTTCGCGAGGCATCCTTGTTTGAGCCCACAAGCTGGTGCACCTCCCCTAATCCGTGCCCCTCGGGTATCGCGATATGAAGCGCTAGGTTAAGGCTCTCGTGAATGATAAGCCTCCTAGCGAGCCTCCTAACGAGTTTTTTGCAGTTCCCTAGCACCCGCCAAGTCAAGGAAGGCCTTCGCAGGCACCAGGAAGCAAGTCCCTCGCGAAGAGGAGGCTACCCCAAACGTGCCAAGCTAAGTTACCTCTACACAAAAATAACGACATAGCACGAAAACAACAAACATAGCATAATGATTAAGAAATCATAGTCCGATACACGCCCCTCCGGAGCACATACTGGTTTCTTTTGATGCAGGAAGGAAAGGAAGAACAAAATAAAAGCGGCGCCTGCCCCTATAGCGGTCCACGGGGCAAGCTCCTGGCGCCGTCCTGAGCTCAGCTAGACCCCTCCTCGTGCTTCACGGAACCACGGCGACGAGACGATCCGCTACCACCTTCGAAGCGGGTGCGGCGGCTGGTCGTAGCCACCACTAATGGAGCTGTCGCCGGGGGAAGAGCCACCGTAGCTGGACGAGACGCGGTCGGCACCAAGGGCGGCTTCACCCTAATCCTCGTCTCAACCGTCGCCAAGGCCGAGCACCTCCTCGCCGTCGTTCACCTTGGGGCAGCACCCGGCGCGGCGACCATCTTCCACAAACATCCTCACGTAGAGGGTCGCATCACCGTCATAATTGAAATGGAGGGTGCACCGCCTGCCCAGGCCACATGCATGGGCGAACGTCTGCCAACCGCGGGCCTGAGCTATGTTGCACGCGGCGGAGACCTCGACAGCAACCCAAGAAGCCCTGCTGCAGCAACCCAAGAAGCCCTGCTGCAGCAACCGTCCGCCTGCAGCCAGAGCCCGCCTGGACCGGAGGGTGGCAGCTCGTCGGCGAAGAAGCGCGGGAGCTGGAGCCAGTTGCCGGCCGGGTTCTCTGACCAGACGAGGAACTCCGGCAGCACCTCTGCCGAGTGGAAGCGCGGCCGGGGAGGCCCTGCAACCATGGCACGTCTCCCTTCATCGACAGGGCTGCCACAACTAGAACGACCCCTGCCACGCGCAACCGCGCCACCGCATGAACAGGGGGCCGTGGCGGGGTCGCGGTGTGCTTGCGAGGACGTCCGCGTCCACGCTTGGGCGCCGGGGAGCCAGGCCCCTCGCGAGGGGTCTTCCCCTTCTCCGCGACAGAGAACCTCTTCGATGGCGCCATTGGTGTCGGTGATGGAGCAGAGGAGGAGAAGCAAGCGGAATGGGAAGAGATGGGCGACGGAGGCTCCGGCCCCCCTCCCATTTTATAGCAGGAGAAGGCCAACCAGCGCCCCCATGATCACATGTAATGATGGTTTTTCCTTGCATGTCACAGGGACTTGTCAAGTCGGGCAGTTGCCGAGGCAGCGTGGGGAAGCAGAGACGCCCACGTCCAATCAACCGCCACGCGTTGACCAAGGCCGCAGGCTATTGGGGCCCGCGGCGCTCCGCACTTGACCTTTGGCTTTGCCTTGAAGCCAAGCCCGAGCGCGCCTTGGGCCCGGGGGCTACTGTCGGCGTTCTGGGAACGGGGGTCCCCAGACTTGCCTGCCTGCGGCCCATGGCATGGCTCTGCAAGCGGGCCCGTCCGGCCCATCTTCACCGGCAAGCACTCAAGACCCTCGTGAGGGGCCAAGCCTCGCGAGGCAGACGGCCCAAGACCCCTTCGGGAGCGGTCTCACCAGGCTAGCTCGTGAGGGGCGGAGAGATCAAGGCAAGGCAAACCTCACGAGGTTCTCGTGACGTGAGCCATGACGATCGAGACCAGGCGGGCGCCAGCGTGCATAGTGTACTTGTTTCCTCTTTGGTGCTAAGGAGGCAAGCGCAGGCGCGGAGTACCGAGGCGTCAAGCAAAGGTTTCCATATCAGTGCAACGAGATCAAGACCAGCAGGACGGCAAGATGGAGGTCACCATGGAGCCCAAGGCGGCGTCACCAAGGTTGTTAGAATCGCGATTCTGTTATACGATTCTACGACTTTACGATCCGAACTTACCCATCTGATTCTACGATTTTAATTCATAAAATCTATGTTTGTACGATCCTGGTAGTGAAGATTCTATGATTTACGATTCTACCATCAGAGCTCCGATCCGATTCAAAATAGCAATTCTGACAACCTTGGGCGTCACCACCGGAGCCTTTTGCAGGCGAAGACTGCTTTTGTCAGGATAAGCTGTACTAGCTGCCCCCTTTCAAATTGGCCGTTGTTGGATCCCTTCCCGCTCAATATTTGGGGAGAGGACCAGGGCCTCTATAAATTGGACTAGCCACCACCATAGACGGGGACGGATCACTCAGATCATCCTCAACCACACAAGTTCACCAGGCATAAGAACACCCCGCCTCGGCAGGCTGTTCTTCCCCTTGTACTATTCATCCTCAGCCCAAGAGGCAATCCACCACAACCTCACTGAAGTAGGGTATTACACCACAACGGTGGCCCGAACCAGAATAAATCTTGTGTCCCTTGTGTTGCGAGTTCATGGAGTTAGCCCTTGAGATCTTAGAGAAGCTAGGACGTGGATCGGTAGGGGGAGATCTTCGTGCGCACCCAAGTGTTCGAACCTTGAGGGTTTTGCCGGAACCTGTGATCCGACAAGAACACTTAGATACACGTCATGAAGCTTGTGGTTGCAAAATGGGCATCGATAGCCACAGGTCCAGGTCCTAATACGCATGTTATGCATTCCCGCATAAAGCTACCTCAGGATTTGCCTCTTGTACCTCATGTGGACATCTTCATCCTTGCTGTCCACATCGTCAGACAGCACCTATACAAATAGTAAAACAAATTTGGCATCAAATCAATGATTACATACATGCCGTGAAGTAGGATTAGGAATATTTATTTATACATATCCAGAGATTATGGTTCAATTTTTAAGCACAGTCATCTATGTACAGACCAATCTTGAAGAAAATAATGGCACAAACATATGTAGGTTATTCAAAATCAATTGTCAAGTCCTGGCTAGGAATTATTAGCACGAACACTAACCCTAGTCCGATTACTAGCAGAAATAATTTGCACAGACGAAACAACTAATCACTTATCACATGTACCATTCAAACAATCAATACACTACACGGATCTAATAAAACTTACTCATATTTCATGGATTGGGAGAACATAACCATAGTATTTCTATTCCAAAAAGGGGGAGGCAGGAGTAACCCGAGAAACCCTATGATCTATTTGACACATAAATGGGTATTGATGAGTAACTAGCTGTCCGTCGTCGTCGGAGTCATCGCTGAAGTGATCGTCCGAGTCGTCGCCGGGGTCGTCACCAGAGTCGATGTGGAACTCCACCTCCGGCTGTGGAAGCTTGATGCCGTCGACGATGTCAGGGTGCAGTGATAACTCGCCGGCGGTGACGGCAACCTCTGTCTCCATCTCTACGCCGTGCTCTGGTTCTTTAGCAGCCCCGACGTCGCCACTCCCTCCAATAGGGCGCCTCGGCGGCATCCTCATACACTGACGGCTTTGAGGACTAAGAGCGGCGTCGAGGATGCAAGCGGAGAGAGAGGATTGTGTGTGTGGCGAAGTTGGGGGGTGCGACCGCTCGGGCGCACCACTAATATGGAATAGTGGGAGTTGTGGGAGAGAGGCGAGTGGCGGTCAAACCCGATGGCTCGCCCCCCGGTGAGCCTGCGCACCGAACTGCTGGCATGCCTACCAAAGTTTCACACAACTACTCGCACGCCTCTCGGTGACACTGCGCAGTGAGCACGCCTCCGTCAATTCACACACCTGCACGCACACCTCCCGGTCTGCCTGCGTGGCGGACTGCTCGCTGCGTCCCATCAACTCACGCATGCTCGCACGACACACGGGTCACGCAGCGGCACGTATATTGTTTTTCTATTTGGATGATTAATGCTGCCGCTTTATTGCTTAACCGAAGCATGGCACATATCCATTTTTGGTCTAACGCTCACGGTTCGAATAAATAATCCGTTTGGGATATTGGTTCCCAATTATTAATAATCTCCCGTTTGTAATTAGATAAAGATTACATCAAAACTGGTCTCATATTTGACAAAAAAAGTACAATGCCACTTTCGTTGCTCAATCTTATAGTTAACATGCCTTTCCATTTTTATTTCACAATAACCAGTGTACTTAGACCGGCACAATACCGGTTTGAATGACTATGTTTGCTTGTTGTTAAATGTTAGACCTGTTGAAGTTAACACACCTTTCCACTTGTTTTGCTTTACTAGCATGCTTAAACCTGCACACTGAAGCTATCTTTTGGAGATTATTTTGTCTGCCATGGATAATTTTGGTTGATGTTTAGCCTGTTGTGCTTAACATGCTTCTCGATGTACCTACACAAGACAATTTTGGGAACGACTTCTATTTTCCATCGAGGTTAGTTTCATCCATGAATTATATATGCTCACTGTCCAGGATATCGGTAGCCGGTACCATATAGGTCGGGAGCTGATAAGGGACTAATCGGTGAATCGGACTTTTCACTGAATATATCTGCAACCCATTTATCGTTAGGTTAACTACGGCCATATGTAATATATCTGAGGCCACATAGCAACATGCATTGTACTTAATGTCTAAATATGCAATCCTAGGCTACATAGCAACAAGGAAGAGTGTTACATTAATGTTCTGATGATGTCTAGATATACGTAGAAGAGCAGCAGCAACAACAACAACAACAAAACCCTGTTTGGATACTCAACTTAACTAGAGGTTAGAGTTAGTTTCTAGCTCACGACTAACCCTGAACTAACTCCATCCAAAGAGTTGTTTGGATGGCAGGGTTAGATTGACAATAAATGCACTAGGAGAACTAGCTCCCTTTAGCACCTCTTGGGTTGTATAGTTTTTTTGGGTGGGTTATAGATGCAACACTACAAAAAAATACACTTCCGTGATGATACGTGTTTGTCACAGTAGGTCATGTTTTCTGTCATGCATGTACATCCATGACAAATTTATGACAGAATCAAGAGTCATACATGTGCTGTCGTAGAAGTGTTCCATGACATTATCAAAATTATCATCACGGAAGTGTCCACTTCCATGACGATAAATCGCGCGTCACAGAAGTGCTTTCGTCAAGGGTGACAGACACGTGGCATCCACCATAACGAAATGCCGTTAAGCTATCGGGTCCGGTTTTGGATCCGATAACCCGTTAACAACCCCGACCAATGGGGATTTTCCACGTGTAAAATCATCATTGGCTGGAGGAAACACGTGTCGGCTCACCGTTGGGACAGATGTCATCCACTCATTGGACCCAAAGCGCCTATGATACGCCGACACGTAGCACGGCCGAACAGAGGCCCATTCCTGTGAAAAGGCCAGCCCATTTGACTTGGTCAAAAGGTGGCGGGCCGGCCCATGGCAAGCCTGTTAACGGCCTATTCGCATATAGCCCATTTACAGCCCGCTATCCCAGGGCCTGTTTACGGCCTATCTGAATTAGGCCCAGTAGCGTCATCTGGGCCGTCCAATATAATTCCAGCCCATTTTAACTTCCGGCCCATGTATGGCCCATGACGTCTTTCGGCCCATATGAGGCCCTTAGTAACCCTCGGCCCCTTAACGGCCCGTGGTAAAACTGGCCCGTAATGAATAGTGTATCACTTTATACCCATTAAAGGCCCATTATTCCGTAATGCTTTCCAGCCCATGATATCTTTCGCCTTCTCAGGGCCCATTTATTCTTGGGCTCATTTCCAGCATTCGGTTACTTACGGCCCGTTACTGTCATTTTCTGCTTGTGGGCCAAATTCAGCTCGTGGTTACAGTCGGCCCATTTGTGGCCTGTTAATACGTTGGGCTGTTTTCATGGCGAAAAAAACCCGTTGGGCTATTTTCATAGAGTTATCAAATATGGCCAATAAACGGCCCGTTATTGTCCTTGAATAGTACGGCCCATGATTGGTGAAATGGTGATACGCCCATAGAAGGCCCATGGATCCTACGGCCCATAAAAGGCCCATGGATCGTACGGCCCGTAGAAGGCCCATGGATCCTACGGCCCGTATAGAAGGCCAATGGATCCTATGGCCCGTAGAAGGCCCATGGATCATACGGCCCGCAAGAGGCCCATGGTTACAACAGTCCGCGTGTTGCCATGATTATTTTGGCCTAGTTTCCAAAAAAAGGTTATTGTGGCCACTAGAAAAACACAGAAAAAGAACTGCAGTGACTACAAGTAAACAACTAAACAAGACAATAAGGAAATAAATAAGCAAGCAATTAACGCTAGCCTATTACCGCTATTACACATATTACATCCACTGGGCAACAAAGTTCGCCACCAGTGCAAATATAGGGAACAAAGAAGATATTACATACATCGGCCGTCAAAATTGGCCACCAAAGCAAATAAATGCGGCAAAGAAACAAGAGAATAATCTGAAACAACTTTAAGAGCTCAAGAAATGTGGTATCCACTATGCCGGCAATAAGCTTAGCAAGCTTATTAGCTTTGTCCTGTTTGGCGCTAAAATCCTCCAATGCTTGTCGTTGCACCGAAAGTATGCATCTGAATGCTCCAGGACTTCCGCAGTCCTTCCGCTTCTTATCGCAAAGACAAATGGATCGATGTCTTTCACTTGTAGTTGAGACTCAAGAAACCGAACTAATTCGCATGGTGAGTTTGAATAGCTTGTGCAAGCGGTAGTGGCCAAGAATTCCAACACTAAACCAAGACAGACTTTGGGGTTGTCTCACTTTGTCTTCGAGATAGTCTTCATTAGCTGTTTTGTCACTTTGTTGAGACCAACAAGGATGTGTCATTATCCCTAACCTTATCTCGCATTACTTCCTTTACCATTGCTTAATAAGGCACTCTTCCCAATATTCATCAAGATTCTAAAAGAAGAAACAAGGCATACATAACAGTTTAGCATGTACTAGTATATGAAACTCATTTCGTGAACCAGTTCATTAGTAAGGTGGACAGGATTAAACTACCAAGTCTTCTATTGCTAAGTACTAGTACATTATAAAAGCATCAAACAAACATATATCTATGTCCTATGGTCACTGCATTGTCTTGCCAAATCAAAATAGAGACATGGTTTAAATCATATCAGTTCAAGACAAAGCAGCAGTGAAAGAATACAAAGCGTCGGAAACTACACGGCACAACAAGATTTCAGATGGGTGCCACGGGTCTACATGTACAGCAACACTATCGGCTCTGTTGTGATGCTAGTAATGTGCATGATATGAGAAGTCAACTGTATACACAATTGAAATTGAAATCAACAGAGCTATTGATAAGAGCAAGCTTGTTAAAGAAACATGCGTGAACATACCTGCTGTGCCATTGCAGTTTCGACTGGATCCTTCAATTTAAAAATAAGTTTGTATGAGTAAATAAAGTGATACAAGAGCAAAGCAGTATGCACGATAGCAATCATAGTTAAAAAAGGCGCGTCTAAGCGAGCGCTTAAGCGCGCCTAGGCTCTAGGCTCTAGGCTCTCTTGAAGATAGCAGAGGTATTAGCACAGGTTACCTCATCCCGAGTTTCCAAATCGGTCCTTCTCTATAGAGAAAAAAGGGAAAATTTGTTGTATTATAACCATCATGGAGGTAGGATGTATGGGACAAAGCAAAGTAATTGCCATGAATAACATTACTTACACATAACTCCTGGACAAACATCCGCAACTGGCATTTTCCTTCATCTTCACTATAATATTTCCAAGATGGGAAGATACGCACATACGATTTAACAGCATCAAATGCGACAGTTGCTAAACTGCGACTAGATGGTTGTGCTTCCTCCACATGAATAGGCGTACTAGCTGGTGGAGTTGGGGTTCCCCGTGGTAGTACTGGCCCTTTGGGCATTGGAGCTGCCTTACTAACTGCTCTTGTTTGGGAGCTCTTTGGTGGAGATGGTGCTGTGTCAACAGGAACTGGGTTACTATCTGCTGGGGTTGGGGTTAGATTGGGTGAAGCTAGTTCTCTGTCCATCGCAGTAGGGGTACAATCTGCGAGAGTTTGGATTATGTGTGGTAGGGTGATACGTCTCCAACGTATCTATAATTTTTATTGTTCCATGTTATATTATATTCCGTTTTGAACATTAATGGGATTTATTATACACTTTTATATTATTTTTGGGACTAACCTATTAACCGGAGGCCCAGCCCAGAATTGTTGTTTTTTGCCTATTTCAGAGTTTCACAGAAAAAGAATATCAAATGGAGTCCAAACGGAATGAAACCTTCAGGAATGTGATTTTCAGAGCGAAGGTGATCCAGAGGACTTGGACCCTACGTCAAGACATCAACCAGGAAGGCACGAGGTAGGGGGCCTACCCCCAGGCGCGCCTCCACCCTCATGGGCCCCACATTGCTCCACCGACGCACTTCTTCCTCCTATATATACCTCGCACTTCAAACTACCGATCAGAGCCAAAAACCTAATTCCACCGCCGCAACCTTCTCATACCGTGAGATCCCATCTTGGGGCCTTTTAGGAGCTCACGGAGGGGGCATCGATCACGGAGGGCTTCTACATCAACACCATAGCCTCTCCGATGATGTGTGAGTAGTTTACCTCCGACGTTCGGGTCCATAGTTATTAGCTAGATGGCTTCTTCTCTCTTTGGATCTCAATACAAAGTTCTCCATGATTCTCGTGGAGATCTATTCGATGTAATCTTCTTTTGCGGTGTGTTTGTTGGGACCGATGAATTATGGATTTATGATCAAGTTTATCTATGAACAATATTTGAATCTTCTCTGAATTCTTTTATGTATGATTGGTTATATTTGCAAGTCTCTTCGAATTATCAGTTTGGTTTGGCCTACTAGATTGATCTTTCTTGCAATGGGAGAAGTGCTTAGCTTTGGGTTCAATCATGCGGTGTCCTTTCCCAGCGACAGTAGGGGCAGCAAGGCACATATTGTATTGTTGCCATCGAGGATAACAAGATGGGGTTTATATCATATTGCTTGAGTTTATCCCTCTACATCATGTTGTCGGCGTTCTAGGAACAGGGGTCCCCAGACTTGCCTGCCTGCGGCTTGCGGCGTGGCTCAAAAGGGGGCCCAGCACGGCCCATCTTCATCAACACGAGACTCAAGACCCTCGCGAGGGGCCAAGCCTCGCGGGGCGGATGACACGGAGCTTCCTCAGGCGCGGCCTCGTCAGGCTGGCTCACGAGGAGGCGAAGAGATCAAGGCGGGGTACCTCATGAGGTGCCCATGACGTGAGCCATGACGACCAAGGGTGCCAGGCAGGGGCCAGCCCGCGCAGTGTCTCCCTTTCCTCTTTGGTGCAAAGGGGGCAAGCGCAGGCGAGAGGATCAAGCAAAGGCATCCCTTTCAATTACAACGAGACCAAGACCAGTCCAACAGTGGGAAGGAGGTCATCGTGGAGCCCGAGCAGCGTCACCACGTGGCCTTTGGCAAAGCGAGGACCAACTTTAGTCAGATAAGTGTACCAGATGTTCCCTTCAAATTGGCTAATTGTTGGCGCCTTCCCGCCAATATTTGGGAAGAGGCCGGGGCCTTTGCCTATAAATAGGACTAGCCACCCCCAGGAGAGAAAAAAAACCTAGCGATCGAGAAATCAGTAGAAAGACATAGACGCAAGTCAGAGAGAAGGGCGGTTGAACTCCTCCTAGCAGTCCTTCCTTGTATTGTTCATCATCATCAGCCCAAGAGGCAATCCACCCACCACAAACTAGAGTAGGGTATTACACCACAATGGTGGCCCGAACTAGTATAAACCCTGTGTCTCTTGTGCTGTTCTTTCAGTAGTTTAGATCTTTGCGAGACGGAGAGGTAGAGGGCGTGATCTCCGCATGCACCCCAGAGTTCGAACCTCAAGGGTCTGCCGGAACCCGAAATCCGACATTTGGCGCGCCAGGTAGGGGTTCGCCGAATCCACCCCTCTACCGCTCTGTGCCCCATCGCATCGTCATCGCCATGTCCTGCGACCAGGCGAGCAACCCAGATCCATGGGCGGCGTGGCCCGCCACAGAGAGCTTCGCCTCGGCGACCCAGCAAAGGCAGCTCGTGGCCCTTGAGAGCGCTGCGTCAGCAGCGACGCGCGACAGGCTTCAATGACCTCACACCGCGGCAAGCACGGTCGGCGAAAGGGCCTCAATCACGCCGCGACCATGACACCGCACACCCGGCGGGAGCAGGCGAACTCGAGGGCGCGCCACGGTGGCCCGAGAGCTGCTGCGCGAGCAAAGGCCGGAAGGCGGCCGCGACGCAGCTTCGAGCGGTCGCTGAGCTCCTAGGCTTCGCCGCCTCGGGGGCTCACCCCTTCTGCATCTAGCTCCCGTCCCAAGCCCAGGGCGGCCCGTGCGGGGGTTCCACGCGCGCCCACGGGCTCCAAGGCTGCTCTAACGCCAGCGAGGCTGTCGGCACCGGACCGGCGGCAGCGCTGCCCCCGCCCCCGGTCCATGAAGAAGAGGGACTCGGCACGGCCCACAGCCCCGGTGGACAGCCGCGCTACCACCCCGCAGTGGGCACGTCAAGCAGAGCTGCATGGCGCACGGAGCACTACGGCGTGGCCTTCGGGATGACGGCGCCAGAAGAATATGTGCCCCACATGGTGGACCAAGGGCACGCTCACGAGGGCGAACAAGGCTCGCTCCTCAGCCCAAGCTGGGGGGCCGAGACACCAGAGGCTGAGCTTTTCCAGGAGCCCCGGGACGGTCCCACCGGCCACGCTGGAGGCGACGATTATCGGGTACCGCTAATTCCTCAGGAACAGGCACACGCTAATCATAGGTCGTAGGAGGTGCAGGTCGCCACTGCAAGCAGCTGCCCCGCTCCCACAGTCTCCTACCCCTCGGGAGGAGGGCGCAGGGGGCTACAGGAGAGGGGCAGAGATCCGACATCACCACCGCGGCGTTCGGAGCAAGGCGTTCTTAGGAGGTAGGCCCTCCGCTGGGAGGCGCCTAAGGGCCTGCCTCATGGAGGACCCGTGGTCGTCGGGGAACTGGCTGCGACCGCTACCCCATCGGGCGGCGTCCTGGTTTCCGGTCGTCGTTGGTGGCACTAGAGTGTGGCGCAAGGCGGGGCCCTCGTCTGGCGATATGAAGCAAGGCCGGTACCTGTGAAGAAGGCCCAGTGCCTGTGAAGCTCGCCGCCCCGTGGCACTCTCACGTAATAATGAGTGGGGTTGTACATGCCGTGGAGTCTCAAGGGTGCCGGCCTCAGGCCCTGGGGCTCCCTCCCACGCCCAGTGGACAACACTTAGCTCCGCGCTGGTGAGAAGACGTCCAAGACTAGATTAGGTGCCGGATGCGGCCTTTTGTCTATTTTCATTGACTTCTCCTTTGGTTGTAACTTCTCCCCCGCTGGATTTAAGTTGGATTCGAATTTGAGATTTGCGTGTGTCCGGGGAAGGGGTGCTTAGTCTCGTTCGAGCCATTTCTCGCGTTCTGGTTACCGCTTCACCACAGCTGCCTCCCCTCGCGAGCCCCTCATGAGTCGGGCCGGGCCTAGCTCGAGCGCAGCCCAGACTGCCGCTGTTGCACCCTCTCGGGAGGACTTTATGAAGCCTGCGGAGGTTGTCCTTTCATGAAAAGGCCCAGAGCCTGTGAAGAAAGCGACTGCCTGTGAAGCTATCACGTTTAGGAAAAGGCCCGGAGCCTGTGAAGAAGGCGACTGCCTGTGAAGCTATCGCGTTTAGGAAAAGGCCCGGAGCCTGTGAAGAAGGCGACTGCCTGTGAAGCTATCGCGTTTAGGAAAAGGCCCGGAGCCTGTGAAGAAGGCGACTGCATGTGAAGCTATCGTGTTTAGGAGAAGGCCCGGAGCCTATGAAGAAGGCGAATGCCTGTGAAGCTATTGCGTTTAGGAAAAGGCCCAGAGCCTGTGAAGAAGGCGAATGCCTGTGAAGCTATTGCGTTTAGGAAAAGGCCCAGAGCCTGTGAAGAAGGCGAATGCCTGTGAAGCTATTGCGTTTAGGAAAAGGCCCAGAGCCTGTGAAGAAGGCGAACACCTGTGAAGCTATAGCGTTTAGGAAAAGGCTCAGAGCCTGTGAAGAAGGCCAACGCCTGTGAAGTTCCCCTCCAGCGACACTCTCACATCCTACGGATTCAACTAGAGAACACCCAAGACGTCACGTCCTCCCACAGGCGGCCTCAGGGCCTGCGCGTAATAAAGGGTAATAAGACATGAGCGATACATACTCATTCGGACAAATCCCCCAATGCGTCCTCAGGAGCACCTCCCGAGCCGCCGCTGGCGTCGATAAACTCGCCATCGCTGCCTGCGTCGCCACCAGCGGCATCAGGGCCGTCCACCACACCGCCCTCGTCAACAGCCACGATCACGTCATCATCATTCGAAGCGAAGGCCCTGACAAGAGCGTCCATGTTGTCTTCCACCCAGTGCTCCAGGTCGTCTCGGACGGCCTGGGGATGAAGGGTGATGCGCGCCAAAGTCGGCGGGGATCCATGTTCCGGAGATGGCTGAAGACACGGGAAAAGGTGCGCCTGAGCAGGGCGCGACTCCTCTCCTCCACCAACCTATCGGCCCTGACCGACCGCGTCTCCAGCTGCGTCACCACGGCGGTGAAGAACTGCAGGTTGCCGGCATAGTTGATTGTGTGCGGCTCGCCAACAGCCGCCTCGCAGATGTTGCCCAAGGCCGTGTTAGCTTTCTCCCTGAACGTAGCAAGCATGGGGTTGTGCACGTATTCCAGGACCTGCCGCTGGCGTATCTCATCAGCATTCTGGCGCTCGACGGCCTCAGCCTCCTCCACCCGCTGGCGAAGACAGAGCACCTCGGCCTGGGAGGCAGCCAACTCCCCTTGCGCTACCTCAAGGGCGGCCCGGGAAGCGTCGACCCGCCGCGTCGCCTCATTCTGCTGGGCCCTCAAGGCTGCGGTCCTCCCCTCAGCCTCGACCCGGATCAACTCCAGCCTCCCCTCGAACTCACGCTCGAGGTCTTGGCGCGCCGTCGCCACCCGATGACCAACCTCCTCCAGGACACGTGCTTCCCGTGCGGCGACATCGTCTTCCGCCTGCGTCACCAAGCGCTCCCTCGTCTCCAGCCGCTCGTACTCGTGGGTGCGTTCGGCGGCTTCCAGCGTCAACGCTTCCTCGCGCTTCTGGAGCTCAGCTGGGTCGCTAGAGGCCACCTTCATCGATGCAAGGGCCGCCTCGCGTAGTTCCACTTGCTCCTCCAGTGAGTGGCACCGGGCCAGGAGCTCCCGAGCCCGTTCCTCCGCTGCTTCTCGCCGTCGGTCAGCTCCCCGGGCCTCCTTAGTAGCCTGGGATCGGGCCACCCGAGAGGCCTCCAGCGACGCCTTCGCCTCTTCATCATCAAGGTCGCGCTGATGGCGCGCGAGGGCGATGGCGGCCTCCAGCTCGCGCCTCCCTGCGGCCAGGCGCAGACCCTCGGCCTCCAGGCGCGCGTCTTCATCAGCGAGCTCCTCCCCAAGGAGGTCCACCGCGTCAGTCGCCCTTCGAAGGAACTCTTGGCGACGAGCACGGCGCTCCCGAGCGCGCTTGAGCACGTCTTCCACACCATCATCTGCCCCAAGCAAGCGCCGGGGGCCACGAATCATCGCTCCCCCTCCGGGCAGGGGGCTGGGGGCTGGCGCCCTCACGACGGCCGGGCGCGCCGCGCCAGAAGCCCGGCCTGGGGCCAGCCCGTCTCCAGAAGAAGGGCGCAGGGGGCGCCTCAGCCAGTCGCAACCCGCGACCAGACGAGAAGCCCACGGCAGGCTGGCTATGCCATGAGAGGGCCCGCGAAGGAAGATCGCGGGAAGTGAAGGGCCGCAGTGCGCCTCGGGACGGTTCGCCCCTTCAATCGCCCTCACCACAAGAGCAGTGCTGCTCGGAGCACTTGGGGACGATGGAGGAGACAAAGCCAAAGGAGGCGGCACCTCAGCAACTTCCGCGAGCTCGGCCGAAAGAGGCCTGCGGAGCGAGGATCAGCAAACTCAACAAGGGTATCATAAGCTAGAAAAGGAGAAGACTTAGTCATCAGTGGCGAAGTACTTCCTGTGCTTCAGCAAGCGACAAGGGAAGTCATCACCCAGGGCATCCCTTTTCCTCCGGAGGGCCTCAAAGTCCACACGGAAGCGGCCCAAGAGAAGGGCGCAAGGATCAACCTGCGACGAAGACGGAGCATCGAAGCGATCCGCGTCAGGGGCGCCTGCCTGACGCGTGCTGTCAATCGCCTTGCCAGAAGAAGCGGCTGGGACCCCAGGGGCCTCAGCCCCAGGCGCTGGGAGCAGCTGCTTGCCACCCTCAGCCTCAACAGCACGGGCCTCAGGAGCTGCCCCCTCGAGGGCATCATGCAGCGCAGTCGCCTCATCAGGAGCCCTCTCGGCCTCCGCCGCCTCATGCATCCCTGTTCCACCACTCGAGGAGGACTCGCCTTGACCCACCGGAAGGGCGGTCACCACCACAGGGTTCTCGCGAGGCCCTTGGAAGCCAGCAGGGCGCAGCCCCCATTCATCAAAGAGGGGCATCTGCTTCACGAAGTCGTCCCTGTTCTGGCAGAGGTACAGCAGGGCCCCTCCCCGCTGGATGCTGCCCGGGTTGGGGTCACCAGTCAGGATCAGGAGCACTGTTCTCATTACCTCGGGCGTCAGGTCCTCTTCCTGGAGCCTCATGCAGTCACCGCGCCCACTGAAGGCCCACATCCGGCGGGAGTGGCGTTGGAGAGGGGCAATGCGACGCAACAGGAACTCCTTCACCACCTTGGGCGCTGTCACACCGATCGATTTCAAGAACGCGAAGCGGCACCAGACAAAAGCGAGCCGGGGGCTCTCGAGCGTCTCCTGGCCCCAGCCCGAATTGGGTACAAGAAGTAGGTTGGCCGCCCAACAGGGGCTGGGCACCCCGACATCAACGTACAACCACCGCTCGCGGAACCCAGCCAAAGGCAAAGGAAGCATGAAGGGTAGCCAGAGCCGAGTTGACCTTGCCCAGGCACTCTCGATTGAGTATGATCGACCGGCCGACGGCGGGGGCCACCGATGGCGGCGGGCAAGACGGGGGCATGGTTTTCTTCCCCCTCTCCTTCTTCGTCGGAGCCATGGCGATGGAAAGGGGGGAGAAGATCCGAGATTGGATTGGAAGCAGGAGCCGGTGTTCGAAGGGAGTAAGAGCAGAGGACGCTCGAGCAACAGGAAGGGGAGCGGCTGTGTACAACTACGGGTCCGCCTAGCAGGGCGCAAAATAAGGGGGCTTGGGGGAACAGTGCCGCCCACGTCCAATCAACCGCCACGCGGCACCCGAGGCCGCAGGCTGTTAGGTCCATGCGCTTCGCCTTGCCCTTCGCCTCAAGACGACCAAGTCCGAAGCGCTTTGGGCCCGGGCTATCATCGGCGTTAAGGGAACGGGGTCCCAGACTTGTGCACTGCGGCTGCGCGACGTGGCTCAAAAGGGGTCCCAGCACAGCCCATCTTCATCAACACGAGACTCAACACCCTCGCGAGGGGCCAAGCCTCGCGGGGCGGACGACACGGAGCTTCCTCAGGCGCGGCCTCGTCAGGCTGGCTCACGAGGAGGCGGAGAGATCAAGGCGGGGTACCTCACGAGGTGCCCATGACGTGAGCCATGACGACTAAGGGTGCCAGGCGGGGGCCAGCCCGCGCAGTGTCTCCCTTTCCTCTTTGGTGCAAAGGGGGCAAGCGCAGGCGAGAGGATCAAGCAAAGGCATCCATTTCGGTGCAACGAGACCAAGACCAGTCCAACGGTGGGAAGGAGGTCATTGTGGAGCCCAGAACGGCGTCACCACAGGGCCTTTGGCAGGCGAGGACCAACTTTAGTCAGGATAAGTGTACCAGATGTTCCCCTTCAAATTGGCCAATTGTTGGCGCCCTTCCCGCTCAATATTTGGGAAGAGGCCCAGGGCCTTTGCCTATAAATAGGACTAGCCACCCCCAGGAGAGAAAAAAAACCTAGCGATCGAGAAATCAGTAGAAAGACATAGACGCAAGTCAGAGAGAAGGGCGGCTGAACTCCTCCTAGCAGTTCGTCCCCCCAGCCAAGAACAGACCCTCGCGAGGCTGTTCTTCCTTGTATTGTTCATCATCATAAGCCCAAGAGGCAATCCACCCACCACAAACTAGAGTAGGGTATTACACCACAATGGTGGCCCGAACTAGTATAAACCCTGTGTCTCTTGTGTTGTTCTTTCAGTAGTTTAGATCTTTGCGAGACGGAGAGGTAGAGGGCGTGATCTCCGCGCGCACCCCAGAGTTCGAACCTCAAGGGTCTGCCGGAACCCAGAATCTGACACATGTCATCTTACTTAAAGCGTTACTCTGTTCTTATGAACTTAATACTCTAGATGCATGCTAGATAGCGGTCGATGTGTGGAGTAATAGTAGTAGATGCAGGCAGGAGTCGGTCTACTTGTCGCGGACGTGATGCCTATATACATGATCATACCTAGATATTCTCATAACTATGCTCAATTCTGTCAATTGCTCAACAGTAATTTGTTTACCCACTGTAATACTTATGCTCTCGAGAGAAGCCACTAGTGAAACCTATGGCCCCTAGGTATATTTTCCATCATATTTCATCTCCCGACAACAAGTTATTTCTAGTGTTGTTTTTATTTTGCTTTCTTTACTTTGCATCTTTATCATAAAAATACCAAAAATATTATCTTATCATATCTATTAGATCTCACTCTCGTAAGTGACCGTGAAGGGATTGACAACCCCTTTATCGCGTTGGTTGCGAGGATTTATTTGTTTGTGTAGGTGCGAGGGACTCGTGCATGGCCTCCTACTGGATTGATACGTTGGTTCTCAAAAGCTGAGGGAAATACTTACGCTGCTTTATTGCATCACCCTTTCCTCTTTAAGGGAAAACCAACACAGTGCTCAAGAGGTAGCAAGAAGGATTCCTGGCGCCGTTGCTGGGGAGGTCTATGCAAAAGTCAACATACCAAGTACCCATCACAAACCCTTATCTCCCGCATTAAATTATTTTTCATTTGCCTCTCATTTTCCTCTCCCCCACTTCACCCTTGTCGTTTTATTCGCCCTCTCTGTTCCGTTCGCCTCTTTTTCGCTTGCTTCTTGTTTGCTCGTGTTACCATGTGCCTTCTTTTTGCTTGCATCTTCGCTTGCTAAAAGTTTATGGATCCTCATCCACTTGCTAATCTCTTTAACAGATCCAATTATGATGAACCTATTGTTAGTGAGTTGAGTGCACTAGATTATCTTTATGAGGTTTTGCTTGAAATTCATGAATCTGAAAATTGTGATGAAGTGCTTTATAAAGTGATTCACGATAGATCTTTGAATAAAAAGCATGATTGCAATGATTTTACTGTAAATTCTCTTGATGTCAATTGTGTTAATGATATGCAAATCCCTAAGCTTGGGGATGCTAGTTTTGCTATGTTTACTACTTGTTGCAATGATCATGATTGGGGTGATAGTGCTTCTTATGATCTTGAAAATTTATTTAAGCCCCATGATGAATATGAGATTGATAATAGTGTTTGCAATATTATTGAAAGTGGGTTTGGAATAGTGTCAACTTTAGATCCCACATATTTGGAGAATGTTCAATCTTATGAAATTTTTGATAAAAGTGGGTTTGGAGAGGTCATGACTTTAGTTAATGATAATCCCACTATTTTGGAAGAGTGTCAACTTTGCATGCATGTGGATCGTGTTGAAAATATTTTATGTGATAGCTATTTTGTTGATTTTTCTTATGATACCACATGCAATTATTATGAGAGGAAAATATGGTTGTAGAAATTTTCATGATAATAAATTACCTCTCGTTATGTTGAGATTGCTATTGTTTCTTTCAGCTTCCTTGCATATGCTAGTTTTTGCTTGCTATGATAATTTGTTTGCCTATAAGATGCCTATGCATAGGAAGTATGTTAGACTTAAATGTGTTTGTCACGTGTTTCATGATGCTCTCTTTGCGCTTCAATTCTTGTCTTTCATGTGAGCATCATCGAAATCGCAATGCCTAGCTAGGGGCGTTAAATGATAGCGCCTGTTGGGAGGCAACCCAATTTTATTTTAGTTTTTTTAAATTTTTGCTCCTGTTTAGGAATAAATCTTTGATCTAGCCTCTGGTTATATTAGTTTTTGTGTTTTAATTAGTGTTTGTGCCAAGTTAAACCTATAGGATCTTCTTGGATGATAGTTATTTGATCTTGCTGAAAATTCCAGAAACTTTCTGTTCACGAAAACAATTGTTAAAAATCATCAGAACGTGATAAAATATTGATTCAAATTCCTTATGATCAATAAAAAAATTGTCTAGGTCTTCCTATTTTGTTAGATTTTTTTTGAGTTCAATAAGTTTGCGTTAGTTACAGGTTACTACAGACTGTTCTGTTTTTGACAGATTTTGTTTTTCGTGTGTTGTTTGCTTATTTTGATGAATCTATGGCTAATAAAATAGTTTATAAACCATAGAGAAGTTGGAATACAGTAGGTTTAACACCAATATAAATAAAGAATGAGTTCATTATAGTACGTTGAAGTGGTGTTTTGTTTTCTTTCGCTAACGGATCTCACGAGATTTTCTGTTAAGTTTTGTGTTGTGAAATTTTCAAGTTTTGGGTAAAAGATTTGATGGATTATGGAACAAGGAGTGGCAAGAGCCTAAGCTTGGGGATGCCCATGGAACCCCAATATAATCTAAGGATACCAAAAAGACAAAGCTTGGGGATGCCCCGGAAGGCATCCCCTCTTTCGTCTACTTCCATCGGTAACTTTACTTGGGGCTATATTTTTATTCACCACATGATATGTGTTTTGCTTGGAGCGTCTTGTATTATTTGAGTCTTTGATTTTTAGTTTACCACAATCATCTTTTCTGTACACACCTTTTGAGAGAGACACACGTGATTCAGAATTTATTAGAATACTCTATGCGCTTCACTTATATCTTTTGAGCTATATAGTTTTTGCTCTAGTGCTTCACTTATATCTTTTAGAGCACGGCGGTGGTTTTGTTTTATAGAAACTATTATTCTCTCATGCTTCACTTATATTATTTTGAGAGTCTTAAACAGCATGGTAATTTTCTTAAATTGGGAATTGATCCTAATATGTTAGGTATTCAAGACTAGTAAAAAACTTTCTTATTAGTGTGCTGAATGCTAAGAGAAGTTTGATGCTTGATGATTGTTTTGAGATATGGAGGTACTGATATTAAAGTTGTGCTAGTTGAGTAGTTGTGAATTTGAGAAATACTTGTGTTGAAGTTTTCAAGTCTTGTAGCATGCACATATGGTAAATGTTATGTAACAAATTTGAAACATGAGATGTTCTTTGATTGTCCTCCTTATGAGTGGCAGTCGGGGACGAGTGATGGTCTTTTCCTACCAATTTATCCCCCTAGGAGCATGCGCGTAGTGCTTGGTTTTTGATGACTTGTAGATTTTTGCAATAAGTATGTGAGTTCTTTATGACTAATGTTGAGTCCATGGATTATACGCTCTCACCTTTCCATCATTGCTAGCCTCTTCGATGCCTGCATTGCCCTTTCTCACATTGAGAGTTGGTGCAAACTTCGCCGGTGCATCCAAACCCCGTGATATGATACGCTCTTTCACACATAAACCTCCTTATATCCTCCTCAAAACAGCCACCATACCTACCTATTATGGCATTTCCATAGCCATTCCGAGATATATTGCCATGCAACTTTCCACCGTTCCTTTTATCATGACACGTTCATCATTGTCATATTGCTTTGCATGATCATGTAGTTGACATCGCTTTTGTGGCAAAGCCACCGTTCATAATTTTTTCATACATGTCACTCTTGTTGCATTGCTATCTCGGTATACCTCCGGAGGCATTCATACAGAGTCATACTTTGTTCTAGTATCGAGTTGTAATCATTGAGTTGTAAATAAATAGAAGTGTGATGATCATCATTATAGAGCATTGTCCCAAATAAAAAAAGAGAGAAAGGCCAAATAAGAAAAGAGAGAAAGGCCAAATAAAAAAAGAGAAGGCCCAAAAAACATAGAAAATAAAAAGGGACAATGCTACTATCCTTTTTTTCCACACTTGTGCTTCAAAGCAGCACCATGATCTTCATGATAGAGAGTCTCTTGTTTTGTCACTTTCATATACTAGTGGGAATTTTTCATTATAGAACTTGGCTTGTATATTCCAACAATGGGCTTCCTCAAATGCCCTAGGTCTTCGTGAGCAAGCAAGTTGGATGCACACCCACTTAGTTTCTTTTTTTGAGCTTTCATACATTTATAGCTCTAGTGCATCCGTTGCATGGCAATCCCTACTCCTTGCATTAACATCAATCGATGGGCATCTCCATAGCTCATTGATTAGCCGCCTTGATGTGAGACTTTCTCCTTTTTTGTCTTCTCCACATAACCCCATCATTATATTCTATTCCACCCACAGTGCTGTATCCATGGCTCACGCTCATGTATTGCATGAAGGTTGAAAAAGATCGAGATTACTAAAGTATGAAACAATTGCTTGGCTTGTCATCAGGGTTGTGCATGATGAGAGCATTCTTGTGTGACGAAAATGGAGCATGACCAAGCTATATGATTTTGTAGGGATGAACTTTCTTTGGCCATGTTATTTTGAGAGAACATAATTGCTTAGTTAGTATGCTTGAATGTAACATCCCAAAATTCTAAATTTTGGAATGTTATAATAAATAGATAGATTTTATTGATTGTTTGATTGATTGACTGAAAGTGAGTGAAATTCGAAACTTTTTGAAAGAAATGAGAGGGAATAAAAGGACTTTCCCAAACTTTCATTTTTGCATTTTATGATCTCCGTGAGTTCAAATTCTTTTCACCACAAAACACTGGAGAGAAGATGACATGACTTCTTCCATTTATTTAAATGAAGGGGGTGTTTGAAAAATATTTGAATTCCATTTGAAAATATTTCCAATTCTAAAACTTTATGCAACTCAATGATTTTCACGAGAGAAGATAAAATGACTTCTTCAAATTATATGAAATATGAGTTGGGAGTTTCAAAGAAACTCAAGTTTAAAATCCATTTGAAATTATTTTTCAATTTGGGTTATTTAAGTTTTATTCAAATTATTTTTATCCAAAAATAAAATATATGGAAATTAGGTAACATGATTCCTACAACAGAAAATTGGAGAGAAATAAATTTGAATTAATTTTGGTATTTTTAAAATGGTTTTATTGGATTTTATTAGGGCAGTATCACTCTTTGAGTTATCTGAATTTTCTTGATTTTATTTGACTCTAGGAAAATGTCCATGTTGTAGAAAATCTTTTTCTGCAAATTTTGATATATTATATGCCTATAGTTTATTTTATTTAGGTTATATTCTTTTTATCTTAGTCTGTGTTAAAAAAGAAATTCTCCCGCCACGACCGGGCGGCCCAAGGCCAACAGCAGCCATGACCACAGACCATGAGTCCCGCCTGAGCACGCCGGCCGCCAGTGGTCGCCACGGACTCACACCGCCCGACCCTCCTCCACGCCACCCGTCGCCCCTCCCTCCATAAAGGGCCCGGCCCCGCCTCTCTCTCCTCCTCATTTCGCATCTCGCGCCATCAGCTTCACCGATCTCGCCGCCACACAGCATCACCGCCAGCCGCCGCCTCCCTGCGCCTCGCTCTCCACCCGCCCACGCCAAGGCTACTGACGCTCCGCCGCCGACGCCTTCGTCGCCGGAGTTGCCGGAGCCAGCCGCCGCTCCGGTCAAGCCCGAGCCGCCCGCTGTCACCGGAGTTCAACCTCGCCACCGCCGGTTTTCTCTCGAAAACCGCCAAACCACTGCTAACCGGTATAACCGCCGTCCGGTCCGGTTTTATTTTAAGTTTAGATTTTTTTAAAAAAACCCTAGACTAGATCTGTTTTTTTGGGTTTTATTAAACAGCGAACGTCCACTGTTTAGATCTTATAAACGAGCTTTCGTTATGTAGTCTTTTCATTTTCTGTTTGTTTACGCCAGGGACCTAGTTGTAGTTGTTTTATTTTACAATTTAGCCCCTATTTTTCTAACGCTCGTAACTTTTCACTCGTTTATCCAAATCCAACGAAACCAACGCCCACGTCTTCGTTATGATCTGCTCTTTCCACTAAAACAACTTAAACATGTTTTTGAAAGTATTAAAATTTGAATTCAAACAGATTTGTTTTTGAACTTTGTTTGACCGTAACTTGAGTTTCGTAACTCCGATTTGGTTGATTCTTTTTGCAAATCGAAGCTCTTGACCTAAAATTTCTGATAAGGCCAAATTCACTTAATTTTGGTACTATTAGAAATTGTTTTATGTTGCAAGAGCTATTTTCTTGGTTTTGATGTTTTCCGAATCGACTTCTTCGATCTTTCTGATCTTTTGAGTGATTGCTTATGTGTGGTTACTATTGCTTGATTACGATAGATTGACCAGAGTGTGACGAGTAGATCTATCAAGAGTTTTGAGTACGAATCATCTTCATCAACATTGCAGGCAAGTTCACACTTTGGTCATATCCCTTTCATACCCAGTTTTTATTGCATTAGATCAATCCTCAAACATTGTATGGTTAGGATCTAATTAAATTGTGGGATGGGAAGTAGCTGAGGTAGTACCTATTACCTGTTTATTATCAAATCCTTGGGAGTTACTATTACATTATGCTTACTTTGCCGTGCTATGCTCGTAGACGTGGATTCGGTTTTGAGAGTATCCATGACAGATGTGAGATTGTTAATTAATGGTTTACTTAAGGTGGCAACTTAAACACACATCTGGGTGGATTGAGGCACCTGGTTATTCCAGGATTTGCCTGTCTAGGCACCTGGGTTTCCAGGATTTGCCTATTTTTTTATGGACCGCCACCCAGGCTCAAAGGGATCATGAGATTATTCATACTAGAAACTTCCGTGTGCAGCCACAAGCTATTATGGGCTCTAGCATAGTTGATTAAGTCATGTGAACTCTTACAGTGATAGACTAGCAGATGTAGGGGTTGTATGTGGTACGGTCTACCCATCGTAAGGTGCAAACGCTTCTGAAAGACTATGTCTCGGTCATCCGCTTCTCAAACACCATGTAGTGCGAGAAATCCATCGGAGGTGATCGAGTCTTGTGGGGAAAAGTGCGGAAACCTCTGCAGAGTGTACAAACTAATCATGATTAGCCGTGTCCCCGGTTATGGACGTCTTGAGTATCTAGTTCTTGGATTATCCTGTTGATCTCATCACGTTACTAAAATAATTTTTTGGGTTTTAATGATGATACTTAATTGGGATTGAGAATGCTGTCAACCATTCTCAATGTTTAACAACCACCATGATAGTTAAACAAATTTATTCCTTTGCAGTAGGGAAAAATTGGCTTTTCGCAAAACTGTAACCATAGAGCTTTTCCACCAGCCATATATGCATGTAGTGATAGCCATTGTTCATCATTTTCTCTATGGTGTGAATTTGCCAGTACATTCAATGTACTGACCCGTTTCGGGTTGCAACGTCTCATGTTGCAGGTTTTCTTACGACGAGTAAGTGATACGTTAGGGTTACGATTTCTACACTCAACTTTGCCGTTGGATGTTGATGGGAATCCACAACCTTGTTGCTTCCTCTATATGGATTGAGGTAATAGTATTTACGTTACTTTATACATGTGATTTACCTCTGTTATAAATCCTTCGAGTACTTGTGTGTGTCAAAGATACCGATCCGTGGATGACACTTAAGCCACGAGGCTTGATCCATTCGGTCAGTCGCTACAAGATGGTATCAGAGCACATGTTGACTGTAGGACGTGGCCCTAGAAACTGGCAAGCCCATAGGAAAGATTTTTCTCTACAACTTCTTTTCAAAAAGACCTTTTACCTCTCTTCTCTTCTGAACTTATTCAAATATTCCCTTTTAGTGAGACCATATCCCTTTCCCCTTTTGACCACTCGAAGATTCGGTTGATGAGACCAATGAAAGATTTTTACGATGCATTATAATGATGGAAACTACAACGGTTGAAGACTCTGAAGACTAGGAGAATTGGAGGCTCCGAAGAATTTCTAGATTTGCATGACCTTGGAAGGCTACCCTTATGGAACTTGGCAGACTATGGAAGTTGTCAATACCCAAGATCAAGGTAAATTGGAGAAAGACCGGAGCATGGAGAGTTAAAAACTCAAAGTTCTGTCAAGGAAAACCCTAAGGCAGGAGATATCAACTATGGAGAGATAGCTCATGGAAATAACAAGAGCAGAAACACAACTATCCATGATGTTATCGCCCGCTTATGCTATTTGTCACGGTGCTGAGTTAAATGCACATGCATGGAAGGATTGGATGGTAGAAGGCTAATGGAGCACCTATCAGCAAGATGAAGTTTTAACCTTAGCTGGTGTACCGCCAGTATCTGGAGTGTTACATCAAGAAGTTTAAGATGGACCTTCAGGAAGCCGTATTTTGACAAGGAAGTATTTCATGAAGAACTCAGGACCCAGAAGCTGAAAGTAGCCAAGCTGGAGGAGCAGAACCTAGAGAAAACCGGAGATTTGTCAG
Organism: Aegilops longissima; assembly: GCA_021605205.1. Classification (NCBI taxonomy): domain Eukaryota; kingdom Viridiplantae; phylum Streptophyta; class Magnoliopsida; order Poales; family Poaceae; genus Aegilops; species Aegilops longissima. Next base: position 165,874 of record JAHIAM010001053.1, on the reverse strand, counting down.
GAACTAGACCATGGTTCATGCCAAGGATGTTGAAACCTAGAAGTTTGAAATGCAACTCCGGAATATTAAAGGATGTCACGAGAGATTTCACGTCAACAGAGATGATCTGGCAAAAGGACAAGCACGATTGGAAGAAGCCATCGGAGACATGGACAAGACTGGAAGAGTTGGCGGTTTTGAACATTTATTGACCCTTAGAAGACCAAACCCCTGTTTTATACCTACGTTAGATGCGACGATTGTGAGCTATCATTTGTTTGATGTTTTTCCGACAGCCACAATAAAATCTGTCTTTTCAAAACCATTGTTTGCCTTGTGTGTATCTCTCTCTATCTCTCTTAGCCCACCTCAAAACCCATGGACCCAATAGAGGATGAATGGAGATGAGCTTGTATTTGCTGGACCGATGAGTCAATTGGAGACAGACCGATGGATTCAGAACATGGAGGATCATATGGAGAATCACACTATAGCCGGAAAGGATATGACCCAGCATGCTCTTCAGTGCTTTGTAAGAGTTGCCACTACCTGGTAGAGGATGTACCCAACCATCAATGGATGGCAAGGAGTAACCACTTGGAAAGAATTTAAGTTGACTTTGCTAAAGTCTCAGTTTGTGTCCCAGAAATTGAAGTCTTGTGGAAAGGATATGAAGAAAACTTGTGCATGCAAGCTTTGTGGAGAAATAGGACACAACCATAAAAAAACAAGGACGAATACCCTCATAATCGGAGGATTACCAAAGGGTTAGCTGAGGATCCCAGGGAACTTCGGTTGGAGATTGTTCCCAAAGGTTTTGTTGCAGCAATGGAAGTTCAGTCTACATTGTTGGGAAAGATCCGTGAAGCTCAAAAGGATGACAAAGAGATTGCAGAGGTAAAAGAGAGGATGAGCAAAGGAAAGGCCAAAGGTTTTCGTGAGGATGAGCACGACACCTTATGGTTTGAGGATAGTGTACATATACCCAATAATGCAGAGATCAGGAAGTTAATACTCCAGGAGACTCATGACTCGCCATACTCGATTCGCCCTGGAAACACCAAGATGTATTTGGATTTGAAGGAGTGTTTCTGGTGGACTGGTATGAAGAAGGACATTGCGGAGTATGTAGTCGTAGGTGACATATGCCAGGGAGTAAAGGCAGAGCATCAGAAGCCAGCAGGATTACTACAACCTATGCCAATACCCGAATGGAAGTGGGATAAGCTTGGCATGGATTTCATTACCGGATTTCTCAGAACCCGAACGGGATATGATTCTATCGGTGTAGTAGTTGATTCTCTTGACCAACGTGGCTCACTTTATCCCAGTGAAAACCACCTATACAAGTGCGGAGTTGGCCAAGATATATACGACCAGGATCGTATGTCTGCATGGAGTTCCGAGGACCGTCGTATCAGATAGAGGAACACAGTTTACCTCAAAGTTTTGGAATCAGCTGCACCAGACTTTGGGTACTAGGCTAGAGTTCAGTACAACCTTTCATCCGCAGACCGATGGATAGACCAAGAGAGTCAATCAGATTCTGGAGGACATGTTGAGAGCGTGTGCGCTAGATTATGGATCTAGTAGGGATGATAATCTACCTTACGCGGAGTTCTCATACAACAACAGTTACCAAGCCAGATTGAAGATGGCCCCTTTTGAAGCTTTGTATGGGAGAAGGAGCCAGACACCGTTGATGTGGGATGAAGCTGAAGACTGTCAGTTGTTTGGACCAAATGTGATCAAGGAGTCAGAAGAGAAGGTTAAGTTGATTCGAGATAGACTGAAGGTAGCTCAGTCCAAGCAGAAGAGTTATGCAGACCCAAAAATGCAAGGAGGTAGTCTATGAAATTGGAGACAGAGCATTTCATCGTGTGTCCCCTCTGTGAGGAGTTAAATGATTTGGAGTTAAGGGAAAGTTAGCCCCGAGATTTTTAGGACCATACCGGGTTTTGGAGCGTATGAGAGAAGTGGCCTACAAGTTGGAATTACCCGATGTACTGTCAGGAGTTCATGATGTGTTTCACGTTTCCCAGTTGAAGAAGTGCCATGCAGAGATGGCCAATATTCCCCTGTAAGGACGCTTGACCCCTGGAAAGGATAATGATGTTCCATGGAGTGGACTTCATAGATACGAGTTTTATCTCGATATGTTGGATACCCCAAGAATATGAAGAGATGAAGTACTATTGGATATAAAGGAGGTATGATGTTGGAAATATGGATCAATGGAAATTCCATGATGAGTCTGAGTAATCATGTCCTAGTTTGGTGCCAATAGAAGGAAGGAAGACAGTACAATTGGATGGATTTAAGAATACTAGGAAGTTGGATGTTGGAATAACGATCAGTTGCCCCGATGATGAGTTCAAGGTTTACAAGTGATGAGATGGGCTATAACCCACAGGCCCCAGGACCTGCCAAGAAGCAAGCACATTCTTGCTGAAGGAAAAACCCTGGAAGAAGTTACGATTTTATCGATAGACGATTTTATAGGAGTTTACGAAAACCTGAGAGTTGGGAAGGAACGATAGATGTTTGTTTGGCTTGCAGAATCAATGGATTTATCCGAACTTTGTTCGTCGACAAGAGAAATTCTGCAATGCTTGTGAGGATGACAGAGTGTTAGAATGCGAGATTCGCTAATCCATATACATGGTAATGATTTGGGTGCGGGATGGATTGACCACCATACCAACTTACTCTTATTATTCGCCTTGATATATTGGATGGTAAATCTGAGTGATTTACCTATAGTAAAGAGACGACGATCAAAACCCTGTTTAAACCTTAGAATGGTATAAGAATTTTTCCCCTTGTACAAGGCACCTGTTGCCAACCGTAGGTTATACGGTGAGGATCAACCAGACCCATTTCCTGCAGGAGAAACCATAAATTGTTGACCACCATGAGATATCAATAGTTGTTTAGTATTGGCGCCAGACCCGTCAGCTAAGAAGACCCAATCTCGGAATAACCTTACCAAGAGGAAAGGACAGAAGAATTGAGGAAAAGGTTATGCCACTACCGGAAGAACCCAGAGAAGGAATTATCCTTACGATCTGAGAAGACCGACACTGTCAAGAATAAGGATAGAGTATATGACTTTTGATGGAACCGTAACCATGTTTCTAAGGGTGGTAGCACCCGGACCCCTGTGATGGATCGATGGATTTTGAGAAGACCCCCAAACCTAACCTATTTCTTTCTAGCCTCTCCGAATCTCGAGGACGAGATTCATTTTAAGGGTGGTAGGTTTGTAACATCCCAAAATTCTAAATTTTGGAATGTTATAATAAATAGATAGATTTGATTGATTGTTTGATTGATTGACTGAAAGTGAGTGAAATTCGAAACTTTTTGAAAGAAATGAGAGGGAATAAAAGGACTTTCCCAAACTTTCATTTTTGCATTTTATGATCTCCGTGAGTTCAAATTCTTTTCACCACAAAACCCTGGAGAGAAGATGACATGACTTCTTCCATTTATTTAAATGAAGGGGGTGTTTGAAAAATATTTGAATTCCATTTGAAAATATTTCCAATTCTGAAACCTTTTGCAACTCAATGATTTTCATGAGAGAAGATAAAATGACTTCTTCAAATTATATGAAATATGAGTTGGGAGTTTCAAAGAAACTCAAGTTTAAAATCCATTTGAAATTATTTTTCAATTTGGGTTATTTAAGTTTTATTCAAATTATTTTTATCCAAAAATAAAATATATGGAAATTAGGGTAACATGATTCCCTACAACAGAAAATTGGAGAGAAATAAATTTGAATTAATTTTGGTATTTTTAAAATGGTTCTTATTGGATTTTATTCGGGCAGTATCACTCTTTGAGTTATCTGAATTTTTCTTGATTTTATTTGACTCTAGGAAAATGTCCCTGTTGTAGAAAATCTTTTTCTGCAAATTTTGATATATTATATGCCTATAGTTTATTTTATTTAGGTTATATTCTTTTTTATCTTAGTCTTTTAAAAAAAAGAAATTCTCCCCGCCGCCGACTGGGCCGGCCCAAGGCCAACCGCAGCGCTGCCTAGCGCCCTGCTACTTCGCTCGTCTTCGACCCGGCGCAGCCCCGCCCGAAACACGCCGGGCCGCCGCCGTGGTCGCCATGGACTCACGCCGCCGACCCTCCTCCACGCCACCCGTCGCCCCTCCCTCCATAAAGGGCCCGACCCCGCCTCTCTCTCCTCCTCGTTTCGCATCTCGAGCCGCTGTTTACGCCGCATCTCGCTGCCGCCGCCCCGCTGCATCACCACCGCAGCCGCCCCTCGCCCCGCGCTTCGCTCTCCACCACGCCCGCGCCCCGCGCTTCCGACGCCCCGCCGCCGACGCCTTCGTCGCCGGAGTTGCCGGAGCCAGCCGCCGCTCCGGTCAACCCCGAGCCGCCCGCTGTCGCCGGAGTTCAACCTCGCCGCCACCGGTTTTCTCTCGAAAACCGCCAAACCACTGCTAACCGGTATAACCGCCGTCCGATCCGGTTTTATTTTAAGTTCAGTTTTTTTTAAAAAAACCCTAGAGTAGATCTGTTTTTTTGGGTTTTATTAAACAGAGAATGTCCACTGTTTAGATCTTATAAACGAGCGTTCGTTATGTAATCTTTTCGTTTTCTGTTTATTTACGCCAGGGACCTAGTTGTAGTTGTTTTATTTTATAGTTTAGCCCCTGTTTTTCTATCGCTCGTAACTTTTCACTCGTTTATCCAAATCCAACGAAACCAACGCCCACGTCTTCGTTATTATCTGCTCTTTCAAGTAAAACAACTTAAACATGTTTTTGAAAGTATTAAAATTTGAATTCAAACAGATTTGTTTTTGAACTTCGTTTGACCGTAACTTGAGTTTCGTAACTCCGATTTGGTTGATTCTTTTTGCAAATCGAAGCTCTTGACCTAAAATTTCTAATAAGGCCAAATTCACTTAATTTTGGTACTGTTAGAAATTTTTTTATGTTGCAAGAGCTATTTTCTAGGTTTTGATGTTTCCCGAATCGACTTCTTCGATCTTTCTGGTCTTTTGAGTGATTGCTTATGTGTGGTTACTATTGCTTGATTACGATAGATTGACCAGAGTGTGTCGAGTAGATCTATCAAGAGTTTTGAGTACGAATCATCTTCATCAACATTGCAGGCAAGTTCACACTTTGGTCATATCCCTTTCATACCCAGTTTTTATTGCATTAGATCAATCCTCAAACATTGTATGATTAGGATCTAATTAAATTGTGGGATGGGAAGTAGCTGAGGTAGAACGTATTACCTATTTATTATCAAACCCTTGGGAATTACTATTACGTTATGCTTACTTTGCCATGCTATGCTCGTAGACGAGGATTCGATTTTGAGAGTATCCATGACAGATGTGAGATTGTTAATTAATGGTTTACTTAAGGTGGCAACTTAAACACACATCTGGGTGGATTGAGGCACCTGGTTATTCCAGGATTTGCCTGTCTAGGCACCTGGGTTTCCAGGATTTGCCTGTTTTTTATGGACCACCACCCAGGCTCAAAGGGATCATGAGATTATTCATACTAGAAACTTCCGTGTGCAGCCACAAGCTATTATGGGCTATAGCATAGTTGATTAAGTCGTGTGAACTCTTACAGTGGTAGACTAGCAGATGTAGGGGTTGTAGGTGGTACGGTCTACCCATCGTAAGGTGCAAACGCTTCTGAAAGACTATGTCTCGGTCATCCGCTTCTCAAACACCATGTAGTGCGAGAAATCCATCGGAGGCGATCGAGTCTTGTGGGGAAAAGTGTGTAAACCTCTGCAGAGTGTACAAACTAATCATGATTAGCCGTGTCCCCGGTTATGGACGTCTTGAGTATCTAGTTCTTGGATTATCCTGTTGATCTCATCACGTTACTAAAATAATTTTTTGGGTTTTAATGATGATACTTAATTGGGATTGAGAATGCTGTCAACCATTCTCAATGTTTAACAACCACCATGATAGTTAAATAAATTTATTCCTTTGCAGTAGGGAAAAATTGGCTTTCGCAAAACTGTAACCATAGAGCTTTTCCACCAGCCATATATGCATGTAGTGATAGCCTTGTTCATCATTTTCTCTATGGTGTGAATTTGCCAGTACATTCAATGTACTGACCCGTTTCGGGCTGCAACGTCTCATGTTGCAGGTTTTCTTACGACGAGTAAGTGATACATTAGGGTTACGATTTCTACACTCAACTTTGCCGTTGGATGTTGATGGGAATCCACAACCTTGTTGCTTCCGCTATATGGATTGAGGTAATAGTATTTACGTTACTTTATACATGTGATTTACCTCTGTTATAAATCCTTCGAGTACTGTGTGTGTCAGCATACCGATCCAGGGATGACACTTAAGCACAGAGGCTTGATCCATCCGGGTCAGGTCGCTACATTGAAGTATTATTTTTTTTATGTCAATATTAAACTTTTATCTTGAATCTTTCAGATCTGAATATTCATACCACAATTAAGAGAATTACATTGAAATTATGCCAACTAGCATTCCACATCAAAAATTCTGTTTTTATCATTTACCTACTCGAGGACGAGCATGAATTAAGCTTGGGGATGCTTGATACGTCTCCAACGTATCTATAATTTTTGATTGTTCCATGCTATATTATATTCTTTTTTGAACATTAATGGGATTTATTATTCACTTTTATATTTTTTTGGGACTAACCTATTAAGCGGAGGCCCAGCCCAGAATTGTTGTTTTTGCCTATTTCAGAGTTTCGCAGAAAAAGAATATCAAACGAAGTCCAAACAGAATGAAACCTTCGGGAACGCGATTTTCGGAACGAACGTGATCCAGAGGACTTGGACCCTACGTCAAGACATCAACCAGGAAGGCACGAGGTAGGGGGCGCGCCCTCCACCTCATGGGCCCCACGTTGCTCCACCGACGTACTTCTTCCTCCTATATATACCTACGTACCCCCAAACTACTAGATACGGAGCCAAAAACCTAATTGCACCGCCGCAACCTTCTGTACCCATGAGATCCCATCTTGGGGACTTTTTCGGAGCTCCGCCGGAGGGGGCATCGATCACGGAGGGCTTCTACATCAACACCACAGCCTCTCCGATGATGTGTGAGTAGTTTACCTCAGACCTTCGGGTCCATAGTTATTAGCTAGATGGCTTCTTCTCTCTCTTTGGATCTCAATACAAAGTTCTCCACAATTCTCGTGGAGATCTATTCAATGTAATCTTCTTTTGCGGTGTGTTTGTTGAGACCGATGAATTGTGGGTTTATGATCAAGTTTATCTATGAACAATATTTGAATCTTCTCTGAATTCTTTTATGTATGATTGGTTATCTTTGCAAGTCTCTTCGAATTATCAGTTTGGTTTGGCCTACTAGATTGATCTTTCTTGCTATGAGTTTATCCCTCTACATCATGTCATCTTACTTAAAGCGTTACTCTGTTCTTATGAACTTAATACTCTAGATGCATGCTGGATAGTGGTCGATGTGTGGAGTAATAGTAGTAGATGCAGGCAGGAGTCGGTCTACTTGTCGCGGACGTGATGCCTATATACATGATCATACCTAGATATTCTCATAACTATGCTCAATTCTGTCAATTGCTCAACAGTAATTTGTTTACCCACCGTATGGCCCCCGGGTCTATTTTCCATCATATTTAATCTCCCGACAACAAGTTATTTCTAATGCTGTTTTTATTTTGTTTTCTTTACTTTGCATCTTTATAATAAAAATACGAAAAATATTATATATCATATCTATCAGATCTCACTCTCGTAAGTGTCCGTGAAGGGATTGACAACCCCTTTATCGCGTTGGTTGCAAGGATTTATTTGTTTGTGTAGGTGCAAGGGACTCGTGCGTGGCCTCCTACTAGATTGATACCTTGGTTCTCAAAAACTGAGGGAAATGCTTACGCTACTTTACTGCATCACCCTTTCCTCTTCAAGGGAAAACCAACGCAGTGCTCAAGAGGTAGCATAGGGCTGGTTCTCGTGCATGTACAACCGGGGTGCTATCTCCACCAAGAGGTAGCACTGTTTTATTTGAAGACCGTGTTTTTAATCCGCTAGATGCTGGCATCACCCGCTCCAATTCAAATTGCCGATAAACAGGAAACATAGTTGAATGTACAGACATTGTATGAGAGACAGATGCAATAGAGAGTGTGGAAAAAAGAGGGCATGAAATAGTTGACATGTATATTGTTTAACTAAAACGGATAGCATGACATAATTTCACATATATGATGTCTATCTAAACTGGATAGCATAGCATAACATAATTCAAAGATATGATGAATAACTAAACAGGATCGCATGACATAATTCACCTACATGTTATCTAAGTAATCAGGATCGCATCATTTAATTCACATATGTGATTTATATGCTAAACAGAGGGCATTAGATATGATGTCTGCACTAAGAACATGGTGTTGAATATTGTGTATATGATGTCTAATCTATGCAATGCAAGACACCATATGCATGATATGAGCAATATAACCATGCCAAGTTAGAGCATACACCTCGGTGGGGGAACAAGACTGGTCATCTGTCTCTGAATCCATCTCTGAGGAGCTATCGGGACCCAACAAGAGATCTGCTTGACTGTAGTAGCATCGCTCTGCTCAAGGCCTTGTTTTCACTCCAGATTTTTCAATCTCCCACCCACATGGCTGATTCACGGGAAGAGTAGTTTAATGTACAAACATTGTCGACAAATGGAAATGTAACGAAGAAAAGGATGGGCAAGATATCATTCAAATATATGATGCCTGGTTAAACAGGATGGCGTTGCACATTTCACGTATATTATGGCTAGCTAAAAGACATGAGACTGCACAGTTCCCATATATGATATAGAAACTAAATAGGTGGCATTACAGAACATGTCTAAACTAATCAGATGACATATATGATGTCAAAAGTAGGCACTCCAAGGCAACATATGCATGATATGACTAACATCATCATGCCAAGGTAGAGCAAACACCTTGGGGGTAAAAGGAGTGGTCAACGCGTGCCTAATCCGCCTCGAATAGATATCTTCCTCTCGATTACAACTGGAGAGGGGTGGGGAGGGTTTGCCATTGAACCCACCATGGAGCGATGTTTGCATGACATTGTATTGCAGCAAGAAAATCTTCTCTTTTCTCTACATGTTCAAGATGCTCTGTGTACAATATCCTACATGCATACGAAAAAATATGGTGAGATTATGTAAGGAGAGCATGCAGAAATTTAGAGTGATGGTAACAACCAGTGGATGGATCCAAAAATAATGATAGCAGGCTGATGATTGCTTTAATTCAATAAAAAGACAGATGATGATTGCTTTACTATTTGTTTCCCACCCAAGATTTACTGTGGAATCTGAATGTTACTGTCGAAACTGAACTCAATGGTAGCAGAGAGGCACTTGACATGTAGTTTAGGGAGGGCCTGCAGTTCATCTTCAACCTGCACCCCCTGAGCCGCCAGCCACCACCGGCCGAACCGCCGGCCCCAACGCCGCCTCGCCACCCCGAAACAACTCCCCACTGCCAGTCCGTCGCCGCCCCGGCCAGCCCTTTAGGCCCCCCGCCCCCACCCTGAACCCTAAGATAGATAGTGGGGTACCTCTCCGAGCCCCGTCCCCGCTGCGGGTGGTTCTTCCTTAACTCCGCGAGCCCTCCACCTCTGAAAATCGATCACCCAAAAGTCGATTCACGATCAAGTGTAGCTAAGTCGGAGTAGAGCAGCAAGACGAAGCGAGGGGAGAGAGCAGCAGAAGAAGCGAAAGAAAAGAAGCGAGAGCGAGAGCAACAAATAGGCGGGCGAAGGAAGCGATCGAGCGAGAGCCGGAGCAGCAGCAGCAGTGCGACAAGCGAGCGAGAGCCGGAGCAGCAGCAGCAGATCCGGCTGGTATGGACGCCGCCACCGAAGGGGCCTCGCACAGGGGGAGAGCCGCCATGGAGATGTCGCCGCGGCGCCGGCTTCAAGGTAGCCACTCCATGGGGGTGTGGGATGGAGCACCATTGGCGTCGGGAGGTCGATCTAAGGAGAAGGTGCGATGCGATGAGTGTACAACCTCTTTGGTGGCTCCGAGTAGGCCTCGGCTTCGTCCGAGGAGACGGTGAGGATGCTACGGTTCCGGTGGAGCAGGTTAAGGCGGTGTTGTGGGGACGGAGCATCCGTGGTAGACTAGGCGATCGTCGGAGCAGCTCCTTGGAGGTGGAGGATGGGGCGGCTAAACCGGCGGGACGTACGATGAGATGGACGACAGATCCTCATCCGGGGAGGTGGACGAGGGACGTTGAGCTGTTGAGGTAGATGACGTCGTCAGGGAAGAGGCTCCGGCTGGGCTGCGGTGAGGTGGCGGGCGGAGGAGGGTGGGGTTTCGCGGCTGGAGCAGAGAGGTTATGGCGGCCTGGGATTTCGTATGGCAAAAAGGAGGCGATGGGAGGGGGTGAACCATGACTTAGGGACGCGCTTGTCCAAAATGTAGGGTGTGTTAAAAAGTACCCCACACCGATTTGAACTAGCGGCCCTTTCGCTCAGGTTAGAAGGGGATTTTATGGTCGGGATTTGGCAGCTGGAGGGAGTTTTCGCGCGCGTTGTAATTTCGGGATAGCAAGGCGCAGGTTGTGAAGGCTCAGATTTGGGAGCACGATACCTAAATTTTCGAGATATAACAAGGCGCGGGTTGAATTTTAGGGACAAGCCTAATGTGCAATATTGTACTTGTACGTACCAAATCAATTCGCACTTCCCTCAACCAAAAAGAAAACGAAAAAAATAAAACTATTCACACCACACAAAGAGAGAGTCTTGCCCCGTTTTACTATAAAAATGCTATTTAAAGCTTCAACCATCATTCGTGTATTACCTTAATAACACACCACATGATTACTATAGAGATAGATATGAACTATGTGTACTACATGAACTCGGATTCTATTTTTTGAATACACTTGATATTGATTCCAAATAATAGTACATTTGATGTACTAACTATATATTCATAATCTAAACCATGTTCCATACGTGTACACCGTGTTTATCACACATAGTATAGTGCTCCGCCCCCTACATTATGACAAGTATTTAGACCTGAGCTGCAAAAGCCACACATTAGCCCAAATTATGATCAGTGTTCTGTATGTTATACATAGTACTAGCAAGATACCCATGCATTCCACAGAACATAAACATGATCAAGGGGAGGCCTAATTTGCAAACATGGAGAGGCGTGTGGGTATCTTTTTTCAAAATTGCCATAGTTTCCTTCCTATCCGTCTGATATAAATCGGACGACCTATATTGCAGGATGGCACCATCATCAACAACTCCGTTTTTTTATAAGAGTAGAGATGAAATATATTATATGTAGTATAACATGTTCATAACCACACCATGTGTATCTCCATTATATATATTCACAAATGCATCGGTTTAAAACACTATGATAAATTCTTCAAATATCCGAATTCGCTTTTTATAATGAAGTATGATCTCTATTCGTCTTTTACACCCACACAATCCTCTTATCTTTGTAGCTAGCTAGCGCTAACTTTCTATCGTGCATGCAGACGCCCCCATCCCTCTCACCCTCCCTCAGCATTCTCTAGCTCCATCGCGCAAATTCGTCTTTTCACTTTAGGTAGTTCACCCACAGTGTGTGTAGGCCCCCCCAGCTCCTTTACGGCACACATCGATCAATATGCCTCTCTTGCCAGGTGTGCCTAGCATAAACACAAGCTTCCCCTCTTCTCATATCACCATCCATGACTCACTCCCACCACTCTTTTCATCGATCTCATACTCGCACACTCCTTCTCCCTCGATATAGTACGACTCTCGCACCACCTCCTAGATGCATCCCTCTCTCTATCCTTCTCCCCGTGCCTCATTTGCTTCTAACACACACATGCATGTATACCGATCGATCTACCAACATATACCTAGGTCGACTTTGACTATTCCCCCCCCCCATCGATCGACGTACCTCACAAGTTATGTCTCTCCTTTCTCTGACAAAGGACGATTGATCTTCCTATGTAGTTATGTCTGCTTACCACAACCATATATTTCCCACCTCATCATTCATGCATGCCTCCCCGACCTGCCTCTCACACGCACATGCACATGTGCAGCCATCCCTCTCTTATTGATATTGCAGGCGTGTTCTCCTGTTGTCAGCAAGCCTATCCCACCATTTGCTAGAAGCAACTCCACTACCACCTCCTCCAACACTCTAGCTCTGTCTCTCTCCCAACCTTATTCCTCTCCTACACATATGCATGGATGCCGATCGATTTCCCTTAATACATGAGGTAGATCGAACTCCCTTAATACATGAGGTAGGCCTCTCTCCTCCTCCACACATATACCAGCCATTGTACCTCTATAGTTAATTAGGCCTCCCTCCCCCCACCACACACCGATAGTCGAGCGTGTAGGTAGGTATCCATGCCACAGAGACAAACCACACCTGTCCCCTCTCTTGTTTTAGTAGGCCAGCCACTCTATATCTTTGACGTGGGCACACACAAATTCGATGGCACTCTTTATCGACCGCGCGCGCGCGCACACACACACACACACATCATCATCCCTTTCTTCGATTCTGTGGACACCTCAAGTCGATGATACCTCCACTCTCTTCTTGTGGATCGCTCCCTCTATATATATGATATATCCAGGACTCTATTTCACACACATTTCATATGTTACATTTTTTGATTGACCCCCCCCCCCCCTAAAAAACTCTCACAAACCCACACACTATATCTCTCTATGTTTGTATCTCTCTCACACAACCCCACGTAGGTGGTGTACATATACAAGAAGAGAATAGGTGCACTGTGCTCGTACTCACGCTTCGTGCCCAGCCACACCCGCGCGGGTACATGGTGGAGCTCATTTTTGTACGAAATGGCAGCCCACGTGCTAATTTGAACGCGTGTAGCAGTTGTTTACCTACGGAGGTCGTGGTACCACGCGTGCGTAAACAAAGTTCGACTTGATGCGTTATGCGTTATTTTGAAATAAAGTTATATCGCTCAATGGCACGTACACAGAATATAAAACAATTTTTATGGAGAAAAAGGTAGTCCGCTCCACTATATACAATGGAGCCTCCCTGCCTGGTTTGTCTCTCTTCAGAGTATCTCACACAAGGCTGCGGTGGCCTCTCTCTCTCTCACCGTTGGTCACTGATCCGGCCGCATCCCGTCCGCCGGCGGAAAGGGAGGACGTGCATCATTTCTCCATTCAACGGCACCGAGGTAGCACGTCCCGATCTGCGGTACACGCCGTTCTCTCTGACCAAGCTCCGGCGCGGTAGGGCCTACGCCACCTGCTCGCTGCCGCAGTATGGGCAGATTCTGCCTGTCACATCCTAGCTAGTCCATGCATTAGAGTGTTGCATCATGTCTATCTTTCATCAGAAACTTGAATTGGGAAAGACAGAACCCCCAACACCCCCTCTGAAATCAACTAAGGTTTACTAAAAATATTTTCAATGAACCTGAAATGCCCTTCTAAAAAGTTCACCCTCTTTGTCTTGGGTTAGAACCTCTGGCAAAATTGGTGCACAATTTTCTAGGTCAACAGAAGGTCATTGAATTAAATCATATGTAAATTGCATTTGGGCATTTAAATGCTAGTAAATATTTTGAATGCTCAAATAATTCTGAAAATAAGTGTGGGCTATTGGAGATTTTCTAAACAGAGCCTCTGATTATTTTCAGGATTTTTAGAAGTGCCTAACTATTTTTAATAAAGCCACAAACTTACAGAAAATAGAAAAAGAAAAACAAAGCAAGGCAGAGGCTTACCTGGCGCCCACCTGGCAAGCCCACCTGCCGGCCCAGCCCAGCCACCGCTCCAGCGAGCTGCTTGGCTCGGCCAGGCAGGCAGCCAGGTGCTCGACGCCGGCACCAGCGCGTGCCACGCAGCTGCCCGCCACCCTGCTTCCTCCCCTCGCCGTTCTGCCGCCCTGGGTCAGTCACCTGCTCCTCCCCCGAGCTCGCAGACACGCCCTTTCCTCCCCAGCTCCTCTCCCTCGCTCTCCCGCACCATGGCCGACGCCACCGCAGCCGCACCGCCGCCATAGTCGCGCTCTCCGTTGTCCCCGCGCCGTGCCATCGTGTCCAGAAGCTCCGCCGCCCTCCTCTCCTTCGAGCCACTGCACCGACCTCGCCCGACTCCGCCACCGCCGGAGATCCCCTTTGTCGTCACCGCCGCACCAGTTCGTCCCCGACCGCGTCGTCGGCACCGTCGTGACCGCCGTGAGCCCAGCTATCTCCTCCCCCTTCTCGTTCTCGCTCTCGAGCACCGCAGCGACCCCATGGAGCTTCACGGCACGCGCCACCGCCGAGCTCGTCGCCGACATGTCTCCGGCCAACCACCGGTGAGGGAGTCCTGGATTAGGGGGTGTTCGGATAGCCGGACTATACCTTCAGCCGGACTCCAGGACTATGAAGATACAAGATTGAAGACTTCGTCCCGTGTCCGGATGGGACTTTCCTTGGCGTGGAAGGTAAGCTCGGCGATGCGGATATTCAAGATCTCCTACCATTGTAATCGACTCTGTGTAACCCTAACCCTATCCAGTGTCTATATAAACCGGAGGGTTCTAGTCCATAGGACAACTTCATCATACACAATCATACCATAGGCTAGCTTCTAGGGTTTAGCCTCCTTGATCTCGTGGTAGATCTACTCTTGTACTACCCATATCATCAATATTAATCAAGCAGGAGTAGGGTTTTACCTCCATCGAGAGGGCCCGAACCTGGGTAAAAACATCGTGTCCCTTGTCTCCTGTTACCATCCGACCTTGACGCATAGTGTTGGGGAACGTAGCAGAAAATTAAAATTTTTCCTACGGTTTCACCAAGATCCATCTATGAGTTCTACCATGCAACGAGTAACGAGAGAGAGTTTGCATCTACATACCACTTGTAGATCGAATACGGAAGCGTTCTTGAGAGGGGTGATGACGAAGACGTTCCCAACGTGATTCCGATCACCGATGACCAAAGTACTGAAAGGACAGTACCTCCGTGTTCAACACACGACGGATTTATGGCGTCTCCTCCGCCTTGATCCAGCAAGAGAGAAGGAGAGGTTGAAGAAGACAATCCCAATGGCAGCACGACGGCGTGGTGCAGCTAGTACGGTAGTTCTCCCAGCAGGCTTCGCCAAGCTTGCGTGAGAAAGAGAGGTGTTGGGAGGGAGGGGCTGCGCCTACAACTGTGTTGGCAGCCCTCCCCCACCCCTCTATTTATAGGAGGAGAGGGACAAGGGGGCCGCCCTCTAGGGCAAACCCTAGGGGGCGGCGGCCAAGGAGGAGGGAGGAGGTGGCTTGCCCCCAAGCTGGGGCGCCCCTTTAGGCTCTCCTCCCCAAACCCTAGGCGCATGGGCCTAGGTGGGAGGCGCACCCAGCCCACCAGGGCTGGTTCCCTCCCACTTAGCCCATGTGGCCCCCGGAGAGGTGGCCCTCCCGGTGGACCTCCGGAACCCTCCCGTGGCCCCTGTATTTTACCGATACCACCAAAACTTCCTGAGTCCGCTTAACCACTTTCCATATATAAATCTTTACCTCCGACCATTCCGAACTCCTCGTGACGTCCGGGATCTCATCCGGACTCAACAACATTCGTAATCACATACTTGTCTTCCTATTAACCCTAGCGCCACCGAACCTTATGTGTAGACCCTACGGGTTCGGGAGACATGCGCATATGACCGAGACTACCTCAAGTCAATAACCAACAGCGGATCTGGATACCCATGTTGGCTCCTACATGCTCCTCGATGTTGTCATCGGATGAACCACGATGTCAAGGGTTCAAGCAACCCCGATTCTATTCCCTTTGTCGACGGTGTGTTACTTGCCCGAGACTCGATCGTCGGTATCCCAATACCTCGTTAGTCTCGCATACGCAAGTCACTTTACTCGTATCGCAATGCATGATCCCGTGACCGCACACTTGATCACTTTGAGCTCATTATGATGATGCATTACCGAGTGGGCCCAGTGATACCTCTCCGTCATACGGAGTGACAAATCCCGCCTCGATCCGTGTCAACCCAATGGTTACTTTCGAGATACCTGTAGTGCACCTTTATAGTCACCCAGCCACGCCAGGACGCTTGATACACCCAAAGCACTCCTACGGTATCCGGAATTGCACGATCTCATGGTCGAAGGAAGAGATACTTGACGTTGGAAAAGCTCTAGCAAAACGAACTACACGATCTTTGTGCTATGCTTAGGATTGTCTTGTCCATCACGCCATTCTCCTAATGACGTGATCCCGTTGTCAATGACATCCGATGTCCATAGTCGAAACCATGACTATCTGTTGACCAACGAGCTAGTCAACTAGAGGCTTACTAGGACGATTGTAGTCTATGTATTCACACGTGTATTACGATTTCCGGATAATACAGCTTATAGCATGAATAAAGACAATTATCATGAACAAGGAAATATAATAATAATGCTTTTATTATTGCCTCTAGGGCATATTTCCAACAGTCTCCCACTTGCACTAGAGTCAATAATCTAGTTTACATTGTGATGAATCGAACACCCATAGAGTTCTGGTGTTGATCATGTTTTGCCCGCGGAAGAGGTTTAGTCAACGGATCTGCGACATTCAGATCCGTATGCACTTTACAAATTTCTATGTCTCCATTCTAACATTTTCACGGATGGAGTTGAAGCGACGCTTGATGTGCCTGGTCTTCTTGTGAAACCTGGGCTCCTTGGCAAGGGCAATAGCTCCAGTGTTGTCACAGAAGAGTTTGATCGGCCCCGACGCATTGGGTATGACTCCTAGGTCGGTGATGAACTCCTTCACCCAAATTGCTTCATGCGCTGCCTCCGAGGCTGCCATGTACTCCGCTTCACATGTAGATCCCGCCACGACGCCTCGCTTGCATCTGCACCAGCCATCGCTCCACCATTCAACATATACACGATCCGGTTTGTGACTTAGAGTCATCAGATCTGTGTCGGCTTAGCGCCGACGTAACCTGCTACGACGAGCTCTTCGTCACCTCCATAAACGAGAAACATGTCCTTTGTCCTTTTCGGTACTTCAGGATATTCTTGACCGCTGTCCAAAGTTCCTTGCCGGGATTACTTTGGTACCTTCCTACCAAACTTACGGCAAGGTTTACATCAGGTCCGGTACACAAGATGGCATACATAATAGATCCTATGGCTGAGGCATAGGGATGACACTCATCTCTTCTTTATCTTTTGCCGTGGTCGGGCATTGAGCTGAGCTCAATCTCACACCTTGCAATACAGCAAGAACCCTTCTTAGACTGATCCATTTTGAACTTATTCAAAATCTTATCAAGGTATGTGCTTTGTGAAAGACCTATGAGGCGCCTCGATCTATCTCTATAGATCTTGATGCCTAATATATAAGCAGCTTCTCCAAGGTCCTTCATTGAAAAACACTTATTCAAGTAGGCCTTAATGCTGTCCAAGAATTCTATATCATTTCCCATCAAAAGTATGTCATCTACATATAATATGAGAAATGCTACAGAGCTCCCACTCACTTTCTTGTAAACGCAGGCTTCTCCATAAGTCTCAAGATAAACCCAAACGCTTTGATCATCTCATCAAAGCGAATGTTCCAACTCCGAGATGCTTGCACCAGCCCATAAATGGATCGCTGGAGCTTGCATACTTTGTTAGCGTTCTTAGGATCGACAAAACCCTCTGGCTGTATCATATACAGCTCTTCCTTAAGATAGCCGTTAAGAACGCTGTTTTGACGCCCATCTGCCATATCTCATAATCATAGTATGCGGCAATTGCTAACATGATTCGGACGGACTTAAGCTTCGCCACGGAGAGAAAGTCTCATCGTAGTCAATCCCTTGAACTTGCCGATAACCCTTAGCGACAAGTCGAGCTTTATAGATGGTGACATTACCATCCGCGTCCGCCTTCTTCTTAAAGATCCATTTGTTTTCTATCGCTCGCCGATCATCGGGCAAGTCACCAAAGTCCACACTTTGTTTTCATACATGGATTCTATCTCGACTTCATGGCTTCTAGCCATTTGTTGGAATCTGGGCCCGCCATTGCTTCTTCATAGTTCAAGGTTCATTGTTGTCTAACAACATGATTTCCGTGACAGGGTTGCCGTACCACTGGTGCGGAACGTGTCCTAGTGGACCTCACGAAGTTCAAGAGCAACTTGATCCAAGTACCTTGATCATCATCATGAATTTCCTCTTCGCTTGGTGTAGGCATCACAGAACATTTTCCCGAGCTGCACTACTATCCTGTTCAAGAGGTAGTACTTCATCGAGTTCTACTTTCCTCCCACTTACTTCTTTCGAGAGAAACTCTTTTTCGTAAAGGATCCATTCTTGGCAACAAAGATCTTGCCCTCGGATCTTAAGTAGAAGGTATACCCTACGGTTTCCTTAGGGTATCCTATGAAGACGATTTTTCCGACTTGGGTTCGAGCTTTTCAGGTTGAAGTTTCTTGACATAAGCATCGCATCCCCAAACTTTTAGAAACGATAGCTTAGGTTTCTTCCCAAACCATAATTCATACGGTGTCGCCTCAACGGACTTAGACGGTGCCCTATTTAAAGTGAATGTAGCTGTCTCTAGATCGTATCCCCAAAATGATAGCGGTAAATCAAGAAGAGACATCATAGACCGCACCATATCCAATAGAGTGCGACACGACGCTCGGACACACCATTACGCTGAGGTGTTCCAGCGGCGTTAGTTGTGAAACGATTCCACATTTTCTTAAGTGTGTACCAAATTCGTGACTTAAATATTCTCCTCCACGATCCGATCGTAAGAATTTTATCTTTCGGTCACGTTGATTCTCTACTTCATTCTGATATTCCTTGAACTTTTCAAAGGTCTCGGACTTGTGTTTCATCAAGTAGACATACCCATATCTACTCAAGTCATCTGTGAGAGTGAGAACATAACGATATCCTCCATGAGCCTCAACGCCATTGGACCGCATACATCGGTATGTATGATTTCCAATAAGTTGGTTGCTCGCCCATTGTTCCGAGAATGGAGTCTTGGTCATTTTGCCCA
The DNA here is from genome assembly GCA_021605205.1 of Aegilops longissima. NCBI lineage: Eukaryota > Viridiplantae > Streptophyta > Magnoliopsida > Poales > Poaceae > Aegilops > Aegilops longissima. The sequence goes on along the minus strand of JAHIAM010001053.1, from coordinate 146,787 downwards.
TGAGGCATGGTTCGCATGTGTCAAATGATTCATAATCAAGAGACTCCAAAAGTCCATCAGATGGAGCTTCTTCATGCGCTTGACACCAATGTGACCAAGGCGGCAATGCCACAAGTATGTGGGACTATCGTTATCAACTTTACATCTTTTGGTATTCACGCTATGAACATGTGTAATACTACGCCGAGATTCATTAAGAATAAACCATTGACCATCGGAGCATGACCATAAAACATATCTCTCATATAAATAGAACAACCATTATTCTCGGATTTAAATGAGTAGCCATCTCGCATTAAACGAGATCCGGATACAATATTCATGCTCAAACTTGGCACCAAATAACAATTATTAAGGTTCATAACTAATCCCGTGGGTAAATGAAGAGGTAGCGTGCGACGGCGATCACATCGACTCGAACCATTCCCGACGCCAAGATCGTCACCTCGCCCTTCGCCAGCCTCCGCTTATTCCGCAGCTCCCTGCTGTGAGTTACAAATATGAGCAACGGCACCGTATCAAATACCCAGAGTTACTACGACATGGTAAGGTACACATCAATTACATGTATATCAAATATACCTTTAGTGTTGCCGGCCTTCTTATCCGCTAAGTATTTGGGGCAGTTCCGCTTCAAAGGACCCTTCCCTTGCAATAAAAACACTCGGTCTCGTGCTTGGGTCCATTCTTTGACTTCTTCCCGCAACTTGCTTACCGGGCGCGGCAATCTCCTTGCCATCCTTCTTGAAGTTCTTCTTGCCCTTGCCCTTCTTAAACTTAGTGGTCTTATTGACCATCAACACTTGATGTTCTTTCTTGATTTCAACCTCGGCTGACTTCAAATAGAGAACACTTCAGAATGGTCTTTACCATCCCCTGCATGTTGTAGTTCATCACAAAGCTCTTGTAGCTTGGTGGGAGCGATCGAGGATTCTCACAATGACCGCCTCATCGTGGAGGTTAATATTCAGTGGGTCATACGGTTGTGCAACCTGCATATCTTCGTAATGTGTTCACCGATGTAACTGTTTTCCTCCATCTTACAACTATAGAACTTGTCGGAGATGTCATATCTCTCGACCCGGCGTGAGCTTGGAAAACAAGTTTCAGCTCTCGAACATCTCATATGCTCCGTGGTGCTCAAAACGCTTTTGGAGCCCCGGTTCTAAGTCAGTAAAGCATGCCGCACCGAACGAGGGAGTAATCATCAAGACGAGATTGCCAAGCATTCATAATGTCTTGGTTCTTCGGGACGGAGCTTCACCTAGCGGTCCTTCTAGGACGATTGTTTCCGGCAGCTATGAGGATGATCTCGTGTTCCGGACCCAGTCCGTATAGTTGCTGCCGCCATCTTTCAGCTTGGTTTTCTAGGAACGCGCTGAAGTTCAAGTTGACATGAGCGCTGGCCATTTGATCTACAAGACATATAATTCAAAAGTTTTAGACTAAGTTCATGATAATTAAGTTCATCTAATCAAATTATTAATGAACTCCCACTCAGATTAGACATCCCTCTAGTCATCTAAGTGATACACGATCCGAGTCGACTAGGCCGTGTCCGATCATCACGTGAGACGGACTAGTCATCGCCGGTGAACATTCTCATGTTGATCGATCTTCCATACGACTCGTGTTCGACCTTTCGGTCTCCGTGTTCCGAGGCCATGTCTGTACATGCTAGGCTCGCAAGTTTAACCCTAAGTGTTTTTGCGTGTGTAAATCTGTCTTACACCCGCTGTATGTGAACGTAAGAATCCATCACACCCGATCATCACGTGGTGCTTAGAAGCGACTTAACTGTAGCAACGGTGCACGCTTAGGGAGAACACTTCTTGAAATTGTTGTAAGGATCATCTTATTTACTACCGTCGTTCTAAGTAAACAAGATGCATAATTATAATAAACATCTCATGCAATTATAAAGTAGTGACATGATATGGCCAATATCATATAGCTCCTTTGATCTTCATCTTCGGGCTCCATGATCATCCTGTCACCGCATGACACCATGATCTCCATCATCATGATCTCCATCATCGTGCCTCCATGAAGTTGTCACGCCAACGACTACTTCTACTTCTATGGCTAACGCTTAGCAATAAAGTAAAGTAAATTACATGGCGCTCTTCAATGACACGCAGGTCATACAAAAATAAAGACAACTCCTATGGCTCCTGCCGTTGTCATACTCATCGACATGCAAGTCGTGATTCCTATTACAAGAACATGATCTCATACATCACAATATATCATCATTCATCACAACTTGGCCATATCACGTCACATGACAATTGCTGCAAAAACAAGTTAGACGCCCTCTAATTGTTGTTGCATCTTTTACGTGGCTGCAATTGGGTTCTAGCAAGAACGTTTTCTTACCTACGAATAACCACAACGTGATCTTGTCAACTTCTATTTACCCTTCATAAGGACCCTGTTCATCGAATCCGCTCCCACTAAAGTAGGAGAGACAGACACCCGCCAGCCACCTTATGCAACTAGTGCATGTTAGTCGGTGGAACCGGTCTCACGTGAAGAGCGTGTAAGGTTGGTCCGGGCGCTTCATCCCACAATACCGCGGAAGCAAGAAACAACTAGTAACGGCAAGTAAGTTGACAAGATCCACGCCCACAACAAAATTGTGTTCTACTCGTGCAAAGAGAACTACGATAGACCTAGCTCATGATGCCATTTGTTGGGGAACGTTGCAGAAAATTAAAATTTTTCCTACGGTTTCACCAAGATCCATCTATGAGTTCTACCATGCAACGAGTAACGAGAGAGAGTTTGCATCTACATACCACTTGTAGATCGAATACGGAAGCGTTCTTGAGAGGGGTGATGATGAAGACGCTCCCAACGTGATTCCGATCACCGATGACCAAAGTACTGAAGGACAGCACCTCCGTGTTCAACACACGTGGGGACGATGGCGTCTCCTCCGCCTTGATCCAGCAAGAGAGAAGGAGAGGTTGAAGAAGACAATCCCAATGGCAGCACGACGGCGTGGTGCAGCTAGTACGGTAGTTCTCCCAGAGGCTTCGCCAAGCTTGCGTGAGAAAGAGAGGTGTTGGGAGGGAGGGGCTGCGCCACAACTGTGTTGGCAGCCCTCCCCCACCCCTCTATTTATAGGAGGAGAGGGACAAGGGGGCCGCCCTCTAGGGCAAACCCTAGGGGGCGGCGGCCAAGGAGGAGGGAGGAGGGTGGCTTGCCCCCAAGCTGAGGCGCCCCTTTAGGTTTCCTCCTCCCCAAACCCTAGGCGCATGGGCCTAGGTGGGAGGCGCACCCAGCCCACCAGGGGCTGGTTCCCTCCCACTTAGCCCATGTGGCCCCCGGAGAGGTGGCCCCTCCCGGTGGACCTCCGAACCTCCCGGTGGCCCCGCATTTTACCGTATACCACCAAACTTCCCGAGTCCGCTTAACCACTTTCCATATATAAATCTTTACCTCCGACCATTCCGAACTCCTCGTGACGTCCGGGATCTCATCCGGACTCAACAACATTCGTAATCACATACTTGTCTTCCTATTAACCCTAAGCGCCACCGAACCTTATGTGTAGACCCTACGGGTTCGGGAGACATGCGATATGACCGAGACTACCTCAAGTCAATAACCAACAGCGGATCTGGATACCCATGTTGGCTCCCACATGCTCCTCGATGTTGTCATCGGATGAACCACGATGTCAAGGGTTCAAGCAACCCCGTATTCTATTCCCTTTGTCAGACGGTGTGTTACTTGCCCGAGACTCGATCGTCGGTATCCCAATACCTCGTTAGTCTCGTTATCGGCAAGTCACTTTACTCGCATCGCAATGCATGATCCCGTGACCGGACACTTGATCACTTTGAGCTCATTATGATGATGCATTACCGAGTGGGCCCAGTGATACCTCTCCGTCATACACGGAGTGACAAATCCCGCCTCGATCCGTGTCAACCCAATGGTTACTTTCGGAGATACCGTAGTGCACCTTTATAGTCACCCGATTACGCCAGACGCTTGATACACCCAAAGCACTCCTACGGTATCCGGAATTGCACGATCTCATGGTCGAAGGAAGAGATACTTGACGTTGGAAAAGCTCTAGCAAAACGAACTACACGATCTTTGTGCTATGCTTAGGATTGTCTTGTCCATCACGCCATTCTCCTAATGACGTGATCCCGCTTGTCAATGACATCGATGTCCATAGTCGAAAACCATGACTATCGGTTGACCAACGAGCTAGTCAACTAGAGGCTTACTAGGGGCGATTGTAGTCTATGTATTCACACGTGTATTACGATTTCCGGATAATACGCTTATAGCATGAATAAAGACAATTATCATGAACAAGGAAATATAATAATAATGCTTTTATTATTGCCTCTAGGGCATATTTCCAACACATAGTTCGGGACCCCCTACCCGAGATCCGCCGGTTTTGACACCGACATTGGTGCTTTCATTGAGAGTTCCTCTGTGTCGTCGCCTTTAGGCCCGATGGCTCCTCCGATCATCAACAACGATGAGGTCCAGGGTGAGACTCTTCTCCCCGGACAGATCTTCGTCTTCGGCGACTTCGCTCCGCGGGCCAATTCGCTTGGTCATCTGGAGCAGATCGAAAGCTACGCCCCTGGCCATCAAGTCAGGTTTGGAAGCTTAAACTACACGGCTGATATCCGCGGAGACTTGATCTTCGACGGGTTCGAGCCACAGCCAAGCGCGCCGCACTATCTCGAGGGGCATGATCTAGCTCTGCCTCCGAACAGTGCCCTGGAGGCCGCACGTGCACCGGTTCCGATCATAGACTCGGAGCCTATTACACCAATCGAGGATGAGCGGTTGGACGTCACCTCGGGGGCCGCGATCTCAAAGGCAATCAAGCCGAACGCCAGCCCCGCACTCCGCATGATCTGCGACTCCGAGGGTCCGGACTCCTATTCGGACTCCGAACCCCCCGTGCCCCCGCCAATCGAATCTGATTGGGCACCCATAATAGAGTTCACCGCCGCAGACATCTTTCAGCACTCGCCTCTTGGCGACATCTTGAACTCTCTCAAGTCTCTCTCTGTATCAGAAGAGCCCTGGCCGAGTTACAGTCAGCGAGGATGGGATACGGACGATGAGGAAATTCAAACCCCGCCCACCACCCACTTTGTAGCCACCGTCGACAACCTAAACGACGTGCTCAACTTCGACTCCGCAGACATCGACAGCATGGACGACGATGCAGGAGATACAGATGAATCAACGCTCATAGGGCATTGGACAGCCACCCCATCTCACGATGTGTACATGGTGGATACCCCTAAAGGAAATGACAACGAGGAAAAAGGGGATGGAACAGGGGATCGATCCTTGAAAAGAAATCAAAGCGTCGGCGCAAACACCGACCCAAGCCCCGCCTCGCTAAAGACCCAGCCATAGAGCAGGACGAGCCGGTAGACGACGAGCAAGCCTTAGAGCAGCCGTCCAAACAGGGCAACACGGATAGAGAAACCGAAACTCCCTCCCCCGGCGAAAACAGCATTCCGGACAACCTTACACCGGATAAATCCATGGAGCAGAAAAGTCTCCACAAGAGGCTCGTTGCAACTTCACGAAGCCTGAAAAAGTAGAAGCGGAAGCTAAAGACAGTGGAAGATGCACTCCGTATTAAATGGAACAAAGTAATCAACACCGCAGACAGATACGGCGACAGTCGCCGTACTAAAAGCTATGCAAAGAGAAAGCTACTGCCCAAATTCGACGAAGAGGCCCTAGAGCCCTCGCACTCAAAAAGTAAAAAAGCCATACAGTCGGATAGACGACCCAATAAGGCGGCAAGTGGCATCGCACTCAAATCGGTATGCGACCCACCTAAGGAGTCGCATCATGGCCCAACCAGGTCCATTTACGGGCCAAGAAAGCAAGCCCTTGCAAGCAATGCAAAAAAGCCATCATCAGAATCCGGCACACCCAAATACAGGGGCGCCGCACACCCCCTATGCTTCACCGATGAGGTTCTGGACTATGAATTTCCAGAGGGATTCAAACCCACAACATAGAGGCGATGATGGAACAATGCACTTTGAGTCCGGATCGAGGACTATATCCTCCACATACATATGGCTAGAGGAGATGATCTTCACGCCATCAAATATTTACCCCTTAAGGTTAAAGGGCCAGCCCGGCACTGGCTTAAAAGCCTTCCCGAAAACACAATTGGAAGTTGGGAAGAGCTCGAGGATGCTTTCCGAGCAAATTTTCAAGGGACCTACGTCCGCCCCGGATGCGCATTTATCTCACATAACTCAACAGCCCGGAGAATCAGCTCGGCAGTTCTGGAATAGATTCCTTACTAAAAAGAATCAGATAGTGGATTGTCCGGACGCCGAAGCCTTAGCAGCTTTCAGGCATAATGTCTGAGACGAATGGCTCGCCAGACACCTCGGCCAGGAAAAGCCAAGAACAATGGCCGCACTCACAAGCCTCATGACCTGCTTTTGTGCAGGAGAGGACAGCTGGTTGGCAAGATGCAGCCCCAGCGACCCAAGTACATCCGAAATCAGGGATGGAAACGGAAAACCGCGACGCAACAAAGATCGCCGCCGAACTAAAGAAAAAAAGTCCGAAGAGCACGACAGTCAATGCCGGATTCAAAAGCTCGCAATAAAATCAGACAAAACCACCCCTCCAGGATAATAGGGATGATCCGTCCAACTTAAATAGAATCCTGGACAGGATATGTCAGATACACAGTACTCCTGGGAAGCCTGCTAACCATACCAACAGAGATTGTCGGTTTTTAAACAATCCGGAAGACTTAACGCCGAACACAAGGGGCTCGATACACCGAGCGAAGACGAGATCGAACCCAAGAAGCAGAGCACCAGGAAACAAAAGAAGTTCCCACAAGAAGTAAAAATAGTGAACTTACTTCACGTAACAAAACGTGTGGCACCCATAAAGGTACGCACAATACAACCTATCCCTAAGGGGTCCCGCCACTGGTTATTAAAACCAATCACTTTCGATCAGCTAGACTACTCTAGAAATATCAAAAACGCAGGCTGGACTGCCCTGATACTCGATCCAATAATTGGCGGATTCCAATTCACAAATGTCTTTATGGACGGCGGCAGTGGACTAAACCTGATATATCAGGATACAATCCATCACATGGGGATAAACCCAACAAGAATCCGCCGCAGCAAAACCTCCTTTCAAGGGGTAGCACCTGGCCCGGACACCCATTGTATGGGTTTTCTCCGGCTCAACGTTATATTCGGCTCTGCCGATAACTTCCGTCGCAAAAAATTGACCTTCCATGTCGTCCCATTTTCAAGTCGCTATCAAGCACTACTGGGACTCGGAGCTTTCGCTCGCTTTAACGCAATATCGCACTATGCATCTCTCACGCTTAAGATGCCCGGTCCACGAGGCATCATCTCTTTGAAGGGGACGCACTAGAATGCGCCTCCCCCAAACGGAGGACTGTGCGGCCACTTAGACAGCCGCACAATAAAATGGCCTCACCAGCCAAAAGACTTTTCAACATAGGTCATTAAAGGCCACGGACCCGGAATAGATGAGTTCGGCACAAGTCCATCATCAACGCAGGCTTAGAGGCCATATACCCCCGTACTAGGGGCTATACGCAGAGACAATAAAGCTCAATTTTATATATTTTACTTTATACTTTGTTTATTATCAACGTTTTGTTCCGCACGACCCATTTTCAATTCAGTTCCTCTCTCTTACAGATGAACGTCGTGCGACGCCCGTCCAGGACACGACACAGCGGAGACACAGGCGCAGACGTGCAGTAGGGACCCGTCCTAAGGATTCTTTTTAGATTAAGACCTTGCGTAAACCTTTTTTACTGTCTCTTGCTGCTATACATCCCCTGGTTTCCTCTGCTATAACCAAGGAGGAGGCTGGCGTCTTGGCATGTGGCCACGCCAGAATTTTTGCGCGTACCTGGACACTAGGGGATTTTTTTTAAAATAATAAAGAGTGTTGTTTCGCCCGCACTCATAAAGACCGAACGCCTTAGGGAGTGTTCGCCGTCGTGAGTTTTGGCATTATATGCATCAGCTCCGAATCATGTCTTTGGTCAAATGTTGGGTTGCGGCTCTCGAAGTTCGCTACCTTACGCTCGCTCTATCGCTAAGGTAGCACCAGGAGAACTATCTGCGACAGTTTCGCGGCCGGGCGAAAGCACCTCAAGAGAGAAAGCCGAAAACTGATCGTCATGATGTAGCGTGAGACTGGTCAGCCACTCGATGACTTATCGAATTTATCGGATTCTCCGCTTTGACGAAGGGTCGCTTCGGCCAGTACATACGCCGCCGCAATTGGCGAGCGCGAGCGCCACTAAGGGGCTACCTAAATAGTCCCACTGTCAAGCTCCTATGGCTAAGTGAAAGTGTTAAAGCATTATAGTCTGGTTGCCTAGCCCGCTGCGCTATCACCTCCTTTGTAGGACCAAGACGTTGGGTTAAGTGTGAAAATGCGTCTTCTACGCGCACCCCCGCACTATGTGCGTGTGGGCTGAAGCCAACGACTGCCATCTTTCAGATTATATATATATATATATATTAAAACGGCCGCACATGAGGTGTTCCTAATACTTGGAGGCACAAGTCTAAAGATGCCACTACAATTTATCAAAATACTGCTTTATGATTACATATGCTATCATAAAATAGCATCCTTCGAGCACTGCGTCTCTATTACACGAGCGCCTTCAAGGACTTCCTAAAAATAGTGCTCGGTGGGTACTCGGCTTTTGTCCGAATCCCGGGACGCAACAACGGCGGTCTCCATATCTGCCCAGTATGTCTTGACACGTGCAAGAGCCAGCCGTGCGCCCTCTATGCATGCTGACCTCTTCATCGCATTGACATGTGGCACCACGTCAAGAAATTGCTACACCAAGCTGAAATAACTCTTCGGCTCCGATCTCTCCGGCCACAGATGACCCATGACGTACGTCATGGCGAGTCCGGACAACCTATTCAGTTCGGCCCATTGAGCCAGGCGATCGTCCACTGCTAGTGGACGCTCTGGATTGAGGAACTGCGACCAGAAAAGCTTTTCCACTTCGTGATCTTTTTGATCTCGAAAGTGTTCGGTCGCATCAGCAGCACTCGCCGCCAAATCCAGATAGGTGTCCTCCACACTCCACATCCGGTCCAACGGAGCGAACTTCGGATCACAAAATTTCCTCCGCAGCGTAAAGGGCTTTCCATCCGCAATCTGTCCGGCTTGACGCAACTCTTCCTTTGCTGCTCTCATCACAGAGCGAGCATCCTTGGCATCAGCAACGGCCTTCTCTAAGCCCGTTTGCCTCGCCCGGCCTTCTTCCTCAAGAAGCTTGCAACGGTCAGTAGCACTCTTTAACTTTACGGCCATATCGGCCATCTCCTCCTTGCTTCGGCAGTGGGCAGCCTGTTCGGCTTTCAGCTCTTCAAGGGCTTTTCCGGCGGCCGCATCGCTTTTTCTGGCTTGTTCCTTCGCTCGGTCGAGTTCGGCCCTAAGACCCTCCACGACGGCCGCACCATCTGCATCAAGCACACACACGGTAAGATATTTACATAAAGCTCCTCTTACTAGCCGCCGCCCGATGAATTACATACCTTGAGCATCATCAAGCCGCTTGTTGACAAGCGCGATGTCGGCATCTGCCACATCAACTTGCCGCTTCAGTTCAGCAAAATCACCAATCCGGCTTGACTTCGGACAATTATCCACCTATACACAAAGGTGCCACTTAAAGGACCTGGGATTAAGATCCTCTGCACGCCGTCAATTTTGACGATGCACAGAGTCTCAGGGGCTACTATCTACACAGGGCGCACCTTACTTATGCGCAACTGACACAAGTGTACATTATCTAACGTACCTCAAAACCCGTCAGTAAACTTTTGACGACCTCATGCAATCCGCTTTCTGCGGATGAATCCTTTCAATCACCGTGCCCATCAATGCACGATGCTCCTCTGAGATAGAGGCTCGCCCCAGCAGAATCTTTAGCTCCTCCGGCCGAGCACCAGACGGTGCCGGACTTGTAATATGGCCTCTTTCGAAGGCCGGACTCGGTGAACCTTGGGGGCCTGCATGGCTATCTTCCGCCCCTGCCGGATTCGGAGAAACCCTTCGCGACGACACCTCAAGGTCGCCCGCTTCGCTAGGCGGTACGAAAGGGGGAGGAGTCCCGCTCTCCATCATCTCCGGAAGAAGATCCCCCGAAGACGAGCTCTGCTGAGAAGGGCTGAGGTCCGAACTACAAGGTAAAAATTCAGTTAAAATTCTCAGATATAAATCATGGATTTCTCTCATCCCTCGAAAAGGAAATCTTTCTCTACTTACGGCTCGCTGGAGGGCTGATCTCCTTGAGTACGCAGTCCGGCCGAGGAACTCCCCGGCGCCAGACCCTCTGACAAGGTTCTTTCCCCCCGCTTCGAGACTACGGTCTTCGGATCGTCAGAGGCGGCTCTCTTCTTTTCCCTAGGAGAGGAATCGTCAGTTCCTCCCTTCAGAACGGCCTCCTTCGAGGAGGCCGTGGTTTCCTTGTCCTCCCCCTTGCTTCCCTCCAAAGGCACTACCTCGAGCATCCTGACTAGCACGGGATCCTGCCTGGTTTCGGGAAGGGGAGCCGGACACCTGATCAGCTTCGCCTTCGCTATCCACTCCTGTTTGAAAGGAGAGCTATGTTAAGGGCAAGATAATTATGCGGATAGAAGGTCCGGGCACAAGGGTACTTACTTGAGTATCCGAGCGATTGCGGCTTAGGCCTGCGTCCTCGGTCAAATCCGGACACACTTCTTGTGATCCGAAGAACAGTTTATACATCTCCGCGGGCGTCGCGCTCATAAAATCCCGGAGAGCTCGTGGTCCTTCTGGATTGAACTCCCACAGGAGATGGGGGCGACGTTTTCCGGGCAGTGTCCGGTGAATCAGCATGACCTGTGTCACCTTGACTAGTTTGAGGTCTCCTTCCAAGAGATCCTTAATGCGGCCCTGCAGCAAGGGTACGTCTTTGGGCAAGCCCGATCTAACCCCATGTTGATCCATGACGCTAGCCGTGGTGGGGGACCCGAGCGAAAGGCAGGAGGCGCCACCCATGTAGTGCCCCGAGGAGCGGTGATATAAAACCACTCTCGTTGCCACAGGCCAAGCTCCTCTTGAAAAGAGCCCTCGGGCCATGGAGCATCGGCATTTCTTCTTATGACAGCGCCTCCGCACTATGCGTGTCGCCCCTCGATCATCTTCGGCTCCACTTTGAAGGTCTTAAGCCATAATCCGAAGTGAGGGGTAACATGGAGGAATGCTTCACACACAACGATAAATGAGGAGATATGGAGGATGGACTCCGGAGCTAAGTCATGAAAATCCAGCCCGTAATAAAACAACAGTCCCCTCACAAAGGGATCCATGGGGAAGCCTAACCCTCGGAGGAAGTGAGACATGAACACCACGCTCTCGCCGGGCTGGGGACTGGGAATAACCTGTCCTTGGGCAGGCAACCTGTGCGAAATCTCGCCGGTCAGGAACTTAGCCTCCCTCAACCTTAATACGTCTTCCTCCGTGACGGAAGAAGGCGTCCATCGACCTTGAAGGTCAGAACCGGACATTATCGAAAGTCCAAAGCGCCTGGAATCTGAAGCTGGGAGTGTTGTAACTCGAGGCGACAGGCGAACTCGTTTGAGATTAAGAGAAGGAGCGAGGCCTTGGTCTCTTTATAAGAGGCTAAATACCAAGAGCCCTCCCCGTAACCGTTTTGGACTCGCCTTTAATCAAGGGAACGTGCTAACGGGCACGATTGGGTTACCCACAACCGTATTGATGAGAATCCCGTAAAAAGGGGACACGATCTCTGCTTTGACAAGACGTGCCAAGGAAACCGCCTCGCTAAACATGCTGAGGTGGAAAAGTGAAAACAATTTGTATAAAGAGCTTGGCCGCAGTGTTATGACACACTGTGGAATACGTCAGCAGATTTGATTTGTGTTAATGTTATTCTCTCTATGGCAATATGTGGAAACTTGTTTTGCAGAGCCGGACACTATTTTCGGTGTTTACAAACTTCTATGAAGGACTTGGAGGAGGAACCCGCCTTGCAATGTCGAAGACAATTTGCGCGCCGGACTCGTCGTCATTGAAGCCTGGTTCAGGGGATACTGAGGGAGTCCTGGATTAGGGGGTGTTCGGATAGCCGGACTATACCTTCAGCCGGACTCCAGGACTATGAAGATACAAGATTGAAGACTTCGTCCCGTGTCCGGATGGGACTTTCCTTGGCGTGGAAGGCAAGCTTGGCGATGCGGATATTCAAGATCTCCTACCATTGTAACCGACTCTATGTAACCCTAACCCTATCCGGTGTCTATATAAACCGGAGGGTTCTAGTCCGTAGGACAACTTCATCATACACAATCATACCATAGGCTAGCTTCTAGGGTTTAGCCTCCTTGATCTCGTGGTAGATCTACTCTTGTACTACCCATATCATCAATACTAATCAAGCAGGAGTAGGGTTTTACCTCCATAGAGAGGGCCCGAACCTGGGTAAAAACATCGTGTCCCTTGTCTCCTGTTACCGTCCGACCTTGACGCACAGTTCGGGACCCCCTACCCGAGATCCGCCGGTTTTGACACCGACAACGGCCACACAACCGTGTCCAACACACTCACCGCATCGCGAGGAGTCCAACGCACCTCACCACGTGCCTCGCCGTGCCCCGTAGCCTCGGGTTCATCTTCACCTGACTCCGGCGACCGCCAATCTCGTCGTCGGCGATGTTTCTGGCCACCCCGAGCTCAACCACCACCACCAAATGCCGCGGCTTGCTCCCAGCTACGCGTAGATGCCCTCCGCCGCTCATTTGGTCTCCGGAACACGCTAATGCACTCTTACCGCCGCGTTTGGCCTCGCCGGCGGCTAAACGCCGGCGTGTTTGACATTTGACTTTGACTGGGTGGGCCCAGGTTGACTCCCCTGAGTCTATGACAAGTGCGGCCCCCCCTCTACTAATTAACCTAGATTAGTTTTAACTAAATTTAGTTAGTTTAAATAACTGCTGACACGTGGGACCCACTAGTCAGGTTGACCTGGACGTCCCCTTTGACCACTGACGTCACCCTGACGCACTGCTGACGCAATAACTAATTTCTGGATTTATTTTTATATAGAAAATTCCAGAAATTGTTGCAAACTTCAAAAATTCATAGAAATTAATATGTAACTCCAAATGCAAAGATTTATATATAAATTTTGATCAGAAAAGTTCAATCTATCCATTGGTGATGGTTTCATGCATGAAAAAGCAAGTTAACCTTGCTGTTTAAGCAATATAAGATAATGCACTAATATGGCTATGTTAAATGAAGTAACATTTGGATCTTTGATTCAAATGAGTTCATTCCTTTCTATTTTAGCTTGCATTAGGCCAAGACACATTCATATTGCCATGTCATAGCATGCATCATATTGTTGCATATCGTCATGTGTTGATTATGTTCGGTGTGTCTTTCGTGGTAGGTTCTGCCTCCGAGGATAACTCCGAATATCCGTCTGAAGGGCAGTACCCTACTACCACTACATCAGGCAAGCAACCCATTGATCATTCCGATACAAAGCCATGTTCTCGCTTCTGCTCTTGTTTACTGCATTAAGACAACACGATTCAAACTGTTGTGTGTTGCGGTAGTTGAACCCGCTTCCTTTGCATGTGTAGGAGTTGATTGAGCCATATCTGTGTTTCCTACCATGCTATGCTTGCTATGCTTAGAGTGGTGTATGGTCTGGCTCATCGGGGTGATGGACTAGAGTGAAAGGTTGTGTCGGTAATGAGAGTGAAAGTGTTGAATATGATTTGGTAAAGGAATCGATGAGAGGCCATGTAGGAGTACATGGTGGGTTGTCTCATTGAGGCCGTCCTTAAGAACTGAGATCTGTGTGTGTGTCGGTAATGAGATCTGTGTGTGTGCGGAACTGAGATCCTTAATTGACCCTCTCGACTTATTAACCACTCTTATCATCTGTCCGGGAGTTGCAAAGTAGTTTCTGGTGTTTGTAGCATGCTGGGGGCCGCACGCAGCGCTGACCTTAGGTGTAACATCCCAAAATTCTAAATTTTGGAATGTTATAAACACATAGATAGTTTTGGTTGATTGTTTGATTGATTGACTGAAAGTGAGTGAATTTGAAACTTTTTGAAAGTTGAACGAGAGGGAATAAAAGGAATTTCTCAAACTTTCATTTTTGCTTTTATGATCTTCGGGAATTCAAATTCTTTTCATCACAAAACCCTGGAGAGAAGATGACATGACTTCTTCCATTTATTTAAATGACAAGGGGTGTTGAAAATATTTGAATTTCATTTGGAAAATATTTCCAATTCTGAAACTTTATGCAACTCAATGATTTTCACGACAGAAGATAAAATGACTTCTTCAAATTAAATGAAATATGAGTTGGGAGTTTTAAAAGAATTAAATTCAAAGTTCTTTTGAATTTATTTCCAATTTGGAGTTATTTGAGTTTTATTCAAATTATTTTTCTCCAAAAACAAAATATATGGAAAATAGGGTAACATGATTCCCTACATCAGAAAATTGGAGAGAAATTAATTTGAAGTCATTTTGGTATTTTAAAAATGATTTTATTGGATTTTATTGGACCGTAGCACTGTGTGAATTATTAAAATTTGTGTGTATTTTATTTGAAGCTAAAATAGTGTTCATGTTGTAGAAAATCTTTTTCTGAAAATTTTGATATATTATATGCCTATATAAAATTTTTATTTATTTTTGTTTTGTTGTCTCTGTCAAAAAAAAAAATTAGCTATGCGCCCTTGGCCAAGGGCCAAGGCCCAAGGCCAAGCCAGCGGCCGCCGGCCAAGGCCAACGCCCACGCCACAGGGAGCCGAGAGGGAGCCGCCCTTTCCTTTTCCTTTTCCTTTCCTAGTAGGACTCTTTTCCTACTTCCGTTTATTCCGATTTGTTTCTAGATCTTTTCCCTTTTGTTTCCTAATCCTAGTCTATTTCTTGTCTCCTACCCCAAGCAAAACCCTTCCCTCCCCAATATAAATACCCAAGCACCCCCCTCCAACACATCAAACCAACACCTCTCCTCTCCTCTCCGCAGCAGCAGCAGTGCAACACCACCGCCGCCGCTTGCCACCGCCGCCGCCAAGTGCTGCCGCCGCGCCCTCGACCTCTCCTGAGGTTTATATGATCTCCTCTCCACCGCCCTGTGATCTCCTTTCCTCTAGGAGCAACCGCAACATCGAATCCGATCTTCTTCCCCAACTCCGACGACTACTCCGGTGAGATCCACGAAATCCCGTAATTCATTTTTTTTTTCAGAAAATAGCAATCTTAGAAAATTCATATCTTTTAGAGTTTTTAGTATTTTTGAGTGATTCCAATTGCTATGTGTCACAAATTTGCTGAAGTTTCTGTTAGTTCAATTGTATTTCATATTTGAGCATTTTAAATTTGTGTTTGTATGAATTTTCTCAAATCACTAGATTTGAGATATTTTGAGTTAGGAATATTATTTTCGACCGATTCTTTTTTCTCCTAGTCTCTAGGACCTTTGTTTATCCAGTAGTATTTAGTATTTTAATTTCAGGTTAATTTAAATTAGGTTTTTAGCAAAACAGTACTGTTTTAGTATTAGTTCTGTTTTAGCTTTTTCTTTATTGTTTTTATTAGTTTTAAAGTATTTCTTTTTTCACTTTTGACAAAATTAGTTGTGTTTCTGTTAGACAACAGGAGAAAATTTATTTTTATTTTAAAAATTTATTTTCCTTAGTTTTGTATGAAACCTTCTATAGGTCATAGTTAGAGTTTTATAAAAGCTTTTTATTTGTTTCTTTTGCAAATAAAATTTTATGGAAAAAATACTTTCTGTTAAATTAGTTATTTTACATTTTATTTTCTGTTAATTTATTAGTTTAGTATTTTAATTGTTGTTAAGTTTTTACTTACGGCAAAACTATATTAGATGTTTGTAGCAAAGTCATAGATCTTCGTTAGTAGTTTTTCTTTGTAGTTTTATTTGAAGTTTCTTTTGATTTTGTTTGAGTTTTATTATCGATTTTCCTTGCTGTTTTGATTGTTATTTTGAGTGCTAAAATTGTTTGCTAGGATGTTTGCTTATGTGAATGCTATGTTTGACTATATAGATTTTCAACGGAGTGACGAATAGTTCTACCAAGTCTTTATTCTGAGAGCGTTATTATCTTCATCAAGTAATACCGTGCAAGTTCACTTTGACCATGTTTTTCATACCTATGTGTTTTATTGCATCTAGTGTCATCTTCGCAACAATCCCTCCAAGAGTGATATTGAATCCTTGTAGTTGAGTAGTATGCATGAGGTAGGAACCCATCACCCTATTACCAAGCCGGGACATTATTTATTTTAATGCTACGCTATAGTAGACGGGGTTGGTATGAGTGCTTCGGAGTGGTGTGAGAATGGAGGATCTATGTCAATGGCGACAACTCCATGATGGAATCTGCAAGGACTGCATCTTCAAGGCCTCAAGACTTCAAGACTCGAGACAAGAATTCAATACACACTCTTTGGGTGAAGGATTTGGTTGATGGGCACCTGGAGAAACCAGTGGTTGGCGGAATGCATGGAGAAGCGCCATGACATCTTGCGGAAAGCTTCACCCAGACTCAAAGAGACGGAAGAATACTTCATGCCCGAAGCTTACATGCAACCGCAAGTCACTATGGGCTCGCTTGGTTGACCTTAGTTGTGACTCTGGCTGGGGCGGTGCTAGCAGATGTAGAACTACGGTAGGATTGGATGAGCACCGACGGTGGTCGAGGAACTCTTGGAAGACCATGTTTGATCGTCTTGTTCTCAAACACCTCGAAGTGCGAGAACGTAAAAGAGGATCGAATCTTGCGGGTAAAGTGTACAAACCTCTGCAGAGGTTTAAACCTAATCGATTAGCCGTGTCCCGATTACGGACAATTTGAGCCTCTGGACTTGGATCTATCTCGGAACTCTCAACACCGGATTGATAACTTAATTGTGGGCAACTTATGATGATTTTGGGCTATGAGACATCGGTTGGCGGAACCATGTCATGATAGAAAAATCCATAGTACAGACTCCAGTTATTTCTTTGATGTAGGGTAAATAAAACCAACTTTTACGCAAACAAAACTCAGACACAGAGCCACAAAGCCGTATTGCATATAGTATAGTTTTATCATCTGTTTCCTCTTATTGTGATCTTGCCGGTACATTCAATGTACTGACCTACACGGCTGCAACGTATCATGTTGCAGGATTTTCTTCAACGAGTAAGAGTTACGATCAGGTTACGGTCTACACTCAACCTGCCGATGGCGTTGATGGGACTCCACACCCGACTATTTGTTTCATTGTGACTTATGAGGTATATATCAGTTTTATGTTAATTATACATGTGATTGCACTTTGATATATACATTGATGTCTTGTGTGTGCCAAAGATCTTGATCCGAGGATGGCACGAAACACGAGGCTTGACCGTCGAGGTCGGGTCGCTTCTGAATATGGTATCGAGCACATGTTGACTCTAGGGCGTGACCCTAGAAATCGGAAAGCCCCTAGGACAGGATATCTCAAAACTTTATTTTCAAAAGACTCTTACTTCTCATCTTTTCTGATTTTATCAAATAGACCCTCTCACCTCAAATAGTTAGAATATACCCCTTTTCCCTTTTGACCACATGAAGGATCAACTGAAGTCGTTCCAAGAAAGATATTGGACAGCTGATGACCCCTTCAAAGTAACCAGGATTTCACCATGCATTAGAAGAGTTGAAGCTGCAACAATTGAAGACTCTGAAGACTTGAAGAATTTGAAGTTCCTGAAGAATTATTTGACCGTTAGAAGACCAAACCCCTATTATACACTTACGTTAGATGCGGCGATTTGTGAGCTGTCATTTGTTTGATGTTTTCCGACAGCCACAAAGTAAAACCCGTTTCTTCAAAAACTATTGTTTGTATTGTGTGTATCCCTCCCCACCTCTCTCATATCTCATCCCAAAACTTTTGGACCCAGTAGATGATGAATGAAGTTGGACCGATATTCTCTGGACCGAAAACCCAGCGGAGGCGAGCTATGGATTGAACATGGAGAATCACTTGGAGCAATTTGGTTTCAAGGAAGAATGAAGTATCGACGCTCTTGATATTTTGAAGGAAGTGCTGCAACATGGTGGCAGATGCATCAAGCTATACAGGGATGGAATGGAGCAAAGACTTGGGAAGAATTCAAGAAGACTCTGACAAGATCTCGTCTTATCCGGAAGCACCATGATACACCAAGAAATAAACCTTGTGCCTGCAAGTTTTGCAGAGAAATAGGACACACTCAGGAGGAACACAAGGATGGATGTCCTCATTATGAGGAGAAACACCCAGTTGAGGAATGCCCAACTAGTAAGATGACTTGTTTTTTTTGTGAAGGAACCACCCACTACCCGACTCAGTGTTACATTTACCCCATGGTGCAACAAACTATTCAGGAGCAGGAAGAAGGAATGAAAGAAGCCCTCCGAGAAGTTATGAAAGAACCAGTGATGAAGGAATGTGTTGAATACCTTGATGGAGAAGGCCTCAACAGATTTTACTCCAATGCCTGCTATTCATGTGGAGAAGAAGGACATTTTTCACAGTATTGCACCAAGGAAAGAAAAGAGTATCCGGGATACTTCCCGACGGAAGCAATAGAGTTTGATCCACAAGGAATAGAAGGTTTGATCAGAACGAAGAAACCCAAGAAGAGAAAACAAAGACACCCTCAGAACAACCTAATTTCTGCAAATAGGGACAAGAGTCATATTACCTGTTTTGAATGTAAGGACGTCGGGCATTATGCCAATCATTGTCTCGAAAGGAAGCAAGGAACTCGAGGAGCAGGCACCATCTCCAAGAAGCCCAAAGACTTATCGGAAGTCATTTGTTTTCGCTGCAAGGAAGCAGGACATTATGCTACTAAATGTTCCGACAAGATGAAAGCTGGAGCTGAGTAGTTGGAATTTTGATATTGGTAATAAGTGTAGTAGGAAGCAATTGTTTCCATAAGGATATGGAGTTGAATTTATGTAATGAAAGTCTCGGATATTGTAATGAATTCATGAAATCAATAAAGTTAAGGTGACATGTTTTCATATGTTTAATTGTATGAGTTGTTACTCTATGAACACGGATTTTGACCATTTTCGAGGATATGAGAAATATGGTCTATGGATGGATTTGTGAATTTCATTTTAGGGTGG
Organism: Aegilops longissima; assembly: GCA_021605205.1. Classification (NCBI taxonomy): domain Eukaryota; kingdom Viridiplantae; phylum Streptophyta; class Magnoliopsida; order Poales; family Poaceae; genus Aegilops; species Aegilops longissima. Next base: position 127,510 of record JAHIAM010001053.1, on the reverse strand, counting down.
TAGTACCGTGAAGAAGACTAGACTAATGGATAAGAAAATATATATTCCACGGACTGTAGTTCAAGGAAAAAAAGTTGGAGTTTTGCTTTTGATATGATGGTATGAAGAAACAGTACTACTGGATTTAAAGGATGTGTAATATGGAACAAGAGAGTTACCCCAAGGATGAGTTAAAGCTGCACTAGTGTTGAAGTGGGCCATAACCCACAGGCCCAAGAATTAATAAGGATCAAGTACCCACTGGAGAAAGAAATTTTGGGAATAGACTACGATTTGATCAACCGACGATTCTATAGGAGTTTACGCAAAACCTGAGAGTTGTTAAGGAATGATAGATGTTTGTTTGGCCTGCAGAATCAATGGATTTTTCCGAACTTGGTTCATCGACAAGAGAAATTCTGCAATGCTTGTGAGGATGACCGAGTATTAGAATGCGAGATTCGCTAAACCATGTACAAGGTAATGATTTGGTTGCGGGATGGATTGACCACCATACCGACTTACTCTTATTATTCGCTTTGCTATTTGGAATGGTAAATCTGAGAGACTTACCCATAGTAAAGTGACGACGGTCGTTGAAGCCTTGCTTAAGTCTTAGAATGGTATGATGATAAACCCATGTACATGGCAGTTGTTGCCAATCATAGATTATACGGTGAGAAATGAAGCCAAGGCCCTTTTTCTACAGAAACCATAAATCGTTGACCACCATGAGATACCGATATTTGTTTAGAATTGGCGCCAGACCCGTCAGCTATGAAGACCCAGTCTCGGAATAACCTTACCAAGAGTAAAAGACAAAAGAATTGAGGAAAAGGTTATGCCACTACCGGAAGAGCCCAGAGAAGGAATTATCCTTAATATCTGAGAAGACCGACACTGTCAGCAATAAGGATGGAGTATCTGAGTTTTGATGGAACCGTAACAATGCTTCTAAGGGTGGTAGCACCCGAGACCGGAGACGATCGATGGATTTTTGAGAAGACCCCCAAACCCTAACCTATTTCTTGCTAACCTCTCCGAATCTCGAGGACGAGATTCATTTTAAGGGTGGTAGGTTTGTAACATCCCAAAATTCTAAATTTTGGAATGTTATGAACACATAGATAGTTTTGGTTGATTGACTGAAAGTGAGTGAATTTGAAACTTTTTGAAAGTTGAATGAGAGGGAACAAAAGGACTTTCTCAAACTTTCATTTTTGCTTTTATGATCTCCGGGAATTCAAATTCTTTTCATCACAAAACCCTGGAGAGAAGATGACATTACTTCTTCCATTTATTTAAATGACAAGGGGTGTTGAAAATATTTGAATTTCATTTGGAAAATATTTCCAATTCTGAAACTTTATGCAACTCAATGATTTTCACGACAGAAGATAAAATGACTTCTTCAAATTAAATGAAATATGAGTTGGGAGTTTTAAAAGAATTAAATTCAAAGTTCTTTTGAATTTATTTCCAATTTGGAGTTATTTGAGTTTTATTCAAATTATTTTCTCCAAAAACAAAATATATGGAAAATAGTGTAACATGATTCCCTACATCGAAAATTGGAGAGAAATAAATTTGAAGTCATTTTGGTATTTTAAAATGATTTTATTGGATTTTATTGGACCGTAGCACTGTGTGAATTATTAAAATTTGTGTGTATTTTATTTGAAGCTAAAATACTGTTCATGTTGTAGAAAATCTTTTTCTGAAATTTTGATATATTATATGCCTATATAAATTTTTTATTTATTTTTGTTTTGTTGTCTCTGTCAAAAAAAAAATGGCTGCGCCCCGCCGGGCCAAGGGCCAAGGCCCAAGGCCAAGCCAGCAGCCGGCCGGCCAAGGCCAACGCCCATGCAGCAAGACAGGAGCCGGGAGGAGCCGCTCCTTTCCTTTTCCTTTTCCTTTCCTAGTAGGACTCTTTTCCTACTTCCGTTTATTCGATTTGTTTCTAGATCTTTTCCTTTGTTTCCTAATCCTAGTCTATTTCTTGTCCCCTACCCCAAGCAAAACCCTTCCCTCCCAATATAAATACCCAAGCACCCCCCCTCCAACACATCAAACCAACACCTCTCCTCTCCTCTCCTTGCAGCAGCAGTGCAACACCACCGCCGCTTGCCACCGCCGCCGCCAAGTGCTGCCGCCACTCGACCTCTCCTGAGGTTTATATGATCTCCTCTCCACCGCCCTATGATCTCCTTTCCTCTAGGAGCAACCGCAACATCGAATCCGATCTTCTTCCCCAACTCCGATTTACTACTCCGTGAGATCCACGAAATCCTGTAATTCATTTTTTTTCCAGAAAATAGCAATCTTAGAAAATTCATATCTTTTAGAGTTTTAGTATTTTTGAGTGAATCCAATTGCTATGTGTCAGAAATTTGCTGAAGTTTCTGTTAGTTCAATTGTATTTCATATTTGAGCAGTTTAAATTTGTGTTTGTATGAATTTTCTCTAATCACTAGATTTGAGATATTTTGAGTTAGGAATATTATTTTCGACCGATTCTTTTTGCTCCTAGTCTCTAGGACCTTTGTTTATCCAGTAGTATTTAGTATTTTATTTTCAGGTTAATTTAAATTAGGTTTTTAGCAAAACAATACTGTTTTAGTATTAGTTCTGTTTTAGCTTTTTCTTTATTGTTTTTATTAGTTTTAAAGTATTTCTTTTTGTCACTTTGACAAAATTAGTTGTGTTCTGTTAGACAACAGGAGAAAATTTATTTTATTTTAAAAATTATTTTCCTTAGTTTTGTATGAAACCTTCTATAGGTCATAGTTAGAGTTTTATAAAAGCTTTTTATTTGTTTCTTTTTGCAAATAAAATTTTATGGAAAAAATACTTTCTGTTAAATTAGTTATTTTACATTTTATTTTCTGTTAATTTATTAGTTTAGTATTTTAATTGTTGTTAAGTTTTTACTTACGGCAAAACTATATTAGATGTTTGTAGCAAAGTCATAGATCTTCGTTAGTAGTTTTTCTTTGTAGTTTTATTTGAAGTTTCTTTTGATTTTGTTTGAGTTTTATTATCGATTTTCCTTGCTATTTTGATTGTTATTTCGAGTGCTAAAATTGTTTGCTAGGATGTTTGCTTATGTGAATGCTATGTTTGACTATATAGATTTTCATCGGAGTGACGAATAGTTCTACCAAGTCTTTATTACGAGGCGTTATTATCTTCATCAAGTAATACCGAGCAAGTTCACTTTGACCATGTTTTCATACCTATGTGTTTTATTGCATCTAGTGTCATCTTCGCAACAATCCCTCCATAGTGATATTGAATCCTTGTAGTTGAGTAGTATGCATGAGGTAGGAACCCATCACCCTGTTACCAAGCCGGGGCGTTATTTATTTTAATGCTACGCTATAGTAGACGGGGTTGGTATGAGTGCTCGGGAGTGGTGTGATAATGGAGGATCTCGTCAATGGCGACAACTCCATGATGGAATCTGCAAGGACTACATCTTCAAGGCCTCAAGACTTCAAGACTCGAGACAAGAATTCAATACACACTCTTGGGTGAAGGGCGGTTGACGGGCACCTGGAGAAACCAGTGGTTGGCGGGATGCATGGAGAAGCGCCATGACATCTTGCGGAAAGCTTCACCCAGACTCAAAGAGACGGAAGAATACTTCAGCCCGAAGCTTACCCGTGCAACCGCAAGTCACTATGGGCTCGGCTTGGTTGACCTTAGTTGTGACTCTGGCTGGGGCGGTGCTAGCAGATGTAGAACTACGGTAGGATTGGATGAGCACCGGACGGTGGTCGGAGGAACTCTTCGAAGACCATGTTTGGTCATCTTGTTCTCAAACACCTGAAGTGCGAGAACGTAAAAGAGGATTGAATCTTGCGGGTAAAGTGTACAAACCTCTGCAGAGGTTTAATCCTAATCGATTAGCCGTGTCCCGATTCACGGACAATTTGAGCCTCTGGACTTGGATCTATCTCGGAACTCTCAACACCGGATTGATAACTTAATTGTGGGCAACTTATGATGATTTTGGGCTATGAGACATCGGTTGGTGGAACCATGTCATGATAGAAAAATCCATAGTACAGACTCCAGTTATTTCTTTGATGTAGGGTAAATAAAACCAACTTTTACGCAAACAAAACTCAGACACAGAGCCACAAAGCCGTATTGCATATAGTATAGTTTTATCATCTGTTTCCTCTTATTGTGATCTTGCCGGTACATTCAATGTACTGACCTACACGGCTGCAACGTATCATGTTGCAGGATTTTCTTCGACGAGTAAGAGTTACGATACAGGGTTACGGTCTACACTCGACCTGCCGATGGCGTTGATGGGACTCCACAGCCGACTATTTGTTTCCGCTGTGACTTATGAGGTATATATCAGTTTTGCGTTAATTATACATGTGATTGCACTTTGATATATACATTGATGTCTTGTGTGTGCCGACATACTGATCCAGGGATGTACGAAACACAGAGGCTTGACCGTCCGAGGTCGGGTCGCTACATTAGGGGTGGGCTGTGTTGCGGTAGGCACGTGGCCGGTGTACCGGTCGCCCATTTGGTGTCTCGGGAACCCTGCACACATCGTTTGGGCCGTTAGTGGAAACCTCGGCGGACTCCTGCGGATGGAACCCGAATAGGCGATAAACTGGACTAGGGACTCGTGTGTTTAGTCAGTCGTGGCCGACACCCTCGCTGGGCTTCCGCTGAAGGTTGCAGTACACATCGTGTAGCGGCGATAAGTGGTGAGCGTGTGTGAAGAAGTACACCCTGCAGGGTAGAAAACTATTGAATAGCGCGTCCATGAAAGGACTACTTGGTCACCTATGCGGTTCATAGACAAGTTAATGGATACTACTAAAAGCCTCAAGATAAGTGTGAGTACATGGATGGCCCTCTCGTGGGTTGTGAGAGAGGATCCTGATGGAGTATTGTGTTGGTGATTAGTGGACTCATGTGTGACAAATGCTTTCCAAGTGGTGTCTCGTGGGATAGCTTAGCCAAGAGTCAAAGCTGGCTTGCTGCAATAACTCCACTACCTTCTTGAGAATGTGCATGTATAGTAGGATTACATTGTAAGACTTCTTTGAGTACCTCCGTACTCATGTTGCTTTAATTAATGTTTTCAGACGACAACACCGCCCCCTCCGATGGGTTCTACGTAGACCTTGATGTCGACGAGTGACTAGCCACCTAGGTGGTGGTCCAAGCCTTGGAAGGTCCCTCTGTAGATAAATAGGCTTCCTCAAGCCTTTTTCCTTTCTAGTGTCTGTACTCAGACTAAGTTGCTTCCGCATGTGCTCGTATGATTGTATGACTTGAGTGTCAGGTCGTGTGACCCCTACCTATATGAATATGTTATGTATGGCTCCTCGGAGCCTTTTAAATAAAGTACTTTGAGTTGTAGAGTTTTGTTGTGATGCCATGTTGTATGTACTCATATCGGGCATATTGTGTGTATGATTGAAATGCTTGGTATGAGTGGGATCCGACAATCTAGTTGTTTATCCTTGGCAGCCTCTCATATGGGGAAATGTAGTCTAGTGCTTCTGAGCGATAGCGATCCGCTACAACCGGTTCACGGAGTCCTGCTAGCCCAAACTACTGCTCTGGACACTTGGCTGGCGGCATGTGTTTCACTTCGTTCCGTGTACATCCCCGGGAAATGTCACGCGGTGACATCCGGAGTCTTGCCTAGCCTGCTACAGCCCGGGTTACCGGAGTCCTGTTAGCCCAGTGCTACAGCCCATATTCACACGCTGATGACCGACATGCTCGAAGTTGATGCATGTATGCATGTCCCCATGAGTTAGTGCCGCTTTGGGTTCACGACTAGCCATGTCGGCCCGGGTTCTCTGTCATATGGATGCTAGCGACACTATCATATACGTGAGCCAAAAGGCGCAAACGGTCCCGGGCCATGGTAAGGCGACACCCGTGGGATTACCGTGCGTGAGGCCACAAAGTGATATGAGGTGTTACCGGCTGGGTCGATGTGACTTGGAATCGGGGTCCTAACAGCGTTGGCATCAGAGCTGGACTACCTGTAGGTTCGCTAAGCCAAACTGGTCAATGTCGAGTCTAGAAATGCTTTAGTTATATGTAGGGGAATTGATTGTGGGAGGGACGTAAGGCTCTTTTTACTCCTTTACCTTATGCCCTCTGATCTGTGTCATTCTCTTCTCATTCTACGTGGGTTAAGGACTAGGCTCTCTTCTCTCTATCAGGTTCACGTGTTACTAATCCGTAGTAACTTATAGGATTGTTGGTTGCAACTCAGTACAATTTCTACTACTTTTAGTATGTTATCAGTTGAACCAGAACCTTGATATGATGTTGTTGAGTGGTTTTGCAATCTGTTGTGAATGTCTCAAATATGTTCCTGAGCATTTACAGCTGTTATGCTGTCCGATTTTCCCTAGAAATTCTAATGTCTTTGCATTGTGGTTGTGCTTTCAGATGGCCACTCGTGCTCAAAACCAAGTGGTTCGCCTGACCCGGTGCCTCGATGTGCCTGGTCATACGGCTATGTTAGTCCGGGTAATGATCGAGATGGGTTACCGTTGGTATCCCGAATACACGGTCGAAGAGCAATTCTGAGACTTTAATCAAAGCCAATATTTCTGCACTGTCAGGATATTTCCTTCTTATCCTGGATCTACCGAGCCCCTCCACTGTTCCTATGGACTCGGGGTTACTATTGAGATGGCTGTGCAGGATGCTGCCTATTCTATGATGACCATCATGCGAGTCAGGACTGGCCTGCTTCGGAACACCAACTTCCGTTATATGCGGCTTCACTCCGGGGCGCAAGGGTATCTCGGGCTATCTATCTTGACTCCACACAGAGGACTCACTAACTTCACTGCTGCCGAGATGCTCGAGGATAAGGACCGAGAGAATCGGGCCTTGAGGCTGGAGCTTTTCAACACCGTCTTGATCATTGGGCCACTTTGACTCGGTTTGCACCGGCCGTGCAAGATGGATGTATGGATCTGAGGATCAGATCCTGTGAGATCTGCTCTACGGACATGGTGGATTGGCGTGATGTGGGGCATCACCCCACCCGTGGTTCCCGAGCCACCGTTTGTTGGTCCAAGACCTCATCCTAGCCCCTATGGTCCACAAGCTCCTCCGGACCATCTGTTCCCGGATGATCACGTTGAACTTCCAGGCTATGGAGGTGACTTCTATGAGGACTACTATGGAGCTGTCTGAGTTAGTAGTAGTATCACTAGTATTGTAATAGTTGTATTTCCACCGTCCTGCGTGACCTGTGGAATATGACTTAGTGTGTATCAATTCCGGAGGTGTAGAAAAATAATGTATAGGAGCTTGGAATGCCTCCGATTAGATGTAACATCTTTCATCGTAGTTGTACTTTAGCCTGGGCTTGTACTAAACTATGTATGGTATGTATGACCATTGGTATATATATGGCAGTTCTATATTACCATGTCATACGGATGAACATCTCTGCATTCCGTGTTATCTATTACATTCTGCACTTCCTTGCCCAGATTTTGCCATCCTTGTCTAAACCGTTGTCTTGTTTTCCTAGGATGGTCAACACCTGCAACAACCCTACTGCTCCGGAGCAGGGTGAAGCCAGCGCAGCTAGGAATGAAAATCTGCCTCAACCGCCTTCTCTGGCCGAAGTTATGCTAGAGGCAGAACGAAACAAGCGTGAGACCAACCGCTTGCTGGAGCGGATTGAGCAGAATACTTCACTCCAGCCGAGGAACGACCTGGTGTCAATCAATGACTTTGTCAAGTTGTATCCACCGAAGTTTAAGCATTCCGTCGAGCCTCTCGATGCGGATGATTGGCTTTGCAGCATCACCCACAAGCTACGTTCTGCCAACGTAGCCGAAGCTGATAAAGTTATCTTTGCTGCCTATCACCTCAAAGGCCCTGCTAGCCTTTGGTGGGAAAACTTTGAGGCTATGCGCCCGGTCAGCCAAATAACTACCTGGGCTAAATTCAGTGCGGCTTTCCGTGAGCATCACATCCCGGAAGGTCTCATAGATCGTAAGAGGGAAGAGTTCTGCAATTTCACCCAGGATAGACCGATCGGATGCATCCGATCGTGAGTTTGAAAATCTAGCACGTTATGCTCTGAAGAGGTATCCACCGACGCCAAGAAGCGAGCAAGGTTCCGCAAGGACTTAGCCCGAGCTTCGCCGTGATCTTCGTGCGCACGAGTGCACCTCCTTTCGAAGTTAGTCAACAAGGCCATCGGTCTTGAGGCAGTCGGTCGACTTTGAAGCTTCACGCAAGCACTCCCGTGACTTTGGATCTTCATCCGGCTCTGGATCTCAGAAGCGCCGGGTGTGGATTCCAAACACCGCTCTGCCACCCAGGTTCACTCCGAGGCCATCCTTTGAGGCGCCTCGCCCCAACCAGCAGTATGCACCGCCCAAGACCTATGGTGGCCCCGCTGCTAATACTGCTCCATGTCCCAATGTGATAACTCGTTTCAAGTGTGGGGAGACGGGTCACTACATCCGCGAGTGTCCCCAGAAAAACAACCCCAACCAGTTTGGAAAGTCTGTTAGCCGTGGCAAGCCAGCAGGAAAGGTGCTCTACGCCAAGCCAGCCACCACTGCACGTGGCCATGTCAACTACGTCTCAGCTGAGGAAACTCATGAGGACCCCAAGTCGTTCTCGGTACGCTCCTTGTTAATTGCCATCCGGCAACTGTTCTCTTTGATACTGGAGCATCTCATTCATTTATTTCTGAGAGCTATGCTCGATTGCACAACACCACATTTAGTGACATGCCCACCTCCATGGAAATTCAGACTCCTAGTTCTAGATGGCAAACCTCTAGAATCAGTCATGGGAATGAAATCCTTGTCGACAGATTAGTCTTCCTCGCATCACTAATAGCTCTCAAGTCCTCGGACATAAACATCATCTTGGGTATGGACTGGATGTCAGCCCATTATGCTAAGATTGATTGCTCCACTAGAACTATTCAACTCACCCATCCATCGGGCAAGACAGTCAGAGGTTTGACCCGAGTGTCTGAGCGTCAGCTTTACTCCTTAAATGCCAATACCCTTCTAGACCTTGAAGATATTCCGGTAGTCCGTGACTTCCCGGATGTCTTTCCAGAGGAACTGCCAGGTGTTCCACCTGACAGAGATGTCGAGTTCATGATAGACCTTGTTCCAGGAACTGTCCCAATCTCTAGAACACCTTATAAGATGGCACCCCTAGAACTAGCCGAGCTTAAGAAACAACTCGATGAGTCCTTGCAAAAGGGTTTCATCCGTCCTAGTTCTTCTCCATGGGCTTGCCCCGTCCTCTTCGTCAAGAAGAAGGATGGAACGGATCGGATGGTTGTAGATTACCGACCTTTCAATTTGGTCAGCATCAAGAACAAGTATCCGCTCCCCAGGATCAACAACCTGTATGATCGGCTCGCTGGATCCTCAGTCTTTTCCAAGATGGATTTGAGGTTGGGCTACCATCAAATCAAAATCAAACAGGGACATTCCTAAAACGGCCTTTGTTACTCGTTATGGCCAATACGAGTACACTGTCATGTCCTTCGGTCTAACCAATGCTCCAGCCACCTTCTCTCGGCTAATGAACTCGATCTTCATGGAGTATTTGGATAAATTCGTCGTGGTATATCTCGATGATATACTCATCTACTCCAAGAATGAGGAAGAACATGTCGAACATCTAAGGCTAGTATTGATGAAACTTCGAGAGCATCACCTTTATGCCAAATTCTCTAAGTGCGAATTTTGGTTGCTAGAAGTGACCTATCTAGGCCATGTAATCTCTGGTAAGGGCATTGCTGTCAATCCCGAGCGAGTTCAAGCCGTCCTTGACTGGACTCCACCTGAAACGGTCAAGCAAGTTTGGAGTTTCCTTGGTTTAGCGAGCTACTGTCGCCGCTTCGTAGAGAATTTCTCCAAGGTTGCTAAACCTCTAACGAAACTCCTCAAGAAAGATAAAAAGTTCTAGTGGACCCCACAGTGCGAGTTCAGCTTTCAGGAACTTAAAAGACGCCGGACATCTGCTCCCGTACTCGTACCACCAGATTTTTCTAAGGACTTTGTTATCTATTGCGACGCCTCGCAACAAGGACTAGGTTGCATACTCATGCAAGATCGTCATGAGATTGCCTACGCTTCTCGACAGCTGTGTCCACATGAGGATAACTATCCCACACATGATCTAGAGCTTGCACCTGTAGTCCATGCACTCAAATCCTGGCGACATTACCTTCTTGGTAATCGTTGCGAAATTTACACTGATCACCAAAGTCTGAAATACATCTTCACCCAACCGGAATTGAATCTCAGGCAAAGACGTTGGGTCGAGTTGATCACGGATTACGACTTAGGAATAAATTACACCCCAGGCAAAGCCAATGTCATGGCTGATGCACTAAGTCATAAATCTTATTGTAACAACCTGATGTTACAACAAAGTCAACCACTTCTCCACGAGGAATTTCCTAAGCTTAACATTCACATTGTTCCTCGAGGATTCCTTTCCACCCTGGTGGCGAAACCCAACCTTACGGATCAAATCATAACCGCTCAGCAGTATGATAGAGGAATATCTCGGATCAAGGAGAACATTGCTAGCAGAGCTGCTAACTGTTTCTCCATGGATGAGCGAGGTGTTGTCTTCTTCGAGAACCGCTTGGTGGTTCCCAAGAAACAACAGCTCGGCAATTGATCCTAAGGAAGCTCATGATTCCCCTCTCACCATTCATCCCGGTAGTACTAAAATGTATCAAGACCTCGCCAGAGGTTTTGGTGGACTAGGATGAAGAGAGAAATCGCTCAATACATTTCTAATTGCGATGTCGTAAATCGAGTTAAAGCATAGCATCAACGGCTGCTGGCACCCTTCAACCTTTGGAAATTCCTGAATGGAAATGGGATAAAATCGGTATGGATTTCATTACCGGGTTTCCCAGGACCAAGAGAGGGAATATGCTCCAATCCATCTACTCCTAGTCTCTGCGCAACACTGCTCGCTCCAATCCAAGACCAAGTGACCAGAAGCTAGAAGCACCTATGGAGGCGATGGACGCGAGCGGCAGTCGGGTGTGCCAAATCATCCAAGGCACCGGCCTGCGTCCCCGCACCGCACAGCGTTTCCAGACGGTGCTGGCGACCGCCGGCGTTGTAGCCCTCGCCGACGTCGGCTTCGTCTCTCGCATGGACGACATGATGGTCAACTCCATCCACAAGTTCACCATCGTCAAGAAGCACGCGGACGACCTTGCTGTACTGCTCTAGCTCGCGCGCCCAGGCTCCTCATTGCCTGCCCCCCTCATCGTCCTCATGGTGACGAACTCTTTCAAGCCCTGGTGGCCCTGCAGGTGCTGGAGGTCGTGACGAAGAATGTGCACCTCGAGGCCGCGCTCGTCGCGCAGCGCCTCGCCATTGAAGAAACCGTCGACCTGCACATCCACGTCTACGAGGAAATCGTCTACATAGGCCACTACAAGGCCAGCGAGGACAGAAAGATGTTGGCCTTTTTCCAGCGGCTGGAATCTTTGGACGCCATTGTTCAGAAGCACATCGACCTGGCCACGAAAGCCGCTACTACACAGCCGTTGTTCGGTGGGCCAGCGCCCTGAGTCGAGGAGGTGGACGTCGTCGATTGATTCATCTCTTCTTCTTGCCTCTTGTAACCAGCACTGCATCGCCTCGTGGCCTTAATGTTTTGTTGGTATAGGATTATATGGCATTTTTATTCCAGTAGTAACGTTTTCACTGTGAGGTGGGGCCGCAATTGAGCAAACCGACCATCGGCAAATCCCCACCCCTCCAATCCATCTACTCCTAGTCTCTGCACAACACTGCACTCCTAGTCTCTGGCAACACTTCTCACTCCAAGAAATCCGTGATTTCACGCGACTGAACTTCAGCCATGTTTCTTTTAGCTTCGCCCCGCGAGTTAGCTGCCTATGGTGCCCGTCACCAAGTTGATCAGGAGTTCTGGCTAGAGGACATGCCAGATGATGTAAATTTTCATATGGCCAGCATCTTGGTTGGACCTGTGTGATTTATGGAATCGAGTGTTCTGTTTAAAAAAAAATACCAAGTGACCAGAAGCCAGAAGCACCTATGGAGGCGATGGTCGCGAGCGGTAGTCGGCTGTGCCAAATCATCCAAGGCGCCCGGCCCCAAGACAAAGACAAGCGCTTCGGATGGTCTTGGCGGCTCGCGGTGTTGTAGCCCTCGCCGACACCGGCTTCACCTCTCGCATGGACGGCATGATGGTTAACTCCATCCGCAAGTTCGCCGCCGTCAAGAAACATGTAGAAAAAGCTCCTACTAGTCCTGCTAGCTACCACGCTCATGCGTGAGGGAGGGACGCAGCTTCATTGACTTACTGCTCCGGCCTTTGCGTCTATGACAGGTGGGCCCAACAGGTGGTTAGCCCACCTGTCATGCAGCTAAAGGCAGGTGCAGTTAAGGCACCAGAGCTCAGTCCGCGAGGGAGAGGGAGTTGTAGTAATCAAACTTCTCGGTCTTGTACGAGTTGACGCGACACATCAAAGCACTGTACTCGATATAAGTCTTTTTACACATTTCAAATGGACTACTACATACGGATGTATGTAGACATATTTTGCTTCATATGTAGTCACTTGTTGCAATCTCTAAAAAGACTTACATTTGGAAACGGAGGGAGTACAACGCATGCATGCATGCTGTGACTTCCCTTTTGATACTTGCATGTGTTGATTTGATGCACCTTGCCAAATTTTGACTATAAATTTAACTAACCAAATTTTCATGCATGTCACAAAAAATTACGGGGCTATTTGGATTGTGAATATGTTTGTCTTATGTTGCCACATTATTTTTCCCACACTTGCCACACTTGCCTAACTTGAGTTGCTCAAATTGTTAGACACACTTTGGCTTGCCTAAGGGAATCTTGCCACACTTTTTGTGTCTACGACATGTGGGGTTCACTGCTAATAAAAAAATTCTTATCTTAGGTGTGGCTAATAAAAAGACTTATATTTAGGAACGGAGGGAGTAGAAAATATAAATAATAATGCATGTTGGGGCAACCCACGTTTCCGATAATTTTAGCCGTGGGCTTGTTCACAATTTTTACGAGGGGGTGGTTGTTCATTTAATGGAGGGACTTGTACTAGACTTGAACGATACAAAGTGCGACCTGGCACACCGTAACACCACTTGGAACAAGCGGCTAGCTATCTCAAAAAACAATCAACAACTAAAAAACGGTGACCTGGCACGTAGTACACGATTTTAAACGATTGTTTTGATGGAGTGAAAAAGGAAAACTACCCCACTACGTATATATAGGCCGGAGCCTCCGCGCTTGCGTGCTAGGGTTGCTCTATTCACACACTCTCATCCTCTCCAGATCTAAAGAAGATAGGGGTGGTAACACTGACTTTCTCCCTTCAAAAAACACTGTCTTTCTATAATCACTGTTGGTTACAGATCCGGACGTATCCCCCTCCGCCGATGAAGGGGAGGAGGGGCAGCGTTTAGGCCATCTTCGACAGCGAGGGAGGAGACCCACTGCCGGCCGTACCGTTATCTCTGGCCGAGCGCCGGCACGGGAGGTCCTCTGATCCCTTCGTCGTTGCCCTAGTGTGGGCGGATCCGGCCTCCCGCCGCCCACCTATCCTCATCCTGACGACCTTCAGATATATCTTCCTTCGAAACCGCCTTAGCTCTACTTCCCCAGCTCGCTACGTTGCTGCATGTGCATCATTTTCTACCTCTCAGCCCCTCTCTATCGGATGGTCCAACGTCACCTATTTTTTTCTTCTATTGTTAGAGGTAAAGCTACTTCATGGAGTCGAATCTTGTACTTGGTTCAAACAAGAGATAAAGTGGGGGTGGGGGAATTTAGTATGTAGTACATCGGACTTGGTACAAACAGGAAGGAAAGGGGGTGAAAGTAGTACAGACTGGTCATCCAACCGGTCTCTTGGTCGAAAAGGGAAATATAGGGGTAACGCTGAACATAGTGGTATGACCAGGACTAGATTTGCTATCCACACATAGGAGTAGGTGGCTAGAGTGAACAAAAATGGGACCAACCCAGGTATGTTTCTTGGATGTTTACTTCTCGGGGCAACAAACTATGAATCACCACTTTATGCCCCTGTTTAGGTACATGATGCTGGACTGCTGGTGCACCCACTGTCCCATGCCCTTATACCAAATATTTAGTTGTTCTTAATCTAATGCCCCTGGTAAAAATGGAGCCATGCCACTGTTATAAGCCATGACAAGTTTAGCCAAATGTTTTTGCCTGTAATTGTTTGAGACTCTGACTGTTTCCTCTGTAGCTTTTTGTGTAAATGGGGTTACCCATTTCACCTGGTTGCTATTCTTAGTGTCATGACATAACAGTGCTATTGTTTTGCATGTCAATTTATTGCCATTGGTTCAATGAGGCAATGTTTTGCGTATTGTCCATCATGAATTTGATGCTACTGTTAGAGTAATATGCTAATGTCTTTCTATCCTTTCTCACTAAGCTAATGAAGGTTTCACCTTGTTCCTACTTGTGCAAACAAGGATTATGTTGTGCCAATCATACATTTTAGTGGAACTACACAAGACAATACAATGAACTGAATCCCAGCCTGTGCTTTAATTCTGCTAGAAGTTCTTGATAATCTTTCGATATAATCTCAGCACTGGTAAACAAGAGTGATTTCAACCATACATTTGAAGTGCACAAAAATATATACTATTGAGTGATTCTAGTGAGTGCTTTATCATCTCTTATGGGACTACATGAATAAGCTTTTTTCCTCAGGTTGGTATGGGCCTAAGGCCTTCATCCATATTAGTTTGCTGTCATCTCTATTTGTATCATGCTACTGTCATGAGAAACTCCTTTATCTTTGCACGTTAAAGTTTTGCAACCTATGATACATGGCAATGCTTTGAGTGTTGAGCTAATTGGCACTGATTAAATAAACTAATACCTCTCTTTAAGAAAGACTACTATGTTGCTAACTTTACCCATTAAGATAATGAGGGTGCTTCTATTTGTTAGTGTATATTTCGTCAAGTAGTCCCACTATTACAGTAATCTCACTCTCTCAATATATGTGCCAACAGGGATGCTCGATTTTGGTGGAACTGCACAAAAACTTTGGGTGCTTCATTACCTCAACAGCTTCCGTCCTTTCCTGTCAGTCGCTAATTTGGGCCTGCTTTCTTCCTTTGCTATCAGTCGCTTCGCTTATCTCGGCTTCCAGTCAAAGGAAAAAGTAATTGATATGCTACCTCACACAGGTTGGTACTGGTCTTTATCCTGATTATTGTGCTTGTCATGTATTGGAAATTTGGTATTGTGCTACTGTTTGCCGATTTTATAAAGGAGTAACTTGGAGCCTGAACTCGCAGGCAAATCATTGCATTGGGTGATTTCAGTAGAACTGCACAAAAAGATCTGATGGATAGATACTTATGCTGCTGCTATGTACTCCAAAGTTCACTCAGACAAGCATCAATGTTGACAAGAAGTGCCTATATTCATTAGAGTATCAACCGGCGTCAACCAGTTGTCAAACTCCAAGTATTAGGAGAGTGAACACTAAAAATATTGCTTCGCGCATAGCCTAGAAAAACACAATCCAGTCTTTGGTCCCAACTTGTGCCTTCTGGTTATCGGCAGATATGGTAGCGAACTGTATGGCATGGAGTCTAAAGATTCTAGACAAGTTGGTTGACGCGTATATTCATCTGGCACTTAATCGATCTGCATGCCGGGGATGCTCCATTCAGTTGAACTTCACAAAAATTTGGGTGGTTCATTTTCTCAACCGCCTCCTTTCTAAATGCGCAATGTAGAATTTTGGCGAGCTCTGGGACCAAGATGAGCCAAGAACTAGTTGGATGAAACTAGTGGCCAAGTTGCTCAAATCTCCCTCGGCACGAGGCCACTATTTGAGGATAAACCTACAAGAAAAGTTCAGATTGTCTGTGCTGCCTCTTATGTACTCAAAAGTTTACTCGTACAAGCATTAATTTTAGCAAGAAGTACCTCCGACTGAACACCATTTACCAGTCTGCAATGTAGAATTCTGGCGAGCTACAGGACCAAGATGAGCCAGTAAACTAGTTGGATGAAAGTAGTGGCCAAGTTGCTCAAACCTCCCTCGGTACGAGGCCATTATTTGAGGATAAACCTACAAGCAAAGTTCAGATTGTCTGTGCTGCCTCTTATGTACTCGAAAGGTTACTCGTACAAGCATTAATTTTAGCAAGAAGTACCTCCAACTTAACACCATTTACCAGTCTGTACCCTGGGTAATTAAAGTTCATCCATGGATCATATTGGCTGTGATCTCAATCATTTGGATGCATAAACATACTGAACATGTGTATATCTGAATCTTTTTGTGATTATCTATGAATATTGTTGTGTGATCTATCAATCATTTGGATCCATAGACATGCTGAACTTGTGTATATATGAATCTTTTGAGTTGTTGATAGTGAATGTTGGCTATGAATATGAACGTGTCCTGTGAACCCGAGTTTGATATGAATGTTTACCTTTTCTGTTGTGCCTGTGTGTGAACTTGTTAGTATGCCTACTATGGGGTATGTGACGTGTGGGTGTCAACGGCACACCTTCTTCCCGAGATTGCACCTGCTTTGTTAGGGTAGCAATGGCGCATCAGCTCTTTTTAATATTTTTGCTCTGTCTTTCCCCCTCCCCCGCTCAACCCCTGCCGTAATGTTTTCGGCCTCAAAACAAACATAGTACTGCGTTGTTTTGGGGGCTTGATGAAAAATCGAGTGCTGGTTTCTATAGGTTGGCCCGCCTAGCAAATGGGCTGCTGGTCCACCACGGACTGGGAGGCTAAAAATACAAGTTGTATGGTGCAGAGGCAAGTAAAAAAACACCATCGAGAGCCATCCACTGAAGAAGAAAAATCGCTCCTGATGTGCTTCTTCAGTCATGCCGCCGGCCCCCTCTATAATCCAGTTCGCTCGGGGATATGGTATCATTTTTTTCCAGAGGGCGAACAAGTATCAGCTAGGCCTAGGTTTTGTATTTTAACATGCGTATCCCACGACATAAGGTGACAGTGGTTTCAACTTATTTTTTGTGGTCCATACCGGCTTATGGGCTTTTTCTTAAAGATGGGCGGCTCAATGTATTTTTTAACCACATTATATGTATTTATATTATTACTATTATCATATATTTTATAGAGACTTATATATACATTATAAAAAAATCCCACATGTTATTAACTTATAAAAGTAAATGTTTAACAGAAGTTGGCAAGGAAAATCCTGGTTGTTTTTGACTCACACGCAGGGAAAATCCTGGTGATTGCGTACAAAAGCTTGCGAAGATTTTAAGGACCAATGTAATAATAACGCACTCCTTTTTTTGAGCAATAACTCGCTAATTTGTTAATTATGTATATAAAAAATGGGCCTCTCCGGTTTATTTTTGATATTAATTGCTCCTTCTAACATAACATTATATATATAACGAGCCCAGCTAATTCGTGTATTTGAAGGAAGTGCAAATGGGCTGGGATTTCTTAGATAATATAAATGGGCCGCATTGACGCGAAATTATTTGTTCATCCAGCCCAGCAAATGGACTGTACATTCTAGAAAACATGGGTTAAATATATGCCACATTTTTGCAGGCTGACATGTGGGCCAATAGGTCGAAGCCTACACAGGGCGTTGTCAACTTGGTCGGCATGCACCTTTAATCTCTCGTCTTCTTCCTCCAGCGTCGCCGGGACCGCCTAGTCCGGCCTCCGGCGGCTAGCGGCTCTGCTTAGCACGCATCGCTGCGAAGCGCCACCCCACCGCCGGCCAGGCTATCCCTCCCCCCTCCACACCTCCTGTTATTCTCCACCGACTGCAGCCCCACGCCGCACCAGAACCAGTTATAACCCTTCTCCTCCACTCAATCTACGACTCCACTGCCGCGTCTTCCCATCCCCTAGTCGTTCTCATTTGGGGCCTTGCCGTCGTCCACCGCCTCGCTGCGCTCGGTGTGGCGTGGTCAACAAACGAGAGTCATCGGAAGAGGACTGTACATGGAGAGCCTGACGGCTGGGACCCACGAGGTCCATGGTCGCACGCAAGGAAAGTTCCTCCTTGTTAAGCTGAAAAAACATGTTTCCTCCACCTGACAGCTGGGACCCACCGGCTGTATCTTCGCACGGAAGGAAGTGCCTCCTTGTCATGCAAAAAAAATTCCTCCGTTGGCAATGGGACCCGTCAGTTGGTGGCTGACTTGTGGGCCTACTAAGCGGACATGTACGCAGGGCTTTGTCAACTTAATCAACAAATGATTCTAGCAGCTGGACTGTTGGATGTTAATCCAACAGCCGTGCTCCTTCTTCAACCTCTGTTCTTGCTCCTGTCTCCCGGCTGTGCTGTCGCGCACCCGAACCAGTCAAGTTTCCCACTCCTCTCCATCTACGACTCCACTGCCCCATCTTCCCCATCTCTAGGTTGTTCCAGTCTAGGGTCTCGCCACGTCCACCAGTCTTTGGTGCGTTCGGCATGGTGTGGTCAACAACCGAGAGTCATTGGAAGGTGAATGTACGTGAGAGGCTGACAGTGGGGACGCAGCACACCCATGGATGCATGCATGCAACAGAACGCGGCGTGGTCAACGTGGTCAAGGAACGGCTTCCATCGGACGTGGACTGTACGTGGAGAGGTTGACAGCTGGGTCCATGACGGTAGCAAGGAAGTGCCTCCTTATTACACGGAAAATAATGATTCCTCCACCTGACAGCAGGGACCCACCGGACGGGCCACCGTATTTCGCGAAAAAGACGTTTCCCCCTGACTGCTGGGACCCATCGGATGGGCCACCGTATTGCGCGAAAAAAACGTTCCCCCCGTTGTCAGCTCGGACCCACCGGAAGTGTCTCCTTATTACGCACAAAAAATGAATACTCCCCCTGCTGGTTGGGACCCACCTTGGTGGGAGGCTGACTTGTGGGCCTACTAAGTTGACGGGAACGGAGTGCTTTGTCAACTTAGTCAATATGAACGATTCTAGCTCCAGTGACCGTACGATGTCCATCCAACGGCCGTAGTTCTTCTTCAACCTCTGGTCTTGTTGCTCCAGCCGCCCAAAGCAGCGTCGGTCGTGCCACATGCTCCTGCCTCTCGTGGCTGGATGTGCTGCCGCGGAGGCCTCACCGCACCCTACTATTCCCACCGCTGGCCAGGCCCTGCGGCGACGGCAACCTCACACTAGAGCCGAACCAGTGAACCCTTGTACTCCTCTCCGCGTGGGCTTCCACTGCCGCGTCTTCTCCGGCTCCGTGTCGTCCCCTTCCTAGGCCTCGCCGTCGTCCACCACCCTGGTGCTCTCGGTGCGGTGTGGTCAACTTGGTCAAGGAACGACTTCCATCGCAAGAGTACTGTATGTGGAGAGGCTGATAGCTGGGTCCACGATCGCAGCAAGGAAGTGCCTCCTTATTACGCGCAAAATAATTATTCCTCCACCTAACAACGGGGACCCATCGGATGGGCCACTGTATTTCGCAAAAAAGTGTTTCCCCCTGACTGCTAGGACCCACCAACTACATCTTCGCACACAAGGAAGTGCGTTTGGGCAAAAAAATGATTCGCCCCCCTGACTGCTGGGACCCACCAGCTACATATTCGTAGGCAAGGAAGTGCCTGACAGTCGGGACCCACCTGGTCGAAGTGTACGTAGCGTTGTCATTCTGGTCGCGAACATGTACATACATACTGGTCGATGTAGAGGCGCGCACGTGTCGTAGTAGAGGCGCGCACGTAGCATGTACACGTACGTACAACGGCCAGGGTGCAAGAAAGTAAATACAGCCACGTACATACATACGGGCGGGGTCTCGAACGCCTACGCACGTGTACGTACGGCCAGGGCTCGTGTACATGGCTGGGTCGGAATGGAGAAACATCGTCGTCATCGTGTTCATGGGGAGGCAAAGGAATGCTTCATGTTCATCGGGAGGCAACGGAACGCGTGGGACTGTGGGAGCTAACCGGCTTGGACGGAACAGTCGATGGAAACGAGGCCTGGCGTACCGCAGAATGAAAGAAACGGCCTTGTGTTCGACCGGCCATGTTCGAAACGGGATCCTGTTCATCGGGAGGGGTGTGGCGTAACGCTGGCGGAGAAACAGACCTCCTACGGTCGAAACGGGGTCTGTTGATCGGGAGGGTGTGGCGATCGCAAAACGGAGGAAGCAGACTTGTCTTTGGGCGCTTCTGGTCAAAGCAGGGGTCTGTTCGCCGGGAGGGTGTGGCGTCGCATAAACAGGACTCCACGGGATCTGCTGATCTCCAACGTCGACCCCTCCGGCCTCCACGGACTCTTGTTCATCCACCGTGACCTCCTCCAGCCTCCACCGCATTGTTCATCCACGGGCTCCTGTTCATCCAGCCTCCACCGTGCGCTACTCCACCGCTCTCGTTCAACCAACCCTCTCCACGGCTCTTGTCCAACCACCCCTCCACGGACTCTGTTCATCCAGCCCTCTACCGTCTACTATTTATCCTACCCTCCATGGGGTGGTCTTGTTCATCCTGCCCTCCACGGGGTCCTGTTCATCCAGCCCCAACCGACTCGTACGATCTGGGTCCTGTTCATCCAGAGGCAACGCCATGAGGTCCTGTTCATCCACCCCCACCGGGAACTGTTCATCCAAACCCCCCAGCAACGCTAACTGTTCATCCAGAGGCAGCATCGATCGGCTTCAGTTAGCAGCAGTAGCTAAGGAATCGCTCGATCCGGTTCAGTTAACAGCCATCGATCGATCTCGGGTTCGATGAACGCGTAGCTGCAGCAGTAATCGCCGGGTTCGATTAGAGCTCAACGCCTACGCCTGACGCAGCGTGCGTGTCACGAGAAAGCGCGCATCGCTCGGCCCGACCACCCATCGTAACCGGAACACCCGATTTTTTCCTCGCCCTCGCGTCTACCACGATTGTTTCCGTCATGGACGGCCCAAAGAATGTCATGCAGCTGCGTCTCCGGCCCGCCCAGGACGAAAAGCCCATTTTCTGTCATGATTTTTTTTCATAGAAGTAGGACCCCACCACATCTATGATGATACCGGGTTTTGTCACAATTATCGTCATAGAAGTGTCATAAGTATGACAGAAAAAATTTCGTTCGGCCCAAAATGTCACGGATTTGTCTTTTTTTGTAGTGCAACTAGCTCAAACTAGCCCTCATGTTTAGCTATACTTTAAGGCCATTTGAGCCCGAACTAGCTCAAACTAACTGTAACCAATGGATACAACAGCAGTTAATTAGCCGATAATTTGTAAGAATGCAATAAAATCCTTCCGACCCATAATATAATATGTTAATTCATCTAATATGTGAGTATATTAAGATATTATAAAAGAGTGTTGTACTACATCATCGTGCAATTGTTGTTTAGCTTCTAATATTAACTTGGTGCTTTTAGGTACATATGTCATTGGTAAAGATCCGCGCTTCGACCCTTTCTGCGCATGGGGCAATGAGATATCGATGAATCAGCATCAAGTGAGGAAGCTGATAAAGATTGTTAGTAAAATGGGTCCAAAGATGGCAATTAAACTATTTGTTTACACTTCATCCAAGACAACAGCGAACTGCGGGATGGTAAGTAGGAACTCTGCAGCCTTCTTTTTACTGCCCATAATGAGTTGTGTTAGATGACAATGTTTGAATATTTTTCCTTTACAGTGGTTGCCAAATCAGTTTACTCAAGATTACCTCTCAAACTACATGATTGGTGGGCATGCAAAGGATAGAGTATTTCTACCAGAACACAATGATTATCTAGATGTTTTGATGAAGACCGTGAAGGATGGGCAATCGGCCATCACAAGGGGTTGGGCTAGAGTCGTGCGTGCCTTCTGCATGGAGGAGGGCACAATATGGGCATTCCGCTTCACCTTGTTCATCAACCAGAATGTATTTCTCCTCTTTCTTTACCATCTTTAATAGTACAAGTATACAATTGTGGTTCATCATTCTTTATTTGGTTCTTATGTAATTCTTGAACATATGTACCTATGAATCGAATAATGCTTGGGTTGTTTGAAGCTGATGGATATGAATAAAGCTATAGCATACATTCAAATTCAAATTCAAATCCGGTACAATTTGAAATAGCAGAAATTAAATTACGGTGAAATTACCCTTCGAAGGCCATTACGGCACACACGGTTGGTAAAAAACAAACATTTGTGATATACACCATAATCCGAGACGGTTCACAGAGAGGAAACGTGTGCAAGCATGCACATAGTTGCCGTTTGCAAAGCGCGGGCAAACTAAACGTTTGTGTTAGTTGCCTTATCGTACATGATTCGCAACCATGAACTGTTTCTGATGAAGTATGCATCGTAAATGTTGCACCACAGAATAGCGTGTGCGATAGTTGTCGTGTACGACGATGTTACTACGGTCCGATGTTCCGTAATCCTGTTAGACACTAGTACGACGATTAGCTAATCTTCTTAATTATTTATCGCATATGGTTTGGGAAAAGAGAATTTGTGTGATTGTATGCTTATCATACACGTTCTATAATAGTGAATCGTTTGTGATGGGCCGCGCATCATAAACATAGCACCACAGAATACCGACTGCGATGGCAATGCGAGCACAGACGAGTAGGAGTACTGTATATGCATCTTGGCTACCTATCCTCGACAATTTTTGGGTCGTGTGGGAAGGACCCCCTATCATCGTCACTCACTAGGCAAAGATTCCAAATGCCATCGCGGAAAGGGGTTAAAAACCGTTTGTATAGCACCGACGTCTACCAATGCCTTTTTCCTTCATAGATTTCTTTGCCTCTTGCATATCTTCAGGACTGAGATATAAGATACCCCTCCTCTTCGGAGTAGGTTTAAGCAGTGGTTCAAGAAGAGTCCAATCATCATAATTTTTCAATATGTTATTCAATAATTCCTCAGTTTGCCCAATAGTTCGTTCCCTGAAAATACAATCAGCACAACTATCTAGGAAATCCCTAGAAGCATCGTTTAGTCCATTATACAAGATATCAAGTATTTCATTTTTCTTAAGAGGATGATCAGGCAAAGCATTAAGCAATTGGTGTGACGCCCTCGATTCAATCGTACACTAATCATGCACGCAAATGTGTACGATCAAGATCAAGGACTCACGGGGAGATATCACAACACAACTCTACAAAGAAAATAAGTCATACAAGCATCATAATACAAGCCAGGGGCCTCGAGGGCTCGAATACAAGTGCTCGATCATAGACGAGTCAGGCGAAGCAACAATATCTGAGTACGGACATAAGTTAAACAAGGTGCCATAAGATGGCTAGCACAAAGCGGGATCTGGATCGAAGAGGACAGGCCTCCCGCACAGGATCCTCCTAGGTCACTCTGGTGCGTCGTCGCCGGGCTGCACGTAGTAGTAGGCGCCTCGAGTAGTAGTCGCCGTGGCGGTGGCGTCGGATCACAGGCTCCATCGTCCGATTGCAGCAATCGAATAGAGATAGGGAAAAAGGGGAACAAGGCAACCGTGAGTACTCATCCAAAGTACTACAAGCAAGGAGCTACACTACATATGCATGGATATATGTGTAAAGGCCATATCGATGGACTGAATCTGCAGAATGCCGTAATAGAGAGAAGGCCTAGTCCTAACGAAGACTAGCATCTTCCTGAAACCACCATCTTGCAGCAAACAAGAGGAGTAGAGTAACATAACTTAAAGTAGCAGAGTGTTATCAACCTCGGCGAGAGATCCTTCCTCGACTCCTGCGAGAAAGAAATCCCGAGCCATACTATCCAGATTATCATCACAATCCAATTCTCATATCCATGTCTCATCTCAAGTAACCAGTTCTAGTTGTATCGATCGGGATACAACTCCAAGTGTCCGTTATCGTAGGACAGGCTATCGATAGATGTTTTCTTCCCAGCGAGGTGCACCAACTTACCCACCACGCCGCTTAACTCCGCCGGACACACTTTCCGGTCATGCCCGCCTCGGTCAAACAATACGCCGCAACCCGACCTAGGCTTAATAGAGAGGCCAGCCGCCGGACTAAACCTATGCCCCGGGGGTCATGGGCCATCTCCCGGGAACTCCTCACGCGCTGCGAGGGCGGCCGGAAGCAGACCTAGCCTAACAGCGTTCCAGCCCAATCCGGTAGCGCGCCGCCGACGCCGACGTCTAATAAGCTTCGCTGATGTATCTGACGCTTGAACGCCCATACTTAGCCCACGTGATGGTTAGTGCTATCGGGCGAGGCCCTCGGATCAAATATCCAAATCGTAGTGGATTAGGAACAGCGGTAACAAGCGAGACTCACGAAAGATGTGACCCGTTGCCCGTCTCGAGGACTTGCGGCAAGGGCTAGGAATGCCCGCCACGCCTCGTAATTATCTCGCGGCACCCTCCAGGTCAACCCGCTCCACATCACTGCAATTAAGCACGCGCGGGTACCCCTCAGGGTCGACCCGTCTTTCCAAGTAACAGTGGTAACAGTCCAAGTAACCGTGAGTCCAAACATCAAGGGGAAAACACGAGGAATCACCCCCGGTGTATTCCACTCAATGTAGTCGTCAAGGTGAACATAAGAGGATTCACCCTCGAGGTCCACACTTGAGGGGTTGCACGACAGAGTCGTATCGGAAGTGATTAAGGAGGAAATCACCCTCGATGACCACAACCGGATAGCTATACTACAGGGTTAATATCGAGGTCTTTGTAGAGGTTTCACCCTCGGTACTCGATAGTAACCTAGTAGTGTCGAGCAACTAAGGGAAGTGATGTGCGGTGTCGGGGCTGGTCTTGATCCGTTGATCGGGTCTTCAATGATGAAGCGAGGGCAACAAGGACAAGGTGGGGTCACTGATGGGTCTCTAACCAACCTATACTAAGCAGTTTAGGATAAGCAGGTAGGTAACAATAGCAGGTTACAATCAACAGGCTATGCAACAGAATAGGAGCAAACAATAACAGTAGCAAAAATCTAGTGCAAGCATGAGAGAATGGAATGGGCGATATCGGGATGATCAAAAAGGGGGGGCTTGCCTGGTTGCTCTGGCAAGAGAGAGGGGTCGTCAACACCGTAGTCGAATCGCCACCGCAGCGGCGTCGGTCTCAGTAGTCTACCAAGAGAAGAGGGGAAGAAACAATGAATACACGATAACAGATGCATAACGATGCATGACATGCCAAGAAGCGAAGCTAGGCGTGCCCTAACGTGGTAAGAAGGGTCTTGGTTTAGGGGGAAGCATCAGGAAGTTATCCGGTTCCGGACGTCTGTCATCGGATGAACCGGAGGAGAAAGTTTGCAGGTTCGATAGGTTAGAGGCGTGCGGTGGGCGAACGGATTGCGTATCCGAATTGTCTCGTCGTTACGAGCAACTTTCATGTTGAAATTATTTTAATCAAGACTCACGGTTAAAAGTTATGAATTATAAAAGATTTTATTAATTTCTCGAATTTTATTAATTAATTAATTAATTTGAAAAGCATTTATGACATCGACATGAGGTCATCTTGACGTCATTAGGCAACAGGGTTGACTAAGTCAACCCTGCCAGTGGGTCCCACATGTCATACACTATTAGCTTAATTAGCCTAATCAGATTAATTAAACTTAGTTAATTAAGTTAACTAATGATTAGTATTAATTAATCCAGATTAATTAGTTTAATTAATTACCCAATTAATTAGCTAATGATTAGGTTTAACTAATCCAGAATTAATTAGTTTAATTAATTACCCAATTAATTAATTAATTAATTAATTAGTTAAATAGATTAATTACTTTTAATTCATTTTCGTTTCTGTTTAATTAAAACATACGTTTAATCGCGTTTGGGGGTGGGCCCCTAGTCAGCGACACGTGGGCAAACAGGGCGGGCGCCATTGGGGGTGTGTGCCGATTGATTCGCCTGCCCGGCCGGGCGGGCGACCACCAGGCGGACCAGGCGCGGGGCGGCCGAGGTGGCCGAGCTGCCACAGCGCGCCCGCGCGGCAGCGCCGGTGAGGGAGGCGACAGGAGGCCAGTGGCGGGCTCGGGAGGAGGATCGGGGCCCGGTCGGTCTGGCGTGGGGCGCCGAGCAGGGAGGAGGGGGAGGGCTCGGGGCTGGGGCGGCCCAGAGTCGCCGACGAGGGGGGGGAAGAGGAAGGGGAGTCGGGGCGCCACGGTGGCAGGGCGAGCCGAGCCGACGAGGCCACGGGCCGGATCCGGCGGGAGAGGGTCGAGGGGTCGGGGAGAGGCGCTGGCTGGGCGGCCGGAGCCCTGGGAAGCCGAGGAGGGCCGGAGGGGGGGGCGAGGAGTCCGGGCGGTCGGGACGACCGGCGAGGAGGGAAGGGAGGAGGAGGTCGAGCTCACGGGGGGGGTGTAGGGTCTCGGGCAGCTTGCTCGAGGGAGGTCGGGCAGGCCAAGCGGGGAGGGCGGGAGGCACGCCTGGCGAGGGGGGCGAGGCCGTCAGGCGCCGAGGTCCAGGTCCCGCTCGGCCTCGGTGGGGGCGGGAGGAGAGGGAGGCGTCCCAGGCGGTGTGGAGGAGGAGGGAGGAGGAAGCGTGGCGGGGGCCGGGGGGGAGGCGGCGGGGGGTCGCGTCGGGAGGCGGTCGGTGGCGCTCGGTCCCGATCCAACAGGTCGGGACGAGGGAGGGGCGGCGTGGGGGGAGTGGGAGGCGAGTGGGGCTAGGGTTTCCCTCGGGGGGATAAGGGAGAGGGGTTTGGCCGGGCTGGGCGGCCTGGTGGCCTGATGGGGCTGGCCCAAGGGGGGAAGAGATGGGCCAAGGGGAGTGGGGAGGGGCGGCTGGCTGGGCGGTGGGGGGTTTATCCCCTCCCAGTTATTCTTTTTTTGACAGCTTGAAACCACGATTAGAAACTTAATGAACCGGGGTTTATTGTTGCAAAACCATCCGGCGTTACAAATCTCCTCCACTACAAGAAATCTCGTCCGAGATTTAGGAGGTAGAAGGAAAGAGGCGGGATATTCATCTCGTGAGCGATCCTCGCGTTCCTGGTGGCTTCATCTTGAGTGATTCGACCATTTGGACTTTGAGGAATTTGATCGCCCGACGGGTGCGGCGTTCAGCTTGGTCGAGAATGCGGACGGATGCTCTTTATAGGAGAGGTCTGTTGCAATTCGAGCACTTCATGGTCCATCGCCGGATTGGGTCCTTGAAGCAGCGTCGGAGTTGGGACACGTGGAACACATCGTGAACACGAGAAAGGTTGAAGGAAGCTCCAGTTGATAAGCCACTTTTCCGCCTTTCGAGAATAGTGAAAGGGCCAATATAGCGAGGAGCTAGCTTGCCCTTGATCCGGCGGTGAGCACCCTTCATTGGTGTAGCGAAGATAGGCCTTTTCGCCAAAGTTGATAGACCATGTCCTTGTGATGACGGTCATAATTACTCTTTTACGCGATCGAAAGCGGTCTTGAGATTCTCGCGAATAATGCGGACTTGTTCTTCGGCATGTTGGATAATATCCGGACGAAGAGTGGGCGTTCCCGATTTCGACCAGTTCGGAGGGTTCGGCACTTTCGTCCATATAACACTTCAAGGGGCCATCTTGAGACTAGCTTGAAAGCTATTATTATAAGAGAACTCAGCATACGGAGAGATTCCTCCCATTTCTTGCGAATGAGGCGACACAAGCTCGAAGCATGTCTTGAGAATTTGGTTGACACGTTCAACTTGCCCTTGAGACTGCGGATGAAAAGCGATCTTGAAAGATAAATGAGTCCCCATAGCTTCTTGAAAACTTGCCCGTAATCTTGAAGTGAATAAGCTGCCACGGTCCGAACGATAACCAAATGGAATACCGTGAAGTGAAACAATTCGGACATATAGGCGTTGCAAGCTGGCTAGCGATGATCGTTTCTTTGACCGCCGTAAAATGTGCAACTTTAGAAAGCCGGTCAATGACGACAAGAATAGCATCATTACCTTTCTGCGATTTGGGAAATCCGGTGGCGAAGTCCATTTCAACATGGTCCCATTTCCATTCGGGAATAGAGATAGGCTGCAGAGTTCCAAAGAGGCCTTTGATGTTCTGCTTTGATCTGACGGCAAGCGTCACACTCGAAACATAGCGAGCAATGTCACCTTCATATTAGACCACCGAATCTCGGCGAATGTCTTGATACATCTTGGTACTGCCGGGTGGATACATAGAGGCGTATCATGAGCTTCTTGCATAACCTTCGAGTCATATCCAGGTTGTCCTTCTTGCAAGGCACCACTAGGCGGCCTTTGAAGTACAAGGCGCCATCATCAAGCAATAGTGAAGGATGAGGATTTCCTTTCTGACGTCTTGTTTAAGCTTGTAGACCTCGAGTCGATCCTGCATTGTCTTTATGGTGCCCAAGAGATCGGGTTCAACGGCCAGGGTAAAGAGGGATCCTGAGGGAACAACACGGAGATTCATCTTGCGGAACTCCGGAGGAGGGGAGCGAAGTGCACCGGAGGAACAATATGGAGGTTCAGCTGCTGAATTCTTCAACAAGTGAGGGCTGAACTTTGTGAACTCAAGGTGGTTGCTTGATAGACTTGCGGCTCAAAGCATCAGCCATCACATTAGCCTTGCTCGGCGTATAGGAAATTCCCAAATCAAAGTCTGCAGCAGTCTCCATCCATCTCTGGCGACGGAGGTTCAGGTCTGGCTGAGTAAATGATACTTCAGACTTTGGTGGTCGGTGTAGATCTCATAGCGATTACGAGAAGGTAATGTCGCCACTTTGCTTTAGCGCATGAATGACAGCAACAAGTTCGAGGTCGTGAACTGGGTAGTTCTCCTCGTGAGGGCGAATCGTCGAGAGGCATAAGCAACCACTTTGCGCTCTTGCATTAGGACACCGCCTAAACCTTGACGAGAAGCGTCGCGATAAATGACGAAGTCCTTCTTAGTATCGGGAGGAGCTAGCATTTGGGCAGTTGTCGACTTGTCTTTGAGTTCTGGAAACTTTCGACACTTATCATCCCATTGGAACTTGACGCCTTTATGCAATAGATTAGTCGAGGCTGGCAATCTTGGAGAAGTTCTCGACGAATCGACGGCAATAGTGGCGAGACCGAAAAACTTCGACTTATGCGTTCTTTCGAGGAGTCAATCGAGAATAGCTTGAACTCGTTCGGGGTTGGCGGCAATACCATCCTTAGAAATGACATGCCCAAGATAGGTTACTTGGAAGCCGAAATTCACATTTGGAGAACTTGGCATAGAGTTGATGCTCTCGTAGCTTTTCCAAAGACAAGACGAAGATGTTCAAGATGTTCTTCTTCATTCTTGGAATAGATCAGGATATCATCCGGATAAACCACGACGAACTTGTCGAGGTAATCCATGAATATATAGTTCATCGAAGCGAGAAGGTGGCTGGAGCATTGGTTAAGCGAAAGACATGACGGTGTACTCGTATGAACCATAGCGAGTCACAAATGCGGTCTTGGGGATATCCTCCTCACGAACACGGATCTGGTGGTAACCCAACCTCAAGTCGAGTTTGAGAACACCGACGAACCAGCCGCTTGATCATAAAGATCATTGATCCGAGGAAGAGGATACTTATTCTGAATGGTAGCTTGATTTATAGGACGGTAGTCTTGAACCAATCGGTTTGTCCCATCCTTCTTCTTGACAAAGAGAGAAGGTGCTCCCCAAGGTGAGCAACTAGGGCGGATGAAACCACTTTGAAGAGATTTGTCGATTTCCTCCTTTAGCTCAAGGAGTTCATCGGCGGCATCTTGTAGGGACGCTTGGCTATAGGAGTGGTGCTGGTTTCAAGTCGATGGCGAATTCGACAGCCCTAGCGAGGAATCCTGGAAGTTCTTCAGAAAGACGTCTTGGAAATGCAAAGCAGACGTGAATGTTTTCAATTCCCTCGAGGGGTGCGGCGTTCAATGCATTCAATGCATAGAGCCTTGCCTCGGCATTTTGAACCAGACGAGCATTGTAGCTTACGATTTCATCAGAAGGGTGCAGCAGATGGACGGTCTTAGTGGCGCAAACGATTGTCGCCGTATCGCTTTCAACCAATCCATCCCCAAAATGAGGTCAATGCTACAAGACTTTAGCACGATAGGAGAGACAAGGAATTCCATTCCTTGATTTCAACGGGACGTCGTTGCAAATCATGGAAGTCCGACATTGGCCCGCGGGGGTGTGTACTAATAGTGAAGCATTCATGTCTTCGCTTTTAAGGCCATGCATGAATGCAAAATCTTCAGACATGAATGAATGTGATGCTCTGAATCGAATAAAACAGATCAGGTACTGAATTTACGAAGTGTACCCATCACAAGAGCAGGCTGGTCTGAGCTTCGTTCAGTTCAACGTGGTTGGCCTGAGCTTGCCCATAAGACTTGCCGGTGTTGTTGCGGTTCAGGTGTTTCCACGGCCAGCTCTTTGGAAGGGCCACTGATTTCAGTTCTCGTTGCATTCTCTAGCACGGTGCCTGGCTGTCCGCTTTGAAGCATAAGCCATTATTGGGAGTGGGAGCAGGGAGCTTGGGGTGGTGGAGCTGGAAGCTTCGCTGCTTAGTTGTAGGCGCACGAGGTGTAGCATAGTTACGCTTTGAAGTAGAGGCATTGGGCTGGTACATGCTATTGGGAATCCATATCTTGCGCTTCTGCGAGGACGGGCCGAAGATGAGCGGTGTCACAGTTGCGCTGTTAGAGCTCTGGTATTCCTGCAGACCAGTTTCGACATTGATAGCTTTGTTCACCAAGGTGGCGAAATCAGCAAAGTCGTGCACTAGAAGTGCGAGCTTGATGTCGACTTGAAGTCCGTCACGGAACTTCTCTTGTCTGCGTGCATCGGTTGCAATATCCTCTTGACATAGCGAGACAAGTCCAAGAACTCTCGTTGATAGGCTTCAACATCTTGTTGCCTTGGGTGAGGTTGCGGAACTCACGCTTCTTCGGTCCATGACCCTTGAGGATGAAGCGGCGCGGAAGGCAGCTCGAAGTCTGGCCAGTGATGAGTGTCCCAACTGGCGGAGTACGACGGTGGCTGTCCCACCATTGAGCTGCGGGTCCCTTCAGAAGAAGGAAGCAAAGGTGACATAGCTGGCGGGGGTACATTAGCGCACTCCATCTCATAGGTGATGTCACGGAGCCGATCATCGACATCCGATGGCTGAGTTGAGCTGCGGTACACGCCGGGGTTCAGCGTATGAATTCTGCGAGTTGTTCCGTTTGGGTGCTGGTTCATATTGGGGCGAGGGAACTGAGCCATCATGTTCTCCATGAACTGGCGATTCATCTCGAGCTGTTGGATCATACCAGCCATGTACTCAGGCGGTGGTGGAAGGTTGGCACCACGACCACGACCTGCTGGCCTAACCATCCTGCTATTAAATAACAGGGGTAGTTCAGCATTTGAGAAGATAAGCAAGAGACAAGAATCATTCATGATGAAACACGCATAATGAAAGCAGCATGATGGGAACTACATAGTAGTTGGCATATCTTACAAAAGGAATCATGCATAGAGTTCGATACATAGAGTCCAGTACATAGACTACTACATCATAGGCGGCACGCAGGCTCGCGGCGAATACATCAAATGCTAACAAGCAAGCCTACATCAGTCCCACGCTGCTCGCGGAGGTAGCTGTAGCTGAAAGCTGGTAGTCTGGCGGTGGATAGTCCTCCACGTCGGTGACACGAGGGCGCGGATACTCACGTGCTGAATCCGGCGTCCGGTGGCGTGAAAGGGCCAAGTCGCGGAGAGTAGCCTCCCACGTCGACCAACCAACTCCACAGGGCATCACGGTCTGGCGGGGTAGATCGCAGAACGCGGCAGCTCTCCGGAGCGGACAAAGGGTGCATCAGCGTCGGGGCATGGTAGAGGTCTTGACGGGTGATGTACAACTCGTGGCGAAGAGCTCGGTTAGCTCGATCCAGCCCATCGGCATGCGAACAAAGTTACGATGGTGGAAAGGCTCTCTGGTGACAATGGTGTAGGCAGCGGTGTAGTAACCCTCCTCACCAACATCGACGCGATAGCAATGTGCACGAAGGGGAGGTGTCCAACTCTCGATACTCGCGCGAAGGCGTGTCGGTGCAGCATAAGCAGCATCGTGGACTGCCATATCGATGGTCACTCCAACACCATGTGCGGTGTGCGGCCGAGAGTGGACTCGTACTCCGAGAGTAGAGGTGGGCGATGGCGCTGCACTGCTCCCGGTTGTAGTCTGGTACTCCTCATAGGCGGTGT
This sequence comes from Aegilops longissima, assembly GCA_021605205.1. Lineage (NCBI taxonomy): Eukaryota > Viridiplantae > Streptophyta > Magnoliopsida > Poales > Poaceae > Aegilops > Aegilops longissima. Next base: position 95,299 of record JAHIAM010001053.1, on the reverse strand, counting down.
ACTCGGGTGCCAGCGATAACCCGGATAGGTCATCATCTCGGCTAGCACCGCAGTGATCCCGAGGCACCAATGGCCGTCGTGTGGCGCACGACCTGCCTCGTGGGTTCCATCTGAAAACAAAGACGTTTCAAAGGAGTCAAATGACGGGTGGAAATTGTTCAAATACAATTCCAAAAACAACTAAGGCTATATCCATCTTGAGGGTGAAAGCGGTCACGGGATCCTAGTGATAGTTAGTAAAATCGTTTAACCCGAGTAGAAGAGAGTTGAGCCCCGAGTAAAGGTCGAGGTAAAAGATCCTAATACCACCCGATGGCGGCGTGGGCCCGTAAGGCACACAGCCAAGTTAGTAAAAGTTTTGCAATGTCTAGACTCGACTTGACCAAGGAGTGTGGAAGGGATTCCTACAGCGATCGGCTCGATACCAACTTGTGCGCCCTCGATTCAATCGTACACTAATCATGCACGCAAATGTGTGCGATCAAGATCAAGGACTCACGGGAAGATATCACAACACAACTCTACAAATAAAATAAGTCATACAAGCATCATAATACAAGCCGAGGGCCTCGAGGGCTCGAATACAAGTGCTCGATCATAGGCGAGTCAGTGGAAGCAACAATATCTGAGTCTGAGACATAAGTTAAACAAGGTGCCATAAGATGGCTAGCACAAACTGGGATATAGATCGAAGAGGACAGGCCTCCTGCTCGATCCTCCTAGGTCACTCTGGTGTCGTCGCCGGCTGCACGTAGTAGTAGGCGCCTCGGAGTAGTAGTCGCCGAGGCGGTGGCGCTCGGATCCTGGGCTCCATCGTGCGATTGCAGCAATCGAATAGAGATAGGGAAAAAGGGGAACAAGGCAACCGTGAGTACTCATCCAAAGTACTACAAGCAAGGAGATACACTACATATGCATGGATATATGTGTAAAGGCCATATCAGTGGACTGAACTGCAGAATGCCAGAATAGAGAGAAGGCCTAGTCCTAACGAAGACTAGCATCTTCCGGAAACCACCATCTTGCAGCAAACAAGAGGGAGTAGAGTAACATAACTTAAAGTAGCAGTAGTGTTATCAACCTCGGCCAGAGATCCTTCCTCGACTCCCTGCGAGAAAGAAATCCCAGAGCCATACTATCCAGTTATCATCACAATCCAATTCTCATATCCATGTCTCATCTCAAGTAACCAGTTCTAGTTGTATCGATCGGGATACAACTCCAAGTGTCCGTTACCGTAGGACAGGCTATCGATAGATGTTTTCTTCCCTGCAGGGGTGCACCAACTTACCCACCACGCTCGCTTAACTCCGGCCGGACACACTTTCCAGGGTCATGCCCGGCCTCGGTCAAACAATACGCCGCAACCCGACCTAGGCTTAATAGAGAGCCAGCCGCGGACTAAACCTATGCCCCGGGGTCATGGGCCATCTCCCGGAACTCCTCAGACGTTATAGGGCGGCCGAAGCAGACCTAGCCTAACAGCGTTCCAGCCCAATCCGGCGCGCCCGCTCGACCGACGTCTAATAAGCTTCGCTGATGTATCTGACGCAGAACGCCCATACTTAGCCCACGTGATGGTTAGTGCTATCGGGCCGAGGCCCTCGGATCAAATATCCAAATCGTAGTGGATTAGGAACAGCGGTAACAAGCGAGACTCACGAAGATGTGACCCGTTGCCCGTCTCGAGGACTTGCGGCAAGGGCTAGGAATGCCCGGCCACGCCTCGTAATTATCTCGCGGGCACCCTCCAGGTCAACCCGTCTCCACATCACTCGCAATTAAGCACGCGCGGGTACCCCTCAGGGTCGACCCGTCTTTCTAAGTAACCGTGGTAACAGTCCAAGTAACCGTGAGTCCAAACATCAAGGGGAAAACACGAGGAATCACCCCCGGTGTATTCCACTCAATGTAGTCGTCAAGGTGAACATAAGAGGATTCACCCTCGAGGTCCACACTTGAGGGTTGCACGACGTAGTCGTGTCGGAAGTGATTAAGGAGGAAATCACCCTCGATGACCACAACCGGATAGCTATACTACAGGGTTAATATCGAGGTGTCAGAGAGGTTTCACCCTCGGTACTCGATAGTAACCTAGTAGTGTCGAGCAACTAAGGGAAGTGATGTGCGGTGTCGGGGCTGGTCTTGATCCGTTGATCGGGTCTTCAATGATGAAGCGGGGGCAACAAGGACAAGGTGGGGTCACCGATGGGTCTCTAACCAACCTATACTAAGCGGTTTAGGATAAGCGGTAGGTAACAATAGCAGGTTACAATCAACAAAGGCTATACAATGTAATAGGAGCAAACAATAACAGTAGCAAAATCTAGTGCAAGCATGAGAGAATGGAATGGGCGATATCGGGATGATCAAAAGGGGGCTTGCTGGTTGCTCGGCAAGAGAGAGGGTCACAACACCGTAGTCGAATCGCCACCGCAACATCGGTCTCGTAGTCTACCAAGAGAAGAGGGGAAGAAACAATGAATACACGATAACAGATGCATAACGATGCATGACATGCCAAGAAGCGAAGCTAGGCGTGCCCTAACGTGGTAAGAAGGGTCTTGGTTTAGGGGAAGCATCAGGAAGTTATCCGGTTAGGACGTCTGTCATCTGGATGAACCGGAGGAGAAAGTTTGCAGGTTCGATAGGTTAGAGGCGTGCGGTGGACGAACGGATTGCGTATCCGAATTCGTCTCGCCGTTCGAGCAACTTTCATGTTGAAATTATTTTAATCAAGACTCACGGTTAAAAGTTATGAATTATAAAAGATTTTATCAATTTCGGAATTTTTATTAATTAATTAATTAATTTGAAAAGCATTTATGACATCGGCATGAGGTCATCTTGGCGACATTATTAGCAACAGGGTTGACTAAGTCAACCCCGCCAGTGGGTCCCACATGTCATACACTATTAGCTTAATTAGCCTAATCGATTAATTAAACTTAGTTAATTAAGTTAACTAATGATTAGTATTAATTAATCCAGATTAATTAGTTTAATTAATTACCCAATTAATTAGCTAATGATTAGGTTTAACTAATCCGAATTAATTAGTTTAATTAATTACCCAATTAATTAATTAATTAATTAATTAGTTAAATAGATTAATTACTTTTAATTCATTTTCGTTTACATTTAATTAAAACATACGTTTAATCGCGTTTGGGGTGGGGCCCCTAATCACGTGACACGTGCGCAAACCAAGGCGCGCCGGGCGGTGCCGCCGATTGAACACGACCTGCCCGGCCGGGCGGCGGCCACCACGGGGCGGACCAGGCGGCCGAGGTGGGTTACGGCCTGGCCACGCCCGCGGCAGCAGCCGGTGAGGGGCGACAGGAGGCCATGGCGGGCTCGGGAGGAGGGGGATCGGGGGCCAGTCGGTCTGGCGTGGAGGCGCCCGAGCAGGGGAGGAGGGGGAGCGGGGCTCGGGGCTGAGGCGGCGCCAGAGTCGCCCGACGAGGGGGAAGAGGAAGGGGAGTCAGGCGCCACGGTGGCCGGGCGAGCGAGCCGACAGACCCGGGGCCGGATCCGCCGGGAGAGGTCGAGGGGTCGGGAGAGGGCGCGCGGCTGGGCGGCCGGAGCCCCCGGGAAGCCGAGGGAGGGCCGGAGGGGGGGGCTCGAGGAGTGGTCGGGACGGGACGACCGCGAGGAGGGAAGGGAGGAGGAGGTCGAGCTCACGGGGGGGTGTAGGGTCTCGGGCAGCTTGCTCGAGGAAGGTCGGGCAGGCCGGGCGGGGGGGGCCGGGAGGCACGCCGCCGGGGAGGCGGGCCGTCAGGCGCCGAGGTCCGCGGTCCGCTCGGCCTCGGTGGGGGGGAGGAGGAGAGGGAGGGGCGTCCCAGGCGGTGTGGAGGAGGAGGGAGGAACGTGGCGGCGGGGGCAGGGCGGGGAACGCAGCGAGGGGGGGGCCGTCGGGAGGCGGTCGGTGGCGCTCGGTCCCGATCGAGCAGGTCGGGACGAGGGAGGGGCGGCGTGGGGGGTGGGAGCGAGGGGGCTAGGGTTTCCCCTCGGGGGATAAGGGAGAGGGGTTTGGCCTGGCTGGGCAGCCTGGTGGCCAGTGGGGCTGGCCCAAGGGGAAGAGATGGGCCAAGGGGAGTGGGGAGGGGCCGGGCTGGGCGGTGGGGGGGTTTATCCCCTCCAGTTATTCTTTTTTGACAGCTTGAAACCACGATTAGAAACTTAATGAACCGGGGTTTCTTGTTGCAAAACCATCCGGGCGTTACAATTGGAGAAGCCTCCCCCAAGCTTGTGGGAGACTCTCTTCTTTAATTTGCGCAAAGTTAAATATTTCATGTAAGGCAGCTTGTTTCTTATGAGCAGGGAGATATTTTTCAGAGAAGTAATAAATCATGTCCTGGGGACTACGCACACAACCAGGAGCAAGAGTGTTGTACCAAGATTTAGCATCACCCCTTAATGAGAACGGAAATAATATGAGAATATAGTAATAGCGAGTTTTCTCATCATGAGAAAAAAGGGTGGCTATGTCATTCAACTTAGTAAGATGTGCCACAACAGTTTCAGTTTCATAACCATGGAAAGGATCAGATTCAACCAAAGTAATTAACTCTGGGTCGACAGCGAAATCATAATCCTTATCATCAATAAAGATAGGTGAAGTAGCAAACTTAGGATCATATTGCCTTCTAGCATTCAAGGATTTTTCTTTATACTTGCATAATAATTTCTCTAGATCATCTCTATCCTTACAAGCAAGAATATAGTTGTCTCCTCATTCAAAACATAACCTTCCGGTACCTTTGGCAATTCATATCTGGAAGGGCTAGTTCTAATAGGTGTTTCAAGATTTTTAGTTTCAAGTTCATCATCAGTTTCAACAATATCATGTTGTCTTACTCTAGCAATTTGTTCATCAAGAAATTCACCTGGTGGCACATCATCATCAAGCAAGGTACTAGCATCATCATAAGTATCATTCATAGCAGAAGTAGCATCATCAATAACTTGCGACATATCAGGATTGATAGCATGTGGTGGTGTTGCAAGTTTACTTATAATAGAAGGTGAATCTAAAGCAGAGCTAGATGGCAGTTCCTTACCTCCCCTCGTCTTAAAGAGAAAAATCTTAGTCTTAGCATCCTTCAGATTCTTCACAGTGATAGATTGATAATAATCCCAAGTGACTCAACAAGTATAGCTATGCTCCCCGGCAACGGCGCTAGAAAAAGGTCTTGATAACCCACAAGTACAGGGGATCGCAGCAGTTTTCGAGGGTAGAGTATTCAACCCAAATTTATAGATTCGACACAAGGGGAGCCAAAGAATATTTGTAAGTATTAGCAGCTGAGTTGTCAATTCAACCACACCTGGAGATTAATTATCTGCAGAAAAGTGATCAGTAGCAAGGTAGTATGATAGTTTTGATAATAGTAGCAGCAACAATAGTAACGATAATAGTGATAGCAGTAGTTTTGTAACAAATGCAACAGTAATGACAGCAGTGGTAACTTGGCAAGAACAATATAAGAGAAATTCGTAGGCATTGTATTGGTAATTTTTTGGATGATATTCATCATGTGATAGTCATAACCTACGGCAATACGGACCTAGCACCAGTTCATAAATATAATGTGGGCATGTATTTCGTAAATAGTCATACGTGCGTATGGAAAGAACTTGCATGAAATCTTTTGTCCTACCCTCTCGTGGCAGCGGGGTCCTATTTGAAACTAAGGGATATTAAGGCCTCCTTTTAATAGAGAACCGGAACAAAGCATTAACACATGGTGAATACATGAACTCCTCAAACTACGTCATCACCGAGAGTGGTCCCGACTATTTTTACTCCGGGGTTGCCGGATTATAACACGTAGTAGGTGACTATAACTTGCAAGATTGGATCTAGAACATGGATATAATTGTGATAACATAAATGGTTCATATCTGAAATCATGGCACTCGGGCCCAAAGTGACAAGCATTAAGCATCGCAAAGTGATGGCAACATCAATCTCAGAACATAGTGGATACTAGGGATCAAGCCCTAACAAAACTAACTAGATTACATGATGAATCTCATCCAACTCCTCAACGACCAGTGAGCCTATGAAGGAATTACTCACTCCCGGTGGGGAGCGTCATGGAATTGGCGATGGAGAACGGTTGGTGATGGCAAGGATCGAAGATCCTCCTCTCCGGAGCCCCAAACGGGCTCCAGATCTGGCCTCCCGATGAAGAACATGAGACAGTGGTGGCTCCGTCTCGTGGAATGCGATAATTCTTTCTCCTTGATTTTTTTATGGAAAATAGGATTTTATAGTGTCGGTTTCAGCGTCTGCGGGGCAACCAGGTGGGGACAACCCACCTGGGCGCGCGTAGAGAGGGACGCGCCCTAGTGGGTTGTGCCCACCCAAGTGCCCCCTCCGGTGGTTCTTGGCTCCAGAAATTCTCTTTTATTATATAAAAAGTCCTCGCAAAGTTTCGTTTCGTGCCGAGAACTTTTATTTCTTCACAAAAAACAACACCATGGTAGTTCTGCTGAAAAAAGCGTTAGTCTGGGTTAGTTTCATTCAAATCATGCAAACGAGAGTCCAAAACAAGAGGTAAAGTGTTAGGAAAAGCAGATACGTTGGAGACGTATCATGAAGTTGAGTCAGACTCAAAGCCCGACCACTGCAGAAGATAGAGAGAAAATGAAAGTCATTCCCTATGCCTCGGCCATAGGTTCTATCATGTATGCTATGCTGCCTACTGATGACCCACAAGTATAGGGGATCTATCGTAGTCCTTTCAATAAGTAAGAGTGTCGAACCCAACGAGGAGCAGAAGGAAATAATAAGCGGTTTTCAGCAAGGTATTCTCTGCAAGCACTGAAATTATAGGTAACAGATAGTTTTGTGATAGGATAATTTGTAACGAGCAACAAGTAACAAAAGTAAATAAAGTGCAGCAAGGTGGCTCAATCCTTTTTGTAGCAAAGGACAAGCCTGGACAAACTCTTATATAGAGGAAAGCGCTCCCGAGGACACATGGGAATTATCGTCAAGCTAGTTTTCATCACGTTCATATGATTCGTGTTCGGTACTTTGATAATTTGATATGTGGGTGGACCGGCGCTTGGGTGCTGTCCTTAGTTGGACAAGCATCCCACTTATGATTAACTCCTATTGCAAGCATCCGCAACTATAAAAGAAGTATTAAGGTAAACCTAACCATAGCATGAAACATATGGATCCAAATCAGCCCCTTACGAAGCAACGCATAAACTAGGGTTTAAGCTTCTGTCACTCTAGCAACCCATCATCTACTTATTACTTCCCAATGCCTTCCTCTAGGCCCAAATAATGGTGAAGTGTCATGTAGTCGACGTTCACATAACACCACTAGAGGATAGACAACATACATCTCATCAAAACATCGAACGAATACCAAGTTCACATGACTACGAATAGCAAGACTTCTCCCATGTCCTCAGGAACAAACGTAACTACTCAAAAAGCATATTCATGTTCATAATCAGAGGAGTATTATATGCATATAGGATCTGAACATATGATCTTCCACCAAATAAACCAACTAGCATCAACTAAAAGGAGTAATCAACACTACTAGCAACCTACAGGTACCAATCCCAGACTTAGAGACAAGAACTGGATACAAGAGATGAACTAGGGTTTGAGAGGAGATGGTGCTGGTGAAGATGTTGATGGAGATTGGCCCCCTCCCGATGAGAGGAGCATTGGTGATGACGATGTCGATGATTTCCCCCTCTCGAAGGGAAGTTTCCCCGGCAGAACAGCTCCGCTGGAGCCCTAGATTGGTTCCGCCAAGGTTCCGCCTCGTGGCGGCGGAGTCTCGTCCCGAAAGCTTGCTTATGATTTTTTCTCGAACGAAAGACTTCATATAGCATAAGATGGGCACCGGAGGGCCACCAGGGGGCCCACAAGGCAGGGGGGCGCACCCAGGGGGTAGGGCGCGCACCCCACCCTCGTGGCCAGGGTGTGGGCCCCCTCTGGTATTTTCTTAGCTCAGTATTTTTTATTATTTCCAAAAGCAACTTCTGTGGAGTTTCAGGACTTCTGGAGTTGTGCAGAATAGGTCTCTAATATTTGCTCCTTTTCCAGCCCAAAATTCTAACGTGTAATAACAACCCATAATGCAATAAATATTGATATAAAAGCATGATGCAAAATGGACGTATCATCTACCAGGCCTGATGTGTGCCTTGCCATAAGTCTGGTAGGGAGGTACCAAAGCAATCCAAGAGTGGATCACAGGACAGCGGTCGAGAATATCCTAAGTACATGAAAAGGACCAAGGGTATGTTTCTCGTTTATGGAGGTGACAAAGAGCTCGTCGTAAATGGTTACGTCGATGCTAGATTTGACACTGATCCAGATGACTCTAAGTCACAAACCGGATACGTATTTTTATTGAATGGTGGAGCTGTCAGTTGGTGCAATTCCAAGCAGAGCGTCGTGGCGGGATCTACGTGTGAAGTGGAGTACATAGCTGCTTCGGAAGCAGCTAATGAAGGAGTCTGCATGAAGGAGCTCATATCCGATCTAGGTGTAATACCTAGTGCATCGGGTCCAATGAAGATCTTTTGTGACAATACATGAGCTATTGCCTTAGCGAAGGAATCCAAATTTCACAAAAGAACCAAACACATCAAGAGACGCTTCAACTCCATCCGTGAACAAGTCAAGGAAGGAGACATAGAAATTTGCGAAATACATACGGATCTGAATGTAGCAGACCCGTTGACCAAGCTCTTCCATGAGCAAAACATGATCAGCACCAAGACTCCATGGGTTTTAGATTAATTACAATGTAATCTAGATTATTGACTCTAGTGCAAGTGGGAGACTGAAGGAAATATGCCCTAGAGGCAATAATAAAGTTGTTATTTTATATTTTCTTATTCATGATAATTGTTTATTATTCACGCTAGAATTTTATTGATCGGAAACCTAAATACATGTGTGAATACATAGACAAACACTAAGTCCCTAGTAAGCCTCTACTTGACTAGCTCGCTGATCAAAGATGGTTAAGGTTTCCTAACCATAGACATGAGTTGTCATTTGATAATGGGTTCACATCATTAGGAGAATGATGTGATGGAGAAGACCCATCCATTAGCCTAGCATTATGATCGTTCAGTTTTATTGCTATTGCTTTCTTCATGTCAAATACATATTCCTTTGACTATGAGATTAAGCAACTCCCGGATACAGTAGGAATGCCTTATGTGCTATCAAGCTTCACAATGTAACTGGGTGGTTATAAAGATGCTCTACAGGAATCTTCGAAGGTGTTTTTTGAGTTGGCATAGATCGAGATTAGGATTTGTCACTCCGAGTATCGGAGAGGTATCTCTGGGCCCTCTCGGTAATACACATCATAAGCTTGCAAGCAAACGACTAAGGAGTTAGTCACGAGGTGATCTATTACGGAACGAGTAAGGAGACTTGCCAATAACGAGATTGAACTAGGTATGAAGGTACCGATGATCGAATCTCGGGCAAGTAACATACGGATGGACAAAGGGAATTACGTATGTTGTCATAATGTTCAACCGATAAAGATCTTCATAGAATACGTAGGAGCCAATATGGTCATCTAGGTTCCGCTATTGGTTATTAACCGAAGAGGTGTCTCGGTCATGTCTACATAGTTCTCAAACCCGTAGGGTCCGCACGCATAACGTTCAATGACGATATAGTATTATATGAGTTATGTGATTTTGTGACCGAATGTTGTTCAGGGTCCTAGATGAGATCACGGACATGACGAGGAGTCTCAAAATGGTCGAGAGGTAAAGATTGATATATAGGACGATGGTATTCCTATCGGGTCACCGGAAGGGGTTCCGGGCACCCCCGGCAAAAGATATGGGCCTTATGGGCCAAGAGGGGAAATGCACCAGCCACTAGGGGCTGGTGCGCCGTCCATATGGGTCGAACCAAGGGGAGAAGTAAAGAGGGGAAGGGAAAGGAAAGGGGGGATTCGGCCTCCCCCTTCCCTTTCTCCCCCCTCCTCTTTCCTTCCCCCTCCGGCTAATATAGAGAAAGGTGTTTACAAGAGCCTTTCCAGGAGTAAGCAGTTTGAGGAAATTGTACGCAAGCAAGGAAGGCATCGGAAGAATCAAGGTATTGGTTTTGAACGAAAGTTCAATGCCAGATAGTGGGAAGAAGATCAGTTCCCCAAGACGAAGTTTGTTCCTCAACAAGAGAAGTATGATCCCACTTGTTTCAAAGGAACACAAGCTCAAGATGATCTTCCACCACAACACCACAAGCTAAAGCGCAAGGACAAGATTCAAGAAGAGATTGATTCATTTGAAGAAGCTCCTAAGGCCATGGTCAAGTGGGTTCCCAAGACTACGTCAAGTTCTACTTCATCAAGTACGACTACAACTAGAAGGATTCCCATCAAGTTGATGTGGATCCAAAAGAAGAAGAACTAGAGAGTTCTTGAGGGTGACTGCACCGACATACTTCACTTATATTCATTTTGGCAAGGACATGTGCAATCAACTTCCATATCTTGCACTAGTTCATGGAGTCACAAACCCTTTTGTTGGTAAGACAAGGGACAAGGTAACCTAATGCTTTCATGGACATCATCATATTTATGTTTCACTCTATGTCTATGGATATCCTTGCATGTTCCTTGTGGGACTAACCCATGTAGGTATTGAAAGTGAACAAATTCCAATGGATTGCTCCAAAAGATCTACATCAAAATTGAGCATCCACATCTTCACTATCTACATGAAGTCATCATTGACAAAACCCAAGGTTAGTTCATCCCTCTTAGGGGGGATATCACATCTAGGGGAGATTTGCTCTAAAAATTGAGCTAAAGCAACTCTAATGGTGTGAACACATTAATTCTTTATGTAAAAGTGGTAACCCAACTTGTGCTTAAAAGATGAGTATGACCTATGATCAAATGTTCTCATTTGACTCCTAAGTCAATATAGTCATATATAGATGACCTAGTCATCGCCAATTGCTTGATAGATGCTAGAGTGTTTCTGCATGCTTTTGTCACATGTTTTATTTTCTATCTTATTGTGTGAGCATGTTGGTTGCATAATTTTCTCCATTCGAGCACATCCATTTGTAGTTTTGATTGTTTGGTTTTTATTAGCCAAATGGATGGACAAGAATGCCAAAGAACTCCCTCTAGCTATCTATGATTTTTATCTTCTCAAATTCTATTAATGCTACATCACAAAATTTGAAAAAGTCTTTTTCGGACCCTCCGGGTCTGGAGCACTCGGAGCCACCGATCCGTCAAGTGCTGACTTCCAAAACCTCTTAGTGAATTTTGGTTAGACCAACACATTCATATTTGGTCCCACCGAAACCACTAAGTTGATCTAGGTTTTCACCTCGGTGCCACTGATTAGAACAATTCGGTCTCACCGAGTTGCAGCAACTGCAAGCAGTTTTGCATCTCGGTGCCACCGAACCGTTCCACTCGGCGCCACCGATAGCTAATGGGTATATATACCGCAGCCCGACGTTTGAAATTCCTTCAAACACTCGAGCCCCCCCCCCCCCCATTGCTGCCGCTCTTGGTCTCCGGATCTTCGTCGTCTCCACGTGTGCATCGTCGTCGCAGGTCTCCGCCGCCGTCAACGGGAATCACCTCTGTCGTTGCCGCCATAGCGAGCCATTACCAAGTTAGGGTATGTTTTGGCCCCTTTATGAAATTTCCTTTCTCTGATTCAATGCATAAAGTAAATGCATGCATTCTTCCCACGATTGAAAGCTTTCTATCCACAAAAAAAATCCTTTAGACTAGTTTTGATGCAAAATCTTAGGGTTAGGTTTCCGCCGAAGTCATCTCGGACCGACCGAATTGAAGTTTTCGGTCCCACCGATTGGCTCAGGCCATTGCACTAAGTGCATCTCGATCGGACCAAAATGTACTAATCGGTGAGATCGAAAGCAATTTCTCAGTGAAACCCTAGCATCTCGGAGTCACCGAACTGCAACTCGGTCTGACGAAACTGCATGTTTAGGCTCTGTTAAGTGCTTCAGTGTTATTAAATCGGTAGCTCCGAAATGCTTTCTGCAGAAAACTAAGCTTAAGATTTTGAATCAGCTTTTGCAAAAACCAGCTGTCTTTTTTATGCTCATCCTATTCTACCTAAATCCATCTATTCACACGCTCTGTTGCAGAGATGTCTGAGGCCAATGATAGACTACTGCAGGATGCTGCTAACGCGACACTACGATCAGAGACCATTAACCCGTGAAACAATGGGAGACACTGCGGTTTACCATCGAGGTTTGCTCATGTATGGTCCTTTCGCTAATAGCACATTATTGTGCAGTTGCAGGAACCATTCTAATATTTAGGTTTCTTATAATTTGGTCTTCAACATGTAGGTCCTGCTGTCAGAGGCTTAGACCCATTGTCGGGGATATACCCCGCGGTATGACCCGGCCGGAAATATGACCCAGCTAGGACTTGGTGTTTCATTGACAAACCACCCGAGCCTGGTGACTCATTGCTGACCCAGCAGATCGTAAGTTGGCAGACAGTTATAAGCCAGATGGTAAGCCGGCGGACAGATTATAAGCTAGATTATAAGTCAGATTGTAAGCCAGATGGTAAGCCGGCGAACAGACCATAAGCCAGATTATAAGTCAGATTGTAAGCCAGATGGTAAGCCGGCGGACAGATTATAAGCCAGATTATAAGTCAGATTGTAAGCCAGATGGTAAGCCGGTAGATGTTAAGCCAGATGGTAATAGAGTCGCCTCGGGTTAATAAGCCCGAGACGTTAAGAAGCCCATGACGTTAAGAAGCCCATGGAGAGAAGCCCGTGATGAGAAGTCAGAATAGTTTAAGTCCCAATCCGAGTTGGACTCTACATGTAACCCTCCCCTTCAACTTATATAAGGAGGGGCAGGGCACCCCAAGAGGGGCAGAGGAATAATCGCTAAGGCTACACATAACTAGGAGAGCCAATTTTATGGCGACTCCCTCATGAGCATAATGAGACCTAGCCACAAATAGCATGTTACCGGATGATGTTTCCCGAGGCCCAAAGTTGTCTAAACCCTTGTCTTGTGTTGCATCTCTCGATTCTGATCAACCCCTCTCAAGCTACCACGTAGATGCGTTGGCCTCACGACTAAGTCCTCACACTAGGACATCTGCCATGACAATTCCATGACAGTTGGTGCCCACCATGGGGCTCGCGCACGATGGTGTTGAGTTCTTGGAGGGATCATTTCCTAGGGTTTTGAGAAGTTCGCAATTTTCTGGATGGATAGACTCATCTTGGAAGGATCTGCAACATCAGCCTCAAGTTCATCAATGCAGATTTTGCAATATGTGAGATTTAAGTGAGAGAATAATTAGGGTTATGGTCGATCCGCTGAAGCCGCCTCTGCTGCGTTGAGCCGCTGGCCGTCGAGTTTTTCAAGCCACTGGCCTCCGCTGCCTTCTGAGTCGCCGGGGTAGTACCGAGTCGCCCCTGTCAGGTGTTGAGCCGCTGGGGCCGCACCTGTCATGTGTTAAGCTGCCCCGATGACTCACCTCTGCTGAGACGCTGGCCTGCGGTGATACTGAGCCAACCCGGACTCGACTTCGTCTTCAAATCGCCACCGCCTCGAGCCGAGCCCCGCATCGCCTACCGCGCCGGATTGAGCCACCCCAGCCTCGTTTCCGAGTTGCCGCCGTCTGAGGGTCATTGCATCAAGTTTTTTTTCCTATGGGTCTCCTCATCCGCCATAACGCATCAAGCCGCCGGGACTGAGCCGCCTCGGCCGTGCCATTTCTGAAGTAAGCCGCACCTCCCCGCGTGTGACCTGCCTTCGCACCCGCCTCCGTCACCGAGTCGCCGACCGCTGCTATGACTCGCCTCGCGCCCCCAGCACTTTGCCTCCTTTGCCAAAGAGCCACCCGAGTCACTCTAAGTCATCGCCGCGACCACCACGACCCTGCTTGGTTGCCTCCGTTTTCTGCCGCACCTAGGGTCGCCCTCGCTGGACTTACCTCCACCTCGACCGCGTTCTAAGCCGTCGCCGTTGTGCTTCGCTGAGCTGCTGTGGCCTGCCACTTCAGCCGCTGAGCCTTGAGTCGCCTCGATCGCCTCCTCTATGGTAGTGCGGCTCGCTGGCCTCGCTGGCCTTGCTCCAGGTCAGCCGCCTTCATCTCAAAACCGCTATCGTCTGCTTTTAACCCGCCATCGCCACGGCTTCTACTACCACTACTGCTCCCCTGGCAAGTGTGCTAGGCCGCCCGTCATTGAGCTGCCAGCAGCTTATGGCCAAGACCAACATGGCTATATCAAGGAATTTTCTCTTCTTCACCACACACTGCCGATTTTTTCAAACCTCGGTGTCTACGGACAGAAAACAGCGGCCGCTGATCAGGTGCCGTGTGGGATGGCTGGACCTAACTGCTCGGCTGATTCACTGTTAAAAGCCCACTAAGGTTCAAACGTCAGGACGGAAGTGTGCATGAGTGCTTCCTACGTGCATGGTAGGGTGTTGCATGTCTTATACAGTTCAATCCGCGACTCCATAAGATGACAAGATTGCATGAAGATCAAAGCAGAGCGCCATTTGTATTCATGCAAAAATTGACATGCAGATTCATTTGGTTTAACTGGCTCTAAGTGGCACTTGATGCTACTCACGTGGGATTAAGATAGCACTTGTTGCAATCCATGTAAAGGCCATGGTCCAGGAGTAATAATACAAATGATTCACACTTTCTTCTGCTATTTTCATCATCAGTACAAAAATGCCAGCGATTCGGCATTGTTCGTACGGAACTTCAACAACATCTTTCTACATCATGCTAGACGACGGATACGCGGACCACGCTCCAGCAGTTGCAGATCAAAGACAAAAACAACGCCGCTCAAAAAATCTGGTCAATTACTATGAGGTGCACGGTATGTGTATGGAACAGTCACCTAAATAAACCAGGTGATATTTATCCTCTATATTTTGTTAAGTACATGTTGATTTCCTTCGACAAACAACTACTCTGCCCTGTTGTATTTTTGTACGCAGGACAATTATGCACTACAAACGTGGTTTGTACCACGGGTACGAAACATGCACTAGCAACATTACGCCCGGCGTTCGTCCGTGCCACATTACCCGGTAAATGGACGCATGCTGGGACAGTGCCAAACATCACTTTTGCACTAGCGCTTGTCTGTGTCGTGTTGTTCGGTGGATACATACGTGAGTCGCTGCCCCTGCTACATCAACACAACGCGATTGACTCGCCCAATCAGGCAGTTTAACCGTGCTTGCAATTAACTCACCCGTCTGCGCTGGCTTACAATGCCGCGGCGGGTTCATCTATCTGCTCCCACGGCCGATTTGGCCATGGTTGATTTCAGCTTTACCGTGGTGATCATAAATTCCGCGGTGGATAACTTCTGGCCTGACTTATCAGGTGAAATCCATCCAGTATATTTTTATATTACGTATTGCTTTCTTTAAAAGAGCAATTACTCTGTCTTGCAAGTTCTTCAATGCAGGACAAGTTGTCTACTGCAAAATTGACTATTATATCACTGAGCTGTTGAATGACTCATACCGGTTTATATCACGGTCAAGCATGGAGAATCTCAAGACAACTCCTTGAGTCGTCTTAAGATTCGGGGGTTATGATGACATGACTTAGCATATTTTGCCAGATTCAAGATCTCCGGGTCATTGGAGGGAAGAGTAACCCGGCCCTGGAGGCTACTGCCTTATTAGCGAATATTTAAAGGCCATCAGAAAATTTCCAGCTTAAAAAGAAGGATTCCGGTTCAAAATCCGGCTCAAGGTAAATCTGTCTCTCAAGAAGCTTTGAAGCTTTCAATATCCGGTTTGAAATTCTGGTTAAAAAAGAATTCATCTCTCGCAAGTTCGAATTCTTAGAAAAATTAAAGGTTGCCAAAGAGAACTTGCTGCCATGATGCGCGGGTCAAACATGGGTATCCCGCCTTATTGGCTTATCTTATTGGTCACTTGGGGGCTTCCTGCTCAATGAGCATAGCTGTGCTTACCCTCTTGCTCCGGCTTACACGCCTTATTACAAATCACTTGGAGGCTTGATGCCCGAGTTACAGAGACCAAAGAGAGTTTGTTGCACAACACAACTCAAACATAGGTACCCGGCGAGCACAGCTCAGAAATATATCACTTGGGGGCTTCCTGGTCATCGAGCATAGCTATGACTACCCTTGTAGATCCGGCTTATATGCCTGAAATAAAATGTTACTTGGGGGCTCTTTGTTCAACGGACAAGAGTTTTATGACCCTTGTAATAGGCTTAAAAGCCAGGTGTATTCACCTAAAAACCCGGGTTATCCTTCCTTTTTAAGTCTGCAACTCCGCCCAGGTAATCCTGGAACGACCTGCCGTACTTTTGACAAGTCAATCTTATACAGACCCTGAACTTGTCAAAGTTAAAACGAATATTGGTTATGTGAGGTCCGGCTTATAAGGTTTGTATGAAGGTTTAACTCAGTGGATGTGCGGCCCTTGAAAGCACTTGATTTTTTAGGCCTGGCCGCCTATGAAAGCCTTGATTTTTTGTTACTTGGTTTGAACACTTTTTGAGGTTCCTCTCCTGTGACATATTAATACATGGTTAAAAACCGATGAGGTCTATGATGCCTTATGGTTCATACATGAAACTACCCGGTGTTTATTAACCTAGCCTGGCTTTGGACTATAAGTCGCTAGTGTATGATGATCTTATATACTTGGAAGCGCTATGCTCTAAGTTTTGGGATATTACCCCTTGCTTCATACGGCGTATTAAGCCGGCGATATATGTCAATTGCACAAAGCTTTGTACGCTCAATCTTTTGGGTTATCACCCTTATTGCGCTGGTATAATAAGCTGGCAGCATGAACAAAAATCACAGGTATGATATTTTTGTTATGATTATATATGGTTATGATTAAACCGACCTTGGTTATGGACTGTTTTAGTCACCAGTGGTGTTATATGGACCCGCCCCGCGGTAAACCGCCAGGGCACTTGTGATTTGTTTGTGTGCAGGAACTGGTTTCCAAACCGGATTATTTTATTCAAATCTTGAATAGCAAACATGGCTGGATTTTTATTATGGTTATCAATAACCAGTATTATGACTGAGTTTTCAAAGTTGCTTCAGCGCAATGGCTATTACTTTATCAATGGATATGATTTATTCTGCAATGGAAGGAATAGTCCCGAGTTGCTGCAGGCTTACGGCCCAGCACTTGGGGGCTACATTATTCAGATTAAGATTATATCAAATATGGAAGTCCCATGTCGCTGCAAGCATGCACCATGACACTTGGGGGCTAATGCAAGGACATTTTTACTTGCTTTATTGAAGACCCGACTCATCACATTATAATGAGCCGGCCCTTGGGGGCTACCAATTGCTCCTGTCAAAAATTCAAGGTACACAAGCCTTAATACATTATTTTGAAGGGTTCATTGCTCAGTTGGTAGAGTACAAAGCTCTTAACCTTATGGACGTGGGTTCGAGCCTCATGGTGGGGTTTACATCATATGATGTTATTTTCAATGAAGTATATATAAAGTCCCATCTTAGTATTGTCTTGCTATTCTGGCCCTTGGGGGCTACACGTTGTTGTTCAAGTCTACATGATCATATCTACAAAGTCCATGCTCATTATTGCATAATGACCCGGCCCTTGGGGGCTACACTGGTTGAAACTTTTATGGGTATAGGGCAATTACAAGTCCCAGGTTGCTGCAAGCATGACAACCCGGCACTTGGGGGCTACATATGTGGAATATTCAGTTCTGACTAGTGATTGAGATGAGCAAACTGGATTTCTTCAAGGTGGTGACATTTATATTGAAGCAAGTGTTAAGTGGTTTCTACACTCCCTTCCTAATACTTGGGGGCTACAAGTGATATGCATATAAGGGAGGTACATTTTCAAGCTTGATGTTAACAACAATTATGACCTGGTGCCATCAATATTTACTAGTCGGCAATTTTGGCAATGATAAACCGGCAAGTTTTTCATCTTCAAGCCGGCTGAAGATCAGATGAGTATTTCAAAGACCAATATTTCTTAAGTATTGGGAGCTAAGTCAAATGAATTATTCTTCACAATATTTCTCTGTGAGAAACCAACGTCAGCAAATTGATTATGAATCTGGCCTATTGACCCGGATTTTCTAGAAGAAGGAAATGACAAGGAATTAAGGACGATCAGGTGCCGGCTTACAAGAATTCTTAACCCGGAGCATAATCTGTCAAAATTGTTCTTGTGTTTGTTTTACAGGATCAGTTTAACATGGATAGATCCAAATTAAATTTGGGGCTAATGTCGGGAATATACCCCGCGGTATGACCCAGCCAGAAATATGACCCGGCTAGGACTTGGTATTTCATTGAGAAACCACCTGAGCCTAGTGACTCATTGGTGAACCGACAGATTGTAAGCCGGCGAACAATTCTAAGCCAGATGGTAAGCCGGCAGAAAGATTATAAGCCCGATTATAAGTCAGATTGTAAGCCAGATGGTAAGCCGGTGGACAGATCATAAGCCAGATTATAAGTCAGATTGTAAGCCAGATGGTAAGCCGGCGGACAGATTATAAGTCAGATTGTAAGCCAGATGGTAAGCCGGCAGATGTTAAGCCAGATGGTAAGCCAGATGGTAAGTCAGATTGTAACAGAGTCTCCTGGGGTTAATAAGCCCGAGACGTTAAGAATCCCATGACATTAAGAAGCCCATGGAGGGAAGCCCGTGATGAGAATTCAGAATAGTTTAAGTCCCAATCCGAGTTGGACTCTACATGTAACTCGCCCCTTCAACTTGTATAAAGGAAGGTCAGGGTACCCCAAGAGGGACAGAGGAATAATCGTTAAGGCTAGACATAATTAGGAGAGCCGGTTTTACAGCGACTCCCTCATGAGCATAATGAGACCTAGCCACAAACATCATGTAGGGTTGTTACCGGATGATGTTTCCCGGGGCCCGAAGCTGTCTAAACCCTTGTCTTGTGTCACGTCTCTCGATTCCGATCAACCCCTCTCAAGCTACCGCATAGATGCGTTGGCCTCACGACTAAGTCCTCACACTAGGACATCTGCCGTGACAATTCCATGACACCCACTGTTCGACCCATTTTGCATATGGGGAAATGAGATGTCCATGAATATCGGTCAAGTCAAGAAACTCAGAAGGACTGTTAGGATGAATAAACTTGCGACGAATAAGAGCAAGATCTTTGTTTGCACAATGATGAAGACCTCAGTAAACTACAGGATGGTACTAAATCTTTTACCTTGTTTTTGCCCCTTGCGCCGTTTCAAAATTTATAACAGCGATTTATGCATATCTTTGTTTTTAGTACTTTTCAAAGCAGTTCACCGATGATTTCCTCTCAAACCAACTGCATGGTCAAGAGGCAAGGAAGGTATTCATTTGAAAGTGCAACTAATCCCTGGGTCGTTTTGGTAATTCATAACAACATATAGCTCATTGAACTAACATCCTTTCAAGTTTATTATTTTAGAAAGTTCAATGATTGGCATGGCATGGACTAGGGATGTGGACCCCTCAAAATGCTAAGGACAAATATTGGGAAAAGCTCAAGACTCTTCATTTATATTTTAGTGATCCAAGATCATATTGAGCCCATAGGAAAAGCTAATACTATTAAAAGGGGATGAGGTGTTGCTTAATAGTCTACTTGCTCAAAATGCTTAGTGATATGCTCCAAAGCCCTCAACTATTTTCTCAAATCCAAATATGTCCTAAACCTAAAGTCAAACTCGGCCCCACTGATTTGATTCATCCAGCGCCACCGATTTCACTTGACATAGCCATAACCAGAAACCCTAATCAGTTCGGTCTCACCCATAGGGATCTCGGTCTCACCGATATGAGGTTGCAAACTCTCTATTTCCCTTCGTAATGTTTTGGTCTCACCAAAATGAGCGATCGGTCCCACCGAATTCGCAGTGCAAACTCTCCGTTTCCCTTTCGTAAGGTTTCGGTATCACCGAAAGGAGCGATCGATCCCACCAAGTTTGCATGACCAACTCTCTGTTAGCCTATTATTGAAATCGGTTTCACTGAGTTTGTGTAATTGGTCAAACCTAGATGAGGTTTTGCCCTAACCCTAGCTCTCGGTCCCACCGAGTTGATCATGTCAGTCCCACTAAAAATCCTAACTTTCACATTTTGAATTGAATCGGTCTCACTGAGTTCATATATTCGGTCTGACCGAGTTGGCTCCAATGTGTGTAATGGTTAGATTT
Organism: Aegilops longissima; assembly: GCA_021605205.1. Lineage (NCBI taxonomy): Eukaryota > Viridiplantae > Streptophyta > Magnoliopsida > Poales > Poaceae > Aegilops > Aegilops longissima. Next base: position 75,043 of record JAHIAM010001053.1, on the reverse strand, counting down.
TGTGTGGAGGCTATATATACCCCTCCACCCTCCTCTCCATTAGTGAGAGGGCCATCAGAATGTGCCTACACTTCCACTACTCATTTTCTAAGAGAGAACCAACTACTCATGTGTTGAGACCAAGACATTCCAATCCAACCACAAGAATCTTGATCTCTAGCCTTCCCCAAGTTTCTTTCCACTCAAATCATCTTTCCACCATAGCCAAATCTGTGAGAGAGAGAGAGTTGAGTTTTGGGGAGACTATCATTTGAAGCACAAGAGCAAGGAGTTCATCATCAACACACCATCTATTACCTTTTGGAGAGTGGTGTCTCCTAGATTGTGCCAAGTTATAAAGACCCCAAGCCAACGAAAGTCATTGGTAGAATTGTTGCTCATGAGATGTCACTCAAGGATAAATAAGAGCTTCACAACAAGTCTAGTGGTGCTTACAAATCTTCATGTGATGCTCCTACAACATCAAGCGAGAAACGATTCTTCTGTGAAGAATTGAGCCTAATGGTGAAGAACTTAAACAAGTTCTACAAGAGTAGAAGCAAAGAAAGAAGTTCCAATTCAAGGTCCTACAATGACAGAAGATCTTCTAGTCGTGATCACAATTGCTACAATTGTGGAAGACCCGGACACTACTCTAGTGAGTGTACGACTCCCTACAAAAGAAGAGAAGACTCACCTAAAAGGAGAAGCAAAAGAGAAGAATCACCACCAAGAGAAAGAAGGAGTAGATATGATCGTTATGAACGAAGACCCTCTCGCGGAAGCAAGGATTCGGAAAGGAAGGACAAGTCATCAAACAGCTAAACAAGACGAAGACATCAAGATCATGTTGGTGAATGGGTATCTGGCTCTGACTCCGATAACTACTCCGAGAAAAGCTATCATTCCGACTCTGAATATACTCAAGATGAAGGTGTTGCCGGTCTTGCACTTGTGTCATCCAACTCCTATGACATATTTGATTCACCAAATGAAGGGATTGGAAGATGCTTCATGGCTAAAGGCCCAAAGGTATCACACCCCGAGTATGTTGATTTCAATAGTGATGAAGATGATTTGCTAGGTGATGTCGGTGTACTAAAGTTTGGGCCTTTAGCACCCCAGACTTGTGCACGGGCAGTCGTAACCCTACACATGGCAAAGTGTGAAGAGGGAGAGCGGGGACAGATACAAGACTTAGAAAAACAGCCAAGTCAGAGAACAGAGGACAAGTTGGATCCCCGGCAAAGGCCTTGCCGGGGCGGCTTGTGAGACCCCGGCGAGGTTCTTGCCGGGACGACTTACAAAGCACCACTATGGTTGAGAGCTCTGACACCATCGACAATGTTAAGGCCAGAATCCAAGGGCACGCGCGTAGTGGCGTACAGATCTTTGTGGAGGCCAGAAGACGAGACGCCAGCAAGATCCCAGCCGAGGATGCCCACGAGGCCCCGGCAAGATCCTTGTCGAGGATGCCCATGAGGCCCCGACAAGATCCTTGCCGGGGACATCGACAAGACCGTGGCCATACTCGGTTGCCCAGTCACCACTCCAGTGCGGGGGCTAACCTGCCAGCCTGGCAAGCACCTGCGTGGTGACATGCAGATCTTCGCGAAGACCCTGCCACCTCTCCAGTGCAGCAGCTGGCCAGCCAACTTGGCACTGCATGCCCCATCGGCATGGACGCGTGTCAAGATGGGGCGGGGAGGCAACAGATGGGACGAGCTCTCTGCCTGTCCCCGATAAAGCTAGGGGGCACGTAAGCGGCACATTTAATGTGTTTGTCCTTAGATGACCGAGATAAGCATGTGTACCGTGGCAGTTTACAGCTCCTACGTACACTGTAGTTACTTTACACCTCCTGTATGCCATTGTGGCAGCCCCTTGGTCATATAAAAGGAGGCCCACGACATACTGGAGGAGGATTCGACTTTTTGGACCTCTCGGCCCAGCTTGCGTGCGCAGCAACGAGCTGAAGCTCAAGAACACTCAATACACAACCAAGCAGGACTAGGGTTTTACGCATCTCTGCGGCCCGAACCTGGGTAAAGACCCGTGGTGTTGATCACTAGATCTGCTCTTTGCTTAGCCCCTGTTCCCAACCAAACCGTAGAAGGGATCCCCATGGTCCCATAGGTGTTGTTTCCCCGACAGGCGATGATGATTTACTTGTTGACAACTCTAGTGATGAAAACAATGATGAAATTGCTATTAATCATGATAATCAAGATAAAACGAATGATGATGATAAGAAGGAGATTGAGCGTCTAACTAAAGAACTAAACACTCTTAAGTTAGCTCATGAAACTACCTTAGAGGATCATCGAGAGCTTTTAAAGACTCATGAGAAGCTACGCTTTGAAAAGCTCAATCTAGAGCAAGAGCATGGGTTCTTAAAAGCAATCAATGATGATCTTCGTAAGAAAAGTTCTTACATTGCCAAGCGTTTACTCTTGTCTACTTACATGCCACAAGTTAAATCTAGCAACAAGAGCAAGAAAGATTCTTCTTCTAGTAGTAACAATAATCATGTTACATCCAATATTGTTGCTTCTAGTAGTTCTGTCGATTCCACTAATGATTCTCTTAGCCAAGTTACACTTGAGCAAGAAAACAGCTTATTGAAGGGAATTATAGAGAAAGGTGTTTACAAGAGCCTTGCCGAAAGTAAGCGATTTGAGGAATTTTACGCAAGCAAGGAAGGCACCAGAAGAATCAAGGTGTTGGTTTTGAACGCAAGTTCAATGCCAATGGAGTTGGGTGGGAAGAAGATCAATACCCCAAGACAAAGTTTATTCCTCAACTAGAGAAGTATGATCCCACTTCTTTCAAAGGAACACAAGCTCAACACGATCTTCCACCACAAGACCACAAGCTAAAAGGCAAGGACAAGCTTCAAGAGGAGATTGATGCATTTGAAGAAGCTCCTAAGGCCTTGGTCAAGTGGGTTCCCAAGATTACATCAAGTTCTACTTCATCAAGTACGACTAAAACTCCAAGGATTCCCATCAAGATGTTGTGGATCCCTAAGAAGAAGAACTAGAGAGTTCCTGAGGGTGACTCCGCCAATAAACTTCACTCATATTCTTTTGGCAAGGACAGGTGCAATCAACTTCCATATCTTGCACTAGTTCAAGGAGTCACAAACCCTCTTGTTCGTAAGACAAGGGACAAGGTAACCAAAAGCTTTCGTGGACAACATCATGTGTGCTCTATGTCTATGGATATCCTTCTGTGTTCCTTGTGGGACTAACCCATGTTGGTATTGAAAGTGCAACTCACTCCAATGGATTGCTCCAAATGATCTGTCGGATTTCGGGTTCTGGCAAAACCCTTGAGGTTCGAACACTGGGGTGCGCACGAAGATCTTTCCCTACCTAATCACGCCCTCACCCTCACCGCGATCTCAAAGCTTAGCGCGTCAAACCCATAGAAAGAGAGACACGAGAGTTTATACTGGTTCGGGCCACCGATGTGGTGTAATACCCTACTCCAGTGTGGTGTGGTGGATTGCCTCTTGGGCTGAGGATGAATAGCTACAAGGGGAGAACAACCTCCAGAGGAGAGGTGCTCTTGTGCTTCATGAACTTGTGTGGTCGAGGATGATCTGAATGATCCGTCCCCTCCTATGGTGGTGGCTAGTCCTATTTATAGAGGCCCTGGTCCTCTTCCCAAATATTGAGCGGGAAGGGATCCCACAACAGCCAAATTCAAAGGGAGACAACTAGTACAAGTTATCCTGAGTAAAGGTGGTCTTCGCCTGCCAAAGGCTCTGGTGGTGATGCCGTCTTGGGCTCCACGGTGACCTTCGTCCTGTTGTCCTGCTGGTCTTGGTCTCGTTGCACCGATATGGAAACCTTTGCCTGATGCCTCGGGACTCCTCGCCTGCGCTTGCCTCTTTAGCACCAAAGAGGAAACGAGGACAGTGCGTGCACTGGCGCCCGCCTGGCTTCGGTCGTCATGGCTTGCGTCACAGGAACCTCGCGAGGTGTCCCTCGCCTTGATCTCTCCGCCCCTCACGAGCCGGCCTGGTGAGGCCGTCCCTGAGGAGGCCTTGCATCGTCCGCCCCGCGAGGCTTGGCCCCTCGCGAGGGTCTTGAGTGTTTGCTGCTGAAGATGGGTCATACAGAGCCGCTAGAGAAGCCATGCTGTGGGCAGCAGGCAGGCAAGTCTGGGGACCCCCGTTCCCAGGGCGCCGACAGTAGCCCCCGGGCCCAAGGCGCTCTCGGACTTGGCTTCGAGGCGAAGCCAAAGGGCAAGTGCGGAATGCCACGGGCCCCAACAGCCTGCGACCCCTCTTGACGCATGGCGATTGATTGGACGTGGGCGTCTCCGCTTCCCCACGCTGCCTCAGCAACTGCCCGACTTGACGAGTCCCTGCTGCATGCAGAGAAAAATCATCATTACCTGTGATCATGGGGATCGCCGGTTGGCCTTCTCCCGCTATAAATGAGGAGGGGGCAGAGTCCCCGTTGCTCATCTCTTCCTGCTCTGTTCTCTTCTTCTTCCCCGCTCCATTGCTAGTAGTGACCCCCATGGCGCCTACGAAGAGGTTCTCGGCCGTAGAAAAGGGGAAGGCCCGCCAAGAGGGGCCCGGCTCTCCGCCGCCCAAGCGTGGGCGCGTCCATCCCCGTAGGCATTCAGTGGCCCCTCGCAGCCGCGGCGGCACCTCTTCTCGTGGTGGGACTCGCCAGATCATGGCAGCCCCGTCGATGAAGGGAAGCGCGCCATGGTCGCACGGCCTCCCTAGCCGTGCTTCCACTTGGCGGAGGTGCTGTCGGAGTTTGTCGTGTGGTCGGGGAACCCGGCCGGCACCTGGCTTCAGCTCCCACGCTTCTTCGCCGGAGAGCTGTTGACCAAAGGTCCAGGCGGGCTCTGGCTGCAGGCAGACGACTGCTGCAGCAAAGCTTCGTTGGTCGCGGTCGAGATCTCCATCGCAGGCAACACAGCCCTGGCCCGCGGCTGGCAGACGTTTGCCCGCGTGCGCGGCCTGGGCAGTCGGTACACCCTCCACTTCAAATATGACGGCAATGCGACCCTCTATGTGAGGGTGTTCGGAGAAGACCGCCGCCCCATCGGGTGCTGCCCCGAGGACAACGACGGCGGCGACGTGCTTGGCCTTGGCGACAGTCGAGACGAGGGTGAGGGTGGTCTTGCCTTCGGCGCTGGCCGCTGCTCGCCCAGCTACGGCGATTCTCCCTTCGGCGATAGCTACAGCAGCGGCGGCTACGACCAGCCGCCACGCCGCCGCACCCGCTTCGAGGGTGGCAGCGGGCCGTCTCGTCACCGCGCCCCAGTGAAGCGCGAGGAGGGGTCCGGCTGAGCTCAGGAGAGCGTCATGAGTCCATCCTCGTGAGCTGTTGCAGGGGCACGCGCTGCTTTGGTTTCGTTCTTCCTTTCCTTCCTACATTAAGAGAGACAAGTATGGGGCCCCGTAGGGGCGTGCAATGAACCATGGTTTCCAAGTTGCTATGCTATGTTTATTATTCCTGTGACGCGTTGCAGCATTAACGTTTTACGTAGGCATGTAGAAATAACTTAGCTTGGCATGCTCGAAGTAGTTTTCGCCTCATGAGGCGCACATTTCCCAGTACCTGGCGAGGCCTCCTTGGCCTGGAAGGCGTCTAGGAACTGCAAAAATTCGTTAGGAAACTCTTATTCTTCCGAGCCCTGGTCGCAGGCGCCGCTGGCCACGATCTAGCGCTTCGCATCACGGTACTAGAGGGGCACGGATTGAGAGAAGTGCGCCAGCTTATGAGCTCGAACGAGGGTGCCCAGGAAAAAACCTTGGCGAGGGCACCTGTCCAGCCCCCTCGCGAGGCGTGCGGGAGAGAGTACAGGTCAAAACAAGGAACCGAAGGTAGAAACGGGGGCAAAAGGCGATGGAACCAAGCCAGCAAGGAACACCAGAAAGCAAATTTTCATTAAAGAGGGGCAAGCCAACTACGGAAAGCAAATGAAAATCCGCGTCCGGCACCTAGTCTAGTCTTCTTGTCTTCTCACCAGCGCGGAGCTAAGTGCTGCCACTATGACGTGGGAGGGAGCCCCCGAGGCCCGAGGGCGGCACTCCTAAGACTCTGGGGCATGTACAGCCCCACTCATTATTACGTGAGAGTGTCACGAGCGGAGACCTTCATAGGCACTGGGCCTTCTTCATAGGTGTCGGGCCTTTCTTCATGGGTAGAACTTCCGGAGGTGCTGGATGTTCCAGGCTCTGGATAGGTACCCCGTCCTGTGTCTCCTGGCGCATGGCGCCAGGCCTGGAGACGTGGGCGACCCTGAACGGGCCCTCCCACATGGGCGATGTGCAGCCCTTCCCTGGAGAGCACCCACCTCAGGATGAGGTCGCCCACATCGAGCATCCTGGAGCGGATGCTGCGACAGTGATACCGCTGCAGCGCCTGCTGGTATCTTGCCGCCCGGGGTGTGGCTTCACAACGGCGTTCCTCCCCCAGCATGAGGTCCATCCCCCGCATGGCATCCTGTTGCGCCTCATCAAACGCTAGGACCCGCGCGGAGCGATGCTTGACCTCGTGAGGGAGAACCGCTTCTGCTCCGTAGACGAGGAAAAACGGGGTCACGCCTATTGGCTTGGTGGCGGTGGTGCAGATGGACCACACACAGACTGGAGCTCATCATGCCAGCCCCTGCCGCAGGCCTCAAGCTTCTTCTTGAAGGTCCTAGTCTTGAGGCCTCTCAGGACCTCCGCGTTGGCGCGTTCGCCCTGACCATTGCTCCTGGGGTGTGCCACCGAAGCGTAGCAGATCTGCGTTCCAAGGTTAGTACAATATGTCTTGAAGAGATTGCTAGTGAACTACGAGCCGTTATCGGTGATGATGCGGTTGGGGACCCCAAACCGGATCACGAGACCCTTGATGAAATTTACCGCAAATCCGGCCGGGATGGTGCGGACGGCTTCTACCTCCGCCCACTTGGTGAACTTCTTGATGGCGAGGTAGAGGTAGCGGTAGCCCCCAGGAGCTCGAGGGAACGCGCCCAAGATATCCAGCCCCCAGACCGCGAATGGCCACAAGAGTGGGATGGTCTGGAGGCCCTGAGCTGGCTGAAGGATCTGCTTGGCGTGGAATTGGCATGCCTCACAGGACTTCACCAGCTCGGTTGCGTCGTTGAGCGCCATAGGCCAGTAGAACCCACTGCGGGATGACTTGCCGACGAGGGTTCGTGATGACGAGTGGTGCCCGCAGTCTCCGCCATGTATGTCAGCTAGTAGCTCTTTCCCCTGTTCCCTAGAGATACAACGCAAGGTAACGTCATTTGACCGCTTCCCGTATAACTCACCGTCCTGGATGCAGTATGCCGTGGCCTGCCGAGCCACGCGCTCCGCGTCCTCCTCCTTCTCCGGCAGCGTCCCTTGCGTCAGGTATTCCTTGAACTCCATGGTCCAGCATCCCTCCTAAGGCTGGAGCGCCAAGAGTAGGCACGCTCTTGAGGTCGGGCCGCAAGCCGGGGCTCTCGAGGCAGGTGGTTGGGGAAGCTCCTCCCGAGGCAGCGCCGACCTTGAAAGTGGTGGTGTTGTCGATGGCTTGAAGAGCCGCTCCTCGAAGACACCAGGCTCTTGGGGTAGCCACTTGGATGCTCTCTTGGCAATGTCGTCGGCTTCCTTGTTGGTGGCGCAGGGCACGTGCTGCAATTCTAGGCCCAAGAACTGCTTTTCCATTTTGCATACCTCCACGAGGTATGCCTCCATGTGCTCGTCCCTCGGCTCATATACCTTGTTGGAGAACTTGACGAGAAGCTGCGAGTCGCCCTTGATGGTGAGGCACTTCACCCCCAGAGCCACCGCAGCCTTAAGGCTAGCTATGAGGCCTTCGTACTCTGCTATGTTGTTGGAGACCTTCTCACCCGGCTGGAAGCAGAGCTGCACGGCGTAGTAGAGCTTGTTCTGGGTGGGCAGATGACCACTGCTCCAGCCCCCACGCCCTGGCGCGCAAACGCGCCATCGAAATACATCACCCAACCGTCTGGCGCTTCAGTTCCTAGCGAGAGGGACCGATCCTCGCCTGCTTCAAGCTCTGGGGCATCCGTCCATTCTACCACGAAGTCGGCGAGTGCGGCTCCCTTGATGACCCTGGTTGTGCTAAACTCTAGCTAGAATGCCTGCAGCTCGATATTCCACTCGGCGACTCTTCCAGCAGCGTTGGGGCTCCTGAGTACCCTCTCTAGTGGGTAGGCCGAGACAACCTTGATTGGGTGACCTTGAAAGTAGTGTCGTAGCTTACGCGAGGCCACCAAGAGCACGAGCAAGAGTTTCTGAGGCATGGGGTACCGCGCCCTTGCATCCCGTAGTACCATGCTGACGAAGTACACTGGGTGCTCAACAAGGGCAGGCACGTTAATGGGACCCGCGTCTGTCGGAGGTTGGGGTGCCTCCTGAAGCGATGGGACCTCCGGAGCCTGGTTGCCCATTAGGGCCTCAGTGGGCCTAAGGTCGCCATCCTGCTGAGCCGGGTCATTCGTAGGCGTGGCTGCAGCCCCCGCGGTGTCCTTCAGGTCTTGTGTTGCCCTGGCTGGGGGTGCGGTTCAACCGACGTGTCCTTGGTCTGGCGCACTTCCCGAACCGCCACTAGAGCCGCCCTGGCTGAGTAGGGAGTGGCAGCGAGGTAGAGCACCAGGGGCTTGAGAGGGCGGGGCACCACCATCACCGAAGGGCTGGTCAGATATCTCTTGAGATCTTGAAACGCTTGGTCAGCCTCCGGAGTCCACTCGAACGGGCCCTTCTTCTTCATCAGCTTGAAGAACGGTAGGGCGTGCTCTCCCAGCTTGGAGATGAAGCATCCTGATGTCTACTACACAATCTTATTCTTGTAGACGTTGTTGGGCCTCCAAGTGCAGAGGTTTGTAGGACGGTAGCAAATTTCCCTCAAGTGGATGACCTAAGGTTTATCAATCCGTGGGAGGCGTAGGATCAAGATGGTCTCTCTCAAGCAACCCTGCAACCAAATAACAAAGAGTATCTTGTGTCCCCAACACACCCAATACAATGGTAAATTGTATAGGTGCACTAGTTCGGCGAAGAGATGGTGATACAAGTGCAATATGGATGGTAGATATAGGTTTTTGTAATCTGAAAATATAAAAACAGCAAGTTAACTAATGATAAAAGTGAGCACAAACGGTATTGCAATGCTAGGAAACAAGGCCTAGGGTTCATACTTTCGCTAGTGCAAGTTCTCTCAACAATAATAACATAATTGGATCATATAACTATCCCTCAACATGCAACAAAGAGTCACTCCAAAGCCACCAATAGTGGAGAACAAACAAAGAGATTATGGTAGGGTATGAAACCACCTCAAAGTTATTCTTTCCAATCAATCCGTTGGGCTATTCCTATAAGTGTCACAAACAGCCCTAGAGTTCGTAGTAAAATAACACCTTAAGACACATATCAACCAAAACCCTAATGTCACCTAGATACTCCAATGTCACCTCAAGTATCCGTGGGTATGATTATACAATATGCATCACACAATCTCAGATTCATCTATTCAACCAACACATAGAACCTCAAAGAGTGCCCCAAAGTTTATACTAGAGAGTCAAGATGAAAACGTGTGCCAACCCCTATGCATAGGTTCATGGGCGGAACCCGCAAGTTGATCACCAAAACATACATCAAGTGAATCACGTGATATCCCATTGCCACCACAGATACGCACGACAAGACATACATCAAGTGTTCTCAAATCATTAAAGACTCAATCTGATAAGATTACTTCAAAGGGGAAACTCAATCCATTACAAGAGAGTAGAGGGGGAGAAGCATCATAGGATCAAATATAATAGCAAAGCTCGCGATACATCAAGATCGTGCCAAATCAAGAACATGAGAGAGAGAGAGAGAGAGAGAGAGAGAGAGAGAGAGATCAAACACATAGCTACTGGTACATACCCTCAGCCCCGAGGGTGAACTACTCCCTCCTCATCATGGAGAGCGTCGGGATGATGAAGATGGCCACCGGTGAGGGATCCCCCCTCCGGCAGGGTGCCGGGACGGGCTCCCGAGAGGTTTTTGGTGGCTACAGAGGCGTGCGGCGGCGGAACTCCCGATCTATTCTGTTCCCCGAAGGTTTTAGGGTATATTGGTATATATAGGAGGAAGAAATACGTCAGGGGAGCCACGAGGGGCCCACGAGGGTGGAGGGCACGCCCCCTGCCTCGTGCCTTCCTCCTTGCTTTCTTGACGTGGACTCCAAGTCTCCCGGGTTGCTTTCTTTCCAAAAATAACTTCTCCAAAAGGTTTCATTCCGTTTCGACTCCGTTTGATATTCCTTTTCTTCAAAACACTGAAACAAGGGAAAAACAGAATCGCACTGGGCTCGGGTCAATAGGTTAGTCCCAAAATAATATAAAAGTGTAAAATAAAGCCCATAAACATCCAAGATGGATAATATAATAGCATGAATACTTCATAAATTATAGATACGTTGGAGACGTATCACGTCCCAGCGAAGTCAGGCAGCCGGCAAGCTTCTGCATCTCCTTGAGGGTTTGTGGTGGGTTCATGTATTCAATTGCCTTGACCTTCTCTGGGTTGGCTTCGCCCCCCTGTGGGACACGAGGAAGCCCAGCAGCTTGCCGGAGGGGACACCAAATACACACTTTTCCGGGTTGAGCCGCAAGTCCACCTGGCGCAGGCTTGCGAAGGTCTCCTCCAGGTCCTGAATCAAAGTTCTCGCCTCCCGAGACTTCACCACAATGTCATCGACGTAGGCTTCAGCATTCCTCCCAAGATGCTGGCCCAAGGCGATGTGCATCAGCCATTGGAAGGTCGCGCCCGCGTTGCGCAGGCCGAATGGCATGCAAGTGTAGCAGTAGACCCTGCAAGGGGTCAGGAAGGCCGTCTTCTCCACATCTTCTACTGCCATCTTGATCTGTTGATAGCCTAAAAATGCATCCAAGAAGCATAGGAGGTCGCATTCGGCGGTGGAGTCGACGATCTGGTCGATGCGCGGAAGCGGGAATGGATCTTGGGGACATGCTTTGTTGAGGTTGGTGAAATCGACACACATGCTCTCCTTCCCGCCTTTCTTTGGCACGACGACGGGGTTCGCCAGCCACTCGGGGTACCGAACCTCGCGAATGAAACCCGCTGCCTCTAGCTTGCGGGTTTCCTGGATGATGAAGGACTGCTTCTCCGTGGACTGTCGCCGTTCCTTCTGCTTCACAGGGCGCACGTTGGGGCACACCCTTAAGTGATGCTCGATCACCCCTCTTGGGACCCCTACCAGCTGACTAGGCTCCCAGGTGAATACTTCCTTGTTTGCACGCAAGAACTTTACCAATGCCTTCTCTTGACCTAGGTCGAGGTTGGCACCTATGGTAAAGGTGGATTCAGAGGACCCATCTTCCTTGACCGGCACCTGCTTGGTTTTCGCCCGATCTTGAGTGAACAACTGTTTCTTCTTGGCCGGCGCGGCCCCCTTAACTCCAGACGTGGCCTCGTCGGCCGGTCGCGCCGTCTCGGCGGCCTTGAGGGCAAGCTTGAGCGCCACTAGAGCCTCCTTGGTGTCTCCAACTATGGTCAGGACGCCCTTGCTCCCGGGCATCTTCATGAGGTTGTAGGTCGGATGGGTCGCCGCCATAAACTGAGCCAGAGCTGGGTAACCGAGGATGGCGTTGTACGGAAGGCCGATGCGGGCGATGTCGAAGTCGATCAGCTCCGTGCGGTAGTTGTCGCAGGTACCGAAGGTCACGGCAAGACAAATCTGCCCCAGGGGACTGGAGGAGCCGCCGCCGACCCAGGAGAAGGGCTTGCGGGGCAGAGCTGCTCGAGCGGCACGTGAAGGAGGCTAAAAGCCTCCACAGAGAGCGCGTTGAGGCCGGCGCCGCCGTTGATGAGGGTCTTGGTGACGGCTACACTGCTCTCCCGAGTCGAAGGTCAGGTCGTCCTTGGGTGCCGCCCAATCTGGGGGAGCCCCATGCCGCGTGGAGGCGGCGCTGATCTGGTGAAAGAACGGCTTGGCCTGACGGTCCGAGGGTGGCGCTTGTGAGCCTCCGAGGAGGGCCGCGACGGCGCGGGGCGCTGGCACCGCGAAGCGCTCGGCGAAGAGGTTGCACAACCCCTCCCAGGATGTCGCCGTGGACCTTGGGAGGTTGAGCAGCCAGGCGTGCGGTGCACCAGTGAGGGCCGTGGGAAGCCAGTTGGCCATGACTTTGTCGTCGCCCCCATCCTTAAGGACGGCCTCCTCGTACGCCAGCAGGAAAGCTGACGGGTCCGCCGCACCTTCGTAGCACGGCGGCATCTCTGGCTTGAACTTGGGCGGCCACTTCACCTGCCGTAAGGCAGGGGCCAAGGCTCGGAGCCCCCTGGCCCCGCCACGGGCATCGGTCGCTGCAGCCGGAAGAGCAGCGTCGGTCATGAGGGCGAGGCGCGGTGATGGCGAAGCGCAGATCGACGGAAGGAAAGCTTCGGCGCACCCCTACCTGGCGCGCCAAATGTCGGATTTCGGGTGCCGACAAAACCCTTGAGGTTCGAGCACTGCGCACGAAGATCTCTCCCCACCTAATCACGCCCTCACCCTCACCGCGATCTCAAAGCTTAGCGCGTCGAACCCACAGAAAGAGAGACACGAGAGTTTATACTGGTTCGGGCCACCGATGTGGTGTAATACCCTACTCTAGTGTGGTGTGGTGGATTGCCTCTTGGGCTAAGGATGAATAGCTACAAGGGAAGAACAACCTCCTGAGGAGAGGTGCTCTTGTGCTTGGTGAACTTGTGTGGTTGAGGATGATCTGAATGATCTGTCCCCTCCTATGGTGGTGGCTAGTCGTATTTATAGAGGCCCTGGTCCTCTTCCCAAATATTGAGTGGGAAGGGATCCCACAACGGCCAAATTTGAAGGGAGACAACTAGTACAAGTTATCCTGACAAAAGGTGGTCTTCGCCTGCCAAAGGCTCTCGCGCTGACGCCGTCTTGGGCTCCACGGTGACCACCGTCCTATCGTCCTACTGGTCTTGGTCTCGTTGCACCGATATGGAAATCTTTGCCTGATGCCTCGGGACTCCCCGCCTGCGCTTGCCTCTTTAGCACCAAAGAGGAAACATGGACACTACACACATTGGCGCCCGCCTGGCGTCGGTCGTCATGGCTTGCGTCATAGGAACCTCGCGAGGTGTCCCTCGCCTTGATCTCTCCGCCCCTCGCGAGCCGGCCTGGTGAGGCCGTCCCTGAGGAGGCCTTGCGTCGTCCGCCTCGCGAGGCTTGGCCCCTTGCAAGGGTCTAGAGTGTTTGCTGCTGAAGATGGGCCGTACAGGGCCACTGGCGGAGCCAAGCTGTGGGCCGCTGGCAGGCAAGTCTGGGGACCCCCGTTCCTAGGACGCCTACATGAAGTCATCATCGACAAAACCCAAGGTTAGTTCATCCCTCTTAGGGGGGATAACACATCTAGTGGGAGCTTTGCTCTAAGAATTGAGCTAAAGAAACCCTAATGGTGTGAACACAACAATGCTTTATGTAAAAGTGGTAACTCCACTTGTGCTTAAACGATGAGTATGACCTACGATCAAATGTTCTCATTTGACTCCTCAGTCAATATACTCATATATAGATGACCTAGTGATAGCCAATTGCTTGATAGATGCTAGAGTGTTTGTGCATACTTTGTCACATATTTTATTTGCTATCTTATTGTGTGAGCATGTTGGTTGCGTATTTTTCCATTCAAGGATATCCATTTGTTGCTTTGTTTGTTTGGCTTTTCTTTTTGCCAAATGGATGGACAAGAATTCCTAAGAACTCCCTCTAGCTATCTATGCTTTTTCTCGTCTCAAACTATATCCATGCTACATCATAAAGTTTGAACAAGTCGAATTGACCCTCCGGTTGAGGAGCACTCGGAGTCACCGATCCGTCAAGGGCTTAATTTCCAAAACCTCTTAGTGCATTTGGGTCTGACCGATCCATCCCATTCGGTCATACCGAGTTCATTAAGTTGATCTAGGTTTTAATCTCGGTGCAACCGATTTGAACCCTTCGGTCACACCGTGTTGCAGCAACCGCTTGCGATTCGCATCTCGGTGCCACTGAAGTCATTCCACTCGGTCACACCGACAGTGTCTGGATATATATATATATATATATATATATATATATATATATATATATATATATATATATATATATATATATATATATATATATATACCCATGGCTGAAAATTTGGAAATTCCTCCAAATGCTTTGCCCGCGCCTGTCCAACTCTGCTGACTCAAGGTCTCCGGATCGTCTCCTCATCGCCCGCGACCTCCTGCCACTTGTTTTCGCCGCCGTCAATGGGAATCTTCACCGCCGTTGTCGCCGTAGCGGGTTCATCACCAAGTTAGGGTATGAACTCATGTCTTTATGCATTCCCTACTCCGGTTCCTAGCACAAAGATCAATGCCTACATTCTTGCCACGATTGAGACAACTCTATACACTACAAACTCTGTTAGATTAGATTAGATTCGATAATATAGGTTTAGGTTTCCGCCGAACTCATCTCAGACTGACCGCTATTAGGATTTCAGTCTCACCGATTTGGCTCAGGCCATAGCACAAGTATTTTTTGGTTTGACCGAAACATACCAATCGGTGTGACCAAGTTCATTTATCTGTGAAGCCCTAGCAACTCAGAGTCACCGAACAACATCTGGTCTGCCGATCTTGCATGTTTAGACTCCATAGCTGCTTCAGTGTCACCAATTTGGTAATATCGGTAGCTCCGAAATGCTTTCTGTAGAAAACTAAAACTAAGTTTTTGACTCATTTCTTTTGCAAAAGGCTGTGCTTTGTGATACTTATCTACTCCATCTCAACCTATCTATTCACAGGGTCAGATTTTAGTGTCAGAGATGTCAGACCAAAGTGACAGTCAGAACAGGTCAGAGGAGCAACAGAATCTCAGTGAGGGCACTAGCCCCTCCAACAGCAGTTATCATGAGGGTAGCAAAAGCACCCCAAGCAACTTGCCTAAGGCTGCAACTAGGCATAGGAGGAAAAGAAATTCAGATTCGGAAGATGAACATTTTGTGGTTGATGAAGAGGTCACTTCCAAGAAGAAGTTGATCAACAAAGAACAAGTTGTTGTTGCTGCTGCTGGCATCAAGCCAGGAATGAAAGTGAAGGCTCCTGCAAAGAGAAAGCCTATGTCCAAAGCCAGGGCCTCAACACTTGAAACCTTGAAATCAAAGGAAGAAGAGGTTGTTGGAGGTAAGAAGAGAAAGGAAAGGGTCAAGAAGACCATGGCTAGAGTTATTGGAAAGCCTTCCATGATGAAGAAGAGGATGAAGAAGAAGCTCCTGCACCTCCACCTAAGACACAGAAACTTATGGGTGATGCAATTAAGTCTGGGGCTGCCTCATCCAAGCCCAAGTCAACTCCAAAGCAAACTGCACCCAAGAGATCTACCAGGAACATCCTTGCTGCAGAAAAGAACAAGGCCCCAGTGCTTGAAGTTGAAGAAGAGGAAGAGCCCCAGAAAACTCAAGCCTAAGATACCTGATCATGATGACAACCATCCCATTGCTGAGAAAATGAAGTTGAGTAAAAATGCAGGTCTCAAACTATGGAGGCAAACAGATCCTTATGCAACAAGGAGAAGGACTGTTGTGGATTACAGGTTCCACACCAAGGAACAGCAGGACTTCTATGAGACAGTCCTCCTGGACAAGAAGCCCATAGTGAGTGATATGAGATGGGTTGACTAGACATTCATTGATGAGAATCAAGATCACTTTCCTGCAGTTCATGAGGGCTTCAGAATGAATGGAGTTGACACATTTGTGGGCCAGAAATTGACCAAATGGAATGATGAGATGGTGATGCAGTTCTATTCCACTGCACATTTTTACCCAGATGGCAAGATTGTCTTGATGACAGAGGGTACTAGGTACCAATCTTCCATTACTGAGTGGGCTGAGCTAAGCCATGCTCCTGCAGAAGCTTACAATGACAGTGATGTCTATGCAAAGCCCAGGAAAGGCCACAACTCCATGGCACACATGTACAAGGAGATACCAGATGATGCCTTGGGCACTGACTGTGTCCTGGACTAGGGGGTACTCACCACGTCGTCCCCCAATCGGTTAGATTGGGCCGAGGACCCCCAGGGCCGCATACTCATGGGCCAGTCCGGACAGGTGCCGCATACAAGGAAGATTCCACAAGACTTGGCGATCAAGACAGGGACTCCTCCCCCACCGGCGTATTCGGCTAGGACTCTTGTTATCCTAGGCCTCTGGTGCATTATATAAACCGAGGCCAGACTAGTCGATAGATCATATACAACAATCATACCATAGGCTAGCTTCTAGGGTTTAGCCTCTCTGATCTCGTGGTAGATCAACTCTTGTACTACCCATATCATCAATATTAATCAAGCAGGAGTAGGGTTTTACCTCCATCGAGAGGGCCCGAACCTGGGTAAAAACATTGTGTCCCTTGTCTCCTGTTACCATCGATCCTAGACACACAGTTCGGGACCCCCTACCCGAGATCCCCGGTTTTGACACCGACATTGGTGCTTTCATTGAGAGTTCCGCTGTGTGATCGACAAAAGGATCGATGGCTCGCTCTGAATCAAGCTGCGACTTGACATCTTCGTCACCAGCTCGACTGGTCACCTTGGTTCGACCAAGAATTGCACCCCGTGTTCGGATCACCATGTTCAGACGAGGGCCTTCATCAAACATCAACTCCGATCTCTATCAAGATCACGGAGGAATCATCCATGGAGCTCGGGGGCTCAACGTCAACATTGCCCTTAAGCAACCGTGCTGTTTTTCGGGACAACGAACTCGTATCTGCTGCCACCACCTCCTCGAGTATCGCTTTGACGATCGCTTTGGTGGAATTGTGCGGAATTGAGTCTACAACAACCCTGGAAAATTTCGTCGAGTTCCGATGGAGGAATCTCCGACAATCTACGATATACCGGAGCCCTGTCAAATCTGGACGGGAATCTGGACGAGTGTAGGGCGTGGTCTCCAGAGCCTAGCTCGGAGGTCCTTTGGAAGATCCAACCGTTCATCTACTGCGGAAATCTCATATCTACCAACCCTCCAAATTTTAGCTCGATCCAACGGTTCAAACTCCGGGAAACGTCCGATGAGTGGACCAATTTTTGGATCTTTTTTCTGCGCGAATACGGATCCGACCCGAATTCATGTTTCTTTATGAACGTGATATTGGACAACCTTTTTTAAGGAATTTTCTTCTATGGTACTGTGCGTTTTTAAACACGTACCCATAAAATTTTAAGCCTCCTTCGAGGTAATCTTCACCATCACGCCGGTGTCAAACCAGTCCGGCGGTATTGCTCCACGGATGCCGACCTGCGCTACACACGTCGCCGCTTTATTGAGCAGAGCTCAATTCCTTCGATCATCATCTCGGCAAGCCAAACAAGAGTTCGGCATCGCGAAGGATAAATCATCACCAACATCGCCGCCCCACGGATTACACAGAGCGGGCATACCGGCATCGCCGCACGGTCACTTCATCAAGCCGGCATCGACCACGTCACGACCTGCATCGGCAGGGCCGCACTATTGCTTCTTCAAGTTGGTGTCCATCACGCCGACCTACTTCGACTCATCGGCTGACACCGAGTCTTCATCACGATAGCTGGACCGGGGGCTTCATCATCTCTTCATCAACCTACTCCGGAGACTTCGGCGTCACTAGCCGACCAGCTTCATCACGTTAGCTGGACCGAGGGCTTTGCCTCGGCGAGCCAACCCTTGTCAGCATCGTCATGCCGTCACCCGTCAGGCAATGGGTGTGCTGATCGAGTCCCAATTTTGGGAATCACCTTTCTTCAGATTGCTACAACAAATAAACCAGGTCTATCAAATGGTGGCCACATTAACGACGGTCGCATAGTGGTTCGTCAGTTTCCGTACATAGTCCGGCGAACGCCGCATCCGGAACTGGAACCGACCTGCGAATTCACGCCTTGCCATGCCTTTACCGCATCACGCCGCCACCCTGCATCGACATTGACTTCGGCGCCAGGCCATATTTCTTTTATTACTCACTTTGCATAAATTATTTATTATGCAACATTTTGTTTAATTCTTATTATTACTATTATCCCGGTCCTGCACTATTTTTGTGCACAGAAAATGATCCAGCCGGACTATATCCTTTAGGCGTCACCTCACCGGATGGGGGCTTCAACACTTCATTACCCCATGCCGTGGACTTTGGCATCATTCTGCAGTCCTGCATTGACCGTGCTATGTCACCACTTCGGAGTGCCGAGCTCTTTGCTTCGCCACCTCGGGACCGGCTTGGGGGATGGAACCTTGTCCCGTATCAAGCTCGGACCGCGTCGTCAATACCGAACACATTAACCAGCTAAGTTGCCTTCATGCTCAAAGTTTTAAATTTCTAACATGTGTTCGGTTCGACCAAGCATTATACTTTTTTGGAAAAAAGTTGCTTGTAAAATTTTTTCTTGTCCAAACTTTGTTCGCACATACTTGACACGCTACCCGCGCTCATTATACTTGGGGGCTTCTTTAACAGAAGCTTATTAATACGGGCTTTATGCCCAACACATGTGTCACACTTCCGCATGTACCTTTTATTCACCATTATATGCATCGATATGACTTAAGTTTTGGCCAAGCTGGGTTGCTCGCTCATGTGCTTACCCCTCGCTCCCATTGTTCGGCTAGGTGGTAAAGGAGCACCTCTGCGATTGTCACTTTGCCGTCGCATTTAATGTGTACCTCAGACTGGTGAAGCCGAAGCTAGCGTTCTTAAGGGAATACTCGGTCGGTGAACTAAAAGATGATTTCTTACCTATTTATTTACCTGCCCCGAAGTTTTTCGCTCTTTTTCGCAGTCCGGACATGCACTTTAGGGCATGCCTCCTGAGAAAGGAACCCCTAACGGAACTATTCTCCTGGAAGATGTTTCTTACTAACCATGTAATATAACATAACTAGTTGGGCACTTGTCCGATAAAGCACTAATGACCCTACGCCTGGTCTCCACGCATGCCCCGGTTTTTATAACGCGAGGATATTCGGACACACTCCGACTATTGGGTCCAGAGGTTGAAGCGAAAAGGTCCGCTACGACAAACGATCTACAATCCGCTAGAAGGCATTCTACATGTCACCTTACATTATATAGTCAACTTTTACCCAAGTCACTTGGGGGCTCTTATGTTTATTTGAGCCGTTTCATACTAAGTGTTTTTCTTCTTAGTCGCTGCAAAGTTTTTATTATTTATCACTCCTTTTTTTGACACGAAAAGTGCGGTCACTAGCCGGGAGCCTAATTTCTCTCTCAAAACCGCTAGGGTTTAGTTTTCTAAACTGGCCTAATGGGAAGTACTCCGCCTTCGGGATGGGAGACTGAAGCCATAGGCTGACCCGCTTGAAGTCTTGAGATAGGATGTGTCATGTTAAAGCACGGCAGAAGCACTTTTTTCTCTTTAACGTCCAATTTTTGGATTGGCACCGAACACTTGATCTTGTTCGGACGTCATGTTTTTACTGACGTTTTTTGGTTTTCCAAGCTTTTGGCACTTTTAAACTGTTTGTGCATTTTCAGCACAAGTCTCGCAGTGCAACGCCGGACTCCTTTAGAGATTTGGCAAAAACATTCTCGGATATTGCTATATATGCATCGGTTTCGAATTGTGTCTTGGGTCAATGGTTGGGTTTCCCGGCTCCTACGCTTGCCTCCTACATTCCACTTTGTTCGGCTAGGTGTGCAAAGGGAGAACCACTGCGATTGTGCTTCCAGCTCACATGGTTAAGCACCTCAGTGGAGAAAGCCAAAAACTGACTGTCACAATAAGCGTAAACTGGTCGGCGATCCAATGACGGCGTTAAACGATGGGCCATTCATAACAATGGCCAAAGTGTTTACGGCTTGACCTCGACTGTCGCCGAACACTACCGGGGGCTATTAACTGACCTCCCAAACTAAATCCTCGGTATTTTGCTCTTACATTGGAGCTGAGGTTTCATGATCATGCTTAGCATGACAACCCAAAGAAAGGAACCGATAGCGGGACTATTTTCTTTGGAAGACATTTCTTCTGTTAAAAAGTAATATAACATGTCTCTCCGCGTACCTTTGTTTATAAAACCATATGGCCAGATTGCCTAGTTTGTCGTAAATCTTTGCCCTCATAAAGGCTTTATAAAGTAAGACAAACACTCCTCGGCTACTGGCCGAGGAGGTGGAAGCCGATGGTCGGTCAACAAAGTTTTGTACAATGCGGATCCGAGCATTAAATGACGTAAAGTACTTGGATACATAGAGTCATTACACACAATTTTTGATTTTACTATGGATATCGATCCTTAATTCGGCCACCCGTGCCCGCATTAAGGCTCGAGAACTCTTGAGCTTCGGGCTTATTATTTACAAATATTAAAGAGGCACATCGATCCCCGATCGGTGTTGCAACCCGACCGATGTCTCGGGGCTCTTGCATTGCTGTTCTATGCATAAAATTTTAAGTGCAATACAGCTTTCGAGGAGATTTTGATCCTCAGGTTGGTCGGCCGCACCCAACCTGAGTCTCGAGGACTGAGCACGCCGCTTTTTGTGTCCCGAAGTATTCTGCCTAGCTAGGACTTGATCCTCAGACCGATTTCGCAAATCAACCTGAGTCTCAGCAGCTATGGGGATCAGCGGTCTTATGTCATCCTTCATGGGCATCTCGGGTTTTAGACCGATACCCACCTTGAGGGCTACTGGCTATGTATCTCGGCAGAGAATAAATTGCACCAACAAAAAATATTGACAAAAATCGGCCCACATTCGGGGTGCTGCACCACCTCAGAAGCAGTCCGGCATAAAGCTCGGGCGCTAGTGGCTGGCTCCATAGAGGGCATTTCCGGCATTAGGCTCGGCTAAACTCCTTCAAACTTCTTTGAACCAAGGTGATTTACGACACCTCGGATATAGTCCGGCGTTGGAGCTCGGATACATAGTCCGGCGTTGGAGCTCGGATACATAGTCCGGCGTTAGAGCTGGGAAGCAGTCCGGCATTGGTGCTCGGCTGCGAAAGATACCTCGAATGCAGTCCGGCGTTGGAGCTCCGACGCAAGAGGACGTTGCCGCCCGGGAACAACTTCAAACCCGAGGTGTGGCATAAAAATAACAAGGCATTGATAAAGGCCGGAAACTTAAAGGGGCTCCTCGGATACCCTACGTGTAAACTCGTCAAATGCATTTCGGCGATCCTCAAGATCGAAGATGAGAAGATTTGTTGAACCAGTTTTCAAGACCGATGACCGAAGATGAAGAACAATTCGGAAGAATCGAGGAGCGTCCCTAACTTGAAGACCGGTTCAGGGGGCTACTGACGGTGTCCTAGACTAGGGGGTACTCACCACGTCGTCCCCCAATCGGTTAGATTGGGCCGAGACCCCAGGGCCGCATACTCATGGGCCATCCGGACAGTGCCGCATACAAGGAAGATTCCACAAGACTTGGCGATCAAGACAGGACTCCTCCCCACCGCGCGATTCGGCTAGGACTCTTGTTATCCTAGGCCTCTGGTGCATTATATAAACCGAGGCCAGACTAGTCGATAGATCATATACAACAATCATACCATAGGCTAGCTTCTAGGGTTTAGCCTCTCTGATCTCGTGGTAGATCAACTCTTGTACTACCCATATCATCAATATTAATCAAGCAGGAGTAGGGTTTTACCTCCATCGAGAGGGCCCGAATCTGGGTAAAAACATTGTGTCCCTTGTCTCCTGTTACCATTGATCCTAGACGCACAGTTCAGGACCCCCTACCCGAGATCCGCCGGTTTTGACACCGACAGACACACAAAAACTTGGATCATTTTACTATCTACTGTCAGGGCTGCCAACCATCAACACTATTCTAAGGCACACACTGTTGCCCAAGTCTAGAGATGACAGGATGATCAGAGGTCACTCAATCAACTTGCTACACATGTTTGATGTGCCAGAGAAGTTCAAGGTGATGACCTTGATAGTTGAAACAGGTAAGAGGACTGCAGCAGATCAGAAGAGATCATGTGGATATGCCCCACACATTCAGATGCTCATCAACTCCAAGGTGGGCACAGGCACATATCTGCTAGATAGAGAGCACCTTCCCCCGAGGACAAACTTTGAGGACAATACAATGGTCATGGATGCCTCACATCCTACATCTGTAGAGGCTCGGGAGAAGAGAGAGAAGGCAAAGGCAAAAAAGGTTTCCAAGATTCCAGATGCATCAGCTGCAAATCTCAAGACCAAGAAGGAACAGCTCAGCTATCTTCTTGAAGCCACAATAAGGATTGAGAAAGGACTAACCACCCTGACTCAAAACTAAGAAAGTCTTGAGAGAATCATTGAAACAAAGTTTTATGATCTAGACTTGAAGGTCACAGAAATTCAGACTGCAGTTGAGCAACTTCAAGAAGAAGCAGAGGAGAGGAGAGGAAGATCTACCACAGATGCTTATCAGAAGTGCCTAGAGCACAAAAGTCTGCAGTTGTGCCAGTTAGTGACACAAGGGCCACAACTTCAGCACCTGCAGCCATAGCCTCAGTTGCCCCTCCAGTGGCAACCCCTCCAGTGGTAACCCCTCCAGTTCCTCATACATCAGCCGAATTCTTTGCAGATGTTGTCCTCTCCACGCCATCTTCGCACTCCGGAGCTCCCGGAGATTGTTCTTAGAGTGTCGTATAGCACTATGCATTTTCGAGCTTTTGGTAACTTGTTGCCAAAGGGGGAGAAAGTGCATAGATCATAGGCTTCAAGAGAGAGAGAGAGAGTGTGTTGCTTTTTATTTGTCTCTCTTGCTACTTATTTGCTTGTGTGTTTGCTACTTATTTGTGCTTGTTTGTGAGATACTCTTATGATCATGTGGTTGATCATATTATGCTTTAATATGTGTGCCTGAATGATGCTATCTTATTACTTGTGTATGATCAATCATATTTGTCTTGGTGATGAGTGCATGCTATTTATATTCTATCATTTTGAGCGCTCCACCAAGATGTATGTGACATGGAAGAGTAACCCATGATCCTAATCGATTATGCATTTGCATTCAAAAGCAAATCATAAATAATGCACAAATTTAGGGGGAGCTCTTACTTATCACGTACTTCTCAAAGCGACGATATATTTCATTCTTATTATCAGTTGTTGAAGCTTTGATCCATATGTTGTCATCAATTACCAAAAAGGGGGAGATTGAAAGTGCAACTAATCTGTGGGTGGTTTTGGTAATTCATAACAACATATGCTCATTGAACAAATACCATCTCAAGTTGATTATTTCAGAAAGTTCAATGATTGGCATGGCATGGACTAGGGATGTGGACCCGTCAAAAAGCTAACGACAAATATTGGCAAAAGATCAAGACTCTTCATTACTATTTTAGTGATCCAAGATCACATTGAGTCCATAGGAAAAGTCAATACTATTAGAACGGGATGAGGTGCTGCTTAATGGTCTACTTGCTCAAAATGCTTAGTGATATACTCCAAAGCCCTCAACTATTTTCTCAAATACAAATATGTCCTAGACCTAAAGTCAAACTCGACCCCGCCGATTTGATTCATGCGGCGCCACCGAGTTCACTTGACATAGCCATAGCCAGAAACCCTAATCAGTTCAGTCTCACCGAGATGGGATTGCAAACTCTTTGTTTCCCTTCGTAACGTTTTGGTCTCATGGAAATGAGCGGTCGGTCCCACCGAGTTCGCAGTAAAAACTGTCTGTTTCCCTTTCGCAACGTTTCGGTATCACCAAAAGGAGCGATCGATCCCACCGAGTTTGCCTGACCAACTCTCTGTTTGCCTATTACTGAAATCGGTCTCACCAAGTTTGTGTAATCGGTCAAACGGAGATGATATTTTCCCCTAACCCTATCTCATCGGTCCCACCGAGTTGATCATGTTGGTCCCACCGAAAAGCCTAACGTTCACATTTTGAACTGAATCGGTCTCACCGAGTTCATATATTCGGTCTGACCGAGTTGGCTCAAATGTGTGTAATGGTTAGATTTTGTGTGGAGGCTATATATACCCCTCCACCCTCCTCTCCATTAGTGAGAGAGCCATCAGAATATGCCTACACTTCCACTAGTCATTTTCTGAGAGAGCACCACCTACTCATGTGTTGAGACCAAGACATTCCAATCCAACCACAAGAATCTTGATCTCTAGACTTCCCCAAGTTGCTTTCCACTCAAATCATCTTCCACCATTGCCAAATCTGTTAGAGGGAGTTGATTGTTGGGGAGACTATCATTTGAAGCACAAGAGCAAAGAGTTCATCATCAACACACCATCTATTACCTTTTGGAGAGTGGTGTCTCCAAGATTGGTTAGGTGTCACTTGGGAGCCTCCGTCAAGATTGTGGAGTTGAACCAAGGAGTTTGTAAGGGCAAGGAGATCGCCTACTTCGTGAAGATATACTCAAGTGAGGCAAGTCCTTCGTGGGCGATGGCTATGGTGGGATAGACAAGGTTGCTTCTTCGTGGACCCTTCGTGGGTGGAGCCCTCCGTGGACTCGCACAACCGTTACCCTTCATGGGTTGAAGTCTCCATCAACGTGGATGTACGATAGCACAACCTATCGGAACCACGCCAAAAATCTTCGTGTCTACATTGCATTTGCCTTTCCAAACCACTCCCTTTACTTTCATATGCAATGTTTTACATTCCGCTGCTATACTCTTAGAATTGCATGTGTAGGTTGATTGCTTGACTTGTGCTAAGTTGTTAAAATTTGCCAAGACTTAAAATTGGGAAAAGGCTAGATCTTTATTTGGTCAAGTAGTCTAATCACCCCCCCCTCTAGACCTACTTTCTATCCTACATCATTCAACACCCACGGTACAATATTGAAGTCTTCTTGAAGAGGACGAAGGTTGGGCGGGCAATTATCCATAGCCACTGGCCTAAAGTTGCAAGGACATTCAACATTACTGAAGGCTCAATATTTGCCTTCCGCTCAGAGTTTCGGATGAGATTCATCTGTCTATTTACCGTGTATGATGCTACTTTCCAAAGGTTTTCGATGTTGCATGTGAAACTTGGTGCTGTTGTGTAATGGCGTAACTGAGTGATGAAGCTATCTAATGTAATTCGATTATGAAATCCTGGTTGCCGTTATACAGATATGAAATATCTTGTGTGTTCTATAAGAAATGTCAATTTGATTACTACATGGATTGTCAATAATAGGCTAATTACCTTGCTTATTGGGGTTTTCTATTGCAGACGGTTACTCAGACATCACTGTGGGAGAACTCAAACAACCCACATGGTTTCTAGAAAGTAGGCGTGTTCGATGAACTAACAATCACACATGGCTTCCGGTAGAGAACTGTTTGCGTTAGGCCACCTTGCACAAACGTTTCCACACAGAAAACTGTGTGTGATATATATATGAACGGAAATGTTTTTCTGGGATTCACCATGTGAGATGTACATACGAACGAAAGCGATTAGGTTTCGATGCCTCGCCCGATCGCACACGAGCTCATTTTGCCCCCGCCTGTGTGCCAAGGGTCCTATCCCCGACGGTTTCTGGGTCGTGTGGGAAGGACCCCCCTATCGCAGTCACTCACTTGGCGACGGTTCCAAATGCCGTCGCGGAAAGGGGTTAAAAACCGTTTGTTTAGGACCGACGTGCATCTCACACTGTCGCGGAAAGGGGTTAAAAACCGTTTGCATAGCACGTCTCTTCACTAGTGATAGTCAGAATAGGTCAGAGGAACAAGTCAACCTCAGTGAGGGCACTAGTCCCAATAGCAGCTATGATGAGGGTAGTAGAAGTACCCCTAGCAACTTGCTAAAGGCTGCTACTAGACAGAGGAAGAAGAGAAATTTTGAAAGTGAAGATGAGGACTTTGTGATTGAGGAAGAAGTGACTTCCAAGAAGAAAGTGGTCAAGAAGGAATATGTTGGTGCTGCTGCCACCACCAAGCCCGACCTACACAAGAAAGCTCCTGCCAAGAGAGTTCCAATGTACAAAGCCAGAAAATCAACTGATGCCCATGAGACTATGGAATTTACACTTGAGCCTAGAGAAGAAGATGAAGCTGCTGGTGGAAATAAGAAAACGAAGGAAAGGGTCCAGAAGACCATTGCTAGAGTTATTGGAAGACCTTCCATGATGAGAGATTCTGATGAAGAAGAGGGGAGGAGGAAGAAGCTGTTGCGCCACCTGCCAAGTCTCAAAAGTTGATGGCTGATGCTATCAAGACTGGTGTTGCTCCTTCCAAGCCCATGAAAAAACACCTGCGGCACCCAAGTCAACTGCTCCAGAGATCTACAAGGAATAGCCCAGCTGCAAAGAAGAACAAGGCCCCAGTGCCTGAGGTCCAAGAGGATGATGAGCCACTAGTGCTCAGGAAATTGAAGCCAAAGATTCTAGATCATAATGATGATCATCATGTGGCTGAAAATATGAAGTTGAGAAAAGATGCAGGTTTGAGACTATGGAGGAAGACTGATCAATATGCCACAAGGAGGAGGACTGCTATGGACTATCGTTTCCATACCATAGAACAGCAGGACTTCTATGAAACTGTGTTGTTGGACAAGAAGCCCATAGTATGTGATATGAAATGGGTTGATTGGGAATACATTAATGACAATGAAGACTATTTTCTCCATGTTCATGAGAGCTTCAGGCTGAATGGAGTTGTTACATCTATTGGACAAGAACTGAGAAAATGGAATGATGAGATGATTATGCAGTTCTACTCCACTGCCAAATTTTACCCAAATGGGAAGATTGTCTGGATGACTGAGGGAACCAGGTACCATTCATCAATCTCTGAATGTGCAGAGGTCATCAAAGCTCCAAAGGAAGATGAAATTGACATTGATGTTTATGGCAAACCCAGGAAGGATCACAACTCCATGGCTACCATGTACAAGCCTATACCTGATGTAGCCCTGGAGACACACACGCTTGGATCTATCTATTACCTGCTTGCTGGACTGACCACCATGAACACCATCTTGAGGCATACTTTGTTGCCCAAGTCAGGAGATCACTGAATTATACGTGGTCATTCCATCAACTTGCTACACTTGTTTGATATTCCCCAAAAATTCAAAGTCATGAGCTTGATAGTTGAGACAGTCAAGAGGACATCAGCTGACCAGAAGAGGTCAGGTGGATATGCCCCACACATTCAGATGTTGATCAACTCCAAGGTTGGAACTGAGACATATCTCCTTGACAAAGAGCATCTACCTCTTAGGCCTGATTTTGAGGACAATGAAGTTGTCATGGATGCATGACATCCTACATCTGCAAAGGCCCAGGAGAAGATTGAGAAGGCAAAGGCTGCAAAAGCAGCAAAAGAAGAAAGTGCTCCAAATGCTTCAATGGTGAATCTTAAGTCCAAGCAAGATCAGCTCACATATCTACTAGAGGCTACCATGAGGATTGAGAAGAGCTTGGCCACCTTAACTCAAAATCAGGAAAGTCTGGAGAGGCTTGTTGAGAGCAAGATATATGACCTAGATGTGAAGGTCACAGAGATTCTGACCATAGTGGAGAAGCTGAGGGATGATGCTGAGGACAATTATGACAGACCTACTACAGACAGGTTCCAGACAGTGCCAAGGGCATAAATGTCTTTTGCTGAGCCAGTTGTAGATTTGAGGTTGATACGTCCATTTTGCATCATGCTTTTATTTTGGAATATATAAAAAATATTGGGCGAAGAAAGCACCAGAGGGGGGCCACCTGCCATCCACAAGGGTGGAGGGCGCGCCCTACCCCCCTGGGCGCGCGCCCTACCTTGTCGGCCAGCCGGCAGGCTCCCGATGAATTTATGATATATGGTGTGTTTTGACCTGGAAAAAATCAGAAGGAACCTTTCGGGATGAAGCGCCGCCGTCTTGTGGCGGAACTTGGGCAGAACCAATCTAGGGTTCGGGCGGAGCTGTCCTGCCGGGGAAACTTCCCTCCGAGAGGGGGAAATCATCGCCATCATCATCACCAACGATCCTCTCATCAAGAGGGGGGTCAATCTCCATCAACATCTTCAGCAGCACCATCTCCTCTCAAACCCTAGTTCATCTCTTGTATCCAATCTCTGTCTCAAAACCTCAGATTGGTACATGTGGGTTGCTAGTAGTGTTGATTATTCCTTGTAGTTGATGCTAGTTGGTTTATTTGGTGGAAGATCATATGTTCAGATCCTTAATGATAATTAATACTCCTCTCATTATGAACATGAATATGCTTTGTGAGTAGTTACGTTTGTTCCTGGGGACATGGGAGAAGTCTTGTTATAAGTAATCATGTGAATTTGGTATTCCACTGGTGCGCGTCGGTCCTAAACAAATGGTTTTTAACCCCTTTCCGTGACGGCATTTGGAACTGTCGCCAAGTGAGTGTGGGCGATAGGGGGGTCCTTCCCACACGACCCAGAAACCGTCGGGGATATGCCCTCTTGGCACACACGCTCGACAAAATGAGGTCGTGTGCGACCGGCGAGCGCTCAAATATGGATTTAGTACAGTAGAGCTAAAAAAATACAATTATACGGCGAAATTGTTTCTGGTCGCAAGTACATCCCTCACAGTCAGTCCCCGCTAAACGTTTCTGTTAGTATGTACATCCCACACATTCGCTCGAAGGAAAACATTTCCGTTCACAGGTACATCACACACAATTTTCCCCTTTAAATCGTTTGCGTTATTGAATGTATCATTTATTAATCTAATTGACATTTCATATTAAGCACACAATAGCTTCAGCACTTAGTTACCCCATTACACAACTGCACCAGCAGCAAGTTCCACATGCAACATGTAGAACCTTTCGAAATTAGCATCATAGACGTTATATAGACAGATGCATCTCCTCTGGAAAAATGTTGAAGCGGAAGGCGAATATTGAGCCTTCATTCATGTTGAAGGTCTTTGCAACTTTAGGCCAGTGCCTGTGGATGATTGACCGTCCATCCTTCGTCCTCTTCAGGAACACTTCAATATTGAACCGTGGGTGTTGTATGAAAACCTTCCTCGCCTCCTGACCATAGAGGTGGTTTGAGAGCTAATCATCAGTGAACTGCTTTGGAAAGGCCTGAAAACAAGGATGTGCATAAATATCTTCTCTATATTGGAAATTGGGCAAAGGAATAAAAAAAGGCATGGTATAATAGTTAGTACCATCTTGTAGTGAACTGATGTCTTCTTCATTGTGCAGACAAAGATCTTGTTGTTTTTTGTCGCTAATTTCTTTATCCTAACAATCTTTCTGAGTTTCTTGATTTGATTGATATACATGGACAACTCATTTCCCCATATGCAAAAAGGGTCAAACAGTGGGTCAAAACCTATGACAGCAGTACCTACATGTGCAGGACCAAATTTTTAAAAACCAAAATATTAGAATGGTTCCTGCAATTGCACAATAATGTGCTATTAACCTCGATTGTAAACCTCAGTGCTTCCCATTGTTTCCCTGCAACACATATAAGGTAGTTAGTCATTAGGTTAAGTAAGGGTCCGCATGCTATCAGTAAAATATGTTGATGAAAAATAAGCACATTGCAGATTCATCAGATTAATTCAAGCCACACAGAAAACCCATTTAGCCAAACCAAGCATGATTAAGAACTAGGAAATATAGCATTTGTATATGTTTCTCATGTATTAAGTGCAGCCAAATTCGATTTATTCCTCACATGCACAACAATACAAAATTCTACACACGACAATTGGACATCGCATTGCAGAATTGAACCAAGCAGTTAACTAGACACCACAACAAATGAACCAAATATTAACTGAGCACCGCATTGCACAATATAACATACTCCTAATAGAAGATCAGACAGTTAACCAAACAGTTAACTATAACCAATTGTAGCAATTGTATTTGTTTCTCATATATTTACTACAACCAAATTCAAGTTATTCCTCACACGGTATACAATAACAGAATGCACCCACAACTATTGAACATCGCATTGCAAAATTGAACCAAACAATTAACTAAACACCACAACACAAATGAACCAAATGTTAACTGAGCACCACATTGCACAATGTATAACCAAACCAAGCATGCTTGACAACTTGGAAATATAGCAATTGTATTCGTTTCTCATGTATTTTGTAAAGATAAATTTAACTTATTTCTCACATGAAAGACAATACAAAATTGCAGCCTGAAGAATTGAACATCACATTTGGAGAATTAAACCAAACAGTTAACTGAAGACGACAACTAATTAACAAACCAGTTAATAAGTGAGCACCACACTTCACGACATATAGAACATATACACTAGAGCAATAGATTGCATGGTAAAATTAGATAGCACAATTCACTAGAATTTGTGAAGGAAGGCAGGAGCAGCACATGCAACGGGTAAACCGAGCATGATTAATCGGCGTAGCTAGCAAATAGCAAGGTGCTCCTCCAATATCTGGGGGTCGGCACGAATGATAGCTGTCGGTGTCAAAACCTGCGGATCTCGGGTAGGGCGTCCCGAACTGTGCGTCTAAGCGGATGGTAACAGGAGACAAGGGACACGATGTTTTTACCCATGTTCGGGCCCTTTCGATGGAGGTAAAACCCTACTCCTGCTAGATTAATATTGATGATATGGGTAGTACAAGAGTTGATCTACCACGAGATCGGAGAGGCTAAACCCTAGAAGCTAGCCTATGGTATGATTGTTGTGATTGTGTCCTACGGACTAAACCCTCCGGTTTATATAGAGACCGGTGGGGGATAGGGTTACACAGAGTCGGTTACAATGGGAGGAGATCTACATATCCGTATTGCCAAGCTTGCCTTCCACGCCAAGGAGAGTCCCATCCGGACACGGGACAAAGTCTTCAATCTTGTATCTTCATAGTCCAACAGTCCGGCCAAAGGTTATAGTCCGGCTGTCCAGATACCCCCCAATCCAGGACTCCCTCAGTAGCCCCTGAACCAGGCTTCAATGACGATGAGTCCGGCGCGCAGATTGTCTTCGGCATTGCAAGGAGGGTTCCTCCTTCGAATACTTCATAGAAGATTTTGAACACGAGGATCGTGTCCGGCTCTGCAAAAAAAGTTCCACATACCATCGTAGAGAGAGTAATATTTTCACAAATCTAATCTGCTGACGTATTCTGTTGCGTGACATCACACCACAGCCAAGCCTTTATTCGAATCGTTTTTTACTGTCCCACCTCAGCGCGTTTTGCGAGGCGGTTTCCTTGGCATGTCTTGTCGAAGCAGAGATTGTGTCCCCTTATTACGGGATTCTCATCAATACGGACGTGGGTAACCCAACCACACCATTGATTACGGCACTTGGGGAATAAGCTAGTTTTACCAGGCTGGTGGGGACGCATAGTTTCGTCCGCCCATATAAGGGGATAAGGATTCACCTTTTTCATCCACGCCTTCTTCCTCCTTTGCTCATCCATTTTCGCACACTCGAGCTCCAGCGCCCAAGTCCGCATTTTCTTCCTCAACCTTCTCCAACCATGTCCGGAGCGGGAGGCAGGTGGATGGTTTCCTCCGTCACGGAGGGACACATCAAGAAGCTGAGGAGAGCCAGATACCTGCCCGACGACATCGCTCACCGGCTCCCAGATGAGGGGCAGCTCATCCCCACCCCCAGGCCCCACGAGAGGGTAGTGTTCCTTACCCATTTCCTCCGCGGACTGGGATTCCCTCTCCACTCATTCGTCCGGGGGCTCAAGTTCTACTATGGCCTGGATTTCCACGATCTGGCCCCGAACTTCATCCTCAACATCTCGGCGTTTATCGTCGTGTGCGAGGCCTTCCTCCGCATCAAGCCCCATTTCGGCTTATGGCGGAAGACCTTCAACGTCAAGCCGAAGGTAGTGAGCGGCCGCCAGGCG
Organism: Aegilops longissima; assembly: GCA_021605205.1. Taxonomy (NCBI): domain Eukaryota; kingdom Viridiplantae; phylum Streptophyta; class Magnoliopsida; order Poales; family Poaceae; genus Aegilops; species Aegilops longissima. The sequence continues at coordinate 43,197 of JAHIAM010001053.1, read as the reverse complement.
GAGTGCGGAGGCGCCATGGTGGGCAAGATGCCCAACGCCACATGGCTCAAGGGCTCCTACGTGGATACCATAAAGGGGTGGCAATGGGGTGGTTCTACATCACCGAACCGCGTGACCCTAAATGGGCAGCCGCCCCTGAATTCCGATCCGGAATCCCCATGCGGCTCACCTCCTGGAAAGAGAAGGGCCTGCCCTGGGGTAGTTCGGGAGAGCTGACCGGACTCCAAACCTGTATCCAAAACATGGTGAGCAAGAAGCTCAAGCTTGTCAACATAGTCCAGGTCATGCTCATTCGCCGGATCCTCCCGTGTCAACAACGGGCCTTCAACTTGTGGGAGTTCGACCCGGCCCAGCACCAAACTCTAAGCGAGCTCTTCGACACAACACACGAGGATGCTTGGAAGGTGCTATCCAAGGGCGCCGAGGTCCCTCCTCCCCTTACCGAGGATCGCGGATTCAGCGCAAAGCGCCAAGCCAACGCAGTAAGCTGTTTTACCTCTTATAGGGTATTCATTCTTTATAGTTTAATCATATGCGGGGTCTAAGCTCCCATGCCTTTGACATGACTGGCAGGAGACGGCCGGACAGATCGACTGTCCGGCTCCTTTGCCCGAAGGCCCAGCAGATGCCCGCTTGGCGGAGCTGCTGGTTCCGGCACCTTACGTGGTGCCGGAGAAGAAGGCCAAGAAGAAGGCCATGGGAACCCGAAAGAGTTCCCGGCGCCCGGTGGTGTCGGACTCATCGTCCGATGACTCCGAGGCGCACTCCTCCCATGAAGATGAGGAGGAGGAAAAAGAGGCTTCTTCCCCTCCAGCAGGGGGAGAAAAGAAAAGGAAGGTCGCCCCAACTGGGGAGGCCGGAGGGTCCAAGAAGGGAAGGACCCTTCCTCCGGACTACTCCACCAACACCGCCGACAGAGAAGAGGAGTGGCCGCCCAGGGCCAAGCCCCTGGCGAAGTCGTAAGTATTCGGACACCAGAGTGACTCGTAGCGTTCCTTTATTGCACAGCTTCTCCTAACGCCGAATATAATCATGCAGTCCGCCCCGAGCCCAAGTCGACATATCGTCGAGTGGTTCCTTGGATTCGTCGGATGTGAATAGCTTTTCACTTTCAATCGCTTCCACCCCTCGCCCTACGGACAACGCCGAGGTGCTGTCCCAAAGGGTTCCGAGCCGAGGGGAGGTGGTCCTGGAGGCGCCGCAAGGAGACCTTCTGGACTGCAGGAACAAAGGGAGCAAGGCTCCCAAGGGCTCCAAGTCCGGCCCTGGGCCGAACACCGCACCGGAGACTTCAGTGGTTCCGGACTCCGGCAGGCGGCCCCCCACTAAGAAGGGCAAGCCTACCGTGCCGGTGACCTCCGTCCAACCGGAGGCACCGGATAACTTGCTGGAGGTGCTTGACGGCGCCTCCATTGACGAGGAGCACCACACTATTATGGGTGAAGTGGTCCAGAAAGTTCAGTCCGCCAAGCGCGGGCTGACTGAAGCCTGTGCCAGCCTTCTAACAGGCTTTGATGTATGTAAAAAATATATGAAAATATTACCGCATAGACAGTTGCCCCTGATGCTCTGTTTGGTGTTCACAAAGAAAAGCCGAATAGAGGATCTAAGAATATCCACAGGAGGCTAACATAAGTATGTCGATATGGGTATGCAGGCTGCGCTGCTGACCTCTGCTGCACTTACTGCGGAGGTCGATGCGTTGAAGGAGAGCCTCGAGCGGTTCGAGAACGAGCTCGGCCTTGCCAAGAAGCAGCTCGAGGAGAAGGAAGGTAAGTAATACCTTATGTAAGTATATAGAAAAGATGTGGTTGCAAAAAATGACAGGATCATTGTGACTATGACAGGGGCCACGACCGAGGTGGCGACCCTGAAGCAAGCGCTGTCCGAGGCCGAAGACAAAGCGGCCACGGAGTGCACCGAGCGAGGAAAACAGGAGGCGCGGGTGGAGGAGGTGCAGCAAGAGCTCCAGGCTCTCGTGAAAAAACACGAGAGTTTGGAGCTTGACTCAAAGACGCGAGAGTCCGAGCTTGCCTCGGCCCTCGAGGGCGCCAAGCATGCCAAGGCCGAAGCCCAAAAGGCCCTCCAGGAAATTGAGGCGATAAAGAAGATAGCGGCGGGTAAGGCATTCATTATGGAAAGCAAGCACGTAAAAAGTGAATTACTTGTTACTTACCTGAGTCCAGAGCTCTCTAGGAGCGTTTGCAGATTTGCCCCGTAGTGTGTCAGATGCCGAAAAGCACTATCGAGCCGAGGAGGGGAGCTCGACGGAGAAGGTGTTCTGGTCTCAGTATACTGAGGCCGGACATCTGGTGCCCCTAAGTGACCAGCTGAAGCAGATGGTCGAGCTCCATAAGGCGGCCGAACAGGCCATGAAGGGTCTGATAGTCCGGCTGTGGCCTGGAGAGGCCATGCTAGGGAGCTACTTCGGGCTGGTGAAGCGGCTTGCGGATGCCTGCCCTTGGCTTGAGGTGATCAAGCGATCCGTTTGCATCGACGGTGCCCGCAGGGCGCTTGCCCGTGTTAAAGTACACTGGGGCAAGATGGATGCTGAGAAGCTAGTGAAGGACGGGCCACCGCAGGGCAAGGAGCATCGCCACCCCGAGATGTACTATGATGGCGTCCTGAAGGGTGCCCGCCTTGTGGCGGATGAATGTTCCAAGGATGTAATATTTGAGTAAACTCGCTCGTGTTATCCTGTACGCTGAAAACTTGTTCATATGCGCTATGCAACGCTTGTTTGAATTTAAAATATTACCTTCTGTGCGGCCGTTTATTAAATCTTGAGAGATGGTGAGTCGTCGGCTTCTGCACCCGAGCCACGAGTGCTGGGGTGTTCGGGATAAACCTGAGCACTCTTTTTCCCATTCTTGGGTCCTTCGAGGGAGGCGCTTAGCACAACGAACAAGGCAATCGGACTATAATGCTTTATCACTCTCACTTAGCCATAGAATTCTATAATTTTAAATTTCGGCGAAGCCCCTAGTATTCGGAAGACTGAGTTCGGGGCGCTATCCACGCCTAAGCCGGACAAAGCCGACTCCTCGCCCTAAGCGGCATAAGTCTTTAGGGACTCGAAACCTCTCGAACAGCAACCAGCTCTCGCCCTATCATGATAGTCAGTTTTAGCTTTCTCTACTGAGGTTCTTAGCCCAGCTGAACCGGGGCACAATCGCAGTAGTTCTCCCAGTGCTACCTTAGCCGATATAGCGGAACGTAAGGTATCAAAACATGGGAGCCGGGCAAACCCAACTATTGACCAAAGACATGATTCGGAGCTGATGCATATAATGTTATAAGTTCGGGGTGCCGCACTTGTGAAAGTGTTCAGACTTCTCACACCATATTGTGGGGTACTTAAGCCCCTGGTGTATTGGCCATACCAAAGTGTACGGTTGCAAAGTGTCATTAATGAACACATATATATATAAAAAGAGAATGCAAAAACAGACTGAAGCTATGCATTGTTTATTCGAAAAGATGCATTGAAGCAAAACGATACAAGTAGTGCGATAAGCAGAAAATGGGACTATTTGACATGTCTCCTCCAAGGGTAAGTTGTGGAATGGTAGTGAAAGCATGTATTTTGCTCGTTATAGAGACCACCTGAGAGTTCCATGATGCGACGTAGCTTCCGGCCCCCCTGGTCCTTGCATCGTGTGTTCGGCGATTATATTGTCGGACAGGGCTTCCAGAGAGTAAAGTCCTGGAAGAGAGAATCAATAACAAAGTAGGGAGCCCCTAGTGCGGTTGAGCCGCGTTTCGGGGCGTGCCGTAGTCGTGCCCTTCCCCTGTGCCCATGGTATTTTTAATGCGTAATTGTGTACGCGTGGCACGTGTGTCGCCATTTGGATGGGGCTGGGGTAGGGGCCGTATTGCTATGCGAGCTCAGAACGTGCCAGGCGGTCCTGTTGCAGATTACTTCGGGCATGCTTGACGGTGTCCGGACGTCTGATAGCCGGACTAGAGAATTGCCTTGATAGGCTGCTTTGCACTTCTGCTGCGAGGGCCGTAGTGTGCTCCTCGGTTCGGAGAGAGCGCTCTGTGTTTCCATTGACTGTGATGACCCCCCGAGGTCCTGACATCTTGAGCTTGAGGTATGCGTAGTGCAGCACCACATTGAATTTTGCAAATGCGGTTCGTCCGAGCAGTGCATGATAGCCACTGCGGAATGGGACTATATCGAAGATTAACTCCTCGCTTCGGAAATTATCTGGGGATCCGAAGACCACTTCTAGTGTGACTGAGCCTGTGCAATGGGCCTCTACACCTGGTATGACGCCTTTAAAGGTCGTTTTTGTGGGTTTAATCCTTGAGGGATCTATGCCCATTTTTCGCACTGTGTCTTGGTAAAGCAGGTTTAGGCTGCCGCCGCCGTCCATAAGGACTAGAGTGAGGTGGAATCCATCAATGATTGGGTCTAGGACCAATGCAGCAAATCCGCCATGGCGGATACTAGTGGGGTGGTCCCTGCGATCGAAAGTGATCAGACAGGAGGACCATGGGTTGAACTTTGGGGCGACGGGCTCCAACGCGTATACGTCCCTTAACGCACGCTTCCGCTCCCTCTTGGGGATGTGGGTTGCATATATCATGTTCACCGTCCGCACTTGTGGGGGAAACCCCTTCTATCCTATGGTGTTCAGCGGTCGGGGCTCCTCCTCGTCGTCGCTATGTAGCCCCTTGTCTTTGTTTTCGGCATTTAACTTGCCGGCCTGCTTAAACACCCAACAATCCCTGTTGGTGTGGTTCGCTGGCTTGTCGGGGGTGCCATGTATTTGACACGAGTGATCGAGTATACGGTCCAAACTGGACGGGCCCGGAGTACTTTGTTTGAATGGCTTCTTCCGCTGACCGGGCTTGGAGCCTCTGAATCCAGCATTTACTGCCGTATCCTCTATATTGTTATCGTTCCTGCGGTGCTTATGTTTGTTGCGACGTGACCTACCGTTGCCGTCCTTGGTATCCGAAGTACCAGAGTTCTTTGATATGTTATTGCTGCAAGCCAGCCAGCTGTCCTCTCCCGCACAGAAGCGGGTCATGAGCGTCGTGAGGGCTGCCATAGATTTCGGCTTTTCCTGGCCGAGGTGCCGGGCAATCCATTCGTCACGTATGTTGTGCTTGAAAGCTGCTAGGGCCTCTGCATCCGGACAGTCGACGATTTGATTTTTCTTGGCTAGGAACCGTGTCCAGAATTGCCTGGTCGATTCTTCTGGCTGTTGAATTATATGGCTCAAGCCATCGGCATCTGGTGGTCGCACATAAGTGCCCTGGAAGTTGTCGAGGAATGCGGCTTCCAGATCCTCCCAATAGCCAATGGATTCTGCTGGTAGGCTGTTGAGCCAATGCCGAGCTGGTCCTTTAAGTTTGAGTGGGAGGTACTTGATGGCGTGTAGATCGTCACCATGGGCCATGTGGATATGCAGGAGGTAGTCCTCAATCCATACCGCAGGATCTGTTGTACCATCTTATGATTCAATATTTACGGGTTTGAAACCCTCTGGGATTTGATGATCCATTACTTTATCTGTGAAGCATAGGGGGTGTGCGGTGCCTCTGTACTGGGCTATATCACGACGCAGCTCGAATGAATCTTGTCTGCTGTGCTCGGCCCGGCCGGATTTACTTTTACTGTATCCGGCGTGACGGTTATCGTCTCGTGTGGTGGGGCGCCCTCGCGATCCGTAGATCGATCTTGCTTGCTTTGCTTTGTCCTCCAATATGTCTTGCAGGTCCAGCATATTTCCCCGTACCTTGGTTGAGTGGCGCCGGGGTGCGGCTTGAGCTGTGGGCCGAGAGGCCTCTCTGTCGCGGCCACGAGGTGGCCGATCAACCGCGTCATACACTGGGGATGTGGATTTTAGTGCTTCCTCCTCTAATCAGGGTAGCAACCTGCGTTTTGGGTAACTCTTGGAGGGGCGTTCGAGTTCATATTCCTCGGCCGCAAGGACTTCAGTCCATCTGTCAGCTAGCAGGTCTTGATCAGCTCTAAGCTGCTGCTGCTTTTTCTTAAGGCTACTCGCCGTGGCCATAAGCCTGCGCTTGAAGCGCTCTTGCTCGATGGGATCCTCAGGCATGACAAATTCGTCGTCGTCGAGGCTTGCCTCGTCTTTGGAGGGAGGCATGTAATTATCATCCTCTGCCTCTCTGTCTGCCGCTCTCTCAGGAGGGCCGGCTTCTCCATCCTCCTCCGCTGAATCCTACTGCAGGGAGTTGTCTTCCGCACTGTCTGGAGTGTTATTATCTCCTGTGTCGGTATCATCGTTTTTTGCTTTGGCGGGACTTAGAGCGGCACCGCTGACGCCGCCGCTTGGGTTGCTTCTTGGAGGAGTCCTCCCTCGTTGTCCTGTCGCCATTGCCTTCTTTGGGTGTTTCCACCATATATATGTCATACGACGAGGTGGCTTTCCAGTGCCCTATAGGCGCTGGTTCCTGTTCGTCTCCTGCATCATCATCCATACCGTCGATGTCTTCGGAGTCGAAGTCAAGCATGTCGGTCAAGTCATCGACAGTGGCTATTAAGTGGGTGGTGGGTGGGCGTCGAATTTCTTCGTCGTCCGCATCCCAATCTTGCCGGTCATAATCCGGCCAGGACTCTCCTGACGAAGAGAGAGACCTTAGTGAATTCAGTATGTCGCCGAAGGGCGAGTGCTGAAAGATATCCGCGGCGGTAAACTCCATGATCGGCGCCCAATCGGATTCGATTGGCAGGGGCACGGGCGGCTCGGAGTCCGGAGGGGAGTCCGGCAATTTGGAGTCATGGGCCTCGCGAAGGGTATCCGGCTCGATCGCCATTGAGGCTGCGGCCTCCATGGCGGGGCCCAACCACCCGTCCGTGGATGGCGCGATTGGCTCTGAATTGAAGGTCGAAGCGGTTGCAGGTGCGACTTCCTGAACATTGTCCGGCGGCAGAGCTAAATCATGCCCATCGTGACAGTGCGGCGCACTCAGCAAGGGCTTGAATCCGTCGAAGATCAAGTCTCCGCGGATATCGGCCGTGTAGCTTAAGCTTCCAAACCTGACCTGATGGCCACGGGCGTAGCTTTCAATCTGCTCCAGATGGCCAAGCGAATTGGCCCGCAGTGCAAACCCGCCAAATACAAAAATCTGTCCGGGGAGAAAAGTCTCACCCTGGACTGCATCGCTAACGATGATCGAAGGAGCCATCAAGCCTGACGGTGACGACACAGAGGAACTCTCAATGAAAGCACCAATGTCGGTGTCAAAACCGGCGGATCTCGGGTAGGGGGTCCCGAACTGTGCGTCTAGGCGGATGGTAACAGGAGACAAGGGACACGATGTTTTTACCCAGGTTCGGGCCCTCTCGATGGAGGTAAAACCCTACTCCTTCTTGATTAATATTGATGATATGGGTAGTACAAGAGTTGATCTACCACGAGATCAGAGTGGCTAAACCTTAGAAGCTAGCCTATGGTATGATTGTTGTGATTGCGTCCTATAGACTAAACCCTCCGGTTCATATAGACACCGGAGGGGGCTAGGGTTACACAGAGTCGGTTACAATGGGAGGAGATCTACATATCCGTATTGCCAAGCTTGCCTTCCACGCCAAGGAGAGTCCCATCCGGACACGGGACGAAGTCTTCAATCTTGTATCTTCATAGTCCAACAGTCCGGCCAAAGGTTATAGTCCGGCTGTCCGGATACCCCCTAATCCAGGACTCCCTCAATAGCCATCGCGACCTCATTCACGCGTGCGGCCGCGATTTGCTTCTCCGCTGCCAAATGCTCCTTGAGATCCTGGCTATACTGCGTGCACCATGGCTTAGGGCGGTGCTTATTTGGTGGAGGGGTCGGTGATTTGGGTGGAAGGTGTGGCGCTCGCGCAGGCGGTCGGGGCATGTGGGATGTGGAAGGAGGAGGAGGATGGGGGTCGGGTGTGGATTACCTGCCTGGATAAACGAGGCCGAGCAGCATGAAGGAGGGTCGCCGGCGAGGAGGTGGCGGCGCTGAAAGCAAGGAGTGAAGGTTTCAACTTGGAAAGGAAGGCGAAAAGAGGGGAAATGTGGCTTTTGGTAAGGGGGAGGGGGCGGGGAGGTAGATATTTGCGCGGAAGCCGAAAATTTGAAATCGCTTCAGCCAAAAAACTGGCGCGCAAAGTGTCATCAGACATGGTCCCTTATTCAGAACTGTGTACAATATGTGGACATCACAAATGATTCAGATAGTTTCAACGTCAAAATTTTTGGTTCGAATTTCCATGGTTACAGTGGTCATCCACGTCATTGCATAATTTGGGTACACAAAGGAGACTACAACACACCCACACTTCTTAATCGAGCAAGTTCAGCAATTAAACAGAGCTAGCTGACCTAAACATTACTATAACAAATTAAAGACCGACGCTCTTCATTAAACAAAAAAAGTACTACTACGGCTGGTGCTCGTCGATCTCCGCCGCCGCCTCCATGTCCAGCTCGCGCCCGACGGTCTCCTGAGGAAGGGGCTCCATGGCATCCATCGCACCATACTCGGCAAGCATCTCGCTATCCGCGTCCACCATCTCTTTGGAAAAGGCCGCCACGAGCTGGGCATGGGGGACGCGATCTGGGCTTGGACGTGCTCCGTCGTTGCAAGGTATGCGGCGGAGGAACGGACGGCTGCTCGAACGCTGTCGGCGATTGTAGCTCTTCGGTCGTGGGTTGCCGACCATTGTCAGAGAAGCTTCGTTCGATTTGTGCGGTGGCCGCTAGGAGCTGGGCGTGGGCAGCCTCGACATGGTCGTGGGAGGCCTCCATCAAGGCTAAGGCCACCGCTGCAGAACGGGCAGCTGCTGTTCCGCTCTCACCAGTTGCTATCCCCGAGGCAGATGTTGCTGCCGCCACCTAAGAAACAATAGCGGCCGTTTGGGCTGCCTTTGCCACCCGGTCGCAGATTGCGGTCGCGCTCATGCACCTCATTAGCACACGCATGGCGGCTGTGGCCGCGCTCTGGTCGGAGTGGGCCACCGAAGTTGCCCTCACGATGCGGGTCCACGTGCCCATCTTTCACCGGCGACGATTGAACAGTGAAATGATATTTTGGGAGCGAGCTAGTGTGCTTGAGACGCCGGCTATGGACTGTAGTCGACGCACCTTCTCGCGTAAGCCATGGGCGTACTAAACACCGACGGTGCTCCAGGAAATTTATTGCTGCATCTCACACGGTTGCTGATAATAAACTGTGTGCGATCGACTAGATTTTCATCTTGATTTGAATTACATAATGGGGTCACAGCGGCAATGGGCGGTGTTTGAATTGCTAGACCTTTTATCTGGAGTGAATATGCAACTATATGTGTGTCATAAAATAATTGGAATTATTCAGGGTTCGTTTGAACATTTTATACATTAAATTGGATTTCTAGCCATTTCAGGTGCACAATTCAAAATTAAACTACATGCACATGCTCCAGTGCATATAAATTGGTTGAAAAATCAAATATGTGCCCTTGGGTGCATGCTTAGGTCCGATCCAAGAAATGGGAAGGAATTTCAAACACCAGGGCACCATTGATTACCGGCAAAACATTGAGATGCCTGGTTTTTAAATTCTAGTAAATCCAAAACTCGTCTAAAATTCATGAAACCTGGCATGCTATCATGGAGCGACATCAACATGCCGTGGTAAAAAATTTGTCCCATTTGGGAGCAGGTTTGGGTATATGCTTCTCACAAACCGGAGCTTCTCACAACAAGCATGATGGTTTTCAGTAGGGAACGTCCCTCCTTTGGGGACGAAACAATATCCATTGCCTCTAATTGCTTTCAAATATTTTTCCTGGTGTCAACATAGAACAACAGGAGTGTTGTGTGAATTTTTGTGATTTTCTGGGGTTCGTTTGGACATTTTTATGCATTAACTGAGTTTTCAATGCAATTGTGTGCACAATTCAAATTTGAACTACATGCACATGCTCAAGTGCATATAAATTGGTTGAAAAATCAAATATGTGTCCTTGGGTGCATGCTTAGGTCCCATGCAAGAAATGGGAATGAATTTCAAACAACAGGGTACCGTTGATTGCCGGCAAAACATTGATATGCCTGGTTTTTAAATTCTAGTAAATCCAAAACTCGTCCAAAATTCATGAAACTTGGCATGCTATCATGGAGCGGCATCAACATGTCGTGGCAAATTTTTTGTCCCATTTGGGGCAGGTTTGGGTATATGCTTCTCACAAACCGGAGCTTCTCACAACAAGCATGATGGTTTTCGGTAGGAAACGTCCCATGTTTGGGGATGAAACGATAGCCATTGAGTCTTATTGCTTTCAAATTTTTTCTTGTGTCAACATAGAACAACAGGAGTGTTGTGTGAATTTTTGTGATTTTTGGGGTTCGTTTGGACATTTTTATGCATTAACTGAGTTTTCAATGAATTTATGTGCACAATTCAAAATTAAACTACATGCACATGCTCCGGTGCATATAAATTGGTTGAAAAATTAAATTTGTGCCCTTGGGTGCATGCTTAGGTCCCATGCAAGAAATGGGAATGAATTTCAAACACCGGGGCACCGTTTATTGCCGGCAAAACATTGAGATGTCTGGTTTTAAATTCTAGTAAATCCAAAACTTGTCTGAAATTCATGAAACTGGCATGCTATCATGGAGCGGCATCAACATGCCGTGGTAAAATTTTTGTCCCATTTGGGGCAGGTTTGGATATATGCTTCTCACAAACCGGAGCTTCTCACAACAAGCATGATGGTTTCCGGTAGGGAACGTCCCACCTTTGGGGATGAAACGATATCCATTGCCTCTTATTGCTTTCAAATTTTTTCTCATGTCAACATAGAACAACAGGAGTATTGTGTGAATTTCTGTGATTTTTCGGGGTTCGTTTGGACATTTTTATGCATTAACTGAGTTTTCAATGCATTTATGCGCATAATGCAAATTGAACTACATGCACATGCTCCGGTGCATATAAATTGGTTGAAAAATCAAATAGGTGCCCTTGGGTGCATGCTTAGGTCCCATGCAAGAAATGAGAATGAATTTCAAACACCAGGGCACCGTTGATTGCCGGCAAAACATTGAGATGCCTGGTTTTTAAATTCTAGTAAATCCAAAACTCCTCTGAAATTCATGAAACTTGGCATGCTATCATGGAGTGGCATCAACATGCCGTGGTAAATTTTTTGTCCCATTTGGGGCAGGTTTGGGTATATGCTTCTCACAGACCGGAGCTCTCACAACAAGCATGATGGTTTTTGGTAGGGAACGCCCCACCTTTGGGGACAAAATGATATCCATTGCCTCTTATTGCTTTAAATTTTTTTCTCATGTCAACATAGAACAACAAGAGTGTTGTGTGAATTTTTGTGAATTTTCGGGGTCCGTTTGGACATTTTTATGCATTAACTGAATTTTCAATGCATTTATGTCCATTATTCAAATTTGAACTACATGCACATGCTCCGGTGCATATAAATTGGTTCAAAAATCAAATCTATTCCCTTGGGTGCATGCTTTGGTCCTATGTAATAAATGAGAATGAATTTCAAACACCAGGGCACCATTGATTGCCGGTAAAACATTGAGATGCATGGTTTTTAAATTCTAGTAAATCCAAAACTCGTCTGAAATTCACGAAACTTGGCATGCTATCATGGAGCGGCATCAATATGCCATGGTAAAATTTTTGTCCCATTTGGGGAAGGTTTGGATATATGCTTCTCATAAACTAGAGCTTCTCACAAGAAGCATGATGGTTTTCGGTAGGGAACGTCCCACCTTTGGGGACGAAACGATATCCATTGCCTCTTACTGCTTTCAAATTTTGTTCTCGTGTCAATATAGAACAACAGGAGTGTTGTGTGAATTTTTGTGATTTTTCGGGGTTCGTTTGGACATTTTTATGCATTAACTGAGTTTTCAATGCATTTATGTGCACAATTCAAAATTAAACTACATGCACATGCTCCGGTGCAAATAAATTGGTTGAAAAATCAAATATATGCCCTTGGGAGCATGCTTAGGTCCCATGCAAGAAATGGGAATAAATTTCAAACACCAGGGCACCGTTGATTGCCGGCAAAACATTTAGATGCCTAGTTTTTAAATTCTAGTAAATGCAAAACTCGTCTGAAATTCATGAAACTTGGCATGCTATCATGGAGCGGCATCAACATGCCGTGGTAAATTTTTTGTCCCATTTGGGGAAGGTTTGGATATATGCTTCTCATAAACTAGAGCTTCTCACAAGAAGCATGATGGTTTTCGGTAGGGAACATCCCACCTTTGGGGACGAAACGATATCCATTGCCTCTTATTGCTTTCAAATTTTTTTCTCGTGTCAACATAGAACAACAGGAGTGTTGTGTGAATTTTTGTGATTTTTCGGGGTTCGTTTGGACATTTTTATGCATTAACTGAGTTTTCAATGCATTTATGTGCACAATTCAAAATTAAACTACATGCACATGCTCCGGTGCAAATAAATTGGTTGAAAAATCAAATATGTACCCTTGGGAGCATGCTTAGGTCCCATGCAAGAAATGGGAATAAATTTCAAACACCAGGGCACCGTTGATTGCCGGCAAGACATTTAGATGCCTAGTTTTTAAATTCTAGTAAATGCAAAACTCGTCTGAAATTCATGAAACTTGGCATGCTATCATGGAGCGGCATCAACATGCCGTGGTAAAAATTTTGTCCCATTTGGGGCAGGTTTGGGTATATGCTTCTCACAAACCGGAGCTTCTCACAACAAGCATGATGGTTTTCGGTAGGGAACGTCCCACCTTTGGGGACGAAACGATATCCGTTGCCTCTTATTGCTTTCAATTTTTTTCTGGTGTCAACATAGAACAACAGGAGTGTTGTGTGAATTTTTCTGATTTTTCGGGGTTCGTTTGGACATTTTTATGCAGTAACAGAGTTTTCAATGCATTTATGTCCATAATTCAAATTTGAACTACATGCACATGCTCTAGTGCATATAAATTGGTTGATAGATCAAATATGTGCCCTTGGGTGCATGCTTAGGTCCCATGCAAGAAATGGGAATGAATTTCGAACACCAGGGCACCGTTGACTGCCGGCAAAATATTGAGATGCTTGGTTTTTAAATTCTACTAAATACAAAACTTGTCTAAAATTCATGAAACTTAGCATGATATCATGGAGCGGCATCAACATGCCGTGGTAAAATTTTTGTCCCATTTGGGGCAGGTTTGGGTATCCCACCTTTGGGGACGAAACGATATCCATTGCCTCTTATTGCTTTCAAATTTTTTTCTCGGGTCAACATAGAACAACAGAAGTGTTGAGTGAATTTTTCTGATTTTTCGGGGTTCGTTTGGACATTTTTATGCATTAACAAAGTTTTCAATGCATTTATGTGCATAATTCAAATTTGAACTACATGCACATGCACCAGTGCATATAAATTGGTTGAAAAATCAAATATGTGCACTTGGGTGCATGCTTAGGTCCCATGCAAGAAATGGGAATGAATTTCAAACACCAGGGTACCGTTGATTGGCGGCAAAAAATTGAGATGCCTGGTTTTTAAATTCTAGTAAATCCAAAACTCGTCTGAAGTTTATGAAACTTGGCATGCTATCATGGAGCGGCATCAACATGCCGTGGTAAAATTTTTGTCCCATTTGGGGCAGGTTTGGGTATATGCTTCACACAAACCGGAGCTTTCTCACAACAAGCATGATGGTTTTCGGTAGGGAACATCCCACCTTGTGGGACGAAATGATATCCATTGCCTCTTATTGCTTACCAATTTTTTTCTCGTGTCAACACTGAACAACAGGAGTGTTGTGTGATTTTTTGTGATTTTTCGGGGTTTGTTTGGACATTTTTATGCATTATCTGAGTTTTCAATGCATGTATGTGCATAATTCAAATTTTAACTACATGCACATGCTCCAGTGCATATAAATTGGTTGAAAAATCAAATATCCATCCTTGTGTGCATGCTTAGGTCCCATGCAAGAAATGGGACTGAATTTCAAACACCAGGGCACTATTGATTGTCGGCAAAACATTGAGATGCCTGGTTTTTAAATTCTAGTAAATCCAAAACACGTCTGAAATTCATGAAACTTGGCATGCTATCATGGAGTGGCATCAACATGCCGTGGTAAATTTTTTTTCCCATTTGGGGCAGGTTTGGGTATATGCTTCTCACAAACCGGAGCTTTCTCACAACAAGCATGATGGTTTTCGGTAGGGAACATCCCACCTTGTGGGACGAAATGATATCCATTGCCTCTTATTGCTTACCAATTTTTTTCTCGTGTCAACACTGAACAACAGGAGTGTTGTGTGATTTTTTGTGATTTTTCGGGGTTTGTTTGGACATTTTTATGCATTATCTGAGTTTTCAATGCATGTATGTGCATAATTCAAATTTTAACTACATGCACATGCTCTAGTGCATATAAATTGGTTGAAAAATCAAATATCCATCCTTGTGTGCATGCTTAGGTCCCATGCAAGAAATGGGACTGAATTTCAAACACCAGGGCACTATTGATTGTCGGCAAAACATTGAGATGCCTGGTTTTTAAATTCTAGTAAATCCAAAACACGTCTGAAATTCATGAAACTTGGCATGCTATCATGGAGTGGCATCAACATGCCGTGGTAAATTTTTTTTCCCATTTGGGGTAGGTTTGGGTATATGCTTCTCACAAACCGGAGCTTCTCACAACAAGCATGATGGTTTTCGGTAGGGAACGTCCCACCTTTGGGGACAAAACAATATCCATTGCCTCTTATTGCTTTCAAAGTTTTTCTCGTGTCAACATAGAACAACAGGAGTGTTGTGTGAATTTTTGTGATTTTTGGGGGTTTATTTGGACATTTTTATGCATTAACTGAGTTTTCAATGCATTTATGTGCATAATTCAAATTTGAACTACATGCACATGCTCTAGTGCATATAAATCGGTTGAAAAATCATATATGTGCCCTTGGGTGCATGCTTAGGTCCCATGCAAGAAATGGGAATGAATTTCAAACACCAGGGCACCGTTGATTGCCGGCAAAACATTGAGATGCATGGTTTTTAAATTCTAGTAAATCCAAAACTCGTCTGAAATTCATGAAACTAGGCATGCTATCATGGAGCGGAGTCAACATACCGTGATAAAATTTCTGTCCCATTTGGGGCAGGTTTGGGTATATGCTTCTAACAAACCGGAGCTTCTCACAACAAGCATGATGGTTTTCGGTAGGGAACGTCCCACCTTTGGGGACGAAATGATATCCATTGCCTCTTATTGCTTTCAAATTGTTTCTCGTGTCAACATAGAACAACATGAGTGTTGTGTGAATTTTTGTGATTTTTCGGGGTTCGTTTGGACATTTCTATGCATTAACTGGGTTTTCAATGCATTTATGTGCATAATTCAAATTTGAACTACATGCACATGCTCCAATGCATATAAATTGGTTGAAAAATGAAATTTGTGTCCTTAGGTGCATGTTTAGGTCCCATGCAAGAAATGGGAATTCAAACACCAGGGCACCGTTGATTGCCGGCAAAACATTGAGATGCATGGTTTTTAAGTTCTAGTAAATCCAAAACTCGTATGAAATTCATGACACTTGGCATGCTATCATGGAATGGCACCCGACATGTTGTGGCATTTTTCATGTCCATTTTGAGAGAAGGCGCACTCGAATAATGACAGCCAACAAAGAATTTTGAAAAAATAGTTGCCACTTTAATATCTCAAACGTTTGTAGAACTAAAACCGTGTGCGTTCTGTTAACCATTCAAGTGACTTGATTTTAATGGCTGTAGGAGGTGCCGTGCGGACAACTGCTTGACCTTGACTGAACGAGAGACTTGCGAGCGTCGTCCGGTGCGCAGGCTGACTGAGAGGCGTGCAAGCTGTCCTCGAATGCGCAGGCTCACCGGGAAGCGTGCGAGCTGTACGATGCGCAGGCTCATTGGAAAGCGAGCCCTTTGACTTCCATGGCCGCCCGCCTTGCTCGCATTCTGTCCATTAATGGCGCCCAAGCCGCCGTTTAATTCGCTTTTTAAATATAAAACGCTCATCACAAACATTTTTGTTAGAACACCCGTATGCAAACCGACAACTTCCCCAGGAAGCCAAGAGAAAATGTGCCGAGCAGGATTTCTGCAGCTCTTGATCGCAAACCTTTTCGATAGAACACTCGTATGCAAAGTGAGAACAGCGCAGGATTTGTGCATCCCTTCAACGCAAACAGTTGTTTTGGATGGCCCGTGTGCAACCACGTACAAACAATTTGGTAAGATTTGTCAATCCTTGTAACAGTGCAATTTGTCAAAATATGAAGCTAAAAATCACTAGCAGTATCTGATTTTGGAACTAAAATTCAGTAATTAAGCATAGATTTCATTCATAGATTAAGCACGCGTTCTTAATTTATGCAAACAGTTCAACTCGACAGCTGAACCAACCAAACTTTTCCCCAATTGTTGCCAACCATGTACTGAAATAGCTAGCTCAACTTTATATACTAGCTAATTTTAAGTATGTTGTACAGTTCCACCACATCTGTAGTCAGATAAACTGAACAAAATAGGGCCTAAATACTACTACTACTACTACGGAGGGGCTTTGTACTACTTTCGGCTGCTTCTCCTCTGCCGAGCGCGCTCAGTAAGAGGCGGAGGAGGAGGAGCCTACCGACGAGCTGGGCAACCGCAATGCGGTGCCTGCCGCTGTTGCAGCTTCAGCGACGCTCACCTCGAACGCCCTATGCCGCTCCAGAGACCCCTCTTGAAGCGGTGGTTCTCCTCATAGAACTCCTGATTCCTTGCCTCTAAGGCGTCGTGCGCCGTGGCCACGGCGGCGGTAAGGCTCTTTGCGTGCTCGACGAGGCGCTCCTCCTCCTCCGCAGGAACTCGGTGTAGCGCGCAAGGTCCCTGACGCATGTGCGGGCATCCACCTCTTCCTCCCGCGTTCGAGCGGCGGTGGCGGAGCGGGTGATGACCCTGGCGGTCGACGGTGGGCTGGCGGCCACGGCGGCCGACGACGTGGTGGCGGCCACTACCACCACCTCCCACCTTCGGGCCGCGGTGGCGGAGCGGGTGATGGCAAGAGTGCCCGGCAGTGGGTGGCGGCCACGACGGCCACCTCCCGTCTTTGAGCAGCGGCGATGGAGCGGGCGATGGCCCTGGCTTTCGATCGTGGTGTGGCGGCAACAGTGACCGACAACAGCTGCCTACGGGCACCGGCGGCGGAGCGTGTGGCGGGTGTTGCGCGCACACCCAACAAGGACGCCATGCGCACTACACTGTGCCGGGGACTGCGCCACCGCCACGGTGTAGCCTCCCAGCTGGAGCTGTCCTCTGATGAGGGCGGAGTGGCTGAGCGACGACAACGGACCGGTGCCATTGGCGATTGTGGGAGAAGCAGGCGAGATAAGCTACAGGGAGGGAGGGGAAAATGCGACGCAGGACTCGCCGGCCGTGAGGTTTTTTATAGCAGGCCGGTGAGCATTGGGATTTTGGGGGATTTCACTGAGTCGGGCGGGAAGCTTGTGCGGGAACCTGCGAGGTTGCGCGGGAACAGGCTCACCAACGATTCATTGGCGCCACCGTTTGGCCAAAAGAATGCCCCGCGCGCTGCGCAAGCTTGCGCTGTAAGCCATCTACGGCAGCAGGGTGACAAGACGTGCGAGAGGAGGAAGAAAGTCCACATACATATACGGTTAATAAAAAATGTTTGTGATTTAATTACCTACAATACCACCAAGTATGATTTAACAAATAAAATATGAATGCATGTCGCCAAAGATTATATAGTTGGATTTGTATTTGAACATAGTTTCCAATTATATAAGTTTTAAAACATGCATTAACATTTTGTTGGTTAAATTTGAGGGCAAAGTATGGCACAGAATATAAAGGAGGCTATAGACTAGACGGAGGTGGTAGCACACGGCCGCTCTCTATGCAGCGACGCAACTGTCGGCCGGCTTGTAGGAGATCATTTCCTGCGTGTTCAACTGGTCTATGCGTGTGGATGCTTGCGGTTCAGGCGGCCGCGGCGCGCTCTACTCGCGTCCCACCGTGCGCACTCTGCTCTCACGTCCCTCCGGGTGCTCTGCCCTCGTCCCTCCACGCGCGCTGCCAGTGTTTGGGGCCGGCGTACGATCACGCACGTTCTTGTGCAAGCGGTTGCGCCGGGCGCGCGCGATGATGCAGTTACCCGCTGCAAAAGCTACCATGCGGACGCGCCGAGAATCCATGCCGCCCGGCCCCCATTTATTCCTGCGGCCATTTACCTTCATTTCTCGTCTCACACGACACAATAAGCACACCCACGAGGACACATATGGAGAGTACATCCAGCGGTTCCAATGGCGCTCCCCGTGGCTCCAATGGCGCTCCCAGCGGCCGACGACGACAACGGCGGGCAGTTCACCACGCATCATGTAGTGGACACCCACGTAAGGGGGAAGGCCCTCTCGGTGGTGTACACGAACGATCCAGTCTCGGTGGAGAGCTCCATCCAAACTATGGAGCAATTCCTTGTTGAGGACAAGTACCGAGTGGTCGGCTTCGACCTCGAGTACACCATCGGTCGTGCCGGGCACGATTAGAAGGTTGTCGTCGCCCAGTTGTGCTTGTGACATGACGTCCTCGTATACCACTACCACCTTGCCACAAGGCCTTGCGAGCATTTCTCCAGGTTTATCAACAGCTCCGACTACAGTTTCGCTACGGTGGACACCACCAACGATCTAAAAGCGCTCAAGGTTTCGGACTTGAAATGCCCGAATCTTGTTCACATCCAGCACCACTACAAGGTCTGGGGCACCAACAAAAACAAACTGAACTCCCTGGTTGACCTCACCTCAGCCATCATCGACCCCTACTACGCGAAGATGAAGGAAGAGAGCAATAAGGGAAAGAACGCCTGCACAGTGTGTGGCATGAGAGACTGGATGAACAACATGTCAAGTACGCGGCCATGGACGCATACACAAGCTACGAGATGTACAGGCGGATAGTTGACATGAGGAATTGTCTTCCTCCTAAGCCAAACAAGGGATCGAGCCACATAGCAGTGGCGGGAGCGTCACAGGAAGTAGATGACTAGACGATCGTTTCTCCTACTTTAGAATGCATGCAATTGTTTATTGAGGTGTGTGCGAATGATCTGTATAGTCACTTATGTAATTGGATGTTTATTTCAGTTATAAATATATATACATGTTATTCTACTACAGACAGAGCAATTCACACGGCTTATTAGCAGCAATCGTCTGTGTTATTATTGGTCTTCGCACTCATTTCTGATTACGGACCTGTTTGCCGCGTATCACACACATCTTGTTCAATTGAACCGTTTCCATTGTGTTGCCTAATCACACACAGTTCATCCCAGTGAAACGTATGCTGTATATCGCACACGCCTTCATCTTTCTGCCCGTTTCTTTTGTTCCTCCTCATCCCAAATAGTTAATTGAGCTAAACCGTATGCCCTACATCACACACACAACTAAATTCTGAACCGTGTATGATGCATCTATCATCGCAAACGTTTTGCACCTTTTTTGACAGTTTTTTACACCATTGTTTGCGATTATGGCATCGCACACAGTTTCGTCGAAGGGTCTCTGATCGTAGTGCCGCGTTTGGACCATCCAGCAGTAGTGTTTGTTAGATATTTTGATGAGATGTATGTTGTCTTTCCTCTAGTGGTGTTATGTGAACGTCAACTACATGACACTTCACCATAATTTGGGCCTAGGATAAGGCATTGGGAAGTAATAAGTAGATGATGGGTTGCTAGAGTGACAGAAGCTTAAACCCTAGTTTATGTGTTGCTTCACAAGGGGCTGATTTGGATCCATATGATTTATGCTATGGTTAGGTTTGCCTTAATTCTTCTTTCATAGTAGCAGATGCTTGCGAGAAGGGTTAATCATAAGTCAGAGGTGAGGGAGTCCTGGATTAGGGGGTCCCCCGGCGTCCGGGCTATGTGACATGGGCCGGACTGGTGGGCCGTGAAGATACAAGATAGAAGGCTCCCCCCTGTGTCCGGATGGGACTCTCCTTAGCATGGAAGACAAGCTCGGCATTTGAATATGGATATTCCTTCCTCTGTAAACCAACTCTGTACAACCCTAGCCCCCTCTGGTGTCTCTATAAACCGGAGGGTTTAGTTCGTACAGGCAATCATAATCATACATGCTAGACATCTAGGGTTTAGCCATTACAATCTCGTGGTAGATCAACTCTTGTAACCCCTTTACTCATCATAGTCAATCAATCAGGAAGTAGGGTATTACCTCCATTAAGAAGGCCTGAACCTGGGTAAACATCGTGTCCCTGCCTCCTGTTACCTTCGATCCTTAGACGCACAGTTCGGGACCCCCTACCCGAGATCTGTCGGTTTTGACACCGACATTGCTGCTTTCATTGAGAGTTCCTCCGTGTTGTCGGCAAAGGATTCGATGGCTTGTTCGATCATCCACAATGATGTTGTTTCGGTGGAGATTCCCCCCCCCCCGAGCCAAATTTTTGTATTCGGCGGCTTCGCAATGCGTGCCAACTCAATTCGCCACCTCGAGCAGATCGACAACTACGCCCCTGGTCATCAGATCAGCTTTGGGAACCTAAACTATGTCGCCGATATCCGAGGAGATTTGATCTTCGAAGGGTTTGCGGCCCCAATCACCGCTCTGGCCTTAGATCCGGAGCAGGCCGTCAGGCCCGAAGACGGGAGTTCAGAGCCCGTCGGACTCTATGCAATTATGGAGCTTGCTACCGAAGACCCGGAGGGGACGGCGTCATCGGCAAACCCAAAGACGAACCGAACCCTCTTCACCACTGAAGCGTCGGACACTCCACCGGACTCTAAGTCCGAACTCTCGAGGTTCGTGTCAAGAGGGCGCCACCAGGAGGCTCCAACTCCGAACTATCCCACGGACTCTAGTTTCTCTATCCAACCCTCGCCTTTAAACGATGCTCTGGACTTAATGCGATCGCCTGCCATTACGGAAGGATCGCTTCTAAATCATGCCCATCCCAGACTAGGGGCTTAGAGTGGGGAATTCTATGTCCCACCCACCACCCACTTCATAGCCACTGTCGAATATTTAACCGACATGCTGGAGTACGCCTCCGAAGACATCGATGGTATGGACGACGATACCAGAGACGAACAAGGCCAACACCCTCCGTTTACCGGACTTACAAGGACTCTCTTCGAGCCCGGTTTCGTACAAATAGCCGAAGACCATTCCTCTCAAGGAATCTCTCTCTCCAAGGCGAAAGCGGCGCAGACGTGCGGCAGGAGGTCCAAAAGATTTTGTAGACCAAAAATTTCTTCTAGAACCTGTATATAGCTTTCCCCCTTCTTCTTAGACCCCTGGCATGTAAAATGGCCTTGGTGACTATGGTGCCCTCTGTAAGATCACGTTTTGACATACCAATCAAGGTTCCAGTGAAAACAATTTTTTTCGATATGACCTTTGTTCATAGATTGTATGCCGTCTCCTCAGTTATCTCACTCTCACACCTCGCACAAATTGCCAGGGGCTCTATATGGACACACATGTGTCGCCAAACAAAAGCCCGAATAGCTTTATAGCACAGTTCAGCGTCCCGAGCTTGGCATTATATGCATCAGCTCCGAATCATGTCTTTGGTCAATAGTTGGGTTTCCCGGCTCCTATGTTTGCTACCTTACGTTCCGTTTGTTCGGCTAGGGTAGTAAAGGGAGCACTACTGTGATTGTGTTTCTGGTTCGTCTGGTCAAGCACCTCAGTAGAGAAAGCCGAAAACTGTCTGTCAAGATGTGGCGAGAGCTGGTCAGCCACTCAGTGACTTATTAAAATCTTTAGCGGTTGTTTCCGTATTATACGAAGGACCACTTCCCCGGTCACATACGCAACGAATCCACATCCGGATAGTTGTGTACACACCAGGGGCTATTTTTAGCCCCATCGTCAAACTCATATGGCTAAGTGAAAGTGGTAAAGCCACATAGTCCGATTTCCTGGTTCGTCGCGCTGACACCTCCTTCACGGACCAAGACGTTGGGTCAAGTGTGATCATGTGCTATTCTGAACACCCCCGTAATACCTACATGGGGGCCGAAGCCGACGACTGGAAAACTCTCAGGAATACAAAAATGGCCGCACAGGAGACAAGAACTTTCAGACAAAGGCACAAATATATTACAAATCCTTCATATATAATAAAAACGTCCGGAAAATTCGGGTACATTTATTCGAACATAATGTCCTTTGAGCATTGACCCACTATCAAGCGGGCACCCTCTAGGACGTCCTCTAAATTGCGCTCCGGCATGCGGTGGTTCTTGCCTCCGGGAGGGCCCTCGAAAGCCACTTCAGTAGCCTTCATCTTCGCCTAGTGCATCTTGACGCGGGCGGAGGCCATTGACGCACCTTCTATGCACAACGACCGCTTGATGGCGTCGATTCGGGACACTGCATCGACAAGCCGTCGCGCCAGGCCGAAATAGCTGCTCGGAATGGGTTCAGCTGGCCATAGCCGAACTATGACATCCTTCATGGCTGCTCCGGACATCTTATGCAGTTCGGCCCACTGCGCCATTTGGTCGTTCAGCAGCGCCGGGCGCTCCTGCGCCGCAAACTGTGACCAGAACAGCTTTTCCACTCCATGTCCCTCCTGAGCCGGGAAGAATTGTGTGGCGTCGGCGGCACTCTTCAGAAGATCCGCGAAAGCATTTGGAGAACTCCACAATCGATTAAGCAAGGCATATCTTTGATCGCCAAACTTAGTGTGTAAAAGAAAGGGCTTACCAGCCGCTATCTGTCCGGCCTGCCGGACCTCCTCGTGAGCCGCCCTAGATTCGGACCGCGCCTCTTTGGCCTCCTCAAGGGCCTTAGCGAGCTCGGTTTCCTTGGCTTTATTCTCCTCCTCGAAGGACTTGCACTTACGGGCGGCGTCCTTGAGCTCTTGCTCTGCTATAGATACCCGCTCCTCGACCTGGCGCCAGGCGGCCTGTTCAGCCTTCAAATCTGCAGCCGCTTTATCAGCGGCCGCAATGCTCACTATCGCCTGCTCCTTGGCCCGGGCAAGATCACCCCTGAGGGTCTCTGTCGGATTTCGGGTTCCGGCAGACCCTTGAGGTTCGAACTCTGGGGTGCGCGCGGAGATTACGCCCTCTACCTCTCCGTCTCGCAAAGATCTAAACTACTGAAAGAACAACACGAGAGACACAAGGTTTATACTAGTTCGGGCCACCATTGTGGTGTAATACCCTACTCTAGTTTGTGGTGGGTGGATTGCCTCTTGGGCTGATGATGATGAACAATACAAGGAAGAACAGCCTCGCGAGGGCCTGCTCTTGGCTAGGACGATGAACTGCTAGGAGGAGTTCAGCCGCCCTTCTCTCTCTCTCTCTTTGTTGCATGTATCTTTCTAACTTATTTCTCGATGCCTCTACCCTGGGGGTGGCTAGTCCTATTTATAGGCAAAGGCCCTGGGCCTCTTCCCAAATATTGAGCGGGAAGGGCGCCAACAATTAGCCATTTTGAAGGGGAACATCTGGTACACTTATTCTCGACTAAAGTTGGTCCTCGCTTTGCCAAAGGCTCTGTGGTGACGCCGTTCTGGGCTCCACAATGACCTCCTTCCCACCGTTGGACTGGTCTTGGTCTCGTTGCACTCAAATGGATGCCTTTGCTTGATCCTCTCGCTGCGCTTGCCCCTTTGCACCAAAGAGGAAAGGGAGACACATGGGGCTGGCGCCCACCTGGCACCCTTGGTCGTCATGGCTTGCGTCATGGGCACCTCGTGAGGTACCCCGCCTTGATCTCTCTGCCTCCTCGTGAGCTAGCCTGATGAGGCCGCGCCTGAGGAAGCTCCGTGTCGTCCGCCCCGTGAGGCTTGGCCCCTCGCGAGGGTCTTGAGTCTCATGTTGATGAAGATGGGTCGTCTTTGGGCCCCCTTGAGCCACGCCCATGAGGCCACAGCAGCAAGTCTGGGACCCCTGCCCTGAACGCCGACAGTAGGCCCCGGGCCCAAGGCGTGCACGGACTTGGCCGCGCTGAGAGGCGAAAGGGCAAGGGCGAAGCGCCACGGGCCCTAACAGCCTGCGGCCTTGGGCGTCGCGTGGCGGTTGATTGGACGCGAGTGCTTCAGCAACCACGCAGGTTATTAAAGGAGCGGCATCTGCCCAGGCTTAGCTCTTCTCTTTCTCCGGTTGCTTCTCATATCCCCTTTCTTGCGCCTCTCCTCTCTTCCTCCAAGTTTACAGATCTGCTTCATCTGCTTGACCTAGGAAGCCATGGCGCCTCGTCAGTCTCCGGCCGAGGCTTGGTACTCGCCTGCTCTGGACTCGCCGAACGTGTTGGGGGTGGGCTTTACCCGGCTGCGTCGGATGGCGGCGGCGCAGGGCATCGACGGGGCGCAGGTGTTCAAGGCCGGCTCCGCCACCCCTGAGGGCCAAGGGAGCACCTTTTACCCGCTCTTCGTAAGCTCCATTACTGCTGGCCTGGTGCCTCCCTTCTCCGAGTTCTTCTTCTCTGTCCTCCGCCATTACAACTTACAGGCTCTGCATCTCCACCCCAACTCCGTACTTCTCCTGGCAATCTTTGCCTACTACTGCGAGGCTCACGTGGGGGTGCAGCCCTCAGTGGCCTTGCTGCGTCACTACTTCTCTCTCCGGTTCACTCGCGGTTCTCCTTCCGCGTGTGCGAGCTTCGTCGCGTATGGCGGCACCATTGCCATTTCGAAGCCCGGGAAGAGGATCGAGGGCTTCAGGAGCAAGTGGGTCTTGGTAGATGCCGGGAGCATCCACCCTCGGCTGATCTTGCCCGCGAAGCAGCCCGTGAGCTCCAACGACTGGTGCCGAGCAGAGCTCGCGGACCCCCGCGCGAAACCAGTGTTGGAGAAGATGGACGCGGACCTGAGGCCGGCCAATATGGCGGCGGCGAAACTGACCGGTGCGTCGCTGCTGAGGGAGTTCCTGGAGCACCAGCTGGCACCACTTCGGCAGTACTCACCTCCGATGTGGAGGCATCATCCGAGCCCCGCGGCCTTGGGTGACGAAGATCTGGCCACGGTCCTCCAATCTCTGGACGGGGGCGAGGTGGCAAGGTTGGAGGGCGCGCCTACGCCCTTGTTCCTCCGAGACGACTAGGAGCAGGTGGTGGAGTCCATGCCCGTCTTCAACGGGGACGGGCCCGTGCCCGTGGTGGCTCTTGAGGGACCGGTGGACGTGTCCTCCGGCGACTCTGGCGAAGAGAAGGACAAAGGGGAGCGGGAGAAGGGTCCTGACTCCGAGGCGACCGACGGAGAGTCGATGGCTCCCCTCCCCCGGCACAGATCCCGTTCTCTCCGCCTCTCTTCAAGCGACGACGACGAGGATGATGATGAGCAGGTCGGCGGGAGCTTGCCCCCGATCCCGAAGAAGGACATGACCGGGCTGATCTCCCGTGGGTCTGTCCCTGCCCCAAGGCGTACTGCAGACATACCTCCTGCTTCTGGGCTCCCTGAGGGCGATCCTTCTAGCCGGCTTTCTAGCTTCAAGTATGGCCGGAGGCTGCCTGAGCTCACCAGCGATGACCCGTAAGTGCTCGATCCTTGTATTTATTTCTTGTTCTGCTGCTGAGGCTTGACGTCCGCTCCTTTTGAACAGGCTGGCGCCCGCGGCGAAGAAGCCGAAGGGGGCTCCTAAGGTTTCGGCCACGGCAGCGCCTCTGCCCGTGGGGGACGGTGACCGCGACGCACGGGCCTCTCCTGCCCGGGCGCCTTCGCAAGGCCTGGCTGAGCTGGCTGGGGCGAGCTCAGCCCCCATGGCCCAAGTGACTCCTGAGGTGCCTTTGCCTGCTGCCGCCACCACGACTGTCGGGGCGCAGCAGACTCCGCCTCGGGATGCTGTGGTTGTGCCGCCGCCGCTTTCTCCTTCTGCTCCTTCGACTGCTGTTTCTCCGACCCCTCCTGCCGTCCTGGAGGGTGCTGTTGCTAAACTGGAGCGGCTGCGGCAGGATCTTCTTGGCGCCGACCCTCGCCTGGTGGCCAGGCGCTTGGAGTTGGCTTCAGGATGGATTCGCTCTGATGCCTCGATCCGGGCAGCGCTGGTTCAAGCCTCGACGGCTTGCGACGAGGAGAGGCAGGCCGTCCTTGAGACGAAGGCTGCTCATGACGCGGCCCTAGGGGAGGTGGTTGAAGTCCATGGTCGTTGCAAGGAGCTGGAGGACGAGCTGCAAGGCCTGCGGGACCAGCTCACGAAGGAGGTCCGCCTTCGCCAAGAGCAGGAAGAAGGCATGAAGGCTCGCGAGGCGGCCATCGAGGGCTGGGAGGCCAAGCTCAAGAAGCGCCGTGACCGCCTAGGCGCGCTGGAGAAGGAGTTGGGGGCGACGAGGGTCGAGCTGGACGGCAAGGCCCCGGTTCTTGCCGAGGATCGCGTCGCCTTCGCGGACATGGAGAAGAAGGATCCTGCTTCACTGAAGACGCTTTATGAAAGCGGCCTAGAGAGCCCGTTGGCCGGCGCCGAGGACGGCCCTGCCAAGCTGCTTCCCTTCCTGGTTCGTGCCCTTGAGGATGTCGCCCTTGGCCTTGGCCCCATGGCTGAGGCCGAGGCGCGTGTCCTGTCTTCTGCAGCGCTGACGCGGGTCTTCGCCCACATCTACCTTCGCGACCCCAGCGCCGACCTCGACAGCCTGTTGGAGCCAGTAAGTGGAGAGGGTGCTGCCGCCGCTGCCGAGGCCGTGAAGGGTCGCGTTGTCGGTGTACTAAAGTAGGGGTACTTTAGTACCCGAACTCTGCAGCACGGGCAACATGGCGTCCCGTGGCAAGCCTTGCCGCGCGTCGCGCTAAAGATCTCAATGCGGCTCCTTTGGAGCCATTCAAGAACAAAGTAGTCAAGACCCCGGCAAAAGGAGCTTGCCGGGAAGGCCGCTCAGGCACGAAGGAAACAAGGCCCCGGCAAGAGGAGCTTGCCGGGAAGGCTTGGTGAGCGACAAGCCCCAAAGCGCGACAAGGTTCTGTCGCGGCAAGGCGCTTGCCGGGCGGGCGACCTCTCTTCATCTCCGCTCCAGCTCACCCGCCAACGTGTCACCACGGGCTCTCCCAAGCATCGCAGCGGTCGGCGGGCTGTGCAGCCAGCCGGGAGTAGCGATAAGCGGCGCCGGCAAGCTACCATCGTGGCAAACGGAGGTGCACTTGACGGTCCTCATTAATCGTTTAGCGATCGAGACGGGCATTGATGACTCTTGTCCCCGCCGTCGAGTTAGGTATAGATTACTGACAATTGCACAAAGCGGTGTACCAACCTATGTTTTTACTATCTTACCCTTGTCTACTTGCCACATGTGGTGACCCCTTGTGCCTATAAAAGGAGGCCCAAGTGCAACGTAGAAAGGGTTCGGTTCAGCTCCGGCTTAGTTCATCCTACTCATATGAGACCACACACTCAGGCTAGGTTTTGTAGCTCCCGTGGCTCCCTAGCAAGAACACAAGATAATCCACTAACGCAGCAGTAGGAGTATTATCTCTCCGGAGAACTCCGAAGCTGGGTAAACCTGCTCGTGTGCATCGCCTCGATCCGCTCTTTGTGCAATCTCCGCCCCCCTCCGAACCACAAGGGACCCAGGTCCCGTAGGTGTTCGTGGGGCACGATCAGTTCTCCCCGACATCTCGCTCGGGGAAGGAGTGGGCGGGGCTGCGCGCCGTCTCCGCTCCCGCCGGCGGTTCCCCTCCCCGCGGCGGTCCATACAGGGGACGACCTCGCCCCCTCCCTCTTCCCCTTGTGGCTGGCTCTGCCACATCGGGCGTGGGGTTGGGAGGGGTGCGCTGTCTAGCGGCAACCCTCGCCGCCACCGATGAAGAATCAAGTTTCCTTTCTCCATGACGAATGAGAGAAAGGGAGCAGGTCGAGGAAAGGAAGAGATGGGAGAGTGCGGGCCTGCTCCCTTCGCCCTTCTTAAAAGAAGCAAGGTGGGGCTCGCCGCCCGCTCAACGAATCAAGGCATAGGAAGAGCAGGGAATCGGGGCAGACCTGCTGCCTCTGCTCGCAACGGCCCAGTTTCCCACTTCCATCGTCTGTGACCCCAAGAGCATGGGAACCACGTGGCGGAGATGCAGAACCGAGGCGACAGATGAGGCGACCTCACACGCTGCCCACTTCCCCCACGACACCGCAATTGACGCGTGCCGTTACAGGGGAACGTGGCGGATACAGAGTGGATTTGGTTTGGACCCAGGCCGCGTGCCCGTGCCCTGTTTTGGGCCTGGCCCAACAGCGCTCGGCACCGTGTATGGCCCATACCCGGGGGCTCCTCGGTGTACTAAAGTAGGGGTACTTTAGTACCCGAACTGTCTGCACGGCATCGCAAGATCCCGTGGCAAGCCTTTGTCGGCGTCCGCCAAAGATCTCACCGCTCCTTTGGAGCCATTCAAGAACAAAGTAGTCAAGACCCGGCAAGAGGAGCTTGTCGGAAGGCCGCCAGGCGCTGAAGGAAACAAGGCCCCGCAAGAGGAGCTTGCCGGGAAGGCTTGGTGAGCGACAAGCCCCAAAGCGCGACAAGGTTCTGCCCATGCAAGGCGCTTGCCGGGCGGGCGACCTCTCTTCATCTCCGCTCCAGCTCACCCGCCAACGTGTCACCACGGGGCTCTCCCAAGCACGCGTGTCGACGGGCTGTGCAGCCAGCGGGGAGTAGCGATAAGCAGCGCTGGCAAGCTACCATCATGGCAAACGGAGGTGCACTTGACGGTCCCTTTTACACTGTTCGGGCGACTGAGACGGGCATTGATGACTCTTGTCCCTGCCGTCGAGTTAGGTATAGATTATCGTGACACTGTATAAAGCGGTGTACCAACCTATGTTTTTACTATCTTACCCTTGTCTACTTGCCACATGTGGTGACCCCTTGTGCCTATAAAAGGAGGCCCAAGTGCAACGTAGAAAGGGTTCGGTTCAGCTCCGGCTTAGTTCATTCTACTCATACGAGACCACACACTCAGGCTAGGTTTTGTAGCTCCCGTGGCTCCCTAGCAAGAACACAAGATAATCCACTAAAGCAGCAGTAGGAGTATTATCTCTCCGGAGAGCTCCGAAGCTGGGTAAACCTGCTCGTGTGCATCGCCTCGATCCGCTCTTTGTGCAATCTCCGCCCCCCTCCGAACCACAAGGGACCCAGGTCCCGTAGGTGTTCGTGGGGCTCGATCAGTTCTCCCCGACACGCGCGGAGGCTCTGCTGGGGAAGTTCCGGGCCTTCAGCACCAAGCCGAAGCAAGGCGCTGCCGGCCATGCTGCTCCATGAGGCGAAGCCACTCCGCGCTGCTCCACCGCCGACAAGTGACTCCGCTACTGCTCCTGTCCTGCTTTTAATTCCTACACATGTATCATGCCTAGGGGAGGCATTTAAACTTGCGTTTGGTACTAAGACGACAGTATGGACTGTAATATTTGCTTTTAAATTCCTTGAATTTTATGCTTTTCCTCCCTACTTGCTTGTGTTCTATGCCGGCAGAGCCCGGCCCCGCGCGTACCTCACCCAGCATTAGCCCCGACTGGAAACCAGGACGGGACCAAAGGAGTGAGGGGCTACATGACAAGTTAGGCTCCTGAGTCGCGATGCTCAAGAGTCCCCCTTGGCGCACGAAAAACAAGTAGGGAGGTGTGATGTAGGTGGATCTTCCGTTCTACGTCTGCAGAGCCCGACTCCGCGCGTACCTCACCCAGCATTAGCCCCGACCGGAAACCAGGACGGGACCAAAGGAGTGAGGGGCTACGGAGCCAGTTAGGCTCCTGAGTCGCGATGCTCAGGAGTCCCCCTTGACGCGCAAACAGCAAGTAAGGAGGTGCGATGCAAGCGGGTCTACCGTTCTACGTCTGCAGAGCCCGGCCCCGCGCGTACCTCAGGGGTCCCGGCCCCGGCCCAGCATAGCCTTTCGGAACTAAGGAGTGAGGGGCTACGAGACCAGTTAGGCCCCTGAGTCGCGATGCTTAGGGGTCCCCCTTGACGCTCAAACGGCCTTCATACCTTGGCTCCGCTCGGGGAGAGACGCGCGACGAACCAGGCCCGAGAGGCCTGGCTGGGTGGCGTATGTCTAGGCGTGGCCCAGGCGCAGCCCCCGTGCCTAGCCCCCTCGCGCGGCACTCCCGAGGGGAGGCGTTGCGGCGAGGCTAGACACTGAGCTCTGGGCTCCCTGAGGTTAATGCGGCCCGGAGGCCACCCTCAGTTGTTTATCACCAGCGCGGAGCATAGCGCTTTCGCATGTGTACGGGCATAGCCGCTCCTCGGCGTTGTCGTCGACCAGCGGAGCATGGTGCTTCCACTGCGTGTACAGCCCATACGACACGTGGCCGGCACGGTAGGGCTAGGTGAGGTGTATCTGGGCACCCGTGAGCCAGCGCGGGACTCACGGGGCCCTACCTCTAGGCGGGTTGCGCCTGGCACTGGGCCGTATCCTGATATGTGCTCCTGCAAATTTGGTTAGATGCCGGCACTCTACGTCCTCGGGTCCTGCCTCGAGCTTGTCTCGGCCGTGCCGGTATGCCGTGTCGCGATGCCGTGGACAAGGCCAGAGGGTGAGGGCTGGAGAGCCAGTAAGAGCCCTGAGTCTCAATGCTCAGGTACCCCCCTTTAACGTGCAAGTGGTCGACATGGAGAAGAAGAGGTGTCGTGGACAGGCATCAAGTAATTAAGCATGATGGGCGAATGCATAACCGGAAATAAACGCAAGAGAGATACACGCCGCTGGGCCTGGCCCGAGCGGCTTGGGGATGATGCAGCCTGAGGGGCGCCCCCAACAAAGCAAGCTAACGACATGAAATAAAAGGGATACACGCCGCAGGGACGGACCCACGCGGCCTGGGAATGATGCAGCCCTGGGAGGGCGCTCCCAGCTGGAAATGAAACTTGAAAGATGTCACCTGAAGATGTCGAGGACGAAGGGGTGTTGGTGCAGCAGACTCGGTGGGCTGCGGAAGCAGATCCTCACGAGCTCCCAGGGACAGGGGCCTCGGGGGGCTCCGGAGGCACTGGTGGCTCCTTGTGAATCATCTCCATCTCCGCCAAGGCTGCGGAACGCCTGTCTTCTTGAGCCTCCATGATGCCCCTCATGAGGCGCTGGTACGTAGCAGCCGCGCTCGGCAAGCCGTAAGGCATGCGAACGTAGCTGTGGGGCGGACCTCCGCAGCGCCCCACTTGCGAGGGCCAGAGGCGCTCCATCGTGGCGACTTGGTTAAGCCTTGGTACATCGATGCAGACGTGCAGCCCACCATCCTCTCCTGGATGGGGAGCCACAGTCGGTAGACGGTGGCAGCCTCTCATGACTCTTGATTCCTGTAGTTCTTGAACGGCTTTGTTGACGAACTCCTGCTGGTCTGACCTTCCTTGCCTCGCTCCTTCTTGAGGGAAACGTGCTTCGAAGCACGCCTCCACGTGGTGCCCAAGCGCCTCCCTCGTGAACTTGGCCAGGTCGGTGGCCCTACAGGGGAGAGCCCCCGAGCCCTGCCTGAGGAGGATGCCGGGCGCGCTTTCCTATGCAATGGAAGGAGGTTCCCCTTGGGCAGACGCGGGCCCTGTGTAACGCCCTCGATGCGGCTATATCTCCCACGTGTCGAAGCACGACTTAGAGGCATAACCGCATTGAAAGCAATGTCGCAAGTGAGGTAATCTTCACACAACCCATGTAATACATAAGGGAAAGAGACACATAGTTGGCTTACAGTCGCCACTTCACACAATACATAAATAAACATCCATCATCCATATTACACTCAAGGTCCGACTACGGAACCAAAATACAAGAAGACTACCCCAAATGCTACACAGATCCCCGATCATCCCAACTGGGCTCCACTACTGATCATCAGGAAAAGACACATAGTAACGACCACGCCCTCGTCGAACTCCCACTTGAGCTCGGTTGCGTCACCTGACCGCATCGTCGGCACCGCAACTGTTTTGGTAGAATCTGTGAGTCACGGGGACTCAGCAATCTCACACCATGTAGATCAAGACTATTTAAGCTTATAGGAAGGATGAGTAGTGAGGTGGAGCTGCAGCAAGCGACTAGCATATATGGTGGCTACATTCGCAAAAAGAGAGCGAGAAGAGAAGCAAGGCACGGTCGTGAAGCTAGTAGCGATCGAGAAGTGATCCTGTACTACTTACATCAAACATAACTCCAACACCGTGTTCACTTCCCGGACCACGAGAAGAGACCATCACGTTACACACGCGTTGATGTGTTTTAATTAAGGTCAATTTCGCTTTTCTACAACCGACATTAACAAATTCACATCTGCCTCATAACATGGGCACGGCTTTGAAAGATAATACCCTGCAGGTGTCCCAACTTAGCCCATTATAAGCTCACACGGTCAACGAAGGATATTCCTTCTACCGAAGACCCGATCAGTCTCGAATCCCGGACTACAAGACATTTCGACAAAGAATAAAACAAGACCAGCAAAGCCACCCGAATGTGCCGACAAATCCCGATAGGAGCTGCACATATCTCGTTCTCGTGGCACACCGGATGAGCAGTACGTACGGCAACCGAGGATACCCCAAGTTTCCTCGTATGGCACCGCAAGTGGTTCTAGTTTGGACCAACGCCGAGGAGCATTGGCCCGGGGTTAAATAAAGATGACCCTCGGGCTCGCGAAAACCGGGGAAAAAGGCTTAGGTGGCAAATGGTAAAACCAAAGTTGGGCCTTCTTTGGAGGAGTCTTATTCAAAGCGAACTGTCAAGGGGGTCCCATAAATCACCCAACCGTGTGGAACGCGAAATCAAGGAACATAACACCGGTATGACGGAAACTAGGGTGGCAAGAGTGGAACAAAACACCAGGCATAAGGCCGAGCCTTCCACCCTTTACCAAGTATATAGATGCATTAATTATAGCAGATATATTGTGATATCCCCAACAAGCAAACATGTTCCAACAAGGAACAACATCTCCATGTTCTAACAAGGAACAAACTTCATCTTCACCTGCAACTAACAACCCTATAAGAGGGGCTGAGCAAAGCGGTAACATAGCCAAACAACGGTTTGCTAGGAAAGGATGGTTAGGGGCTTGACATGGCAATATGGGAGGCATGATAAGCAAGTGATAGGCATCGTAGCATAGGAATAGCAAAAGAGCGAGCATCTAGCAAGCAAAGATAGAAGTGATTTCGAGGGTATGGTCATCTTGCCTGCAAGGTTCTCAGAGTTGTCGAAAGCTTGATCCTCGTAAGCGTTCTCAACAGGTTCCTCGTTCACGTACTCGTCTCCCGGCTCTACCCAAAGCAAGAACACAAACAAAGGAACCACAATAAATCGTGGTGCAATGCACAAACAACATGATGCAATACATGGCATGATATGCGAGATGTGAGATGCAATGCATATGCGTGCTCCGGAAGGAAAATGATGAACAAAGCATCAACTTGGCAAACCAAGTATGCCGCTGTAAAGGTGAGATGATTTCGGTTGAAATCGATATAAAGATCACCGGAATCGGATGCACGGTTTGCAAATGACAAGCAAAACAAGAATGGCACAAATCTGCCATTAACAGCATGATACCACTTAGCAAGCAACAAGAAATTAAGGTACTGCACCCAAACGCACCAACAAAGCATATGACAGTGATCTACTCAAGATGCTTGGAAAAAGATGAACACTGAGCTACGGCTAAATCACATCATAACAGGTCCAAACAAGCATGGCAAAAGTGCTAAATATACCAGCTTCACAGACTTGGTGAAATTACTGAACATGGCAGAATCAGCATCAGGAAGCAATGTTCAGAGCAAGCAAACAACATGCTACAGGAATTTATAATAGCAAAAAAAGGCATGGAATGAATCTAATCAAAGCATAGAACAAAAGTCCCTTACTAACCATGAGCCAAAAGGGATCAGAAAATGCAATAGCACCCATGCCAATATAGCAAGTTTCGTTACAGATTTCAGGAAACAGGGCATGACATTGACAGAATTATGTAGGCATCTTCGCGAGCTCGATGCACTCACTACAGAGCATTACATGATAATATAAGCATACATCCATCAATAAGACATGGCATAGAAGCTATACATGGCAAAAACAACATCATAACATACACGGATCAACTACAACAACCTTGGCAAAGTTGAACATGTAAACAATCTGCCAGGAAACATTTTATAGCAAAAGTAGAGCTCGATTGACTCAAGCTATGGAACTCCATAATTGCAAACAAGGGCATGGATGCATAGAGAATAACCATATGTCCAAAACATACTTACTGAAGTATCTCTAAATATGCATAGATCTCTCTGTAGCATCAGGTTTACATGGCATAAAAATATCAGCAAAACAGGGGCTGAAAACAGCAACATCATGAAGCCTAGTTTGCATGCTTGTGCTAGTCACCATAGAGATCACAAAAATACATGGCATACACCCCTATAAAGATGGCATGGCATATTACAAAACACATGTAGGACTCAAGTTCATAGGGTGCACACATCAATCTTGGCAAAAATGACAAAAGTGCATGTTCTGATAAGAATCTGAAACTAACATCACCTAGCCCTCTTGCAACAGCATTTCGGGCATCAAGATGAGCTCCAATGAAAATGATGCAATGATATGAAATGATGTACTCATCGAGACGAACATTTCTGTATGCTACACGCCTGAATCGGAGCCACGGGTGCAAAGTTATGATGCGATGAAGATGCAACAAAATATCTGCAGAAAATGACTTAGACGATATTTCGGGGAGAAGAAGTCAACCGAGGTGATTTGGATCTCAGATCCCGCCGGGCGCGGATCGAGGCGAGGCCGGCGGCGGCTCGCCGGAGCTGGTGCGGGAGGGCCGGAGGCGAGGTCGGGGCCGGCCGGGCGGGACCGGCGGGCGGGCGATGGCGCGGCGGCCGGCCGTGGGGGCGGCGACGGCCGGGCGGGGTCCGCGAGCGGGCGGCGGCGGCGAGCGCTGGGCGCGCCCGGCGCTGGGGCGGGAGGGCCCTTTGGGCCCGGCGAAATGGCGGGCGCTGCTGCCCACGTGGCGGCCGCGGATTCGCCGAGCGCTTGGCGGCGGACGCGTCTCGGCTCCGTCCGGACGTGTCCGGGCGCGCGAGAAGGATTTTCTAGGGTTTGCTTGAGAATTTCGGAGGGGAGGCATATATATAGGTAGAGGGAGCTAGGAGTGTCCAAATGGGGTGCGGTTTTCGCCCACACGATCGTGATCCGACGACGGAGAGCATGGAAGTGACTTAGATGGTTTATTGGGCTATTTTGGAGGGGTGTTGGGCTGCAACTTAAAAGAGGCCTTTGCGAGAGTGTGGTTAACCGTTGGAGTACCAAACGAGCTCCAAATGACCGGAAACTTGACAGGTGGTCTACCGGTGGTGTACCAAGGCCACTTGACAAACCTCGGTCCATTCCGAGAAAGTTTAGTACCCGCTCACGGAAAAATGTAAAAGGGGACGCCGGGGGACATAGGAGTGCCGGATTGCAAAACGGACAACGGGGAAAATGCTCGGAATCATGAGACGAACACGTATGCGAATGCGATGCACATGATGACATGATATGAAATGCATGACATGGACAAAATGCAAAATGAAGAAAAAACCCAACCACGGAGGGAATATCATATCACAATGCCGAAAATGGCAAGAGTTGGAGTTACAAATATGGAAAGTTACATCCGGGGTGTTACAACACTCCACCACTACAAGAGGATCTCGTCCCGAGATCTAGGACTGAAATAACTCCGGATATTCGGAACGGAGGTGATCCTCGCGCTCTGTGTGGCTTCTCGGTCGGAATGGTGTGACCACTTCACTTTCAGGAATTTGATTGACTTGTTGCGAGTCTTGCGCTCGGTTTCTTCAAGAATAGCAACGGGGTGCTCATGATAAGAGAGATCTTCTTGGAGGTCAATTTCTTCGAAGTTGATGGTGCGTTCAGGAGTCTTGAAGCACTTGCGAAGCTGTGACACGTGAAACACATCGTGCACGTTCGCGAAGTTGGACGGAAGCTCAAGTTGATTGGCGAGATCGCCTCTTTTCCCAATGATCTTGAAAGGACCCACGTATCTAGGGGCAAGCTTCCCTTTGATACCAAAGCGATGAGTGCCTTTCATTGGAGAGACGCGGAGGTAGACATGGTCTCCGATTTCAAAAGCCACATCACGGTGCTTGTCATCATAATAGCTCTTCCGCGCGATTATGCGGCTTTGAGATTCTCACGAATGACTTTGCACATTTCTTCGCTTCGTGATCAAGTCGTTGCCAAGAAGTTGGCGCTCACCTGCCTCGGACCAATTGAGAGGAGTACGACACTTTCGCCATAGAGAATTTCGAATGGGGCCTTGCGAACTCGCTTGGAAGCTGTTGTTGTAGGAGAACTCGGCATATGGAAGACAATCTTCCCACTTCATACCAAAGGAAATGACACAAGCCCGAGCATGTCTTCAAGGATTTGATTGACTTTCGCTCGACTTGGCCACTTGTTTGAGGATGGAAAGCTATGCTTTGAAACGAATGTTGGTGCCCATGGCCTTCGAAAAGAATCCCAAAACTTGGAGGTAAAGATGCTGCCACGGTCTAAGAGATCAATTGTGGAATGCCGTGCAAGGAGACAATCTGGATGTGTATAGCTCGCCAACCGAGCTGCTGTGATAGATTCTTTGATAGGAAGAAAATGAGCCACTTTAGTAAGCTTGTCAATGACAACGAAGATAGCATCATTTCCACGCTTGGACTTTGGAAATCCAGTCACGAAGTCCATTTCGATATGATCAAACTTCCATTCTGGAATAGCAAGAGGTTGGAGGAGACCAGCTGGTCGTTGGTGTTCTGCTTTCACCCTTCTGCAGACATCACACTCATTCACGAATTGAGCAATTTCGCGCTTCATTCGAGTCCACCAATATGACCGCTTGAGGTCATGGTACATCTTCGCACTTCCGGATGAATGGATAGAAGGAATTGTGTGCCTCGATCATAATGACTTTACGAGATCACCCTTAGGAACCACAATCCGGTCCTCGAAGAAAAGAGTATCTTTGTCATCAATGTGGAAGCACTTGTATTTGAAATGCCCTTGTCGATACCACGTTTCACCTTTTTCACCATGGTATCCAGGAGTTGAGCCTCACGAATTTGGTCTTCCAAAGTAGGAGAGACTATGAGGTTGGCAAGAAAGCCTTGAGGAACAACTTGAAGATTCAGCTTGCGGAAAGCTTCACAGAGATCCGGTTGGAAGGGCTTGAGGATTAAACTGTTGCAGTAAGCCTTCCTGCTCAAAGCATCTGCAATGACATTGGCCTTGCCTGGAGTATATTCAATACTTGGGTTGTACTCT
The DNA here is from genome assembly GCA_021605205.1 of Aegilops longissima. Taxonomy (NCBI): domain Eukaryota; kingdom Viridiplantae; phylum Streptophyta; class Magnoliopsida; order Poales; family Poaceae; genus Aegilops; species Aegilops longissima. The sequence continues at coordinate 5,919 of JAHIAM010001053.1, read as the reverse complement.
TGAATCATTTCAACCCATCGAGTGTGCCTGAGGTTGAGGTTGGGTTGAGTGAAGATATACTTGAGACTCTTGTGATCGGTGAATATGTCCACTTTCCTTCCCAACAAGAGATGTCTCCATGTTATCAATGCATGGACAACTGCCGCCAACTCAAGATCGTGAGTGGGGTAGTTCTTTTCGTTGGGCTTCAGCTGACGAGAGGCATAGGCCACAACTCTCTTCTCTTGCATTAACACAGCACCGAGACCTTGAAGAGAAGCATCATAGAAAACTTCGAATGGCTTGGATTCATCAGGAGGAGTTAAGACAGGAGCTGTGACGAGTTTCTCTTTGAGAGTCTTGAAAGCAACGTCACACTCAGGAGACCAGACATACTTCACATGCTTCTGGAGGAGGTTGGAAAGAGGCTTTGCAATCTTAGAGAAGTTCTCAACGAATCTTCGGCAATAGCTTGCAAGTCCAAGAAAACTGCGAAGCTGCTTGACATTCTGAGGAGGTTCCCAATTCACAACTGCAGACACCTTCTCGGGGTTAACAGCGATGCCCTTGGCGGAGATGATGTGACCAAGATAAAGCACTTCATCAAGCCAAAACTCACATTTGGAAAACTTCGCATAGAATTGATGCTCTCTGAGCTTGTCGAGCACCAATCGCAAATGTTTGGCATGATCCTTCTTATTCTTGGAGAAGACCAAAATATCATCAAGATAGACCAAGACGAATTCATTGGTGTAGGGATTGAAGATGAAGTTCATCATTCGAGAGAATGTTGGAGGAGCATTGACAAGGCCGAAAGACATGACAGTATATTCATAAGAACCAAAGCTTGTTCTGAATGCTGTCTTGGGAATATCTTGTTCACGAATGCGAATTTGATGATAACCCATACGAAGGTCAAGCTTGGAGAACACTTTAGCACCTTTGAGTTGCTCGAAAAGCTCATTGATGTTGGGAAGTGGATACTTGTTCTTGATTGTCTTCTTATTCAATGGACGGTAATCGACGCAAAGTCGGTCCGTGCCATCCTTCTTCTGGACAAAAAGAACACCACAACCCCAAGGAGATGAACTCGGTCCGATCAAACCAGACGCTCTTGTTCATCGAGCTGCTTCTTCAATTCCTTCAGCTCATTAGGTCCAAGCTTGTATGGACGCTTGCAAACGGGTTCAGTGCCAGGCTCAAGATCGATAACGAACTCAACTGGCCGATGAGGAGGCATACCCGGAAGCTCTTCTGGAAAGACATCTTGGTACTCACAAACGATCGAATCGAGAGATAGCATCCAATTCGCCCTTCTCATTGAGAGAAAACAACCGAATGGTTTCATCACGAGCGGCATAGATGATCACATCATTAGAAGAGTGAGTCAATTGAATTTCTCAGCAGCACAATCAAGCTGAGCTTTGTCTGAGAAAGCCATCCATCCCGAGAATAAGATCAATATCCGAGTCACCAAGGACAAATGGTTTAGCCAGAAATCTATAGTCGCCCATCTTGATACCGACATTCGGAACCAAAACTCGAGAAGTCATTTGCTTACCCGGGACACAATCTTCAACGGAATAGGAATATTTTCCGTCACAAACTCATGCTTGGCAACAAAAGGTCTGAAATGAACGAAGCGATGCACCAAGATCAAATAAGACTTTTGCAGAATATCATTAATCGAGAGATTACCCATTATCACGTCAGTAGATTCCTTCGCTTGAGCTGCATTCATCATATTCACCTTGGCATGCTTTGGATTAGGAGGAGGAGGCGGAAGGCGCCTTTGGTCGAAGCACTTGTTCGCATAGTGACCTTTCTGCTGACATTTGTTGCAAGTCACCTCTGAGAGCGGACGGTGATAAGGAGCATTTGACCTTGGAGCTTGAGAATTAGACTTGTTCTCGATAGCTTGGGTTGGGTGGGTGGGAAGATCCACGACCACCTGAGTTCTTCTCACGATAAGGGTGACGAACGGAGGAGGAGGAAGGTAGAACTTCTGCTGCTTAGCTGCCACTTGAGAGGAAGAAGAAGACTGAATCTGCATCCCCGATTCTCTTCTTAGAAGCCTCACATTTGAGCTGGGCAGCTTCTTGCTTCATGGCATGTTGTAGAATTCATCATACTTTTCGGCTCAAAAAGCACGAGAGCTAATTGCAGATCTTCTTTGAGGCCACCTCTGAATTGATAGATCATACTCTTTTCATCGTGGACGTCTTGCTTAGCGAAGCGGCGAAGCTTCTGAACTGGATATTGTATTGATACACGTACATGTTGCCTTGCTTGAGATTGCGGAACTCCTCACGCTTGCTCTCAACAACACTTTTCGAATGTGGTGAGCTTTGAAGTCTCGTGAACTCATCCTGTAATTACACGACCTCCTCTAGAATCTTTGTATTGTTGATACCACTCGAAGCTTGGTCCTTGAGTTGAAACGAAGCAAACTTGACAAAGTCCTCGGGTATGACATTGCTACATTCAAAATGTTTGCAGATGTCCACAAGCCAATCATCGGCGCTCTGTGGCCTCGACACGAAGCTGAAAGACTTCGCTGATTAGCGAGGAACTGATTGAGGGTAGCAAAGTGCGGCTGATTGTTGCCTTGACCTTGATTTCCTTGATTGCCTTGCCCTTGGGTACGCTTCTTGCAAGAGTTGCAAAATCATCGAGCATTGGCATTGGTGGCTGCCATGATAGTTGCCATGCCTCCGGGAGGCGGAGGTGGAGGTGGAGGGTTCGACCGACTCCCATCATTGCGATCCGGATTCAGACGCTACATGGAGCCATCCTCAAGAGGGTGACATCCGTTAGCACTTTGATAGACAGATAGACAAGTTGAATCAACGGATAGAAATTGCAACATATAGTCTTCACAATAAACATTCAACAAGGATGAACGAATGAATTCCAAAGTTAACATCACACGTCCATTAAGGTGAGAAGCCACTTGATTAAGGGTTGATGAAAAAATAACAAGGTACGATCGAACAAATAAGTGGTAAGGATTACCCAATCACAAACCAAATATCTCAAGGGAAGAAATGCTAAGAGCTACTTGAATCCCACCTATAAACTCCTCAAACTTTCTCGGTTATGCAATGTGGGGTTAGGGATACAGGGACACAAAATATATCACCCAAACTAACAATACCTAGATCCAGCTATATCCATCCGTCAACACATAACCAAGAAACCTTCGAAATCGTGTACCTCGACCTTCAAAAGCATCCGTTATAATGAGTCATGGCAATACTCCCAGCTCGCCCAAGATCTTTGGGTTATCGGGTTATCTCACCAACAACTGTACAAAAGAGATTTTCGATGTCGGCAAAGCTCGTATTCCAGAATCGCAACGATAAAATTGTGACGACAACACCTCGGAGCTCAACTCCCCGGACACCGCCACAACCCCTAAATGTCGAGGCACCAAGAACAATGTTCTCGTCACAAAACCATCGAACGATTCCAAGATACCCGCGTGATCCTAAAATTTTTTAGTGAAATTTGAGGAGAGGAGAGTCAAAACTTCTACGTCGAAGACCTCACCAGAGCGATGAAGGGACTGGGGAGTAAAAATAATCCTACTCTCGATATATATAATCCTAAGACTCAAAACATTTTTGTTCTAGACTCAACAACGCCAAAGAAAACAATCAATCGGGGGCTCCTAAGTCGGGATGGCTCGATTACCAACTTAGCGCGCCTCGATGCGGCTATATCTCCCACGTGTCGAAGCACGACTTAGAGGCATAACCGCATTGAAAGCAATGTCGCAAGTGAGGTAATCTTCACACAACCCATGTAATACATAAGGAAAGAGATACATAGTTGGCTTACATTGCCACTTCACACAATACATAAATAAACATCCATCATCCAGATTACACTCAAGGTCCGACTACGGAACCAAAATACAAGAAGACTACCCCAAATGCTACACAGATCCCGATCATCCCAACTGGCTCCACTACGATCATCGGGAAAAGACACATAGTAACGACCACGCTCCTCGTCGAACTCCCACTTGAGCTCGGTTGCGTCCACCTGACCGCATCATCGGCACCTGCAACTGTTTTGGTAGAATCTGTGAGTCACGGGACTCAACAATCTCACACCCGCGAGATCAAGACTATTTAAGCTTATAGGAAGGACAGAGTTGTGAGGTGGAGCTGCAGCAAGCGACTAGCATATATGGTGGCTACATTCGCAAAAGAGAGCGAGAAGAGAAGCAAGGCACGGTCGTGAAGCTAGTAGCGATCAAGAAGTGATCCCGAACTACTTACGCCAAACATAACTCCAACACCGTGTTCACTTCCGGACTCCGAGAAGAGACCATCACGTTACACACGCCGTTGATGTGTTTTAATTAAGGTCAACTTCGGTTTTCTACAACCGACATTAACAAATTCCCATCTGCCTCATAACCGCGGCACGGCTTTGAAAGATAATACCTGCAGGTGTCCAAACTTAGCCCATTATAAGCTCTCACGGTCAACGAAGGATATTCCTTCTCTGGGAAGACCCGATCGATCTCGAATCCCGGACTACAAGACATTTCGACAAAGAATAAAACAAGACCAGCAAAGCCGCCCAAATGTGCCGACAAATCCCGATAGGAGCTGCACATATCTCGCTCGTGGCACACCGGATGAGCAGTACGTCACGACAACCAGGATACCCCAAGTTGCCTCGGTGGCACCGCAAGTGGCTCTAGTTTGGACCAACACTAGAGGAGCATTGGCCCGGGGTTAAATAAAGATGACCCTCGGGCTCGCGAAACCCGGGGAAAAGGCTTAGGTGGCAAATGGTAAAACCAAAGTTGGGCCTTCTTGGAGGAGTCTTATTCAAAGCGAACTGTCAAGGGGTCCCATAAATCACCCAACCGTGTGAACGCGAAATCAAGGAACATAACACCGTATGACGGAAACTAGGTGGCAAGAGTGGAACAAAACACCGGGCATAAGGCCGAGCCTTCCACCCTTTACCAAGTATATAGATGCATTAATTATAGCAGATATATTGTGATATCCCAAACAAGTAAACATGTTCCAACAAGGAACAACATCTCCATGTTCCAACAAGGAACAAACTTCATCTTCACCGCAACTAACAACGCTATAAGAGGGCCGAGCAAAGCGGTAACATAGCCAAACAACGGTTTGCTAGGAAAGGATGGTTAGGGCTTGACATGGCAATATGGGAGGCATGATAAGCAAGTGATAGGCATCGAGCATAGGCATAGAAAAAGAGCGAGCATCTAGCAAGCAAAGATAGAAGTGATTTCGAGGGTATGGTCATCTTGCCGCAAGGTTCTCGAGAGTTGTCGAAAGCTTGATCCTCGTAAGCGTTCTCAACAGGTTCCTCGCTCACATACTCGCCTCCGGCTCTACCCAAAGCAAGAACACAAACAAAGGAACCACAATAAATCACGGTGCAATGCACAAACAACATGATGCAATACATGGCATGATATGTGAGATGTGAGATGCAATGCATATCGTGCTCGAAGGAAAATGATGAACAAGGCATCAACTTGGCAAACCAAGTATGCCGCTGAAAGGTGAGATGATTTCGGTTGAAATCGATATAAAGATCACGGAATCGGATGCACGGTTTGCAAATGACAAGCAAAACAAGAATGGCACAAATCTGCCATTAACAAAGATGATACCACTTAGCAAGCAACAAGAAATTAAGCTACTGCACCCAAACACACCAACAGAGCATATGACAGTGATCTACTCAAGATGCTTGGAAAAAGATGAACACTGAGCTACGGCTAAATCACATCATAACAGGTCCAAACAAGCATGGCAAAAGTGCAAAATATATCACTTCACAGACTTAGTGAAATTATCGAACATGGCGAATCAGCATCAGAAGCAATGTTCAGAGCAAGCAAACAACATGCTACAGGAACTTATAATAGCAAAA